>OX459124.1:25785000-26985000 GCA_949775105.1 Oldenlandia corymbosa var. corymbosa
ACAAATGAATTTTGTCTTACGTCGACTTTTTTGTTGCTTTTGATAAATAGACAAGGAAGTCGTCGCTTACCATTTATACCAAATACATTTCTTCCAAAAGTTAAAAATTTATAGATTGTCAAAATAACCAACAACAGATGTAAATATTGATGGAAAAACTGAGATTGATTGATTTCAAAACAATAAAATTATCAAAAAAAAATGGTGAAAATGATACAAAACAATAGATTTTGTTCTTTGTCGACTTGTTCGTCGGGTTGCCTAAGAAGACGCACAAGGCGACGCTCAACATTTCTTTTACAAAAAAAAAAAAGAAAAGAAAAGAAAAAGAAAAGAAAAGAAAGGAAATGAACTGTATCCATTATCCAATGGTTTTTATGTTGCTACCAACAAAAATAAAAAATAATTCAATGCTACCAATTTTTAAGTAGCCAATAGTCAAACTTTTCAATAGGTTTTTGCGCTCGCTAGGGTTTTAGGAGGGTTTTGAAACACGACAACCAAGTTAAGAATAGAGTTTTTTAAAAAATAAAAAATAAAAAATTCGTACCACGTAAATTTCGCATCGGTCATCCAAAGCCGACCCAATAATAATTTATAATAATTCGTGTTTCATGCAATAAATTTTGAAAATTGAGAACGTCAGACTTTCAAGTTCATTTTGCAAAGTCGACAAAAGAAAGTTGATATTAACCAAAATGCATTGTGTTATATTATTTTTAAAATTTTTAGGTATTATTACTATTTAGTAATTAATCAATTTCAATTTCCCCCTTTAAAATTTTTTAAAATTCGATTGATATTTACACAATTTATCAATTGTTACATTCGTATGTAAAACTGAAAACAAATTAAAAATGGAATTTACTAATTTCACACCAAGTATAGAAAGAATAGACATCAGGTATAAAGATTTTAGTTTTTTTTTAATAAAAAAAATTAGATTATTTTCTGGGAGTGAGAGAGTACAAAATAATGAAATTTACTCTTGGTAGACTTTTCCGTTGACTTTGTTAGATATATAGACGAGAAATTCGACACTTATAGTTTTCAGCAAAATCCTTTCTTACTAAAAGATACTCCCTCCGTCTCATAATTATTGTCCATTTTACCCAAAAAATTTTGTCCCAAAATTATTGTCCAATTTGACTTTTTATGGATCAAGTTACACATTTGTCCTTAGTAAAAAACATTATCCATAAAATCTTAGTGGCTAAACAATTACTTATGTAGGGGTATATCCGGTTGTTTAAGGTAAAATATAGTTAAGTTTGATCAAAAATAAAATATTTCATTTTAGCAAAACTGGACAATAATTATGGGACGGAAGGAGTACAACTTTACAATTGTCTAAACAACCAAGCGACATATGCAAATATTAATCGCAAAACTGAAATTGATCGATAACCAAACAATAAAATTATCAAAAAAAATTATACTCTAACTGGTTGCTATGAGTCTCTTGTATGATCCATCTATAAGACTCTTACTACAACGAATCATATGAGAGCCGGTAATAGAATAATATAAGACTTTAATGAACTCGAGCGTTTATGACTCACATATAATTCCTCAATATGAATAGACTAATGTTGCAATAAACAAACCTTAATAATTATGAAGTACTTGTCCATTCAAACCTCTGAGAGGCAAGTCTTTTAACCCAAAAACAAACCTTAACTCGAAATAGGCCTTGCCACACAATGCCACATCCCAAATGTACAAACCAGAATCTTGAAATGGAAACTGGTAATTAATTAAATTCCCCTTTTGAGACTTTAATTATGCCCCCAAAAAAAAAAAAAAAGAAAAAAAAAGGGAGTGAGCTACATTTGTTTTTTTGCTTGATCAAAAATATTATAATTCTTGTTAACACCGGTAAGTCATGTAAATCATGTGTTTCACTAGTTCTTGTTTACCGGACATCTGTGCTGGTAACTATCAAGAGCATGCAGAGAAAAAAAAAAAAAAACCTACACTCGGTATCCAAAGTAATATTCCAAGCTCAGATCTATAGAAATGGTATGATAGGGAAAGTTGAACAGGAATAATTCGTGGGAAAAAAGTTGTCACTATGACTTTAGCAATTTTCTGACCTTTCCCATAAGGAACCCCAAAATAATAATAATAATAATAATAAAATCATAGAAATTGATGTTGAAAACATTCCTTAACACACATATCCTAAATAATGCTGTTTCAGTTGGAGATGATGTGAAGCAACCAACCCAAAAAAATAAATAAATAAATAAATAAGCACACATTTAGAACAATATCCTTTGGGATCAAAGGACATCGCTTATGTGTCTGAATATGCCAGTATAACTACTCCAGAGATTCCTTTCTATCCATCCATATCACGCCACTAACACAAATTAAAACCACTAACCACCCATTCAAGTTTATTCTAATGATTAATGATTGAGGTTCCGCAATGCCTAAGTGAAATGGCAGAATGAGTCCTGTAATAAATTTGTAAATAAATACTCCCGTCATTTCAATTGGTAGGTCATTTTAGATTTGGAGAGATTTTTCAAAATGTAAATTATTTTACAAATTCTAGGCAAATTAAAGACTATTTTTCTAATTTTACCCTTAATAAATAAT
The DNA here is from genome assembly GCA_949775105.1 of Oldenlandia corymbosa var. corymbosa. Taxonomy (NCBI): domain Eukaryota; kingdom Viridiplantae; phylum Streptophyta; class Magnoliopsida; order Gentianales; family Rubiaceae; genus Oldenlandia; species Oldenlandia corymbosa. The sequence goes on from OX459124.1 coordinate 25,787,608, forward strand.
GGTAATTTATTTTCTTGTAGTATTGTTTATAGTTTCAATGTAATTAATGAGGGATGAAACAGATATTTAACACATGAAATTAATTGTTGTATGATTGTCTGTTTAATTTAATTACATTCAAAGTCTAAATGATTTACATTTTGAAATGGAGGGGTAGGTCATAATAATATTATAAGAGCTATAATTAGTCGTTGGGTTTATTTTATAGATTTACGTACTCGAATTTTGGAGATGAAGAACGAGACAAGTGATTGTGAAAAATTAATGAAAGAGTATCATGCAAATGTTAGACAGATAGTAGTACGTATCGTACGATATACGATATGTATCGCACGATATGTATCAAAATTAAAGATTTCGATACATAATATCGATTAATTATCGATACGTATCATACGATACATACGGCACGATACTATTATATACCGTACGATACAAAAATATAGATAAAAAATTAATTTTTTTTCTTAAAAGAATTCAAATTGTGACCATTTAAATTTCAAATTAAGAGCGAATTTCATTTATAATTTGTTTTAAATAGATACTTTTTATTTATTTCATAAACTTAATCTTCCTCAATTGTCAATAAAATCGATAAATAAATTATTCTAGTTCAAAAAATAAATTAGTTGAAAATATTTTTTATTCATAATATCATTTTCCTTTTTTAAATCAAGTATTACTAATAGCATATTAAATAAATGCGATACATGTTTATATTAATTTCTCTCTATTAAATTTATGGCTTAATAACTATTATTATGAAAAGTAACATTTATTACATAGGTTTTACGATCATTATTCATATAATGAATAAGTAATATGTGTAACTTTCAAATAATTTTAAATTCAACTTAATCAATTTATTTGTTTATAACTGAAAAATAAAAAAATACATAAATATATCAACTACATATGGAGTTTATAATATTTATTATTTTTTATAGATATTATTATATTAAAACGTATCTTACGATACGCGTATCATAAATCTAGGTTTCCAATACACGATACGTATTCCGCTTTGATAACTTATGGTTACACTCGTTATTAATGTTATAAATAGAGGGTATTCAATTTTAAACCATGACGTTGCGATTATAATCTCGCACTATTGTCGATCTGCTTAAAACCTTACACATATTTGTCAAAATATGCCTAACCTAAAAAGTGAACCAGATAGCACATTATCTCCATTACCATTTTTTATAATTCAAAATTAAGCGCAAATTAAGCTAAAAAAGAGATACTACTAATCCCAATTCAATCTCATCCACACATCTAGATCAAATCCTCCACACAGACCGCCACATCCTTATATCTGGCCCATGGTCGGTGCATTATGTGGCCCGAAGTTGGTCATGCCTTCATCACCTTCAAAAAAAAAAAAAATTCAATTTTTTGGAAGCTCATTTCTTGCGATTCATATCCTTTTTTCCTCATCTTTTGTGGACCCGAAAAACAAAGACATTCCACTCTTGAGGGCTCTTCTATTGGTCGGATCACATGGAATATCATATGGAATGGATGTGAATCATTGATGACCTTCTCGACAATTCGATTAAAAATCATGTTAGTGACAGCTAAGATCTGGAAGAAATTGGATATGCATGGAAGTATTTGTGCACTTCATATTCTTACCTAGTGTATCTGGTCACAACAATTAAGGTCAATAGTTATCCAGGACACACAAATGATTATAATTGAATATTTGGTCATGTAGATTATAGTTCCTAACTAATGGCTCTTAGCATTTTAGACATTACAAATAACATAATTTACGCAATATATATGTCATTTCATTACATTACATTAATCGCGAATGTTGAAGTTGTCAATCCGCACGTATAGAGTTGTAATATTACAAGATGCGATTTGAAATTGCGCCACTGGAGTCTAGTACATACAATGGTACAAAGGTAACAGAAGCTAGTATGAAATTGATTTTTCTATGATAAGCGGTATATTAGTGATATGACATTTATTTAGTACATACGTACCACATTTGCAAGGTAGACCAAAATATGTCGTACTTATCGGGTTTCCAGTTGGACAGGTCGAGTAAGCATATATATTAATAATTGTTACAAATAATTATTGATCATGTTCAATTAATGCATTATAATATACGTTACATTCTAATCCATACACTGTGCCATTTTACATGTGTATATATATATGCGTGAGTGACTAAGCCTTATAGTGCCATCTCACTCGAGAATTTCTATGTGAAAACTTGTACATCCTCTTCTAATTTCTCTAGAGCTTTCTCCCAGTTTGACAAAAGAAAGAAAGAAAAGAAATGGCAGGAATTGCTTTCGGAAGATTCGATGATTCGTTCAGTGTAGCCTCCTTCAAGGCTTACATTGCTGAATTCATCTCCACATTGCTTTTTGTGTTCGCCGGAGTTGGTTCCGCCATTGCATTCAGTAATTAAACTTTCCCCTTTTAGTTCCAAAATTCTTCATGTTTCATTTAATTTCTTCAATAAAATCGATGCCATTGATTCGAACATTTATTAGAACGTACGTACCATAACGTTAATCATTCATCTAATCTCATGCATGTTCATGCACATGAGTTTTCATTCTGATTAATTTACGTTATTTTGGTTTTTGTTTGTGTTGATGTTTTTGGCAGACAAAATAACTTCCAATGCTGGACTTGACCCTTCTGGCCTGGTGGCCATCGCAATTTGCCATGGTTTGGCTCTCTTTGTCGCCGTTGCCGTCGGAGCCAACATCTCCGGTGGACACGTCAACCCCGCCGTCACTTTCGGCTTGGCCGTTGGCGGCCAAATCACCGTCCTCACCGGTATCCTCTACTGGGTTGCTCAGCTCCTCGGCGCCGTCGTTGGTTCCTACCTTCTCAAATTTGTCACCGGCGGATTGGTATGTTTTCACTCCAACTTAATTGTATAGCTCATTTCAATTCTTGTTGCAAAAACCCTTGGCTTTATTAACCTTTAATATTTGTTAGTAATCGTATTTATATGACATATAGTTAAAAGGTAGTTAATGAGACGATTTTAATTTTGGGACGGATTGAGTAATAATTCGACTTTCATTAAATGGAAATGGTTTTTTTTTTTTTTTCAGGCAATACCAACTCACACTCTTGCTGCCGGAGTTGGACCAATTCAAGGGGTAGTGATGGAAATCATCATCACATTCGCATTGGTGTACACAGTGTATGCTACAGCAGCTGACCCAAAGAAGGGCTCACTTGGAGTCATTGCCCCAATTGCCATCGGTTTCATTGTTGGAGCTAACATTTTGGCTGCCGGAGCATTCTCCGGTGGATCCATGAACCCGGCCCGTTCATTCGGACCGGCCGTGGCCAGCGGCGACTTCACCGACCACTGGGTTTACTGGGTCGGACCACTCATCGGCGGTGCATTGGCTGGGCTTGTGTACCCCAATGTGTACATGAACCAAGACTATGCTCCCCTTGCTAGCGCTGTTTAATTGTCACAAATTTGGTCATTGATTTTTGTATTTATTTTCCGTTATCTTGTTCCATTCATCAGAGAAAAAAAAAGAAAAGAAAAAGGAATTGTGCAATCTGTCAATTCGTAATTGAAAGGGGAAAAGGCAATTTGATGCTTTGTTTTTTTCTCTTTCTGGTTTTCATTTGTGGCGTGCAGCTAGCTGTAAATCCATTTTCCATTGTACTCTTCTGATGTCTGAAATGAAAGAAATGCACGTTTTTATTTTCAAAATTAGGCCCTACGAACCGATTGCATAAATTAATTAACACATTATATAAGTATATATACGTAAATATAAAAAACACACCAAATATGTCGCGTTTTATTTAGGCCTTAACTTCTGTTCACGAATCATATGCGACGATGATGATGAATTTAGGGAATACGTAATGATTAATAATGAAGATCATCTTTCCGACCAAACTAACAACAGGCACATTAGTAGTAGGTCTTGGATAATCATTAATGTTTCATCGTGACCTTCTTCTTTTACATCCATCATCTTTGCTTCTTGTCTTTTTTCCCATCGCAAAAAAGATTTATGAATAAAGCATGGAGGTGTCAGCCCGCATACAAGGAGTGGCTATCACAATGGCTACATATGCCCACCTGCAATAGCCATCACGAATATCTTGGATTGTCGATGGACTTCATATGCTGAAGAAAACGGTCCTTTTTGGAGAAATCACTCAGCGAATGCGGAACAAACTTATGTTTGATTCGTTTTTTTAGTGTGTATTTTTAGATATTTTTTGTATTAGAAATGTAAAAAGGTGTATTGAAAATGTAAAAAGTTATGCTGAGATGTGAAAATTATTATTAAAATAATTTCAAAAAACCATCCAAAAAACCAAACAAACAGACTTGGAAAAACAAGTCCCTCTCCACAATGGGAAGGATCACATTAGCAAAGCATTCTCGGGCCACCTTACCAGTGTACTTGATGGGAGCATGCAAACTCCCACAATCAACCACCAAACAAATTGATCGTTTGGTGGCAAATTTTATCTGGAACTCGGATAATGAGGGCCGCTGCATCCACTGGAAGTCTTGGAATTATCTATGTGAATCGAAATTTCAAGGAGGTCTAGGTTTTCGAGCAGCTAAGGAAATGAATCAGGCGCTTCTGGCCAAAATGGCATGGCGAATCATTAATAACAAGGACTCGCTTTTTGCGAGATTTTTTTGGCTAAATATGCTCGTGATAAGGATCTAATGGACTGTCCTATGCCAAGGTCAACTTCGTGGAGATGGCGGAGCATCCTCTGGGGATGGGAACTTCTGAGACCGGGACTCAAATGGCAAATTCGATATGGGGAGGTCTCGGTTGGGGACGAATGGATCCCTAGAGTACAGAACCCCCTAAGCACCTATCTTTCCTCAGGTTTGACCCTACCACATTTGAGAGTTAAGGACTTATTGAATCAAGAGAGGCAATGGCGAGAACCCCTCGTCAGAAACATCTTTGCCTCAACGTGGCAGACATGATCGTATCCATCTATATTCCAGCTCATTCATCTCCAGAAAGTGACTTCAGATTTTGGTCTAAATCTGCCAATGGAATTTATATGGTCAAATCTGGATATCATAAAGCTAGATGCCTTGGTATGGCGACCCGCAACCTCACCTCTGCCACTAGGTCTCACATGAGTATGCCAACTTGTGAAGTGTTTTGGGCGATTAAAGTCCCCGCAAAGATACACTGGTTATTATAGAGAATGGTCAACCACGCACTCCCCTCCGCTCTGGCTCTATCTAAGCAAGGAGTGAATTTGTCGACCAACTGTACCAGGTGTGGTTGCGCTGCTGAAAATATGCAACATATCTTCCTTGACTGCGATCATTCTAGAAGAATATGGCGTTCTTCTTCTCTTGGCTTCGATTTTACATCTGCACCAGCCACTCCTTTGGAAGAATGGTTCCAAGATTGGTTGTTATCAGCCCCTGACCGTGAAGCGATCCAATTATCATTCTTTTTGCTTTGGCAAATCTGGTTAGCGCAAAATAAAGCGGTCTGGGACACCCAAATCTTGAACCCGCATTAAGTACAGAAGATGGCAACAATGGAGTGATCTGTTTACAATAGGATTTCTGCACACCAGCAAACCAAAGACCAATCTGCAGTGGCCAATAGTCGAAATATTCAAGCTCCAAATGCACAACAAATGCTTCGGGCTATGAGGGGGGAATACTACTTTCGCATTGATGCAGCTTTCCAAGAGTCAAACAGGCGTGGAGTGGGCGTTTGGGAAATTATTACAAGTAATGGCTGCCTAATAACTTAGGTAATTGAAACCTTTTATGCACTCTCAGCAGTAGAGGCGGAGGGACGTGCATGTCTTGCAGGTCTTCAGGCAGTACGGACGCTAGGAATAGTGGACTGTCAGATTCAAACGGATAGTCAGAATCTAGTGGACTACGTAGATGGTAACAAGTCGTGTTCGTTGGGGTTGCTGTCACTAGTTACAGACATTAGAGAACTGCTGCATCGAGTCAAAGATTGTAATGTCATTAAGGTAGATAGAGCAATAGTCGAAGGCCCGCATAGATTAACAAGAATGCGCCTTTATCAGTTTCTCTCCATGTATTTCGTAACAGTTGATTGAGTAATTTAAGGGCTTATTTTCAACCAAAAAAAAAAAAACATGGAGGTGTGTGTGCTGGAGCTGTCCCTTTTTGTTCTTGGGTAATACTGAAAAAGATATGCATCATAAATTATGTGATTGATAAAAATTTATAAATTTTGTCACATGAAATTAAAAAAATTAATCTAAATAAATAATAGTTGCGTCTTCTGGCGGTGGCTTCCCATAATTCCATTCGTGGGCCTTCCACTCAGGCAATTGTTGAACTAAAACCTGAAAAAAGAAGTTGTGGCCAATGTAAATGACAATATCATCGTGCTTGAAACGTTAGAATTGTTCAATGATAATTCATATTCCCCCGTCCCTTGACTAATTCAATTTTTATAGTAATCCCTCCATCTTGAAATGATTGTCCAGTTTGAATTTTTATTTTTACAAAATAAAATCCGAACTAGACAAACATTTTTGAACAAAGAAAATACTATTTTTAATACAATAAATAGAGTAACTATCTTGAAACCTAGAGCATAAGTCAAAATCCCTCAAAACAGTGGCGGACGCACATATAACCCAGCTGGGTCAATTGTCCCAGTTGGAAATTTTTTTTTGCTTGTTACCCCTTGATATTTTGTAATTTTTTTGTAAAAATATTACTGTTTGCCCCATCTAAATTGAAATTATTAAGGGGCAAGTATGTTAAATTAAGATTTCAAAAATTTTGCCCCACCATATTTATGGGGCTTAGCTCCGCTCTTGCCTCAAAAAAATGTCAAAAAACAGTATAAAAATATGAATGTTCGTAATCTCTAATTCTATTTATGTTTTCATTTCATATTGTGTCTTGTAATATGGTTGGATGGAAATGGAGTAATTGAGTTAAACCAAAAAAAAAAACACACACACACACACACACACAATTAATAAAAAAGAGAAATGAGTAATTGCTTATGACAGTTATGACCTAGCATTTGTCATCCAATATTTAGGCCTGATTAATTGTTGGACCAAGGGCAACAAGGAAGCTATGGGCTAATGTGATTTGAGTCTATATAGGCAGTCTCCAGTATCCATTTTTGGGCCTGAATGGTGTTATATTTTATTTTGACTAAGCCTAAAATGCAGTATGTATTATGATTTTTTTTTTGGTTTGAGAACTAAGAGTGGTATGAAAAATGATAAAATGAGTTAGTTTTGGCATAGGTTGAATACGAACCGTTCCAGTTGAATCTGGTGTCCCAACCGTGGTTTGACAAGCAAGTCTCCAATTTCTGGGCTTCTGCATTTGCCAAATTTATGCAATTAGAAAGAATTCCGAGAGGTAAAGTATTAGCTCAGTGATTTTAATCAGGTTTCCTATCGACATAATATAATAGTCCGAGGCGAATGACTCTTTCAGTGACAAATGGTTAGTAACAATGTTTCAACTTATGGATTAATAATTTGGATTGTGTCAAAGGTTGTAAGTTTATATAGCTGAGTTTTAAGGTACAAACCCGTTTCAGTTTTTCCTTCTCTTTGTCTGTCCGAGGGCTTAATAGCTCTCTTCCTTCCACAATCTGCCCAAAATCAATCATCAGCATTATAAGCCTTGTATCTTTTAGAAAACATAATAAACACAATCAATGCGATTCTTTAGCATTGGATTAATAATACTCAGATTGATCGACAAATTCATACTCCATACATTGCATAATGACTAACGAGAGATTTTACATATATAGACGCTCAGATAAAATATCAAAAAATGAATTACTTCTTCCAAACTAATACTCCCTCCGTCCCAGAATTATTCCTTCCAAACTAGTATATTAAGAGTAGGAGTATGATTATGTATATTTACCTCAACCATGCAAGTGGCACACGTTCCTCCTCCTCCACAATTTAGCAAAGGCCTTCCCTAAAGTATACATGAACAAAATTAACCAACAAAGTTTCAATTTCAGCCGAAGAATTGAAGTAGTGAGTGAAGTCTTATTAATCTGATGATCATCATCATATGAATGTTGTTCATGAAGTTCCCAGAAAATGGATGAACTTACATATGGTCCATACAGCTCAACGTTAGAATCAAGCATAATGTCTCTGAGTTTCTGTCCTCCCCTAGCCGTCCGACATTGCACGTCCGGCGTCCCATCCGGCAGCAAAACTGACTGAAATCCAAACACAAAAACACTTGACATTTAGGATCAAACTCTGTATCTGCCCTGCTTTTTCTGTGGGGAGTTATTGGAATGGTTTCATATTTGAACAATTTTTAGGTATAGTCACAATCTGAATTCAACGAACTTACACTAACAAATGCTAAGTTGATTTGAGGAGGTTCTTGGGAAGTAGTTTCTGCAGGTTGGCTTTCAGGGATTGTTCCAACTGCCCTGATTTTCCCTCTGGAAAATCTGTTGGAGGAAGAGCTTTTAATAGATCTTGTAATGGGGATGGATTTGATTGGAGCAAGCAAAGTAGATTTTGCATTGCATTTCAGATGAGACACTGAAAAACATCTCAATTCCAGAGTGCCCATCTTTTTTCTGGTCGCACAGTTTGAGATATAGTTCAGGTTTTTCTTTAGATTAGAGTTGGATTCTTGGATTACTCTTTTCTTTTTGGGTTTCTTGTTTGTGGCTCATATTCTCCTTATCTGAAATATCAGAGTTGTAGTATTTTTGAAGAGCCTGAACTCTATGAATATAATCATTAGAATTTGTGATTGTCTAACAAAATACTCATCAACATAGATCTACATAACGAACTCCTTATTAATTTTATATATACAATTCATAATAAAAAAAAAAACCAAGCAAGATTGAGAGACAGAAAAAAGAAAAATCCCTCCATATCTATCTTTTTATTAATGTAAAAAATAATAGAATAAGAATGGCGATATCAACAAAATTATACATATCCAAATAGAAGATGAGAAAAGAACATTTTTTTTAACTATAGGATTTTCCCTTTCTCTTCTTTAAAAAAAGAAAAAAACAAGAGCGTTGTACAATATTTTTGATTAAAAAAAACAAAAGATTTTTTTTTTTTTTTTTTTTTGTGGGGAGAGAGGGGAAAGAAAAGAAAATGGAAAAGGAAAGAAGACCTTGGATTTTGAAGGCAAGGGGTTTATCAAGAAAGAAACTTTGAAGGCTTAAACCCTATGGGCCTGAAGAAGAAGCCTCAAATCCAGTCACCTCTTAAATAATGCATACACAAGCTAACTTTGGCACAATGCCCCAAATTTCAAGCCTCCGCCTTCTGTTCTCCTCCGGACGCCACCACACCGCCACCACCACCGCCACCGCCACCGCCACCAACCTTTCATCATCTTTTTCCCTCTTTTTCAAACCCAAGAATCCATCTTTACACCGACCCATTGCTTATCCTATCCAACCCCAGCTGCGTTTCTTTGCTTTTTCTTCTTATTCCAAGAAATACAGTAGAAGCAAGAATCCCAATTCTCAGTCTTTCAATCTCAGGCATCGAAGCAGCGGTACCTCAAGTGGGACTGATAAAAGCAGTAAGGGAAAAAGTGGGTTGCCAATGGAATCGGAGGAGGGCCCTTCTGCCGGGACGAGTGGGTCCACGTTTGGGTTTAATCGGAAAAGGGCTGAAGGAAGGGATAAAGATTCCAAGAAAAATCTTCAACTTAAAGTGCGAAAGCTCAATCCTGTGAATACTATTTCTTATGTTCAGGTGATTGCCTTCATTTCTCCTCATTGATTGCTTGTTCTTTTGCTTCCATTGAGTAGGAAGTTTTATCTAAGGTTTGTATTGTCAGTGTCGGTCTCAATTTCCAGGCAATCGATGGTACGTATAAAAAGTGAATATGTAGCTGCATTCTTGAACGTTTATAGATTATAGGAAGATTGGCAACTAGGTTAGAACGGCTTCGGGTTTTGCTTGATTTAAAAGGTTTTCTTGGAATTTGTTCCTGTGTTCATTGTTGTTGATTAAGAGTTGAATTCATCATTGCTGTTAAAGAAATGTTGTCTGAACTTTAAGTTCTTGTAGCTGAAGTACCCAGATACTTTCTTGGAGTATCGTTTAATTTATACTATGGTTCAGATTCTAGGTACTGGAATGGATACTCAAGACACATCACCATCTGTTCTGCTATTTTTTGACAAGCAGAGATTTATTTTTAATGCTGGAGAGGTAAGCTAAGATTGCATGTTATGTATTTTACTAATTATCTTGTTCTTATGACTTCTTTTTTCCTCTTTTGGTGGGAGTCAGTAGAATTTTCAGAGCCTAACTGTGACCAATTTGATATAGGGTTTGCAACGTTATTGCACGGAGCACAAAATTAAGCTGTCAAAGGTATTTTCGAATTTTAGTTTCTGAATGTAGCCATTGTAACTAAGCTTTTCTTTGTTTGTCCTATATACATGATCTTATACTGTTTGTTTATGATTCTTGTAGATTGATCATATATTTCTCTCACGTGTCTGCTCGGAAACTGCGGGTGGACTCCCAGGTTGGTCATTAACAGGATTTGTAATTGAAATTGAAAAGGGAAGTATCTTTTTCTTGAATAACTCAACTCCTGAGTTCTATTTTCCTTTCAGGGCTCTTGTTGACTTTAGCCGGGATGGGTGACGAGGGAATGTCTGTATGTACCATAACTTTTCTCATAGCAAACTCTTAATGAAGAAATTAAGGCTGGCACGGGGCTTTGATGAGATTAATGACAACCCTTCAAAAATGATTTATTTTTTATGTTTTATTTGAAGGTAAATGTGTGGGGCCCATCTGACCTGAAGTATTTAGTTGATGCAATGAAATCATTCATTCCAAATGCTGCAATGGTTCATACACGCAGCTTTGGTCCTGCCTCCGATTCCATTGCCAAAGACCAATTTTGTGAACCTCTAGTTCTTATCAATGATGAAGTCATCAAGTTATCAGCTGTTCTCTCAAGACCAAGTCCGACTGCTGTGATGAATGAAGGATCCTCAACCACACTCAGATCTGAACTAACAGCTGAGCCTACCTTGAAGCCTGGTGATCTCGCTGTGATATATATCTGTGAATTGCCTGAAATTCAGGGGAAATTTGACCCCAGTAAAGCAGCCGCTCTTGGTTTGAAACCTGGACCAAAGTTTCGGGAACTGCAGCTTGGAAACTCAGTAAAGTCAGATCGTCAGAATATTATGGTATGGTTGACTAGCGTGTTTAATGTTGCCTTTTAGTCTTGCCTCCTGAAGCTATTAAAAGTTGTTGAACATACATTATATAGGTTCACCCAAGTGACGTCATGGGTCCTTCTGTTCCTGGTCCAATAGTACTGCTTGTAGACTGCCCAACATTGATGCATCTTAGAGACATGTCATCTGCACAATCTCTATCCGCTTATTATACAGATACATCTGGTGACTCATCTCATACGTCCAAAGCCGTAAATTGTGTTATCCACCTAAGTCCTTCACATGTCACAAATACAACAGACTATCAAAAGTGGATGTCAAGATTTTCTGGAGCCCAGCACATCATGGCAGGGCATGAAATGTAAGTTTTCTATTGGTATTTTCATGTATCCAATCGTATGTCTGAGGGAGTTCACACTTTTTTGGTTTTAATGTTGGAAGAGTTGTGCTTCTTGTCACAGGAGGAATATTGAGTTTCCTATCCTACAAGCCAGTGCTAAAACTGCAGCAAGGCTGAACTATCTTTGCCCGCAGTTCTTTCCTGCTCCTGGCTTCTGGTCTCATCAGCACCTTAACATACCATCAGGCTTGACCGCATGTGGAGAGGTCTGTTTTCATTTCATCAATAGCAAAGATTATGGGGCAACTGGAATTTCCAAAGGTTTAGTTAATCTTTACAACATTTAAATTTCCTTCTTGCTGACAGGGTCTTTTGTCGGGGCAGTGTGAAACCATTCCTGCAGAGAATCTCCTCAAGGTATAATCCGCGCGAGGGTTGACAAGAACTTACTTTTTGGTCTTTGACTCTTGTTCCAGAAACTAAGATGTGCTTGATACACCACCATAATCAGGCTATGAGAATATGAATAACATGTATTAAACAACTCTTCTAATTGTACGTTTGGTTTCTGTGAACATGCAATAATCTCAGTTTTTATGTGTTAGTGGTTCTCTTTCCTTTGATGTTGTGTGGCATCATCTGATGGTTTTTTTGTTTGGGTTTGTATGCAGTTTAACTTGCGTCCATATGCACAACTTGGCTTAGACAGATCTAGTGTTCCTAAAAGAGTATCTCACTCGGAAATAATTGATGAGCTAATGACAGAGATACCAGAGATTGCTGATGCCTCGGACCATGTTTCCCAGCTTTGGCTCAGGGATGGAAAACCGAGCATGGAGGACCCACATGGGCTATCTGGTCAATTATTGAATGAAGAAAAGGATGAACATCCTGATTGTTTGGAAGACATATCAAGAGAAGATCTTGAGATTGTTCTCCTTGGGACTGGGTCATCCCAGCCTTCAAAATACAGAAATGTCAGTTCTATTTTGGTCAATCTTTTCTCCAAAGGGAGTTTACTTTTCGATTGCGGTGAAGGAACCTTGGGCCAGCTGAAAAGGAGGTTATATTTTATGATCTTTTCCTTCCTGTTAGTATTGTTTTGTTGACATCAGGGTTAAATTTTTTTCTTTTTTCTTTCTTTTTTTGGGGTCAAAACAGGTTCGGTGTTGAGGGTGCTGATGATGTCATCCGAGGTTTGAGGTGTATATGGATATCTCATATTCATGCGGATCACCATACTGGCCTTGCAAGAATACTGGCCCTTAGACGAGAGTTGTTGAAGGGGTTACCCCATGAACCTTTGCTTGTTGTCGGTCCCAGGCAGCTTAAGAGATTCTTAGATGCATACCAGAGACTTGAGGATCTGGATATGGTATTTCTTGACTGTAGGCATACCACTGAATCATCCTTGAATGAACTTGATATAGTTCCAAAAACTGTCGTAAATGGTGATAATGTAATGGATATGAATGAAGATCGAAAGATTGACCTCACACTGTTTGCTAAAGGAAGCCGCATGCAGAGTTACTTCAAGTTGCCTAGCAGTTCAACCGAAAATGCTGTGGTTTATCCTATTTTGAAGACATTAATGAAGGTGCTCGGAGAAGCAGGATTAGAAACCTTAATGAGTTTTCCTGTAGTTCATTGTCCACAGGCATTTGGTGTTGTCCTCAAGTCTGCAAACAGAGTGAATGGTGACGGGAAAACAATTCCAGGATGGAAGATTGTGTACTCGGGGGATACTAGACCTTGTCCAGAACTGGTGAAAGCTGCAAATGGAGCAACCATTCTTATTCACGAGGTAATTATCTGTGTCCTTACAATGTTTCTATTTTGTTTCTCCGTTTCGTGATTTTTGATATTTGACGACAGTATATGATCCAATTAGCTGGCTTTACGTAGTGGAATTTTTGTCGTCATTGTATTAGTAGTCCTGTGATGTTGACCCGGTTGTTTGTTTGCTCTGAAGGCAACATTTGAAGATGGCATGCTGGAGGAAGCCGTTGCCAGAAATCACAGCACAACAGGAGAAGCTGTCCAAGTTGGCGACTCGGCCGGAGCATATCGCATAATTCTAACACACTTTAGTCAAAGATATCCCAAAATTCCAGTTTTTGATGAAGCCCATTCGCATAACACATGCATAGCTTTCGATATGATGAGTGTAAATTTGGCTGATTTGCCTTTACTTCCCAAAGTTGTTCCCTTTGTTAAGCTTCTGTTTAGGGATCAGGTGATGCTTGATGAATTTGATGAAGCGAATCTTGAAAGTGCTGTAGCATAATGAAGTCGGCTGATTTAGATTAGATAGGTAGGATCCGATTGTAATTTTCATATTTGTTAATTCTTTCAGGTCAATCTAATTAATAAATATACTCTATGTTCCAAAATTATTGTCCAGTTTGAGATTTCATTTTTAGTACAATTAGAGCTAGAAACGAACATCTAAAATGGACAATAATCATGGGACGAAGGGAGTATATAAATTGTTGTATAAACACAGATTTTCATATACTACTTGTATCCTAATCACATTTGCAGTTTACTTGCACGTGTGTAAAATGTCTTAACAACGCACTTAAAAGCAAAATAAGTGGGAGAGTAATTTGAAGAATAAATAAATGGTCTTCGTGCTCAAAGAAAATAAATAAAATCAAGGTCTTCAGACTTCAGGGTCAAAACAGAGCCTGAATGAGCGCGCATGCACACTCTTAAGTAGAAAAGCACCCAAGGACGAAATGATTGTCCGAGCTATTTCAAATTTTCAACCCTACTAACATTCACAAGTTATCTATCAAATGCTGTAGAATTTGCAAGTCTTAAGTTGTGGATTCATCAACTGCTGCCAAGAGCACAATCTAAGTTTACAGTGCCACTATCAACAAAGCCATCAAGAAGCAAACTGGTATCTATAAAGCGGTTCAATTGCACATCTTGATAGAATGACACACATTGGTCTGGGTGTTCTTGTGCTTTAAAGCCACTTACGTGTTTCCTCCAATTGTTCTTGGTCGCTGCTGTTTTGAACCTGAATCCTGTTGACCTGGGAGGTAAGCATCTCAAGCACTCTACTCTTCAACTCATCAACCCCGAGACTACTCTTCACCGATACTCGAATGGCTCCATCAGGTCCCTCTTTCCTGTACTTGGCAAGTTCATCATCATCCTTGCTCTGATCTTCAGTAGCAAAAATAACCGGAGTTTTTTCTTGAAATAGGTCATATTTGGACACAACATCGATCCAAAGATGGTCACTGAACCTTTCCTTGATTTCCTTGTAAATTACAAACTGATCGGATACTGAGGTTCCACATTCTCCAGTAAGGTCATGAACATAGAGTACAGCAGTTGGCAAATGAGTGAGGACAGCAAGTGTTAGTTTTTCCAAATTATTCCTTTCTTCATCACTTCTGCACAGCAGACCTGGTGTGTCTGTAACCTGGAAATTCTGGTAGCTAAAACTAATATGACCCATTAAAATTCCTCTAGTGGTGAAAGGGTAGTTGCAAATTTCAGGCTTCCCGGTTGAAAGTATGCGAACCAAGGATGACTTTCCTACGTTTGGAGCTCCAACAAGGCAAAGAGTTGGTGTTTCCAAATCAACAACCGGCATTGCCCGCAAAGTCTTAGCAATGGTGAGCAACTCATCAACAATTTTCCCTTCTTGCTGAAAAATCCCTTCGAGTTTATTCACCCCTGCAGCCAAATTCTCCTCAGCCTCTCGCTTTGTCATTGACTTGGCACAAATTGCAGCATGCTCCTTTCCTACTGAATTCACTTTTTTCCTCAAGTCATCAACTTTTCCCAACACATATTCATAGTTTCCCTCTCCAAGAGTTAACTCAACTAATGATCTCTCATATGGATGCAGAAATCTCTTATTCGGGAAAGTTTCTCTGTATGTCCTCAGAGGAACAGCTAATTCCTTCATTAATGCATCAAGCTGTTTTGCAGCTCGGTTTCTTTCTCGTTTTGCAATATTACTAATTCCCTGTGTTGGTGAAACCCTTTTCGCCTTTTTAAGAGCTGAAGATAAGATATCAACTGAAGGGATTACCATAGGGAGCTTCTGAAATGCACCAACATTAGTACCTTTTTCAGATGATGAAGCTTTTGATTTTCTTTCTTTCTCTTTCACTTCATCCTTCACTTTCGTCTCCTCTACGGAAGCGGGTACATAGCTTCCTCGCACAACAGCATCATAAGCTGTAGACTGAATATGCTTGCAAAAATAGGGCATAGAATACATGAATTTTGAAGGAACTAACAACAAACCTTTACGAGGCCTCGAATGGCGAGAGAACAGAGGAATACGCCATAACTGATTCAAGATTGAGGTCCCGCTCATTCTCTCTTCTCGCCTCCTAATCACTTACTGCACTGCCCTGAGATTGTAACGTTAAAATCCAATTCGGGCTCAAAACACCAAGGCTAATAATTTTCAATATGGATGTTCCAGTCCCTGCCCATTCTTCCACTTGCCCCCGGGAGGAACTTTATCTTCGCCGTAGAAAATGCTGGGTCGTCGGAAAGGAGCCGGAGTCGAAGAGCCAGGCTTCCTCTACAGCCGCTATGTTAGGCTGAGATACGGCGGAGAATCGATAAGATATGGGTGGTCGAAACGGGCTCCGGCGGCAGGAGCTATGGCACCGGTGGTTGACTGCTGGAGGGTTTTGCAGGAATTGGGTATTGCGGGGAGCTTGATTCTGCAAAGGATGGGCTTAAAGTTGGGCTACAAAGATTTCGATTTCGAAATGGTGCAGTTGAGATCAGCTTAAATCTAGGCCCAATCATAAACCATTTACAGACAGGAACCACTGCCATTTCTTCATTTAGGCCGAAAGTAGTAGTGATTAGAAAATTGAAGTTCATATATAAACATTATTAACATTAGTAGTATAAAAAACTAGACGCTTGGTCCGGGCAGATGTTTGAGCGCCCACTCTACTTTAATTTTGTGTTAATAGATAAATGAATTTTTGATTTGGAAAAAATAAAATAGCTACACATTTATTTTTTTCCCTTTTTTAGCCAAAAATAAAAATAAAAATAAAAAAAATCTGCAAAAGGAGAAAAAATATTGAAAAGTACAACGATACAGAAATCATATAAAAGAATGTAGAGTAATAAAGGGAATAAGTTTATGGGCAAATTTAAATGTTATCTTAATTTGATTGATAAATAATAAGTGTTAGGAGTTAAAATTGTGTAGTTATTTTTGTAAAGTAGCTTTTGTTTCTCCGGATAAGAAGTTTTTTTTTTCTTTTAAAAAGGAATGACATGTGACAGAATAGTTAATGCAATATGGTGCCAAAATCTTTTAATAAGAAGTTGCCACATCAACATCCTGTATTCTGTTTTAATAGGGTAAAAGGGATTAGGAATTAAAATTGTGTAGTTATTTTTGTAAAGTAGCTTTTGTTTCTCCGGATAATAAGTTTTTTTTTTCTTTTAAAAAGGGATGAGATGTGACAGAATGGTTAATGCAATATGGTGCATTTAGAGTCAAAATCTTTTAATAAGAAGTTGGCACATCAACATCCTGTATTCTGCTTTAATAGGGTAAAAGGGATATTTTTAAAGCATTAACGTACACAATAATGATACAACTCAGATAATGCGTTTTTCATGGTTACCGAGTTGCACACCTGCTTTTTCTGTATAATGATAATTAAAAATATTTCTCAGGTTTCCAGCCAAACATCCTAAAACCATAAGGAGTCAGGAAAATGGGTGCCTAGTGCATTTCCCTTTTCCAAATTCAAAGAAGCAGATTTTTCAGTAAGCAATCTTCCTTGGCAAAGAAAAGAGAGCAGCTTGTTTGGAGAATGGACTATTAATGCAAAAGCTTTGATGCATTGGCCTGGCTTTGTTATAATCTCTCAAGCTGCTTTCTCTCTCTCCTTGAAAGCAACATCAAATCTGGTGAAGTGCTCCCTCTTTCTATCAATCTCAACTCTATCTGCATCGCTATCAGGATCAAGACTAGGCATGCTAAATCCTAGTTGTAAGAAGCACATTTGTTGAGGAAATTCCATTCTTTGTTTACTTCATGATTTACAGAACAAAGAAAAAACCCTGGTTCTTGTAGCCTTTCATCTCACATATCAGCCTTCTTACCTTCCACAGAGACTCTTGAGCAATGAGAGTTGTATTATTTCTTTGTGAGGAGCTGCCAAAAGGCAGTTATTCATCCACTCTCAACTATTCACCCTCAACAAACGATCAAAACCCCAAATTTAAACTTCTCCAGACTAACTTGGAAGTTACAGAATCTGAAAAGATATGCTGAGATGATCTTTCTGCCATTATACATCCCCTGCAGCAGGTTGAAATGTAGAGAACCCTTCTTTCTAGTGCAGCGAATCAAGGGCAGGCAATATCTAGCGATCTCCAACTCATCCATATTATTTAGCCTTCCAAAACTCCCACCATACTTTGAGCATAATTCAACAGACAAAAACATTTTACAACAAGAAACAGGGATGAAATGCGAAGCTGATGGACAGAAGGTAAACAAGTAATCCGTGTCATGGTCTCACATCAAAGTGGTAAAGTTGCAACTTCAACAACCAAATCAGGAAAACTTCTATTTGATAGAACTTCAGGGCCTATCATCTTTATGCACAAAATATCATGGATAGAAATGTAAAAAATAAACTAAACTACAAAAATCAAGAATGCTCTTTGATTTGAGAACTCTTCGAACTACTTCATTGATTAACATTATTGACCTTTTAAACTTTCCCACTTCACTGGACCTTCAGGATGCACATCGACATAATACTTCATAAAGCGTGCGTCTGAACAAGCAAGAAGTGTGCTAAGAGATAACATTGGTTTGGCTGCACCTTTTTCTAGCAGCCATGTATACATACTAAATCTACGTTGAATTCTTTCTATATCATAGCAAAGGTACGAGGGAAATGATGCAAGTGATTCAAGAGGGTAGCCTGAGCTTTTCAAGAAATCAATTTTCTTCTCGAGTACATCCTTTGACTGGTTTATAGCTGTTGGGGCCTGTTTGATCATATCTGATACAACATTGGAATCCAATCCAGCTTCTACCAAGCAATCAAATCTTTCTTGCAACTGATCTCCTCTGCCGCGAAACTTCTTCAATGCTTTTGCCATCTCATCTGAGTTCTCAACGTAACCTAATTTCACTAGAAATGTAGTTTTCTCCAAAAGCAGGCCTGGGTTCTTTGCATTCAACTGCTCGACGCTGCTTACGTTAGATTTAGACGCCAAGGTGAAAAACTTCGAGGGGTCTCCTTTTACAGCTTTTAGTAGTTTCTGCCTGTCACCACCAAACTTTTTCAATACCGTGTTCGGTCCTATCAAAGCATGTGATGCTAAAATCTGAATGTGGGAACTCACAATTTTTGCAATATTCTCTGTTTCCAGTCCAACTTCAAACAGTAAATGCAATGCTTTCCAAATATTTTCAGTGCATTTTGGAGATAGAATCTCTGGATTTTCCACAAATAATGGATATACCTCCTTCATCTTCAACCCCAATTTGAGGAAACAACCTATCAATATGTACATTTGCCTGCCTGAACCTTCAAAAAGTATTGCTGGATTCTTCCTAATCAATTTCTCAATCTGTCCCTCATCATAGCCAACTTCAACGAGAAAACCTATGGTGGCAAGCATCCTGCTCCAACAATACGTATTTTTACTAGACATATATCCTCCGATCCAGTCCCTGTCAAAACCCAATCCTATAAGCTTATCAAGAATCTCAACCAGTTCTTTATCTAAATCACCAACCAAAATAGAAGGACAGCAAGTCACCAGCTTTATAACCGTTGGTCTACTCAGTCCTAAATTCTCATAAGCCATTACTTTGGTACTTAATACCCCAAACCCATAACTAAATATTTCGATAGCTTCCTTGTATATTTTCCCAATTTCACTACGGGGAATCCCATAATCGCAAAGAACATGAAAATTGTGAAGAAGCATATCACCATCCTCCAAAAACATTAAGTTGGATGGCAGCAATGATGAGACCTCAGATGGTTTCAATCCCAAACTCTCCAAGAATGGCTCAAACTCATTTATAGGATGGTATCTGAATAACTTGGATAATGCCCTGGATACATCCGGCTCATTCTCCACCTTGGCAACCAAATCCTGAATAAAATTGGGCGAATTCTTACAAATATGCTCAGCATCAACATAAGTGAAGCCCCTGGTATAATGCAAGTAGTCAAACAAAGCCGCCTGAGCATCATTTCTCGCAACTCTCGAAATCTTACAGACAGGAACAACAGACACAGTTTTTTGAGATTCAGGTATTGAAACTTTAGGATTAGTTGAAGGCGAACCCGGGTGTCGGAAACACTGTATTCTCACTGTTGTGGACCTAAAGGATGGAGGACAACGCAGAGGTAATGCTGCCTCAAAACAAGGAGGATAGTATACCAGATTATTGAGCTGAGAAATCATTGTACGAGATATCCTTTTGCTAATTTGGCAAATTAACATGGCAAAAAAAAATAATCAAAGCTCAGAACAGCAAATTCATTCTCTCTCCAAACAAAGAAATCTAGCTTCCACGCATAAACCGGGCATTAATAAGCTGCAAACTGCAAATGCGTACAAAAGCAAGGCACAGAACAAACAAGCCTCGGAGAAACCAAGAACAAACCTTTAGAGTGGCGGAAGAACAGAGGGATTTGCCAAAACTGATGCCAGAGTGAGTTCCCACTCATTCTCTCTTCTCGCTTTTGAGGGGAGATGTGGGTGGCGAAAACCGGCTCCGGCGGCAGGAGCTATTATGGCTCGCCGGCGATGGACTTCTGGGGATATGTGTGGGTTTGCAAGATTTGTGTAGAATTTGCTGGCGTACTGTGGGTTCGCAGAAAAAAATTGGATCTACGTAAGAAGATATTGGGCTCGATTTAAGGCGAAGGCCCGAAATAGTTGATTAATCATTAATCCAGAGGCTACAGATTAATAAATGGACACGGCCCAAACACCAAAGCACAAATCGCACACAGAAGGATAATTTTTTTTAGTGATGAAAAAATATAGTGAAAATTTACGGTAATTGATTTTTTTTTTTTATAACTACGGTAATTGATGTGTCTAATTAATAAAAAATGAATAAACTTTAGTCACTGTATTTTTTTCACTATATATTTTTCACTATCATTACCATTTTGCCTTTTTAATTTCTACATTTGGCTCATAGATTAAGTCCATTTAGTAGATTTTTTTTTTCTTTCTATACAAACACGTATAGTAAGACTTTTTATTATTTTCCATTTTTCAAACGGATCTATACATGTGCAAAAATGTTACAAGAAACATTACCAAGAAAAATGAGATACTATGTAATATAGATTCTACTTTGCAGTTCCCCTTCCAGTAAACAATCTCTCTTTGGCAAGGAAAGCATCATCCATTTGGAGACCGGCCATCAGCTGCATTGCATTTCTTGATGAGCAAATCAAGAGTTTGGTTATACATTTGATTGGCAGTGAACTAAGGATGTACATCTTCGATGTTGCTCTTGCCCCTTTTTGGAAGTTCCAGCTTCTTTATTCTCTTCAGTTGTTTCACCATACCAAGCCGTTCGGACGTGTAAGGCGATGGAATCTGATGATACAAATACAGCAACACTGATGGTAAGCAAATTGAAGGCCATAAACAGAATGCATGCATTGCTAGATATGTGAAGATTGAATGTTGAAAATGACATACCAAACATGGCAGGTACTTCTTGATTGCTGCCAGCATAGCTGCATGGCCAACAGCTGACACCTAATAATGGAAGAAGCGAATGCATCTGTTAAATCGTTAAGCTCATTGCAGTGCACGAAGCAGAAACCATATGATCTTTGAAGAAAGAGCAAGATTGCAGCCATTGATTGGCAAACTCAGGCTTACCGGGAGTAGCATCAATATCAATATTGGCACAAGGGTAGCAAAATCAGCTAGTGTTCTCTTTATTTTCTTCTTCTCTCTTTTGGTCATTTTGCAGCCACGGATTTGCTTCTTCAATAGCTCAACAACTTCAATCATGTCTACGAAAAGCAATTGAGTACCCATCCATGCATTCTAGCAGCCAATAGTTCCATCATTAGCTGCACAATACAGTAGCATATTGCAGTCAATGAAAGCATAATGTCACTGAATTTCTGTACTCACTACACTTGTTGATATTGCCTTCCTGGAAGATTTCTTAAGGAAGTTTTCTTCCCGAAGCTTTTCTGCAGATGAAGAATCCAACTCTCTCAAGGTAACTACATCCTCACTAGATGTGCCAGTTGCCTGTTCAAAATTATCATTCACATAACTTGGAAACAGAAATGGATGGACACAGTGAAAGCAATGTTTAAATCATCCTATTTCCTTTCCTGGATCTGATGAATTTAGTTACATGTATTTTAAGATAGTTTCAAAATTTACCTGATTTACTCTAGATCCAAAGTGAGTTCCACTTTGGGACCAAATTTTCGGTGTGCCCTCTGCTGGTGACTCCAATATTGAGTTAAACATGCCTCTTTCTAGGAGTTTCTGTGGCTCACTGCTTCAGAAAATAATCCAAATTAGTGTGGTTTCTCTCATAAGCATATGTCATAAATGTTTTGCTAAGCAGTCAAACCTCAAACCTTAAATTATCAAAAGCTGCCCAGTAATAGTCCATGCACGTCGACAGCAGGCTCTGACTATACAAATTTTGACATAAAGTGAGTTGAAAATACAATTAAACTATGCAGCGCATTGGGAAAAATTAGTAAATACAAAACATTAACTACCTATTAAGTAAGAACTCTAACAAATATGAGTTCATCGGTTGTTGTGTTGAATTGCTGTAGTGAGCAAACCCAGAGATAACATCATAACATGCAGTAAGAACTCGGTACAGAATAATCTCTTGCTCTGCTTGTGTCATTTGCCGCTTGGATTTCCTCTTATGTTGACACCATTCCAAACTAACCAGGGGATAGAAATGAAGCCATCCTATCTCATCAGTTACCACCTGTAGAACAAATTTAGCAAATGTGGATATTGAATGATCCAACTATTCCACTTATATGGAGATGCGCATCTGAATTTAAAGACTTCGTAGCTCACCTCCATGAAGAGATGATACTCCGACATGGTTGAAAGATTAGGGTGTATAAGCATGCTACCGCATTCCAAGTAACTGTACGGAAATTGCACATAAGTACCACTAGTGTATGTATATGGCCAGATTCATTTATGTTGTGTAGAGAGATATACCTCAAGAAATTTTGACAATGCTCATTCAGATCCTTTATGCCCATTCTTGAAAGGTATATTCTTGTTTCTCTTCCAAGATAAGCAAAAAGTCCCAAAGTAGTCAAACTATTCTCTTTAACCTGGAATAAAATGAAAGATAAGCATAAGTATGCAAAAACATAGAACATTGGTTCATATTATGTAGCAAGTTTCTATTCAGCTATGTGAATGGACACTTGCAACTCATTAACACTTTTTAATCGTTTAGGAGAAAAGAGAGTAAGAGACATCAGGAGGAAAATGAGGCCAACTTCGTCATTCACTGTGATTAAACTCTCTCTCTGGAATGCTGTAGATAGTTTTCTTTCCACCAACCCAATCCAGAACTCCAAGTCTTCCACACTCTTAGAAGGAAGAATCCTCCTACCAAAATGCAACAAGAAATCCTGTTCAAATCCGGCTTCACAAGCAAACTGATGCAGTTTATTCACTGAAACAAGACCTTCTGTCGAGCTAATGAGGTTTACTAATGCATCTTCAATCGAAATAAATAACATAGGGCGCGAAATTCGTTGAGAGTCCAGCTTCTTTATTGCAGCAAAACAACTTAAAGCCAGAATTGTTCCTGCAACACCACTGAATTTTGTTTTATGTCATATAAAACTTCAATTTTGCCAATCAGGCCTCATCTATTAGAACCACATTAGGAAAAACTTGATAGTTGGAGTTTGATCGGCAATGAAGTATTAATTGGAACAAGAAACAAACCTTCCAGCATATTCCATTGACCACTTCTTAAACAAAGGGATGAATTGTTCAGAAATGCGTGGCAGTTCCACTAATTTAAACCACTGCACTAACTTCGAATTCTTAGTTTTCAACTCCCTTTCTATCTGGGCATAAAGTAAGTGAGCCTTCAAGGACAGTCTGACAAAAAGCAGAATCAATTTTTCAAAAAACTGCAGACATAAATTCTTTCGCCATTCGAGTAATGAAGTAAATAATATAATGCAGGGAATTCTGAGGCCAGATCTAAAACATTTAGATGCCAATCCAGAAAAACTTTACAAAGCTGAATCAAAATATGATGATGCAAAATGAAAGCAAGATTCAGAACTAGCAGGAGCAAATTTCATAATTCAATCACATTTTCCAAGTTCAATGACAGTTACAACTTAACTTAGAACTTACATCTCCTGGACAAGAGATGGATTGTTGCTGCGTTTGTGAGATAGAAAGGTTTCTACTTCAATTGCGGCTTTCAGCAAAGCATAAACTGATACCTGTACAGCCATATCAAATAAGTTATGATATGTCAACTTCTCACCTAGCAATCATTTCATCTAGATTCATTTTCACTCCATTTCTTGAATTTACCTTATATGGAGTATCATTCATATTTTTCATAAATCTATGATATTTCGCATTGATCCATGATCATATACAAGAAAATAAATTTCACTAATTATAAAACCTGGTACGCTATGTTCCTATGCCAGGCATGCACGTCAACCCCTCTCCAAGCCATAGCTAGCTCTGGTTCTGCAATAACCAAGTCATGTGCCTGTACATCCAGTGAAAAACCTCTAGCGGATTCATGCAATAACTGCACAAGACAGTTTACCCGATTGAATTCCATTTCATGAACACGAGTAATAGCTGCAGAAGACTCATCCTCGCAGCAGATTTTATCAGATTGCAAAGTCCAATCCGTGGATGACAGGGCACCTGGAGCCATCCATTTAGTTGCAGCTGCTTTGGTTCTTGACCCCCAAGAGAAAAACCGTAATCCTAGAAATGTATCAGGTTTAGCCGGACCATGTTCCTTTTGATGCTCTCCGACGCTCAATAAATTTGATTGGCATAGTGTCTGGGAATAGGATCTTTTCATATTCCTGGAACACAAGAATTAAGAATTTCAGTGAAACCAAACTATTCTGAAGTTTCTGAAATAACTGGAATTGAAAACCAGTTCACAATGTTATGGTCATGTCCAAACCCTATCTTCATTTTCGTTTCAGACTGTACAGGCATAGTGGCATTGACAAATTTGCTGCAATAGTATCTTGCCATGATGATTAGAAATCATCCAAGAGAAATTAAAGTGGGCACACTAAAAAATTATAAGAAACAACAACTTCTCTTTGATTTATTTATTCTTTTCTTGGAGGGTGTTACATCAATCACCAATTAATGAGGATGATTTAGGTAACAGGGAGCTGAAATCACATTTGCTTTTTCCATTTTCCTTTGTTGGTTTCCTTTACAGAAAAACAAAACACAGAAATAATGAAATGAGGATCACCCCATCAAAAGAGTAAGAATAAAACATAGCTTACGGGTTCACCATTTCAATAAAAGAAGAACAAGAAGAAGAAGAAGAAGCAGCAGCTTACGGGTTCTGGATGAAGGCTGGAGGCAGAGACAAATTGGAAGCCATGGGAAGAAGGGAAGTCCAAGAGAGAAGAAAATGGAAGAAAACCCAACTTTGCTAATATAAACAACTTGGTTGGAGCGAATCCATCGAGGTGAAAAGTTCATCCACTTTCACAAGAATCATTATAATATTTAGTACAAAGTGACTGCTTAGTAAGCCCAAGTTCTTGAAATAAACTCCCACGAGGAAACACATCAATATCTTTCTGGTTGGCTTTTCGGTTGCAGTATGGTTAATTCACCCATTCAAGCAAGCAACCGACAGATTTGTCTACACAGAAACTAGGAAGCCATTCTGGATTTCCCTTCAAGAAGTTTGAGACAAAAGCTTGAAAACTTGAAGGGCACTGCTGATTAGGCCCATCTTAAATAAACAATTTAGTGAACACTGCTCCACATGTTTAGCTCAATTAATTTACTGTATAAGTTTCTTCAAGGTCTACATAACTACATAGATTTCACCACCAAAACATTTGACCTAAGCCAGCGATGGCAATGTGCTGTTAACTTTGTGCTTACGCATCCGTTACAATAGAAATGCTTGACAAGCTTATTATCTCCCACAACTATACGCACAAGAGTCTCTACAGATTTTTAGAACTGCATGGTTGTTTCGTTTTCATCAGACTAGAATTCAAAAAATAAGTGAGAAGATACTTTACAGCACGAGGACGAGCTATGAAAAGTTGACATATTAAAAAGTGAAAAGATCTTAATAAAATTTTGCAATTTGAACTCTCATACATGAGTCAAAATCCCAATTTCTGAACAAGTCCAAATCACAAACTGGTTGGTACCATGAACCAATTATCATCTGTATCGACTAGTCTACATGTTACACCGAAAAAGAATATCTAACTCAAATGATACAATACTAATGCATACATATACGTTCAGTAAGCGACTTCTCAGTTTCAAACCTAGCAGTGCAGGTCTTAGTCATCTAACCTACCATTTTCACTTGCATCTTGAATGGCTTCTGTCCCAGATTACCTTCCAAATCCCAGTTCCGACATGTCCTGTTTTGCCATCAAGTTCCTGTATGTAAAAACACATTAAAACTCACTTTACAGCCCCAAAACTCCATCCTAACTAGCTTTGAACATACCTAATGACAATTGATAAACAAAAGCATTAAGACTCAAAGACATGCAACCCAACAAAGTTCCTTTTCTCGGATCATGTAATTTCATAAGCAATTTGACTTCTTTACAGCATAGCATCATATCTGGCTACATCAAAATTACAAAAGATTGTCTAGAGAGCAACATATACAGGATGGACATAGGAGTACATGAGCATAATGATCTAAGAACACCTCTCCCCATTCTTTGACTACTCAATCTCATTAAACAAGATTCTCAACAAGCCAGTTGAGCTGCTCTTTTATCATATTTAGGAAGATTCAGATTGGCGGCATTTAGACAATCAGTAAGTAGCTCATCCGCACAGTTCCCAGGTGGCAAAATCTTCTAAATTCCCGATAGTTTCAAGCCATTCCCATATTGAAAATGTTCGTTGAAATTCCATAATGAACTAATTGGAAAATGCGAAAAATGTGAAAGGCTAAGGCACAATATGATCTAATAGGTACGTAACTATGGCTATGAAAAAGAAATATACAGTATAAAGCAAGCTTCGGAACCATGTTGCTTACTTTTCCATACGGCATTGCAGATAAATTTTGGAGAGGTGGCGGCATTTTTCGGATTTATGACCCGAGGATTTAAGACAATTGAGGTATTCTTTCTTCTCCTGCAACAAGACACAGAGCTAAGTAGGGCTAAGATAGCTCAAGACAGTGTTTTCCAACTACTAATGCAACATGGAAGGAATATTTAACAGCAGAAAGACATCCTTGATGAACCATACCAGGTCACATAAATGCATGTGATCCAAAGGGAAGACTCCCTTCTCTGGAGGGACAGGCCTCACCCCTCTGTTGCCACCAAATGCACCACCTACAAGCAAGAAAAAAGAAAATGCACGATCAAGATTAACACAAAGCCTGGAAAGAGACTCACCAGCACCGTGTTTTAGATGTTGCAAACTCAACACAAACACTTAAACGACTATCCATATCATAAACTGATTGAAGAGTAAAAGGACAGCCAAAAAAAAAAAAAAAGAAAAAGAAATATTTAAGCATTAAATGCAATCCACAAATCATCCAAAAATCAACCTAGTTGATGAACACCACAACAAAAGATTACAAGTTATGTCCATAAGCTGATATCTGTTGCCCTGTCAAAACCAAATTTACTAACTAAAAATGAACAACTCAAAAACTAACACGAAACCATACAGGCTAAGTAATAATTAAAACTGCTTAAATCTTTCTCAAACTGCAAAGAAGAACCCAAAGTGCGTGGATGTAATTGTTCTTAGAAAGGTTCAGCAAATCATCATGGATTTCATGATACAAAAGCTAAGGAAAAAAAAAAAAAAGCGACAAAATAAATTAATACTAAAGCATTTAGTAAACGTTTAAAAGAGAATAATACAAAAGGATACAGCTAAATATGAGAAAATCACCGTAAACTACAGCTAAAAGGGCAGAACCAAGAAAATCCCAATTTCCGAAATAGCGATGAGGGACGGAAAAACGAAGCCATTACAAAAAAAACAACAGTAGCCTTTCTAGCAAGAACAGAGAGCTTACCAGCGCTCATGCCGAAATTTCGATTACAATTTAGGAACTACTACGCCCCTCTCTTCTGCGATTCCTTCATTCACAACAGTTTCAAATCATTGCCAATTTGCCATGTTCGTCCAAGTTCCATATTGGACTAATCGGAGACCCAGCCACATCTCCAAGGAAACATTCATGGGCTTTTGGCCCAATATTTTTCCTACAACCTGGTAACAGGCCCAAAATTGGATATTCCCCGGTGATATGTATATATTTTTCTAATTATTTTTTCAAAAGGAACATCAAATGAACAAGCTAAGAAAATGCAAATGATTTTTTTTTTTATTTCTACTTTTCCAAATACTCCCTTTTTCCTAAAATTAGTGTCCATTATGTAAATTGTTAATTTTTAGTTCAATCAATTTGTACTAAAAACAAAAATATAAACTAGACAATAATTTCGGAATCCGAAATGGAGGTTGTAGTATACAAGGGCTCATAAATTGCATTAAGAAATTTGAAAACACCGCAAAACAATTGTGTCTTTTCCTGCATTGTTTACAATGAAGAAACATCTATGAGGTATAAAAATACAACATCCAGTTACAGATACACTGTGTAATGACCAGACTTCTTTTTGGCCTGGGCGTAACAACCAAAGAGCCTCTGGAGTTAGAGGTCTCTGCATTCATGTTAATGACTACATGTCTGATGCATCAATATCAATCAATCTAATCTTTTCGTAAGGAGGCAGAAAATTTTTGTACGGTGGAATTGTATATATATACACGAATGTATCTATACTCGGTGTTTCTTCAATTCTTTTTGTTCTTCAATGGAGAACAAGTGAGGGTTGTTAGCCAGGTTAGAGGTAGAAACAGCAGGCACTGTACTAGCTGCTGCTGAATTCATCCTAGCCCTATCCACGTGAGGGTGCTGAATCACAACTAAGACTGAATCCTGAAAGCGACCTTTCTCCGGAGAAGTTGGCTACATTCACAAAATTGAGATTCAGTGCAAAAAAAAATTTGGAATATACAAGTATCATAAAGCTAGTAAAAACAAGATCAAATCATGCAAAACCAACTTGGAGCAAGAACAGTTTTTGTAATGGATACTTGTTGCTAATAAGTCTTCATTGACTATGTTCAGAAAGAATGGGCGCAACAACGGTCATAACAAATTTCTGGGATCTGGATTTAGTTGATTACAGAGATTAGCAGTCAAGATAGGCTTCCAAGGTAGATAACTGACTGTCTACCAATTAATACAAGTACAACTGCATTGACTCTTTAAGTCTTAAGCAGATCATCTGACTTGCAACTAAACTTCAATTTATAAAATAAAGACATGTAATGACATTGTGTTAAGATTGACGTGAAGAAAATTCACCTTGAATGAGGATACAAAATGTGTAAACATCTCAGAAAATGCAAAGATGATATTTAGCTCAGAGAAATCACGAACTTACCACGCCAATATGCCACTCACGACTCCTGAAATCTTTAAAAGTTGCTGCATCCATTTCCTACAATTGGAATTTAAGAAAGCAGTACGACAAAGAAAACAATGAGGACCTATATTCATAGCTCTCATCTTATGGGCACGTGTTCAATTTCCACCCAGTTCTCATTCAACTTAGTCACTACTTGGATGTCAAGATGCAAAAAAAAGTGATCTGTCTCAGGAGTACTGCCAAAGTATGCATAAAATGTTGGGAAAATGTGATGTGATTTATTACCAAGATTAGTGGCAAAGTCAGAATACAAGGGAGCAATAAATGTGCTATCATGGGAACGTAACCATTGATCTTTGTAAGGAAAGCATGGCAACACATGTCCGTCACAATTCTTGCTATATTATAGGGTACAAATACAGGGTGCTATTGAAACTTACAATGCGGTAGATGGGAGGCACCATTTTCTTCTCTTTATCCTTTAAAGTAGGCATAACTGAAAAACGCGGCGCTAAGTCTTTTGACCGGAAAGTCCATCTGCAATAACGATTGTAAGCTGTCACATCAAATTGCACAAACTTTAAGGATAAACTTGAAAATTGTATGTAATTTTCACCAACCCGACATAAGCAAAGATGCACAAGTGCGCCCATTCTCGAACCACCAACCGAACCCAATAGTTCTCCAATGAACTATCCATGTTAATGAATATCTGGAACCCAACATCAAATAGATAGCACATGGCAATGAATATTGAAACCCAAAAATATGAAATTCCAACACAGATTTGAAGGTTAATGCAGAACTAGAAAGGAGCAAAATGAGCTTACTGCAAATTCTGCCATAGCCACAATGTGCATTGCACCTTGAAATTTCCTGCGCGATCAAATAGAGAACAGGATATCAATTCTCTATTCAATAGTTTCTATTTGTAGGTTCTTACACTGGAGGAGATATAATCTGAGATAAATGGGGGGAAAAAAGGGGGAAAAAAAAAAGAAAGAAAAAGGGCACAATCTCCTCCAGATAACAGCAAACTAAGGAAATTTCAGAATGCATACTTGAACATGATGTACTTAGTAAGGATCGCATCATGCATCGCATGAACATCCTCATCTTCTATAATCATCAACTGTTCCCGAAGTAGCGATAGGTTTTGAGATACATGACGAAAAATCGTGTAGAATGTGATGAAGTAGTTAAGCAGCAGAAGTACCTGTCATGGAAACTGATTTAATACGGAATAAAACAAAAAAGACTATCAGAAAGGGAAAGACAGGGATTTCACAGACAAGCCTAAGACCACCATTTAGCTAACAATTTTCGAAACACTTACAGAGAAATACGGTAATGATGCACGGTAACCAACAAGAGTCAAGTAGAATATACACCCAATAGAAGCTAAAGTTCTCCTCTCTGTGATGGAAAGACGCTCGCAAGTGATACAATATCCATGTGATATCACCAGGAACGCAACAAAAGTGACAGTTTGAAAGAGGGCTCCAGTAACAAAAACCCCAAATGATATCCATAAGGAGCAAACTTGGAGGTAAAAACAGGAATACCTATATAAGAAAAGCAAGTTCAGATAATAACTACCTGATGACAAAGGCATCCATCAATTTTAAAATACGAGTAACAAACACTTGAAGGATTAAAAACAACTTGCAACCAATGTCCTTCTTATGTCCTTCTTACACACACCATCTTCAACAATGAAATCAACATTCTTCTATGGCTTATTAGCAATCAAACGAAAGCACACAGCATAAGGGGAAAAAATAAAACAAGGAGGCAAAATGAAGGAACATATTGCACTAACACTAAAACAATTACAAAGATGACTAACCAGAAGATAAAAGATAAGGTCAGCTGCAACGCCTTGATTAATGGAACAGCCGCAAGTGTCCACTGTAGTTTATTCGCCTGTTCTAGTAACATAAAACAAGCACAAGGTTCAGAAAATTAGTCAGTAACAGAAACAAAAACACAATCTTGCACCCCACAAGAAGAAAAACAAGATGAAGAAACCAAAAAAAAAAAAAAACTGTTCTTGAAATTCAACTCTGCAGCAGGCA
Source organism: Oldenlandia corymbosa var. corymbosa (assembly GCA_949775105.1). Taxonomy (NCBI): domain Eukaryota; kingdom Viridiplantae; phylum Streptophyta; class Magnoliopsida; order Gentianales; family Rubiaceae; genus Oldenlandia; species Oldenlandia corymbosa. The sequence continues at coordinate 25,818,983 of OX459124.1, forward strand.
GATATGCAATATTAATTTCGGCCATCAAACGAACAAACCCTTTTGGAACAAAGAGACAATTTCATAACAATTAGATGATGACAGACCTGAAAGTGGCGGTTTTTGTATGTATTAATAGTCCAACAAGCGGCAGAGACGAACCAGAGGAACATGAAAGCCAAGTTAAGAGAAGCCAGCGGCCGATAAGCTTCATTAATGCTATCGATACTGCTCTCCGATCCCTCCATTTTCAGGGGATGCAATAAAAATTCCCCACAATTTGGACGGCAAAACCGCTATAGAAATGCCGTTCTTGTCAAAAAGTTCAGCACAAGGTTCTTCTACTTATACGCGCGCACTAACTGCAGTTACTTTTTCGTCGTTTTCACATCCTAAAACGACAACATTTTCTAACTCCATTTTCATTTTCAGGGATTATAATAAGGTTGTTTATCTACCTCGAATTATAATAATGTTTTTTTTTTTTTCATCTTTGGTCTTGTATCTAACGAAAATATAAAGTTACAATTGTTTCCTCATAAAAATAAAAGATAATCGTGGATTTCTATGGGGCAATTTTCCTTTGAGAAATGCAGTAGTTGAAAAATAATGATGCCAGCATGTAACAAATCCATTCTTCACATGGTTTTTAGTTTGATGTATCAATGTAAACCCAATATCTTTTAAAAATCTGTTTGTTCTATTGATTAATAATCTCAAATGGACCAAATCATTAATTAGTTTCAAGGTCATATTCTTTCGTGCTTCATATTCTTTTTAATTAACATATTCCTTTTATTTTCCAAATACTAAAATCTTACTCTCTTATTCGCTGACAAAAGTATTTGTAATGTAGGAGTAGAGAAATTATTATCATATTATAAAAAAAACAGAGAGAGATCCTGATGGATTTACGATAATGCAATGAAATGGAGTAGTAGTGGGGGTTTCAATCATTCCAATAAGATGGTACTATATGCAGTGTAAATTATTATTAATATTAGTTAAGGAGGAGATGAAGTGGAACTAGTGCTTAGTACGTGGTTAGCATTAGTGGGGTTCTCGTTCAAATTTTATAAGTTTCATATTACCCATATATCATTCTAATTCTGAACAGTGGGCCTCCCTCTCCCTCTCCCTCAGACCCTAAAAGAAGGAAATTAATCTTCCCCATCTTTTCGCAACGGAAAGATGGAGAAATAATTATATTCATGTCGTGTTTAACCTTTTTATTATATTTTAATTTAGTTTCAATAAACAGCTAGTAGATTATTATTTACAGTATGCGGCCAAGGCCGGAGGTACATATACCTGAGGTAGGGCAATTGCCCCAGCTGAATTTTTTTTTTTTTTGCTAATTAAACCCTGAAATTTTAGATTTCTTTTACAAAATATTAATTTTTGCCCCCACTTAAATTTAAGATAATAAGGGGCAAGTGTTTTAATTTACAAGTGTTGAAAATTTTACCCCATCATATCTTAGGGGCTTGGCTCCGCCCCTGTATGCGGCAACATCTTTATCAATGTTTGTAGCTATGGCGGCAGCCTCCTTGTTGATGTTGTTAGTATGGCGGTGGTTTCGTCGTTGATGTATACAGATACAGTGGCGACAGCTTCATTGAAGGTGTTCGTCGGTCTGACCGGCATGTTCCAAGAAGATTCAGTGATAGTAGATCTAATTATTATTATATTTACGATTTCGGGTTTCAACCGAAGGTAGTGTTGTATCCTTGACCGGATTAAAAATCTGACACGTGGTACAACCATTATTTTATGGGGTAGATCAGTATAGGTTTATCCATATAGCAAAACACAACAATGGTATTATGATTGTTTGCAAGTTGTGATTTTATGAATGTATCCTATTTTTATCAATCGCTACTAGACGATTTTTAGCAAATTAATGAATTTATCTTTATTTCTCAAAAAAAAATATCATTCTAATTCTTATTCCTATTAGTGATGAACTGATGACTGATAAAATATAAAACAACTGTAAAAAAAAATATATTAAATGATCTAGTGACTCATGCTACACACTTGAAAATGCACAACCATTTCTTATCAAATTTCAACTAGTAATAATATAATTAATAAGTTTAAATTTTAATTAAAAAAAAAAGTGAAACAGCTATAATAAATACCCAATTTTTCAATTCCGATGTCCATAGACGATATTGATCTTCACATTTTCCTGCCGAAAGAGCAAATGCTAGATATCTGAAGGAAAACTAAAAAAGAAAAGAAAACAATTGCAAGGTTGAGCAACAGTTGTTGACTTTAACCATATTTCACCAACAATTCCCAAAGGCACTACAGACTCGGTTTCGTTTGTGCAAATGAGCTTAGGAAATTACATTAGGTCAACAAACTCACTTACAACTCTTTCTTGGAACCCACTTCATTGGATTGCTGCTTACGGTGTTATTTTAGTCTTTATATAAAGAAAAATCATATCTATATATCATATTTAAAAAAGAAAGAAAAAATCTTTGCGGGTGATAATTCTACTAATGCAGGCAAACTCAAACATTAGCTGCTAATAATTCTACTAATTTAAAACAAATATCATCACCACAAGGTACAAGGTAATAAATGGACCTTATTTACATCACCTACGTTACACCGAGTTCAGAATAAAATACTTTGTAGTACAATTTTACAGCAGATTAATCAATTTACTAAACATTATTCCTCAAACGCACAAACAATGTAATAGTTCCATCGGACAAATCTATAGATTTTTTTGCTAGCTAGTTGTGGTCGGAAATAGAGGTAAAGAGAGGGTTTTAGCTAAGCTGGCTAGTTGTGGTTGTGGCAAATAGCTATGAAGTTCATCCACAACTTCTTTCTCTTTTTTCCAAAATTATTGGTTAATTTAAATTTTCACTTTTAACCAAACTGATTTACTCGTAAAAGTGATAATTCAATCGGGGTAATTTGATATTTGTGCAATGGGAAAAAATATAAAAACAGAAGAAAATATTATTTGTTAAAGTGAGTAACATGACATATAATGTACTCCCTCTGTCCCAAATTATTTTCCAATTTGAGATTTCACTTTTAGTATAATTAAATTAGAAATGAAAATCTAAACTGGACAATAATTATGGGACAGAGGGAGTACACATTTTGTGTGTGTGTGTGATTAATGAATGTTAAACGATATAAAGAAGAGGAAGAGTGAAAGTAATTCTCGAATGTTATTCAACAATAAATAATTCGCATGGGATGCCAGTATCCCCAGAAAATCTTAAGCAGAACTCTTTTTGTCAATATTAATAGAACATTCATCTTGCAAAAAACCTTGAAAGCCCAGGCACTTCCACATCGCATCAAAATGGCTGTTGTCTTCCTGGCACTTCATTTCACATTAACAACAGACGATGAGATGGTAATTAATTCACAGTTCAATGGTACCCTTTTTAATAACATCACCGTGAATCAAAACTTGCAATAAAGTACTGTTCATAACATGTCATTCATTTCATTAAAACCATTCCAGGGCTTCTCAAAAAGTATCATATATATATGTGTGTGTGTGTGTGTGTGTGTGTGTGTGTGTGTATACCTCTTTAAGAAGAGTGTTCCACATCTTACATGGGTTTGGAGGCTCCGGAAGTTTCAATGGAACGAAAAGGACAGATTCACCTAAAGCACTTGGCGCCGGAAGGTTGTATTCTTCTGCGCGCATGATGGACATCCCAAACATATATATGTTAAAAGCCAATAGAAGGTAGCACAAAATATGAAAATAATTGCTTTGATACCCAATTTCTACTTTGACAGACCACAACAGAAATAAGAGGGGGGTATACATAAAGAAACTACGTAACACTAAGTTTCCACAAAACATTGCCTATATTTAACATTCAACAACACAAGATAACAAAGATGTCAATTTACTTCAACAGTTAAAACAAAAATTGTTTAGACATTAAGCTAATCTTCGAAATGTCTGATGTTGTCTCAAGCATATACATGTATTCAGAAAAGTTACCAAGTCTATTGGGAGGACAATCAACCAAGAGTTCCATGTATATATGGCACGATGCGTCGTCACCATAACTTCCCAACTTCTTCGGAGGAACCTTTGGGCACTACAAAACAAAAGAACTATCCTTTGATAAGAGATTCCATGTCCCTGGCCAGTTTTAATTTTCAGTTTTAGTCCAATAATTGTCTTTAAAATAAAAATTCAAATTGAACAATAATTTCCAAGATAGCAAGAATGTATTTCATTTTTATGTAGCACCGAATTGTGTTGGTAACCAAAATATAAGAGTATTACATACAGAGAGAGAGAGATCAGGAGAACTTACAAATTCGAGAGCACCCTGAAGAGACAGCTCCCATCTACGCTCTTTGTGAGTCATATTGTACCACATTTCGTAACCCGGATAATGTTTTTGCATAGTTGCTAACCAGTCGGGGTGGTATGGTTGACTGATTGTCGCCTGCTCAGCCTCATGCCGGGTGGAAGACGACGCCACACAGGCAGCCGCCCTTATGGTTCTATCTCTCTCCCTGAAACCCCTCATCAGTTCCAATTTTTCATTTAACACTTACTCCATTCTTTATTATAAGGTGCTATTTTGATTTATCATAAGTTTCATATGTTTTTCTAATTGAGAAAAAAAAATTCAAAATGTTTCTTAATTATTATGAGAACATAATGCATGAGAAAATGTAAATTTATTTTTTTTTTCAATCGCAAAAAAAAAAACATACTCCCTCCGTTCCATAATTATTGTTCATTTTCATTTCTAGTTCAAAATGTACTAAAAGTGAAATCTCGAACTGGATAATAATTTTGAAACATAGTTAGTATTTGTTGAAAATTTAGGACCATCAAAATATCTCGTAAGAGGCAGTAAGTGGGAAAAGCGAAAATTCAGACGAGTGATTGAATACTAGTACAAAGAAAGATTAAATCAAAATTAAAAACATAAAAGAAATTAGAAAAGGACTTACGTTTGCGATCCGGGTACAAACTTGCTCCGGCAAATTTTCCTGCAGCACAAAAACTAGTGGTTAAGCTGCAGCAATAACAATAACATGGGGTTTTTAAGGAAACATAAGTAGAAGGAATTCGTGGTTGAGATTTTCGGGCGGAAGTGATCTCTTCCTCACCTCGACCTCCTTTCTCCATGACGATGATCCGCTCCTTTTCACTCTGATTCACAAATACCTAATTCTAATCGAAAACGAAGCCACACGAGAGAGAGAAGATAGAAAGGCGAAGTGGAAAATTTTGAGGATAATCAATTAGGCGGTGTTTGGTGATCCTATTTATTTCAGTACCCAAATTCGTTAGGTGGAGGACCGGACTAACACACGGGAGAGATTCGGGTGAAAATTAACTTCCTCCAGAAAATCTTCCTGCTGTAATAAAATTAAAATTATACGGAGGGGTGAATTTGCCGGCAATAAATTGCCCTAAATACACACTACGAAATAATTAGCTTTAAGGTCAAACTGAAAATTCCCGCGAATCCTATTTATTCCCCAGACCAACCATGAAGGGCGAAAGAAAATCAAATATTGAGATAAAAATTGTTCAGATTCAAATTGTCTCTCACGGGAAGAGAATTGAACAATAATTTTTACATATTCGTACAACATACAGTATGTTTAGATAAGAAGACTAACCCTGTATTTTTCGTCTGTTACGTGAGGTCAATTAGTAATTTTTGTTTCGTATATCCAAATTTATCATTTTAGTACTGTACATTATGTCAACTTTTTTTTCGGTTTCGGTGGCTTTTTGGTACATTGGATCCAACGATTAGAAGTTTAATACTCTCTCCTCCCATAATTATTGTCCAGTTTAGATTTTTATTTTTTGTTCAAATTGTACTAAAAGTAAAATTTCAAACTGAACAATAATTAATAGACAGAGGGAGTTGAACTTTAAAGAAACAGCTTAAAAGTTAAAACAATTAATTGTCCCAATTGTTCATGAAGATTAGAGAGGATAAGCTAAGGTAGTATGGTCCAGTCTAGGGATAGGACATAAGGGTGACACAAGTAGGCTTGAATTAATAAATACTATATACTATGGGGCAATAAAGCTAACAAATGTCTTCGGCCCACTTATGTGAAAAAAACATACATACTTTAATAGGTTTATAGCATGCTTAAGGATACAAATGACTGCAAAGAAAGCCTACCTTTGTAGGCTTCGTACTATTGCACTTAATCTATGTATATAGCCAGTATCATCATAAAATTATAATCCAGCAGAACTCCACTGAAATGATCCAGAATTATTCTGAAGTCTGGACCATTTCAATTTTCATTACCCAAGGGAGACGCTGGATGGTAGCCAGGGAGACGCTGGAATGTCAAATACTAATTAAAAGGGTAGGTATATGTTAATAATTTAAAAAGTATAAACCCTACTTTAATTAAAGTTGCTAAATTGTCTAATTAATATGATACACGGCTATAGAGTATGTCTAATGTCATTCCTGTCTAAATTTTAATAATTTATTTTTTCCAAATCAGAATAATATAACAAAGTGGATAATTAAAACAGATAGATACGTGTAGGTTTTTACGCACAATATTCTTCTAGAAATAAATTCACTTTGTTGAACTATAAAAATATTACATGACTATGTGTACGTGAAATTATGAGACAAATAAAATCAATGTATGTTCCTGTGCTATCTGCTACTAAAAGTGAAGAATAAAGTGACAGAGTGTGTGTTTGTACAGTAATTACTTTAACTATTTTTCTCCCATTCAAAATTTCAATCCGCTTGACGTTGTCACCAGGGCATTAGCCCTAAGGATTCAAAGACCCACATTGTTGTTTACTGAAAGAAGTTAAAAGGCAAATTAAGGAGCTGCTAAAATTGAAAAATGACTTATTATGTCATGAATATGCGAAACAACATCACGTTCACGTTATAACGTTCTGCTGCTTCAAATTCACCCAATTATCCTTTTTTTTTTTGTAGTAAATTTTTTTGCAGTGTCAACTTCCAACTTACTATTCATAATACTAACGGTATTGAGGACTGAAAGAGATACATATAGACTAGTGAGTGAGTGTGGGTGGATTTGGACATGTGGAACAAGAACTTGATAAGTAAAAGACTGTGTAACGGATACTTTTTAACATTTGATGAGTTGAAAGATACGTGGATGGATGTCGTAATATACCCACCAGTCCACTACCCCGCCTCCATTAATAACGCCATTTTTCTTTACGATTACTTAGTCAATGTTTTCGTAATTATTTTACACCTTTTTTTGTTTCCCTTTTTTTTTTTGTTTAATTCGTACGTATCATGATTTGTGGCGTAATAGTTTTAGCTTAATCTTACGTAGTACATGAGTAGTGAGAGGTTTTGTAATGTTAACGTTTCTTTTCTGCCGTTCCTTGTCAATTTCTTATTTCACCAGGGTTTTAAAAACTTGTAAAAGAATAAACCGGTAAATATTACTATTCATCCTTAGTTTGAAATTTGAACTATAAAGTATAAATTCAACAACTTAATCTTGGAAATTAAGGAAATTGTAATATCGTGAAACAAATAGACTATTAGTTTATTTATCAATTTTTAATGATGGTGCAAATCTCATAATTAAGTTTTGTTTTTTTCTTAAATGTGAAATCAAATTATTACGGAAAGGATAAAATGTAAGTTAGCATATGTGCACCCGTCCGAAATCAGAATTATATTTATTCAAAATATTTTACACAACGAACATTACAACACTCGTTCACGAAGCTGTAACAACAACTTGTATGTTAAGGCTTTATTTGGACAACCTTCCATTTTATATTTTCACTCATTTTATCTTTTAAACACAAAACTCAATGGAAAAGAAAATATCATCTAAATAACTTTTTGATTTACTTTTTAAATTCCCACTTGAAACACTTTTTCTTAGGGTAATGATCATTTTAGAACTACAAATAGTTCAGTGACAAATTTGGTAGGATTCCGTTGTTGAATGATTATTTTTGGAAAAGTTCCTTTTTGCAGTAATTATAATTGATAGTGTTTAATTGTTTAGTGATGACTTGTACTTGATATTTTAAAATGTAGTTCAAAATATATTTTTTTTTTCAAAACCGACATCAAACAATATTTTTATTTCTCATTTAGTTTTCAATTTGAAACATTTCCCACTTTTAAGTGACAAAATGAAATGTAAACAATATTTTTTTTTCCCATTTAATTTTTAATTTGAAATATTTTCCACTTTTAAGTGACAAAATGAAATGTAAGTTGACGTTCAAAGAAGCGCTAAGTTTTTGGTTTTAACATTTATGGAGTGAATTTGGTCCAATTTAATTAAAAGTTTTGTTAGAGAGCTGTTGGCAACACGGGAAGACCCCACCAAAAAATGGCAACTATTCAACACCCTTGACCCATCTCTTAAGTTGGCCCCACTTTCCCCCGGGGGCTCTCATCTTCCTTTCCTTCCTTCACTTCATCAATCTCTTCTTGTCTAATTATAATACCCTCCTCCATCCCATCAATTCAAAATTAATCACTTCACCACTGACACAGTCACACACACACACACAGCTGTTGCAGAATTGCAGTCCTAACTTGCTAAACAAATAATAAAATAAAATAAAATAAAATCTTTATTATTAAATCAGTAGTATCTTGTTGCAATTAATACAGTTGTATCAATTGGTTAGGTTAATTGTCACTGTTACAACAAAATTGAAAACTGCAGCTAATTCCACCATTACTTATATCTCTCTATATAACCCCACCACTCCCCACGTAGTGTTTCTCCCTCTTCTCCTGCAACGGCCATTTATCCCCCCATTTTGTCTGTCACCCTTTTTTCACTTATTTTATTACCATTCCCAACTCATAACCCAAAACCCACCACACTTAAGATTGATTTTCGCATCATTGCATGCATATAATTCGTCTTCGTCTTCATGTGGGTTGACTCTAAAATCCTGATATACTACTAATAACTGTTGGCAGCAATGGAGGAGAAGAAACGCAGCAAGAAGAGAGAAAGGGAAAGTGGTGATAATAATAATAATAATAATAATGGGAATAATGGTGGAAATAAGCATCCGGTTTACAGAGGAGTTCGTATGAGGAGCTGGGGTAAATGGGTCTCCGAAATTCGCGAGCCACGTAAGAAGTCCCGGATTTGGCTCGGTACTTACCCCACCGCCGAAATGGCTGCGCGTGCACACGACGTCGCCGCCCTCAGCATTAAAGGCAATTCTTCCCTCCTCAATTTTCCCCACCTCATCCACTTCCTCCCACGTCCGGCCACCCTTGCTCCCCGCGACGTCCAAGCCGCCGCCGCTAAAGCCGCCGGGATGGAGGAGCTCGACTCGCCGCCGCCGCCGTCCACCTCGGCTTCACCGTCGTCGTCGTCGTCTTGCTCGTCGAGTTCGTCAATGGAAGCGGAGGGGGCTTCGTCGGAGGAGCTCGGGGAGATAATTGAGCTGCCGAGCCTGGAGGAAAGTTCGGAGTCGAGGGGGGCGGAATTGACACTGTCAGCGGTGGTGGCGGAGGACGACGGGTGGTGGTGGGGGAGTGATGCTGACGTGTACGCTTATTTTCTTGGTCAAGGGTCATTGGTGGGTGGTGATGGGATTGGGGAGTGGCTTATCCCAGACTCAGCCGGCGACTTTGGCGGCGAAGCTGCAATTGGCCGCTCAATCGAAGCAACCAATTAAGGTGCACACAGCTTGAAATGTCAAGTTATAACCTCAAACTTAATTTTAGAGGTTGTCCATATTATAAATAGAGAAGAGTATCTCTTAATTTTGATTTGGGTTTCGGTTTTACATGTATAATATATACATATTTTGCGACGATCTTGGTATTGTTAAAATGTTAATAATAATTATAGTTATCATCAAACAAACTCTCACACTCAATTAAGTAATCTATGATGGATTTGGCATATTTATCAAACACATTCTCCCTATTTATACCGCTTTTAGTTAAGTTTGATCGTCACACTATCATTCGATTCTTTTGTTATGGTGTGTCTTTTTTTTTTTTCCCTTTCTTTTTTCTTCTTCACCATTTCATCATAATGCACAAAAAAACGACCTAGACATGATCACGAGTTCAGGACTATTTCCAGAGTGGCTGATGATCTTTCGTAAAAGTCTCGAGACAAATTGCATTATAGTAATAATTCAACTGAGAAATTTGGTACTAACATTTAGCTGTGATAGAAGAGAAACAAGTAATTTAAATTTGCCATATTAGTAGTTGTTAAATGACTTAACAGGGAAGTCAAATGTACCTAAAATTTCACACGTTTGACATCATACGTACAATATATAGCCACCTTTTTATTAGTTGGTTTTCTTGAATACAAAAGAAGGATGGAGTAATTTTCACTGAAAAAGTAAGAGACAATTACAATTGTGGTTTGTGGAAAATCCAGGAAAAACAAACACGCACATATGAAACCAGGATAACATCATTATTCCATTTCTTCTCCTTTCCCGTTTTCATTGATGGCAAAAATAGGACAGACATTCAAACGGGAAAATAACAGAAAATATTTCAAATTGGACAAATCAAAATATTTACTACTTCATGTGAGTTGAGTTGTCCTGTAGCAATCCAAAAGAAGTGATCGCAATTTCACAATCGTTGATGAGTCATTGTTTTCTTTCTACAAACTTATGTTGGACCAAAATCCATATGAACACGAGGATATGGACATTTATGAACACATATTCACTTATTATTATTTCTTCTTTCTCATAATTATTGTCGATTTTCATTTCTAGTTCAAAATTGTATTCAAAGTGAAATATCAAACTGACAAATAATTTTGAGACAGAAAGAGTACTTATTTTGGATGAGTCCTTTTTTGAGGTAAAAATTCTCCTTTAACAGTTAGTTTTTATAAATAAATCCAAACTCGAAACTTTAAGTAAAGGAGGTCAAGTTTATTTCGTCCTACGAACCAAACAAATGTTTTGCACGAGTCATACGCCATAAATGTAAGCTTTCATTCAACAGGGGTTAAATCAAGCTTTTTTAATACTACTACTACTACAAGTCTACAACTAGCATTAGAAAATATAAAAATAGGAGGTAATCATTAGGTTAACTTTATCTTACATTTTCATTAACAGATGTCACTCTTTTTTTTATACCCAAACAAATGCACTTTTGTTCTTTTCTTTAATTTTTCAATGATTTGGAGAGATTCACCTCCCCAGGGGATAAGACTGCACGGTAAGTAGAAAAATAAAAATTAAAAAATTAAAAAAATTGTCTGTAGTCTGTAACAAATACTACATAAATGTGATTTGAAAAGATAATATACTATTTAAAATTACTTACCTACCTCAGTGGGCTGCAATAATTTCGAATATGGACTTGGAGATCGCATCTCTAGCCACGTAAATGTCTCATTGGCGTAGTGTTATTTGTATTTTGTACTTTTCTTCCCACTTCTCTTTCAGGGACCTTTTCATTCTTCACCAATTTTATTTTTCACATAATTATAAGTTTAAGTTCGAAAACTATATATAAAAAAGAAATTCAGAAGTGTATTCAGTACAGTTAATTACTTTATCCTTGTAGGTAAGAATTTCGCAAAATAAGTACAAACTCAAGGCGGCCAATTACAAGTAAAAAAGAATTACTCCCTCCGTCCCATAATTATTGTTTAATTTGGTTAAAATAGAAAATTTTATTTTTGGTCAAACTAGACTATAATTTGACTCAAACTTCCGTATATACCCTGAATATGTAATTCGGCAAAGATTTTATATAGATTTATAAACACAATCTCCTTTAATTCCCTCCGACATCAGCAGCGAAATTCAAAAACCTATCCATTAGATGCCGATCAGCCGCAGACCAAATTTGTCTAACCCATTTGCTTTTGTCCCTCACTCAGCCGCCAATCGACAAGTCTAACTTTTAACTATCGCTCAGCTCCAAACCTGGTCGACGTGTAGAGTATCGGCGGCGACCGGCACCAAAGTCAATGCTGTAAATTGTGCTATTTTCGCCACAAACAGCTCGCCGACAACGGTTATGACGGCTCTGGCCGATTTTAACATCGTAGGAGTTGTTGGTGGATGGAACCGGCGGCGGATTGGCAGAGTACCATTTTAATTAGTAAAGTTGTTGGTGGAGGGTACCGGTCAGTTTCTCTCATATTTTTCTGAACAAAGTTTAGTTGCTATTAAAGACTAGATCAAAAAGTCATACTTCGGAGGTGTGAAACTCGTTCATATGCTATAACTTATTCCATCCGGATAAACTGGTTCTAGTGAAGGGTAAATGTGTAATTTAATTCATAAAAAGTCAAATCGGACAATAATTTTGGGATAAATTTTTTTTTTTTGGCAATGTGGATAATAGTTATGGGACGGAGGGAGTAATATACTTTGTACCTTTCGCCCCTTGCTCATGAATATGACATTTTGTTTTTTCAATTTAGGAACTTTCCCCTCCGATTAGTCAAATCATACCACGCTTTTGAAGCGTAAGTTGGTAAACTATTTTACTTAATCAGTTCTTAGTTAGACTAGCTATAAGCAAATCCGTCGTTGCATAACATCCCAAATGTAATTGAAGTTATATACATGGAAATGAGTTATTAGGGTTAGAATATCCATGATTTGTAATTTTGTACACTAAAAGCGAAAACAAGGAAATATCTTTTGATCTTGCTTCATTTTCTTTTTCTTTGACCCATTTTCTTTTTCTCTCTTTCTTTTTTAAATGACCGTGGAACGATCATGTATATATTTATTTTTTTAGAAAATGAAGACTATATATGTTAGTTACCACGTTAAATTACCACTTCATCGCTTATAGCATAAATTATTCCCGGATTAGGTTTACCTAGAGAATGGTTCAAGCATGCTTAAAGAAGATGAACGAAGATTTAGTCCGACCGTTCACCATAACCACTACTTACGTTTGAATTTCTAAGTAGTAAATGCAAATCAAACGAGTGACTTAAACAATGTACGTATAGTACTATTTTAGTGTGAGAGTTGTACATACAATAATAACTTATACACCCTCGGATCATATTCATAAAGCACAAATTTTAGGGGGGTGCAAAGTCCTCATCGTAAAATAATCTCCTTGGTGGCATTTATTTTATATTTTTAAGATTTTCCAATGTTTGACCAATTGAGAATGGAATTCTGGATTTATAAGAGATGGCTAAGGAAACTCATGATGTTTTAATTAATTAGCTGTTGTACTTTATAAATACAACCGGATGAAGTAAGTACGCTGCATGATGTGGATTAATTATAAGGGGATTTTATAAAGTCAAAAAATATAACGTGATTACCTTTAAACACAGTCCATAATGAAAGAGTTTAATCCCGCTAAGATCGCCACTAAAGTGGTTTGATTGGCCGCTAAATTAATGACACAGATATATAAAACCTTTTTTTTTTTCCCTCCAAACAAGTGAATATACTTGAAAAGAAAACTCAAACAAGAAAAATACTCCCCTTGTCCCAAAATTATTGTCCAGTTTGAGATTTCACTTTTAGTACAATTTGAACTAGAAATGAAAACCCAAACTGAACAATAATTATGAGACGAAGGGAGTAAAAAAAAATAAAATGAAGGAATCACATAAATTTTATTTATTTATTTTTGTTGTGAGGTGATATGAAGGTCTCGTGTTATGAAGGGTATCAATCAGGAGTCATTCTCCAAAGGAGCTGGCAGTGCTTAAAAGTTGAGCAAACTTTAAGAAGTGGTGTAATGAATAATTGTACTATGAAGTTCTTTGACGATGACTTATTATGGTTCCTTTTTTTTCTCCAAAGCTTTAGAAGAGAATATTCACTATTCATTTTTCCAAACTTATTTTCCATGTGTGTTTCTTAATGGACCACGTATATATTGATATCAAATAAACCAGCTTCTCCTCGCTTCTTAGAAAAGTCATTATTCAAGATGTCAAATTTGTGATGAAGGGTTAATTAATTTACGTGCTTAATGAATTAAACTCCCATGTATTTATTCGTGAAATTCAAAAGATATTTGGACAAAATCGAGTAATTATTATATTTAATACACATTTACCTGAAACTTAACGTGATAAAGATTTTACTTTGATTTGGTACGTATGAGCGTTGAAGCATTTCATGATTGATCACTGACTTAATATGCAAATTGGAGTTCGAATTGAATCAAACTGAGAGATCTTTTTACTAAGTTGATTGAACGAACCATTTAACGTTTCTATCGTCCTCCCCATTAATAACAAACAAATGCAGAAATTGACCATACTGAACAAGGGAAAGCGATTAATTACAATGATCATCATCGATCGCTATTTGTTACTAAAAAGTTTTGATTCGGTTATTTGTATATATCGCTTATGCTATAACTACCTGCCCAACCACCTTTAGAGATCGTACGAAACAAAAGGACTATATATTAATTAAAGTATTAATTAAGAGCGTCTCAGAAGATATTAATTCGGAAGGCATGATCTATGATATCACACTCTAATATCCACCCCTCCCTCTCCTGCAGAAATTAATTAATATTTGAACTTTGAACTCTTAAAAGTCTGACCTTTTTATTGGCTCAATATCTACAGTAAACCAGTGCTAGAGTAGTTGGGACGTATCCACCTTATAATCAGACTTTAAATTTCCCTCATATATTATCCATGAGGTGTTAAGGGGCATAGGGTTAGAGATACTTTTTCATCGGCCATATTACGCAAGAACCTCATAATTATAAAAAAAAAAAAAAAAGAGAGAAAGAGAGAGACTTCTTTTTTGTATTCCAAAATAAGTGAAATATTTCAAACCCAATTTTATACTATTTTACGATCGACCTCTAAAAAAATTTGTAAAGTATGTAACTTGTCGAAATTGATTAATGGGAGGTTGTATTGGACATGCTTTTCCATTTTACGAAACGCATTTCTAAATATAATTGGTGGTAATATATTTTTGTACTCAAAAGAACAAAAGGGAAGAGAGAGAGAGAGAGAGAGAGAGAGAGAGAGAGAGAGAGAGATACGGTCAGCATCATCAAATTGGCTGGCTAAGCTTTAGAGAACAAATAATTGTATTGTATTGACTGATATATCTATATATATATATATATATATATATATATATATAGATCAATTTCCAAAGGCTGCGGAATATCACTTATCATCAGTAGCCTTTCAATGTGTACCCAATTGGAAAATGATGCTTGATTCCGACATACTTCATCCATTGATAGTGAATTTCGTTGCTCGCTCAAAAGGATAAAAACATCCGTACCTATTTTATTAACATTTGTTGGTCTAAATAATAAAGAGTTTGGATCCTTTTATCAAATTTCTAGGTTTACATCATATAAACAGAGAAAACAATATTGAGAGAATTGAGTATGAATCAATATTAGTACGGGCAAGACATCCAAATTTTGCATGGCGGGAAATCACATTCACTTAATTTCCTAAAGAAAGATTAACTAAATAACGTGTCATTCGGTTGTCCGCTTGTTTTTAACATGACTAAAAAATCAAGTTTAGTAATAGACAAACTTATTCATCAAGTTTCCTTTTCATTTATTAACCTCATTACTGTACGCAATTTGAGTCGAATTATACTCACTCCAACTTGAGACTCATATCATATATTTGTTGAACTTTTTCAGAACAAAGTACTCCTCTCGTCCCAAAATTATTGTCCAGAATTTTAAACTGTACAATAATATTGAGACGGAGGAATAACATTTTAAGAAATTTTTTTCTTGTCCTTTTTTGTAATATTTCGGCGCCGTTTGGACCATCTTCGTAGTTCCGTGGTAGAGGTGGTGACTGGTGTTACGCCACCATTGTTGTCGCCAGGACTGATGTCCAGTCACATGCTTCTGCAATAACACATGCCGGACTCTATGGAGACGAAGGCCGATCACGATCTTTGATTTTTTTTTTTTTCCAAAGACTTTTCGATCTCAAACTAATTAATTTAAAAAGTCAAATATATTAGACAAATTGCACATTTAATTATATGCAAATTACAACAATGATAAAACCATTCAATAATATGGTTATGCATCTTGTCATCATATATCTGACCAGTAAACAGAAAATCTTCCCAACTTTTTTTTTTTTTCAAAAACAAAAAAGAAGGTAAAGTCTATAAAATCTAAACGTACATACAAGGATATATTCAATCCTCATAACATAATTAATCCTTTCATATCACCGTTTAATATATGCTTACTCTTGTTTTGTAAAATGGTTGACATTTTCGTTACATAACAAAATTAATATAAAAACTAAACATTCATTTAAGAGGAAAAGTATAATCGAGTGATTGGTGTAATGTGGCCATTTTACATTTGCAAAAACCTCATTTGCTACAAACATATATAATCATTGTCTCGGACAGAAACACAAACCCTTAAAATAATTCTAATGATTTTGATCGTTTGTTTACATTGGAAGAGTCATATTCGCGGCCCCAATTGTTAGAAAAGGACATTTGGCCACTCTGTTACTTTGTCATACGCCCCGTTCTTGGATTTCCATTGGCGTGTTATTTGTATATATGATTAAGTATGGTCTGTTTTTGGATATTTAAATAGTATACTACTCTGAAGTCTGACCAATAAAATTTTAACTAATTACTTATATGTAGCAAACCTATTGGAATGTTCAATTACATATTATGGTCAGCCAACCGAATGAAAGTAAATGGATGATATTGTTACTCTTCATCCGTACAAATATATATAATGGTACAGTACATCGCTCGAGTTTTCAATAGGTACACGTATATACTAGTTTATTTTCTGTCAAGAAATATGGCCAAATGATCTGAACTCTGAAGGCAAGCCCAAACAATTTAACTATATAAACAGTACTGCTTCATTTCGTGCCGACTCATGCTAGAATTAGTCGCCTGCTAGAATTAATTAAGAAAAGAATTCGACAACTCAAGAAAACTACAAAAACAAAAGGGAGAAGATTCATCATATGGTGGCATTTTAAAATTTTGACAAGGATGAAAAGTTGAAAACGATTAATTTTTCTATTAGAATAATGGTACAATGTACCTTATGTGGGAATCTTGTCGCTGATTTTTAACAATTATATATGTGCTCTTGATGTCATTGGGAATGTCAATTGGCAATGAGTGGTGTGACTTTTAAAACTTATAAACAGGTCTCAAATTCTGAGCACATGCGATGTGGAATTCTTTTTCCAACACCCTCTCTCAAGTCCAATAAGGAGTTTATCCAATGAACTTGTAATAACAAGAACGAGAAACCGCCCATGGGTCATGGCCCAGTGGGTCGGAGAAAGAATTAAAAGCCGGCTATGGGTCGAAGCCCAAATAGGTCGGAAAAAGAAGTCAACGCCGCTTATGAGTCAAAACTCAAATGGGTCGGTCGAACTCTGCTCATGGATTAATTTGTCCATTCGGGTCAGTCAAGAGAAATAGAAGAAACATAATATAGTCGGACTCTGTCCGTGGATCAATTTGTCCATTTGGATCAGTCAAGAGAAATAGAAGAAACATAAGATAAAACATAATTCAAAGGCTGGCTCTGATACTATATTAAAGTACTTTGGCTCCAATCTCAAAACTAATTGACAATAAGTGAGGTGTTTGGAACTTATAAACATAAGTCTCAAATCCTGAGCACGACGACCTGGGATTCTTTTCCGAACAGGGAAAATGTATGTTTAAACCATCCGCATATAGTACTACTAATTGCTAGCCGCAGTTTTTGTGATTGACTTGATTCACAAGTTAAAAATTACGGGTAACTATGTTTGTTTTGTTTTTTTAGTGTGTGTTTTTAGGTGTTTTTTGTATTAGGAATGTAAAAAGGTGTATTGAAAATGTAAAAAGATATGTTAGAATGGGATAGTTATTAATATTTTAATTTAAAAAATTACCATAAAAAATAAAACAAACAAACTAACTTGTAGTCAATGAATATATCTAAAGGTACACATTGGTATATTACGCATTTCTACCTGAATAGATTATCTAAATTCACACTAGCTAGTTTTCTTTCGAAAAAATTATACTCTCAACATATATCTTAATAATAAATGTACCATCTCAACATATTTTTCTTTATATATTTGTAATATATCATTTTACACTTAAAAATACACACTTAAAAAACTAAAAAAAAAAATCTACACATACCCTTAATAATTTTTGCCTTTTCATATTGGGGAAGATGATAGTTTGTTCGTCTTCTAAATCAGTAACATAGCTTCAGTGACTGGGATTGCTTTTAGGGGTTATTTGTGGTTATCTAAACTTGAAGAAAATACTTCAAAATATAGCATCTAGAAATTAATCAGTCAACTATAACATACTCGAAGCTGGAATTTGGTCCAAGAAATTAAAATTAGCTATTCATTTCACAACATTACTTGACAGTTGAAATTACTTAAAAATCCCGCATGTCGCTGGCCTGCACGTCATGTGTGTTACCGAACCGAAAATAATTGTCTTTAGAATTCTGGAAAGCATAGAAGGTTCTTCCTGATTTGATGACTTGGCTTTTGCTATGGAGTAAGATTTCATTTGACGAAATTAATCACTCCACTCCTTCAGAAATTACAAACCTTAGTTTCACATTGTTACGTTGATAGCTCATTTGATCATCAAAAAGAACAGTGCTCATTTATTATGGAAACATCAAAATCACCCTGTTGTGAATGTAAAGAAAGTCGATTAGATATTTCTTTCTTCTACAGTAACAACGAAGTGCAGCTTAGTGGTAAAACGCCTCATCTGTTGACCAATAGGTCATAGGTTTGAGTCACACCGGAGGTAAACGAGGAACCACTATTGATCCCTTAAAAAAAAAAAAAATTACTTTCTCCTACAAGTTACACACTTTTTGACATTTTAAACTATTTAATCAGACCAGCACATTTTGAATGTCTTAATTTCCACTATTCTGGGTTTCGTGATCATTTGCTACAGTTGTAGCATAGTTGATTATTCTAGTTAGTATTACGAGATCGGGATTCAAACCCTAATGTCATAATCCATGAATTATACTACAAAAGATTGAATTAAATTCAAAATCTACACCACAGATTAAGTGCTGAATATCGCCAAACGAAATGAGTTGTTCCATTCTTATTATAGACAAAACGGAGAGTAATGAAATTAACCATATTTTGATTTGATAACAACACAACTAATATAGAATTTGGTCACGGGTAGCATTCGTAAGGGCGTGGCCACATTTTGTTTAGCTTTTTTTTTTTTCCTTCTCTTTTGGCTTTAACATCTCATATCTGAACAGTTGTTTGGGACATTGGTGAAGGAGTTTTCTTGTCAAGTTTTATTTTATATGTTAGTGTGACTTAACATAGGAGATATCACTAGCCCCTCCCATTCTTATCTCTGGTCACCATTTTTATTGTCGTAAAGAAAACAATAAAATGTGATTTTACACAAAGTGACGAAAACCGACCATAATGTCCTCCAGCAAAGGGAAGATAAAAGAGGACAAGGACCCCTTTTTTTCTATAGTTTTTTTTTTTTTCCTTAGAGAAGGGAAATTAAGGGCCCTTTTCTCTTTTGTAAATTTTTAATGGTTTTCTTGAAAGTGACCAATGTATGGAATGGAACTGTTAAGTCATTGAGTTGGATTAGTCTCTGACCCTTATGATTATGCTTGGGTTTAAGTTTCCAACTGCATGAGAAGACATATTTACGATCAGGGGGTATGGAGTCTGGAGCCACATTTATATGAGGTGGGGAAACTCATATCTCTTAAACAATAATGATAATTAACTATTAGAGATGTATGATTCACTATAATGTATAACCTAACCATGACTGAAACACAACGTAATTAAAAATGATCAATTTGCATTTCAAGTGATGATTTAGCGTTTAGTATACATGATCAATGATCCACAGAAAAATGTGTATATATGTTTTGTTCTATAAAATTTTTAAAGCATATAGAAATGATTTATTTGTCCTTTTTATATGTAGGAAATTAGTCACGGAATCATTTCCGAATAAATTTAATGATTAAAATCAATCGTTTTGAGAATAGCTTTCATGTATTATAAAAGCTTTTGAGGTTGCTCACTTATTTAAGTTATTTCTGAACCAAAGAAAACGAATGGAGGGGTAAGTTAAGGTTGAAGTTGAGAAGCCAAAAAAATGATTAGACAAGAAAGTGGAGATGATAGGATGTTTTCTTAGAAGCCTTAAGAATTAGTAGTATGAATCAGTTCTCTCACTAGATAGATCAAAAGCAAATAAATACAGTACTTTGTTATGGAGTACAAGTAATAATAGTTCGTTGGTTCACTAGAATATAGAAGTAAAAGTAATAGAAACATTAGTAAACAAAATAGTAAGAAGACCAAGAACAGTATGAAAAAGGGGAAGAAAAACCTTTAACTTGTCTTATCCACATGACTATTACTACCGTGAAAACGATACGTTTTCGATTATAAAAATTGTAAAGGTCCACTTAAACATCATGAATAGATGACTGACAAATGACTGTTTAATTACATGGTTTAAGAAATGATATTTTTAACTGTGTTATTATGATGAATGGATGTGCAATACAGATAAATTGATCCAACGAATTTTCGTACACCATTTGTACCAAATTATTATTATTCTACTCAATTTTTTGTTTTCATCTAGGAATTCTAGTCCGGGACACTGAATGCGATTGATCAAGGTGGCCTGGCACACTATTTGTTATGGTTCAGACACCTTTTCTTTAATCAATATATTTTTCTCTTTTGCTTTTTGGAAAATCAAGGAAATTTAACGAAGGCATCATCGAACAAATATTAGTCTTTTCTCTTATGTTTTTTTCGAGAAATCAAGGAAATTTAACGAGGCATTCGATCCACACGTTTTAGTTTAGGGATTATTCCCTCTGTCCCAAAATTATTGTCCACTTTAAGATTTCACTTTTAGTACAATTTGAACTAAAAATGAAAACTCAAACTGGACAATAATTATGGGACGGAGGGAGTAGTAATAATGAGCATTTACCCAAGAAACTAAAGCGAACAAGGGAATATCCCCTCTATTTTGAAAATGTAATCCATATTAATTTTTAAAATTTGTACTCCCTCCGTCCCATAATTATTGTCCACTTTGCCCAAAAAATTTTGTCCCAAAATTATTGTCCAATTTGACTTTTTATGGATCAAGTTACATATTTGTCCTTAGTAAAAAACATTATCCATAAAATCTTAGTGGTTAAACAATTAATTATGTAGGGGTACATCTGGTTGTTTAAGGTAAAATATAATTAAGTTTGACCAAAAATAAAATCTTTCATTTTAGTAAAACTGAACAATAATTATGGGACGGATAGAGTATTATACAGTAATACCTCCGTCTCAAAGAAATAGTCCACATTGGGTTTTCAAATTTGTACTAAAAATAGTACAAAACTTAAAACTCAATGTG
The DNA here is from genome assembly GCA_949775105.1 of Oldenlandia corymbosa var. corymbosa. Lineage (NCBI taxonomy): Eukaryota > Viridiplantae > Streptophyta > Magnoliopsida > Gentianales > Rubiaceae > Oldenlandia > Oldenlandia corymbosa. The sequence continues at coordinate 25,840,392 of OX459124.1, forward strand.
GACTATTTTTGTAAGATGAAAGAGTATAAATTTTAATTTTATTAGGAGAGAGGGAAGGGTGGCAATGAATTTAAGCCCATGGATTGAAAACAATATCAATGAATGATTTATTCTGAGTAGATTGCTTATTGCTAACCATTTGGGTGGAGGTAAAATACACCAGATGCAAACTTGTAAGCCCCCAGAAGGAAAAAAAATAAAAATAAATCAATTCCAGATTGCATTATTGAATAGCACTACTTTCTAACTATTACTGAGTTACCAACCTCCTCCGCATCATCATCATCTACATTTAGTACCGTTAATATCATGGGATGAATGACATACTACAATTCCTGCTCTAAATACAGACGAACTCAGTAGTCTGTATCAATGTGGCTGTTAACAAAATTTGATAAAGGAACAGAAAGAGTAAAGGTGAAAAATCAATGTGGCTGCTATTTCTGACCCTTATAGTCACCAACACGTGCGATTGCACGTGTTACTACTGACTGACTTTCAGAGACCTTTAGAGTTCACCAAATCTTCGAGCTCGGATAATATGAGACCAATCAAGGCAGCTCCTTAATAACCGTAACCTGATCATGATACATGCAGAATAATAATTAATATCTACAAGCTTGTAAATATCTCGTTCAAGATCACTAGCTTATTCAGTAGTTGCCAGAATCAAACCTGAATTATCCATGGGGTTTGCCATGACAGCAGGTTCTGGCCCCTGTATGTCCACAACCACTGCATCTGATGTCAGGAAAGTCCTAGCAACTGAAGCTGCATGCTCTAAGCAACATCGAACCACCTGACACCAACAAAGGTATATTTCATCAGCTCATTGTTGTCTTGAGGTTGGAATGTCACAATATAGTCCAATAAGGTATGACTTCAACTAAATGAAATAGTACTAGTGCCTAATGAAAATTTAGCACCAAGAACAAGAGTTTATGTGACCTATGACTCTGTATGGAGTCCTATCACAGACAATCCGAAAGTTTATAACACAAGCAATGACATTCAGAAATGAGTAGATGAGATGACATGACAAGTAAGCCAAACTTGACATTTCCAGCATTGTCTCACAAGAAGAAACTCTTGCCTTTGTGGGGTCAATGATACCAGCAGCCATTAGGTCTTCGTATTTCCCAGTTGCTGCATTGTAACCAAACTTGAAGTCATCATTGGACAGGACCTGCATGAGAAACGTAAAACTTCTGAATACCTGTTGTGATAAAACAGATATTCTCTATTCGAAAACAACAGCAAGGCAAACCATAAGTGGCCGTGCAGTGTAGTCAAACCTTCTCAATGACAACACTTCCATTAACTCCTGCATTCTTGGCAATCAATTTCATTGGATAACTCAGGGCCCTCCTAACAATATCAGCTCCAATCTGCAAGCACATATGGTCATAATTACTTGTTGACTCTAATGAGTTCTCTAAAATCAATGCTCACAAGACATTCTATTACCTTCTGTTCATCATTATCAAGTGTTTCTTTGATGGCGTCTACTTTCGCCGCAAGCCGCAACAGTGTGCAGCCACCTCCAACAACAATGCCTTCTTCAACGGCTGCCTGTTAACACAATAATTTTTAATACCTCATGTAATAAATCCCTTGAACATTCGGTAAGAACCAAGCTAAGGTACCTTAGTTGCATTCAGCGCATCCTCCACTCTCAACTTCTTCTCTTTAAGTTCTGTTTCGGTCTGTGCCCCAACCTGAATATGAGTCGCATACAGCTTGTCAACAAAGAAAGATGTTCCTATCAACGACCAGTATTAAGGCTAAATGAAGCTAACCTGAATGACAGCAACACCACCTGACAGCTTTGCAATCCTTTCCCTAAGCTTTTCTTTTTCATAGTCTTGGTCAGCCTCCTGCATGAAAAGGCTTGATCAGTTAGCAGCGTGACCCAAAAGATTCCACCACGTCTAAAAATGTGAAGAAAAGTAAAGCAGAAACTATTATCATGCCTCAACGAGGTTTTTGATTTGTGCAACTCGCTTTCTCACAGCTTCCTGAGTGCTACCATCCCCAACAATGGTGGTTGTTTCCTTTGTGAGCACCACCTTTGAAGCATTCCCCAGGACTTCACTTCCTACCTTGTCTAGTGACAAACCAATCTCTTCTTTGATAACAGTGCCTGTTTAAACAAAGAGCAAATCTTTCGTCAATAATAGATCAAGGCTACGTGTGCAGCCAAATAATTTACTTAATGATGAATCTCACCCCCAGTCATAACAGCTATGTCGTCAAGATATTGGTTTTTGCGATCCCCAAAGCCAGGAGCTTTCAATGCAGCGACCTTCAGATTTCCCCTGAGTTTGTTCACAACCAGCGTCGCAAGAGCTTCCTGCTCAATGTCTTCAGCAATTATCAAAATTGGGTATCCTCCTCTAATACCACCTTCCAAAATGCTGACTAAATCCCTTGCATTTGTTATCTTCTTTTCAACTAAGAGAAGCTGTACACAACCAGCAGATAACTAGTTATACGTCAAGAACTTATATCAGCTAGACACTTGTAAATAGGGAAGTATTAAGGGCAGTGACTTGCCTTGCAATTTTCATATTCAACAGCCATCTTCTCACTGTCAGTAACAAAATAAGGGGAAATGTAGCCACGGTCAAATTGCATACCCTCCACAACATACAAATGGTTATCCGAACCTCTCCCCTCTTCAAGAGTAACAACACCTTTCCTACCCACTTTGCTCATCGCCTCTGCTATCATATTCCCCACTTCATAGTTGTTTCCCGCACTAACAGCAGCTACATCTGCTAATTCACTGTCTTCAACCTACAAAATTCCCATGGGCGATTTATTAAAAAAGTAAATCCCAGTAAAAGCTGCCTAGAGTTATTAAAAATTAAGTCCCAGTAAACAGAAAGACAGTCAACGAAATTTATTTAAAACTAACGGGAAGAGATGCCATTGCCATAACTCCAAAGGTAAACAATTGGATGTTAATAATGAAAAAAAGGTTTGGATTTACCTCTTTTGACATCAACTTCAGCTCATCAACCAGGGCTTTGGCCGTCTTTTCAATTCCTCTAGTAATCTGAATAGGATTCGCTCCAGCTGCAACCACCTGCGCGAATCAGGTTACAGATAAAGAACTACACAATAGCCATTACACTACTGACACTCAAGGTAACTAATACAAGATTCAGCATATATATACCTTGACACCTTCTGTTATGAGACCTTGTGCAAGGACTACGGATGTGGTTGTACCATCCCCAGCCAAGTCATTAGTCTTTGAAGCAGCTTGTCTAACTAACCTAGCACCTATATTCTCAACAGGATCCTCCAATTCAACCTATCAAAAAATGGAAAAACTATAAATCAGAAGCTACTACTGAAACTTGAAGTTAAAATGCAAGTATTTCCAAACAAGACGCTTTTTTTCGGACCAAAGTATTTCACAACATATTTGTTTCCAGGATCTAGAAGTTGTACCTCTCTAGCAACAGTCACACCATCATTGACAATTTTAGGGGATCCGTATTTGCTCTCCAGAACTACATTTCTTCCTTTGGGTCCGAGCGTAACTCCCACAAGATCTGCAAGTTTATTAACACCATCCTGAAATTGAAAGTGAGAAATGTGAATCGACAAAATTCAAAGTAACAAACTAAAAAAGGAAAAAAGATATGAAAGCAGAAACATGTCATGCCACCATTGGGATGTGCCCATGTTGAAGAACATTTTAATAAGAAAACTGACCTGAAGCTTCTTAAGAGCAGAGCCATCTTTATTGAAGTACAAGTCCTTGGCCATAGCCTGAACCTTGCAACTTTGTCTTTTACGCATGTTAACCTTCTCCCTTCTGCCCCCCAAGGCTTGGGAAGATAATGATGTGCATGAAGACAGAGCCTCGGAAGAACTAACCAGCTTCTTATCTGCTTTACAAATGCCTAAAGAGACAACTGAGCCAGCAGGGGACAATGCAGTGAAGGTAGAAGCCATAGTCTTTGCAAACTGATGCTGAGGGCAACAGTCATAATTAGCACCATCGCATAAAAAAAAGAAAAAAATGTTTAAGTTAACATACACTGGAACCAAACAAAAAGCAGGAAGCTGATGCGCAAATAGTACAGAGATATCGTCCACATGAAAAAGGGACTTCCTCATCATGGATTTATCATTACAATTAGAGCACATAAAAGATGTACACTCCAAACCCTCCCTCCACAACAGACTTATTGAACTAAGAGTTTCTAACAGAGTTCAAAAACAGATTACAGTTATTACAATCCCAGAGGTTAAGGCAAGCAGAATTTAAAATAAACTAAGAAGCAAACAAACAGATAAATACATAACACAAAATTGTCAGATTACACTCTCTGCAGCAGCAAGAAAATAAAGGAGCTAGGGGATATTCATAATGATAATGGACGGATTAACATCAACCAAATGGTTACCGAAGCTTTCATGTATTACACTGCACCAATTCTAACCATAAACTAAACGTTCAGTACAGCATAAGCATATTATGGAACCAAAATTACACATTTTCTAGACGCAAAAACCAAATTGAAAAGCTTCTGGATTAAACTAATCATCTAGTTCAACTTTATCTTCAATTGTAGAGTGGTCAATAACAAGATACCATGAAACAGAAAAAAGAATCCGGTCTTATTCAACCTTGAGCTATGGAATTGAAAATGAAATGTAAAAAGGAAAAAAGAAGGAAAACTGTAGAATCAATTTGATGGTCATTACCGATGACGTGAAGAAATGGAGAAGCTGAATTGAACTGAGGCCTAGTGATAATGGAGGATAAAAGAAGCTGTAGTAGGGTTTAAAGAGTAATGGGAAGAAAGGGGATAAGGTTAGGGAAGAAGACGAGGCTTTGGAAGCTCCGGGGGAATCAGAACCTTCTAGATTTTCTTACCGTTTATAGAGGAGCCGGCATTCGTTTTACGGCCTTTAATTACCAGCAGTTTGTTCTGGCGCGCTTCTTTCATTTCAATCTGGGCCACGCTTTATTTTGAGTTTTGTACGGGCTATTATGTGGTCGAATTTTGGGCCAACACACACTGTCGATCCTCAAAGTTGTATGTCTCTTTAATTTGGGCTAGTCGATTGTGTGTAACAATTGTGCCCATGTTGGAAGAATTCGGTCTTTTCAATATTTTTTTTTTTGCTTTGGATCTATGTAATAAAGATTTTGAAAAAAAAAATGCCTTTAGTTCAATTACATAATCCAAAAAATGAATGCAATTTTTTGAAAATGTTTTTCTTCTTTTTCCTTGGTTTATTTGGCAGAGGACATGAAGCTTGTTCCTATTTGTTGCTCCTAAAAACAACAAAAACGAGACATGCTTTTGAACAATCTTTGACTGAAACGAGTGTGCAGTTATTCACCAAATAATTACAACGTAGTAATTAACAGCCATTATTCCCCTAAAAAGCGCAGTCAACATATGCTGTTTGATGAAACATAACGCTTACGTTAAAGTATAGATTCAAAGTTTTTTGTATTCTTCCTGAAACGGACAATTTGAAAAATTCAATATTGACATCAAAATCCATAATAATAACAACACTAAATTCTTAAAATATTCAAAATAATAAAACATTTCTCAATCCTCAAAATAAATGAGTTCCAACAATAATATTCTAATTAAAAAAAAAAACTAAAAATGGGAAAAAAAAAATCAATAATCATCAATCGGGAAATGCTCTAACACATAAATTAATTTAACTGAATCAAGCTAACGATGCAGCAACCAGGAGGGCCACCGAGGTCATCAACGCCACAGCTGCATGAACGGAGGAGGAAACGGCCGCCAAACCCGAACCCGAATTGGAAAGCGGGGATGGAGCGGGAGACATCCCCCAGTAGTATTCCGGCGGAGACGCCGTGGAGGAGGGCGGAGGAGGGGGAGGAGGAGGAGAACTCGAACCGGAGGAAGGAAGGGGCAAGACTTCGACGTACAACCGCTGACCGGCACTGCAGTGATCGTAGTATCCACTGACGAAGTAAACCGGACCGGGCTTATCCAGAGTGATCAACGTGTTGTTCCCATCGGTGTAAACCGTTTCTTCCGGTCCGCTGACGTTGCAGTGGTAGTAACCATATTTGTCCACCTTAACCACCGAGTCATTCACATACACGAAACCTGCCAATATCAAAACATGTATTTTTTTTTTTTAATTTAAAAACAAATAATAATAACAAATTCAAATTTGTAAGCATGCAAGAGTTTAAAATGGATGGATATATATATATATATAGGGAACTGACGGAGTAAATCTCCAACGTGGAATTTCTTCCGGGAAGCCCAGACGGTGTAGAGATCGGAATCGTTGACGGCGGGGCGTCGCCAGCCGGAATCATCGCCGACTTTGAATTCCTCGACGGCTGCCGCTGGAGGAGCAGCGGAGTTGATGAGTAAGATGAGAAGGAGGGCAAGAAATGGAGTGAAAACGCAGGAGAAAGCCGACCGGATTGCGGCCATTGATCTTAGCATGAAGAAGAAGAAAAAAGAAAGGAAGGAAGTTTATGATGCGAGATTTCTTTCTACTGTGAGTGAACTTAAGTCTTTTGGCTCGTAGTATACAGAAAACTGAACGTTAGAATTGAAGAGGAAAAAGGAACCGGGGGGAGATTATATAGAGATTAGAGAGAGTGTTTTGTTTGAACGTCGAAGTTGCGTGGAGAACGTGGGCGGGGGAAGTTTAATTTTTCCGGAATTTGGCGGCCGTTTTTTTTGTTAACCAATTTAAGACACTGTGATTTAAGTATTAGGAGGGAGTTCGTGGGACAACCGGGCGTCAATTCAGACGTTGACCAAGTCTGTTTCACCAGAATTCCTTGTAATTTTCTTCTTTTCCTTTTTTTTTTTTCCCCTTTTTTGATTTGAAATCTAAAGAACATGTCTAACTATGTTTATTTTATTTTTATTTTTTTTTGCTGCAAAGAAAGATGTCCAACTACTATATATAACTATGAATACGCTGAACAAAAAAGTTGATAATCCGCTACGTTAATTTGTTGTATGCAAAACAAAAATCTGGAGCATTGCCTCTTGACCCTAACCTAATTAGCATTACGAGTCATCACTGTAGTATGTTGCTCCCTCCCCTGCTAATAATATACATTGTACAGTCACAAAAATGATTATACTGGGATTGTACCCAAAAACGGAGAGACAGAGAGCCTCTTCTAGGATAATGATCATACTGTTTCCACAGTTGGTTGCTTCTTATTATGTCTGGTTAACTCTTCCTGCAACTGCGAACGCTTAGCTGATCTGATATCAACTATGTTTGTAGGCATATGTTGAATCGACCCGTGCAACTGAACCAATTTGAAAAACTCTTGCTTGCTCAGGCTCTTCTTCTCAACCAGTTCATCAACCACCGTGTCCATAAGTATTCGGTTCCGCTCCAGGATCTGTCGGAACATGGTCGGGATCAGAATACTCATAAACGAATTTTTACCCCGAGTCTTTCCATGAATTAGATAGAATCACTAAGTACTGTTTCTGTGGCAGAATACATACCTCTTTAGCTCGTTCATAACACATATCAATGATCCGTGACGCCTCAGAATCGATGTCCTAAAGGGCAAATTTTTACATCAGAGAGGTCAACTTCTAAATGTGCAAATCACAAGGAATCCGCCACATAACTAACTAGCTCATTCATAAGATGAAGGAAACAACTATTTCAAATTCAGAAGCATTCTGTAACAACGTTGAGCCACTTCATGAAAAAAAGTTAGATATGTCGTCTTCATAGCAACATCCACTCTCGAGAATTTTCAATTTGCTGTTAACTTATAAAAATTTGTGGGAATCAAAAGTACATGAAGTTAAAATAAAGGTTGAACCTTTTCTTTTATCCCTAAGAATAAGGTTTAACACACTAACACATGGTAAGATCTTCTCTAGAATTTCAAAGCAAAAGCAGGGTGCTAAGAGATGCTTACATTTAATCGATCAGCAGTCCAGAAGTTATTCAAACCATGATGTTTGTCAGAAAGACCACCAAGAACAAGAGTTCGAGCAGCTGACCTAGCATTGTCTGCGGTCTCCGCCCAGATTGTGCTCAACTGCACCATTTTCTTTAAAATTAGGAGACAAATTATCGGAGTCCTTCATCATCCTTTTCAGTGCCACAAATAAATCTTCAGCACATAGACAGGCTGTGAAAGACCTTACCTGACCCTCACCATACCATAACTCGTCAGCTGCACGCGGTGCTAATTGAACAGTGATGTGATCTAAGAGTGATTGGCGACTGGAGAAGAGTAAAATTACGGGCATAGTTAAATTCCAAGATGAATACAGTGTAAAGAAAATGTCATGGGACAATGAAGTAGTATAAAAATAACTATGTTTCTTTACGAAGTTGTATACAATTCACCAGCATGAACTTTTCCATAACTTTACACGAAAGATATTCATTACTGACTTGATTTTTAGGGAGAGCAGTCATGGTGGAGTAAACAAAAGCTGTCATACCTTAACATTCCTTCCTTAAATTTGACATGATCCATTTTCATCCGGACATATCCTAGTTCCCTTCCAGCTCTAGGGGAAATGGTTAACTGCACAGAGCACACAAATCAGTTTACTCTCGTTCAAATTATAACAAGAAATGCTCACTGACAACAAATTGAATACGTAAACATGAATTCCAGGTTGTACTTTCCCTTTACACAGAACTAAAACCGACAAGCGTGCACATTTAGATTTCTTCATTAGATAACAGATTGAGGATCAAATCATACAAACTCAATATTTCTGAGGTCGGGGAAGTTCACAGCTACTACTGCCATTGCTGCTTCATTAATTGCTACTTGCTTCCAAATCTCCGGGCTCCTTTCTTTTCTATCCAGCATTCCTCTTTCTTCCATTTGTACAGCTTGCAACAAATCATCAGTTGTTATCTGCAGAAGTACAGAACTCATAAAATCAACTTTACACAAGTAAAATATCCACATTAACAATGGATCAGGCCCATTTGCTTTACAAGTATGCCCAACCAAAAGAATTTATTTGAAAGCATCTGATTATGAATCTGATCATTAAAATGCCTCCTTAACCCAACCTTCCCTACCTAAATGCTCAAAAAACAGAGAGCATCTTATGTATAGTATGTTATTGTGTGAACAGAACTGTCACTTCTGCTTTTTTACACAAAATGTACCTCAGTCCTTCCATCACGCATCATATTAATAGCAGCAACCTCAACAATATTTGCAAGCTCTGCACCAACCATTCCATCTGTCATACTGGCAACAGCCATATAGTCCACGTCTGGAGCCATTGGTTTCTTACGAGCATGAACCTACAACCACCAGAAGGGTAAATAATCAGTTTTAGAATAAGACCAATTAGCTTGAGAATTTACAAACTTAAAAGATATAATCATGCCTTCAAAATTTCAGTGCGACCAATCAACCCAGGCTTCGGTATGTAAATCTTCCGATCAAATCGTCCCGGTCTCACAAGTGCTGGATCCAATATATCTGGTCTATTAGTTGAAGCGATGGTGATGACTTCTCCTCTACCTTCAAATCCATCTAAACAGACAAGGAGCTGAAACATAGTAATAAAATTGCACATGAATACACGACAGAATATCAGCACTTGCAACAGAGATCTGAAAGTTGCAAACACAAGACACCTGATTCAAAGTAGCATCACGTTCTTGTCCACCAGAACCCTTAATCAAACCACGCTCCCTCCCAACAGCATCCAATTCATCTATGAAGACAACAGATGGAGCCTACACAAACAAAGTAATAAATGGTCAGAATATGTATCAGGCAGTCAAGCTATAGCAGAACTAATTAAAACAAGTCAAGCTTAGAGAGAGAAGACTTACATTTTCCTTTGCTTCTTGGTAGAGTGCTCTCACACGCGAAGCACCGACACCAACATATATTTCCACAAACTGAGATGCAGAAATTGAGAAGAAGTTGACACCAGCTTCACCTGCCACTGCTTTTGCTAATAAAGTTTTCCCCACCCCAGGTGGACCACAGAGAAGTATTCCCCCTGGTGACGTTTTAAGACACAAAAGCAATCCAACTGAGTTTTTACTAGAGCAAGGAGGTAGAAACGAAATTCACCCAACACTAAGAAGCATGGCATGGGGATCAAGATGGACTTTAGCCATATAACATTAATCTAGGCTGCTTTTCAGGAAAAGGAATCATTACGCTCCTACAAGGAATACATGACTTGAATTCACAGGGAAGCTCCAACTACTAATGAAACAGACAACAAAATCAGCTTAATTCACAGGGAAGCTCCAACTACTAATGAAACAGACAACAAAATCAGCTTAATAAAATCTGAGCCCAGAGCTGAACTAAAAACTGAGCTAACATAAACACCTGTGGGATACTGATGATATAATAATAGGGTAGGACAAGAAAAGGAAACAATCAATCTTCAGGATAAGAAAACATCTAATTAGCAAGAACAGCAAGTTATGATTTATGAAGGATAAAATAATTAAAAACAGCTTTCAGAAGGCCAATTGTCTGTGATTAAAACAAAGATAAGAAGTAGGAGAAGACAACAGCCATATGCAAGGGAAAAAGGACCTGGAATTCGAACTCCTCTCCGGCGGTACATCTCGCCATGGGTAAAAAACTTGACAATCTCTTCAAGCTCTTCCCGTATTTTTCCAAGTCCTGCAACATCTGAGAACTTCACATCCAGACCTCTTTCCAAGTATTGTGGAAGTCTCTTATTTCGGGCTCTTCGAACACGAGCACCAGACTTCATGAACTGCATTGCCATCTTCATGTATGGATTCTGCTCTCCTGTAGCTCCTTCCTCATCGTCATCCTCACCCTCCACCCCCTCCATTTCTCTCTCTAACTCCCGCATCTTCTTCTTCTCTTCAGCCTCAGCCTTCTCAATCTTCCGCCTATCCTCATAATCCTTCTGATGCTTCTTATAGCTCAAAACAACAGTATAGTAAAATATGAAAAAGAAAAACATCCCAAGAGCTCCGACTACATTGGGATCACTAGCTAAATTATCCCATAACCTTGACATATCCTCAGACCTTCTCTGCGCTTTGCGCATCGATTCTTCAAACTTTATCCTTTTCATTTCCTGCTTCTTTCTCCTCTCCAACATTTTCTTCTCCATTTTGGCTGCTTTTTCCAACATCTCCCTCTCTTCCTTCATCTTTTCCAGTTCCTCCTTCCTCCTTCTTTGAAATTCCTCCCTCATCTTCTTCAGCTCCAATGCCTTCTTTGACTGAGGCTTAGGTTTGATAAGCGAAAACATCCATAAAGGGATCCTCTCCAGAAATCCCAAATAAGGTGAAGGGATCTCAGGCTTCTTCAAAGGGGGGGTATACGCATTCATACAGGTTTCATCAAGTTTCATTTCATCCCATTCCGCCCAAAATTTGGGGTCTCCATCAACCGAAGGCAACACTACCCTAACAACCTTAGAATCATCCAAAACAGCCAAAACAACCTCAGGCCTTTGCTTAAACCCAACATTAGGGGGTTTAATTATATGCTTAAGTCTATTTTCTCTTTTCAAGGAGATAATTTCACTATAGGGCAACCTATGGGTCACAGCAGGAATCCCTTGAGACCATTTTCTCAGCTCTTGAGGAGTCAAAGCCTCAGACTTTTTAACTGTCCGTTTCTTTTCAGATAATTTTGCGGGAGCAGCTAATGAGGGCTGGGAAAGAGAAGCTGAAATTACAGTTAAGCTTACTGATAGACGAACTAAATTCAAATGGGACTTCTTAAACCTCGATTCTGATTCTGAATGGCCACTGGTTTCAGAGTCTTCAACGTTGTGGCACGATACCACTTTTCTAAAGATGAATTTCTTATGAGATTTTGAACAAAATACAAATTGATTTTGGGGGAAAGACGAGGACGCCAAAAATGAAGAGGAAAGAGTATTGCAATAACTAGCCATCGATGCGAACAATGGAAAAAAGAAATTAACTGCTCAAACTGCTAAAAGGGATGAAAGGTGAGAGCAATGTACACATAGTTAGGATTGAATGGAAGCTCTGAGCTTGTTGATTGGCGTCAATTCCCAATATGATTGATATACAGGACAGGAGGAAGCCACCGAGAAGCTGGAGGTTTTTGACGTCATTTTCCGGCACCCATTCCCGCATATGTGCACTCTGAGACTGAGAGACTCGACTCAAATTGCAAAATCTGATCAATTGTCAATTGTGTGCGATGCTTGAGATTACTGGGAGGGTAAAGATGGTTGAATTGAAAGAAATGGGATTGAGTTGTCAAATATTTCTCGTGGGCAAAAGCGAATTTTTCCGGATAAATATTGTCGCAATTCTTTGCTTGATAATGGAAAACGATAAAGATTTTAGCTTCCGTCAACTTGTTCGTCGGGTTTACTAAGAAAACGAAAAAGTCGACGTCAACATTTTTCACAATGGGTGGGGAAATCACCCGGTAAGCCTCCCTGTCTCTCTCTTTTGTTTTGTTTTTTGGTGTTAATTTTTACAAAGTTTCAATCCTATATATAAAGAGAATAAGCTTTTCGGACACGTGTCACATAATGAGATGTCCAATCAAACAATCATAAAAATCAAGCCTAATTAGATATAGTAAAAAAAAATTGGTAACTATTTAATTTAACTTATTTACTCATATATATTTCATTAACCAAGGAAAATCAAAAACATAATAATAATTAGTTAACATTGAACAAGGTCCGGACGTATGGCACATCATCCGTGATATTGAAACGTTTCTAAACGCTTTCAGAATTTTCAAAAAAGCACAATAAATATCATTTCCAAATATGACTTCTAAATTTATGGCACATCATGATATGATTTTAAAATTCAAAAATAATGAGATTTAAATTGATCACCTTAATTCCCTCCCACATCCGAAAATTAATAAATGAAATTTATTTAAAAAATTATGGGTAAATTAACCAGAATAATATTCCGTCCATATTCACAAACTCCCCAAATATGTTAATTAATTGCTCCAAATTCTATCAGTAAACCCTAAAGTTTTAACCTATCCTCAAAATCATATAATTACTCATATAAAATATTTACCAAAAATATCTCATAACATGTTAAACCCTAAGACCATAGTTATCTTATGTACTATAAATAACCCAAATTAGAGGCCGTGACAGCAGTCTGGTGCATAAGCCAAGTCAATTTCTGTCCCGTCTGAAAGTTGAATTAGTCACTTAATTGTAATTGTGATTAAGGTAGTTCATCTTTTTTTTTTCTACACTAACTTTTTGTTGCAAATTGATGAGATGACCGTGTTGCTAAGCGATGTATGAACGAGACCATACACCATTTGTTTTTCCAGGTATGTGACTGCTAACTAATGTTATTTTTCGATGTATTTTTGATTTGTGCAGGGTAACAAAACTGTAACTGAGTTTAAGAAAATCTAATATACAAGTTTAACGATTGCAAAAATATTGGTAATGTCCAAATGCAATATTAGGATTTCAAAACTTCCAGAGTTGGCTAATCCTCCTTCTATTTGTGGATTCAAGTTATCCAAGTTATCTGATCAATAACAAAAAGTTGAATGTCGTGCCCTTTTATATGTTCTAACATATTACATATGTGTTACCACATTTAATTATAATAAAGAAAAAATGTTTGGTCATTACAAATTTCCGTATTTACTTACTGTTTGAATTTTTTTTTCCAAAATTTTAAAAATATATGTGTCGTGTTTTTATTATTCACTTTTTATCAAGTTTTTTTCCTGCACTAATTATGCCGAAATATTTTCACAATCCGAGCAACGCACTGGCCCACAACTAGTTTTTATTTATGATGAGTAAGATAGGCTTCAATGTCGAAGTTAATTTGGATGGAAATGAATTAATGGGTTAGCATATTTTGACGTACGTTAATTACGTGGTGGTGCAGATGAGAGAATAAGAATTTCAGCTGCGAAGGAAGGGTTGGAACGAAGCTAAAGTGCGTAAGATTTTTTTTATAATGACACGCATCACGATCATCTCAAAATCATGAGGAAACTTTATCCATCGTATAATGAATGGTATAATACTTGTTCCAAACGGGAGTGATGAAGCAAGTCTCTTGCCGGTGCTCTTTGGAGCTGTTTAATTTTGATCTTTTTCAATCAGCCTTTTAACACCTATTCTACTTATTGTGGAAAGCTATGTACATCTTATAACAACTATTTAACACAATATTTGTCCTTTTCACAAACATTTGTTTACTGGCAGAGATTTGGCTAATATTCAAACAAGTGCAGTGTACTAAGATAAAATTAAAAGTTTATAATCTAATGTACTATCTCCGTCTCAGAAAAATAGTTCACATTGAATTTTCAAATCTATAGTATATTTAATTAAAGCAGCATACAAGCTGCTAACGTGTTAGCACCACAACAAAAATTTTCCCGCTAAAAATCATTTTTAGTACAAAATCATTTTTGACATGCGGCACGCTAACTATTCAAAAAAAATGGAATAAATAAATAAATAAATTCCTTAATTATAGCTCAATACTAATCCCTTAATCCCTTTTACCCTATTAAAGTAGAAGACATGAAGCTTATGTGGCAACTACGTATGCATCTGTTTTGGCTCCAATGCACCATATTTCAGATTTCAGGAGTCTTTTTGCCACGTGTAAGTCTCTTTTAATTAGAAGTTATATAGTTTTTTTTTAAAAAAAAACACACGTTTTAGATGTGACCCGAGTCCAATGAAAAGATTCTATAAATAAGAATCAGTTACATTTCAAACGAATGGATATATTTATTCAAATTAAAATGTCCAATCGTACAGTTTTGCAGGCTTAATATAAACATAAAATAAAAAAACTTAAATCCAGTAATTAAGAATAATGCCTTATAAACTAATTATTTATTATTCCCTTATAACCTCATATTTATAGGTATATTTTTTTAAGCCCCAAACCATAGCATAAATAATATATACGCCAAATTAATTCCTCAAAAAATAGTAATTCAATTAGATTTTAATAACATAGTAATTTAGAAGGGGCACATGGGCATCTGCCTGGGCCAAATACCTAGTTATAGTTATATACTAATTCCTTAAAACATAAAACTTGAGTTGATAAAATTAAATTTAAAAAAAATCTCCTTAAATCAGGTGAAACATTACTACCGGTAACGCCTCCCCAATCTCCGTAAATACAAAATGGTTAAATAAAAATTAGCTCCAGCATGCAATTGGCTCAATCAAATACATAATATTGTACATCAATCAAATTTTTTACTCAATGCAATACAATTGGCTCAATGAAAATGAAGGCGATCCTCTTAATATTTTTGCACCAGCAGACAATTGGCTCAAACAAAAAGACATCAATCCTTAAAATTTAACTTAAAACATAACAACGGGAAAACCAAAGAAATTCCATCGCGCTATCACGGTAGATCAATACCGGAGAGCAAAAGATGATCAACTTTCCATTATGACAATTGGGAGATGTGTATCTAAGGATTCTACTACCAAATGTTTATTTGTTAGTTCAAGAGATTTTTCTCAACAGTATTGTAATTTGTTATTAGACAACGGGCATGACCCGCGAGTAAAAAATAAAAGATTTTTTTATACATTTAGAATTGTTCTTTACTTACACGTACAAAATTTCATGTTATCGTAATCTGTATTATAATATTATATTATACATATTATTACTCTAAAATATATTTTTTTATTTATAATTTTTTTACTTGACAATTTTTAAAACACAGACGCCCCCCAACATTGGCCTGAGACAAGTATCAGGTTTGTACTAAAAACAATAAAAAACTAAAAATTTAATGTAGATTATTTTTTTGGGACGGAGGAGTAATTCGTTATGGGCTCTATGTACTGGTATAATCATACTCGCAGAGCAACGATCGAGTCATTTGTATCTCCTTCTGACACGCTAAAAATATTCTGATGACTTTGTTTTAATTTTCTGTGGAGGTTACGATTAAGCTGATTTAGATTTCGTTCGCTCTCCATGGTTGGGTTCGGGAATGAATAGGATTTGCCTCAATACCAACAAAAAAAAAAAAGGTTTTAATTTTCAGTTTTACCTTCCACCTTCTTTCGTGGTATTTATTTGCTTACATGTCTTGATCGGACTGAGAACGAGTGAATCACTCATGGTAAAGCCGGAGGTTGTGTAGGTGAGGAAGCTGAAATCGGCAACTTTCATCTTCTTTATACAAATATTTTATATTTCATCCTGTCTTTGTTATAAGAAATTTTAATTTGTCCTAAATTTTGTCAAGTATGTTCTTTTAATTAAAAATAAAACTTTAAAAATACGTTTTCATATTCATCACATATTCTCGATTCGAGAGTTCTGGTTAGTATAAACTATAAAATAATTTTAAGATTCTATTTTTAATTATGACAATATATTAAATAAAATTTAGAACGAATTGCGATATTTCGTAATAAAAATGGGAGGGAATACTTTTAGTCTAATTTTCTTGCCAAGAAGTTGGAGTCTATAGCACAACTTTTTTTTCAAGGCATAGGCTGATACATCCGACTTCTAGGCTGACTGACAAAGGCCGTGCTTAGCTTTACAAGTTACAGAGGATCTATTCCAAACAGAAATGAATTGGCTTCACGGGCTCGTTTTTTGCCCATCCGTTTATTCGGGGGCCTATGGCAAATTGACACTTTCAGTTCATGCATAGCCAGTTAACTCTAGACAGCAATAGTTCTCATATATGAGATGAGATGAGATTAGTACACATGATAAGAACAGAATGAAGTGATTGAAGTAGAAACGTCTGGAATCAAGTCTAATCAGTCGAAGTACGATCATAGAATCAGACAATAATCCCATACGGGAAGCATCTATCTACTTTGAAAAATCGACTAAAATTCGTGGAATCACGGGCACCCGTTTCTTTTTTTCTCATGTGGCTTCTTTCGTAGAATCTTTTCACCCTTTTGAGTTTTGACCATTCTCCAACCTTCACCTCACCGCCCAAGTCTTCTTCAGTTTTCAAAAAGAAAAAAGAAAAAAAAAAGAAGAAGAAGAAAAAAGAAAAAACTCGTCTTTTATTTTAAGTTACCATCTTTCCTTGGTTTTCAGGTTCCAATTTCTTCAGGTAAAAGAAGGACTAGAAATAGTTGTTAGGTTAGATGACGAACGGGGAAGTGAACATACAGCTGCGGTAAACGGCTAAACTGGGCGGCGCTCCGGCCTGTGCTACAATGAGAGGCCCATTAGTCTCGTCTTCAAGGCCTGCTGTCCGGAGTGTTCATGGGAAGATGGATATAGCCCATGTGGTTTTGCGATTGTCTTGTCTTTTGACTTCGATTACTGCTAAACAAGCTTCAACCATTGTACTCTTATGGTTTTAACCTCTCTGTTTCTTCCAAGTGGTCCTTCTCTGACTCTCTCGAGTAAGCATCGTCTTGGGTTTAGAATTGGCCCCTCGGATTAGTTAATCAAACACCCTTTTCGTTTTGGATTCAGTGTCAGCATCTCTGCTTCAAGCTGCTTCTCTGTTTTTGTGCAGCTCTGTTCCTCAATTTTCAAGATGCTTTATTTAATGAATGAGCTTTTTTTAATCTGTTTAGAAGCCTGATGCAATTAAGCTTTAGTCACTAACATGTTCAGGCACGGATTTGTTTATTGCTTGTTTTCACAAGTCGAGATAGGGGTACATATTCTTGGAATTGATAGAGAGGCTAGCTGACGAATTCATGATGCCTTTGTTGTTGTCGAATGAATGGCTAATTGGTTCACAAATTGATTGCCATACACATACATAAGTTTGTGACCCAGAAACAAATGCCTCTTTCTGAGCTTTGGTCATAAGTATTTCGAATTTTGAGACACCAACTAACGCGTGCAATTTTGATTTGATACTTATTACTCTTACTATGTTTGATGAATAGTAAATCTATGGCATGAGCCATGAAGCATCTTCTCTTCTGCATCTTGTTGCTGTTGTTTTTGAAAATTCTGTTCAGGTACCTGGTTGGGGTTTCTACAGCAGCAGCAGTTCAGTCTCTGCTTCAACTGTTTATCAGTGGATCAACATCTTTTCAAGAATCTCCTGTGTATATGTATATGTAGTGTAGGTTCCGCAATTTCATAAATTAATATAAACCTAAAATTTAGATTCGAAGTTACACTTAGATTTTAACTTTAATATTTTTGTTTATATTTGCAATGATCATGTTTTTGGTCCCTCCGAAGAAGTAGGGAAGTTCTGCAATGGATACAAAGTGTCATTGGTATACGGAACTGTTGGTAGACTGTCCTCCCAAGAAACTAGGTATGTTTGCTTGACAACATCGGACAAGTTGAAGCTCAGCTTTGTTTTGTTTACATTTTTTTTTTTTTTTTGCTGAAATGTTCTAGTAAATATCTCGGTTGTCTTGTGTTTGTTGAATGTTCATTCGGCAGTGTTTTGTGTGAAGTTACTTTAGGATTAGGTTCTCTTGAATTATCCCCTTTATTTCTGTCTGCTGTATTCTTTTAGGAATTATAATGCCCTTAATTACGTGCAACAACAATCATTTTAATGCTAAAATGTCCAAATGGTCCTTTACATTTGGACCTACTTGTATTTACGTCACTAACATTAACATTTCAATATCATAGTCCCAAACATTATGTTTTCAAATTTTTTTCGTCCCATTTTATTGTTTCCGGCCATTAACATGCCGGAAATAGGGGTATTTTTGTCTTTTGATTTATTTTGAATTTTTATTAAAATTTAAAATATTAAAAATATTTTAAAACTTAGATTTCATTAATTTAATTATTAAAATATTATTTATTAATAAAAAATATTATTATAAAATTTCATTTAGAGTTTACTGTAGTCGGTCAAAGAAAAAAAAAATCTTGCTTTTGCTTTTTCTTTTTTTTTAAAAAAAAGAATTAAATTTTGAATTATTTATAATTCAGTAAATTTTTTAAGTTACATTGTGTCAAGGTTAAAAGTGTGACATTATTACCATTTAGGGTTTAATATAGCGGCAGTCAAAGTAAAAAAAATCATGGTTTCGCTTTTCCTTTTTTAAAAAAAACATTTGAATTCTGAATTATTTACTGTAACTCGATAAATTTTTTAAGTTACAGGGGGCTCAAAATTAAAAGTACAACATACTTACCATTTATTGTGTACCATAGGTAAATAGTAAATGATAAAAATAATTTTGAAAATAATAATAAATCTTAAAAAATTTTATGATAATATTTTTAATTAATAAATAATATTTTAATAATTAAATAATGAAATCTGAATTTTAAAATATTTATCATAATTTAAATTTTAATAAAAATTTAAATTATATTAAAAGATAAAAATACCCCTGATTACGGCATGTCAACGGCCGAAAACAGTGAAATGGAACCAAAAAAGTTTGAAAACATAATGTTTGGGACTATGATATTGAAATGTTAATGTTAGGGACGTAAATTCAAGTAGGCCTAAATGTAAGGTACCATTTGGACATTTTACTCCAAGATGTTATGAAGATTTTGAGAAATCTGGGTGGTTTTTTTGATTTTCTAGCATAAGTTTAGGAGAAACAGTCGTATGAATCTGGAGAAAGGACTAAAGAGTGGATGAGAGTTTTCTGTTGAATTAGAAATTAGATATGCGGGCAAATATTTTGTCCGCTTGACGTATCAACTTGCTCTAATCATTTTACTGGGATGTGCATCTTGCAGAAGGATACAACCTTCCAGAACGAAGTGCTTTAGGTGAATCTGTCATGTTTCTTGAGCAAATCTTGAATCTTGAGAATATTGCCCGCCCGTAAGATGACCATAAAACCAATTGAATATTGTCATAAGGAATCAACTTGAAATAGCTTGAGCAAGAACAAAATTACGATGTCTTTAAGATCTGAAATTCTAGTGTCAATAAATGTGCATTGAAACTCTCAACCTCAGTATGATTATTAAACCAATTGATCACAAAACTTCTACTACTTGGGCTGCTGTCTTATGCGCTAGTCGCACTATAGCTGATTTTGCTAAATCATCTAATAATCCAGAAAGGAATGCCGCTGCTCTTGTATCTTTCACCTTAATGGTGCCTCCTCCTGAGGGGTTTTCAAAAGTATTCTTTGATGGTGCGACCTCTGTCTCATGACTTTGTGCTGGTGGTGGAGTCTTGATCGAATCCCCTGCAGGTTCTTTTATGCATGCACTATCAAAGAACTTCCCAGGTATAACTGACTCTGATGAAGCCGAATGCCTTTCGCTTCGAGAAGCTTTAGTGCTTTGTCGTTCCCTCAATCTCCAAGATGTTGTAGTCATTGGGAATTCTGGAAGACATCTTTTTCTCTTGCCCAGTCTCTTCGTGTTCAGGGTTTTCACTGGATCAACCGGCATGATAACTCTGAAGCACATGCCCTAGCTCGTTTTGGCGAATCCTCCTCTGATTTGGAGACTCACTGGAATTATGCTCTGATTTGGCGAATCCTCCTCTGGACCTGTTTTCCAGAAATTTAATTAATTGATATTACTTTTTTCCTCATAAAAAAATAAAATAAAAAATTGATGCGTAAATATGTGAGTAAATAGTATGATTGTAAACCCATATATTTAACATTAGGGTAAATATTGATTAGTCGGATTATTATATGGTTATGTCAAATGTGTCAATATTATTTGAACCTATCCTGTTCAATAAGTAGATCGAAACCATAAGCTGATTTGTTTAATGTAGTGGTCCAAAATCACAATGTTAATCGCTTATTTTCTATTGGGTTTGTGACTTTGTGTACGTTTGTATATCTCATACAAAGCCTTTTGTATACATTGTCATGCATTTTTGTACTCGTACATTTACGACATGAATTAAAAATGCAATACGTGTTTCTATATCGATGCACTGATTAAATGTTTCCCATGATTAACATTTTAGATTAGAAATGAAATGACACATGAATACTCCACAGGGACATTAAAATTAGAATGAAATTGAGTATTTTAGAGATTTTGGTTTACTAAACAAACTAATCTAACCAATAAATTTTGGCTTGAAAAAATTCATTGCAAAGAAAAAAACTATTGTTGAGAAGTGGACTCATTAGGGAATCATTTGGGAACTGGATCATTTGTAATAAAAATCCAACAATTATTTCGAAAAAGAAAACTACAGGCCAGTCATTCATTCAAGTAAACATGAAGAGTGCCTAACAAAATATATATAATTTGAATCTATTAGGAACATAAAACTGGATGCTAATTGCTAAACCATATAGAGAGGGACCAATTCCGAAAATGATTAGTCATTCTTAAAACTTTGACATTACTCCTCCATTGTGGCAGGGCTTGGGCATTATCCCATTCTCGTTAACAGTTCTTGTGTTCCTGATAATCCAATGCCTGGCAGTGGACGGATTACAACCGCGCATAGTTTCCAATTCTGTTTTCAGCAGTTTCTCTTTGGCATAGAATGCATTATTGTGATTTATCAAAAAAAAAGAAAAAAAGAATGCATTATTGTGAGGATTATCTTCTCCTGGTTCTTCGACTTTAACATTAAACCCAACAACCTGGTCACCATACTCAAAAAATATAAAATAAAATAGTAGTAATGTGATACATGTATCTGTTTTTTTTAAAAAAGCACATGTGACATATAAATTGCACTTTTTGTATAACTTATTGTGTCATTGTGTTTACTAATTTTTTTTATTTTAGGACGAAAGTGTACAATTTACAATATGGAGTATTTTGAAGGACATGGTATATTTTTTTTTGAGTAAGGACATGGTATATCATTGTCTCTTATGAATTATGAGAGTTATGTGTCTGCCCAATTTTATTTAGTGTAAAGGTTTCTTTTTCGAGGAAAATAGGCTGGCAGAAGGCTGTGGGCTTTAGACGATATAGCCTGTTAACCTATAGCAGCCATGCAAAGCCACAGGGAATCTATTCCCAACATATTTGCATTGACTTCACTCACGGACCCTTTTTATCCATCAGTAAAATACTAAAATGTACACTTTCCTATCGTCCTCATCTACACTACTGCTAATTAGCATTACTCTAAACATTTGATCCAAAAAAAAAAAGAAAAAAAGCATTACTCTAAACATGCAGCCAAAACGTAATTGCGTTTAGGCCTCTAAGATTGCTGGATAAACCAAATATTAAGAACAGAAGGAAGTGATTGAAGTAGAAAGGTTTGGAATCAATATAATCAGTCATAGAATCAGACAAAACCATACGGGAAGCGTATCGACTAAATTCATGGAATCACGGGCATCAATTTTTCCATTTTGGCTTCTTTTGTAGAATCTTTTCACCCTTTCGAGTTTTGACCATTCTCCAACCTTCACCGCCCAAGTCTTTTATTTTCCCCAAAAAAACACTTCTTCTTTAAAGTTACCATCTTTTTTTCTTGGTTTCAGGTTCCAATTTGTTCAGGTAAAGTAGGACTAGAGCTTGTTTTTATGTTGGATGATGAACGGTGGTAATAATAGTAATACAGGGGAAGTTAACATTCAGCTGCCGGAGACGGCGAAAATGGGCGGCGCTCCGACCAGTGTTACAATGAGCGGCCCATTGGTCTCGTCTTCAAGGCCTTCTGTCCGGAGTGTTCATGGGAAGATGGATATAGCTCATGTGGTTTTGCGATTGGCTTGTCTTTTGACTTCGGTGACTTCTCTGGCAGTGATGATTACTGCTAAACAAGCTTCAACCATTTCACTCTATGGTTTTAGCCTCCCGGTTTCTTCCAAGTGGTCTTTCTCTGATTCTCTCGAGTAAGCATCGTTTTTGGTTTAGAATTGGGCTTCTCCAATTTGTTAATCAAACACCCTTTTCGTTTTTTATTCAATTAGTACAATAGCCTCTGTGTTTCAAGCTGCTTCTCTGTTTTGTGCGGACTCTGTTCCTCCATTTGCAAGATTTTTTTTATTTTTTTTATTTTTATTTTTTTTTAACGATTGATCATTTTAGCAGCCAGATGTAATTGAGCTTTAGTGATTGAGGTGCCTAACTAACATGTCCATGCATGGATTAATTTGCACCAGTTTCAATTTATCATGGTGTTGCTTC
Source organism: Oldenlandia corymbosa var. corymbosa (assembly GCA_949775105.1). Taxonomy (NCBI): domain Eukaryota; kingdom Viridiplantae; phylum Streptophyta; class Magnoliopsida; order Gentianales; family Rubiaceae; genus Oldenlandia; species Oldenlandia corymbosa. Next base: position 25,863,423 of record OX459124.1, read on the forward strand.
TTGCTTGTTTCCGGAAGTCGAAATTTTTGGATAAACGTTAATCCTTGGAATTGATAGAGAGGCTAGTTGGCGAATTCAAGATGCCTTTGTTGTTGAATCAATGGCTAATTAGCTCACAAATTGATTGCCTTGTGACCCAAAAAACAGAAGCCCTTTTTTAGCTTTGGTTTTAAGTATGTCGAATTTTGAGGTTGCTGCTCGTCAACAAATGACTGCCCAGTATCCATCTATTGCATGCAAATTCGCTTTGATACTGAATGCTTATGATGGTGCAATCACATTAACATATACTCTCACTGTGTTTGACGAATAGTTGGCATGAAAAATGAAGCGTCAGTTCTTTTTGAATTGGATTTTGAAATATCTTCTCAGGTACCTGGTTGGAGTTTCTGCAGCAGCAGCAGTTCATTCTCTGCTTCAACTGTTTATCAGTGGATCAAGATCTTTGCGAAAATCCCCAGTCATTCCCTCTCGAAATCATGCGTGGCTTCTTTTTGTCGGGGATCAGGTAACTGCCTAATTAGAAATTGATACTATAGCGTTCCATTTTTCTAGCCAAGATTCTATCCCATTTAATGTTTCAGCTCAAGGTGTTTGGGATGAGTCTTTGTGTATAACATAAGGCGTCATACAAACTAGTACTCCTTCCGTCACGAAATTATTGTCCAGTTTGCTGAACTGCTACTGTTCAAGTAATATTGATGAAATTTTCTGTATCAGATATTTGCATTTGCAATGATGAGCGCTGGATCTGCTGCATCAGGAGTCACCAATCTGAACCGTACCGGGATTCGACATTCCGCGCTTCCGAATTTCTGCAAGCCGTTGAATGTTTTCTGCAATCGTGTTGCGGTGTCCATCGTATTTGTCTTCTTCAGTTGCTTCTTGCTTGCGATTTCAGTGGTTCTTGATGTGATCTGGCTGTCCAAGTATTAGGAGGATTCTAACATAGTAGACTCTTTTTTTTTTCTTTTTTTTTTTCCTGATTCTCTTCTAATCGTAATGGCATGGAACTCTATTAACAGGTGCTCTACGAGGACTTTTTTCTGTAATGATTTCAACATTTCCTGCAGCTTTTTCGGAAATATCGTGTGTTTATTGAATCCACATCGTGAGGTATTATTTATACAAGATGATAAACATATCCTGATCTAAATCAAAATCATATCATGGGTTTAATGACTGGATTAGATAAAATCATAGCATATTTCCCTACAATCACGTTTAACAACTGCTTCCAAAATTTTCGACACAACCATTTCTTGTCAGCATCGTGCATAACGGAAACCCGAAAATCAAAACCTAGAACAAAATCGATAGCCTGATAACAGAGACCTACTGCATTTGTGGCTTAATGTTATTAATATCCTCCTACTTTCTTCCCTTGAGCCATGACGGATACAGATCTAGTCGCCGGGAATCCCCGAAAACATTTGATGAGATAGAGGCTGTTAAAGCTAGATTCGTAGATTAAGACATGACCAGAAGCATGTGTTCTTAAGTAAAAAACTAAAAAGACTATGTTTAATCCCACATCGGCAGATTGACCTGCTAAGGATCAAGATATAAGCCCCAAAATAATTTGGTCCACTGCCGAACCTAGTGACGTGGGCTTTTTAAACTAAGTTGTAGCAAAAGAAGTTGTTGTGGACAATTGAGATGTTGGGTCTGGGCTTCTCCGGATTAGCGGCTCGGATGCGTGGACTTCCCCAACAATAGCGAGGATCCGGTTCCGATGCTTTGAATTCCCCAAACAATAGCGGCCCACAATTATAATAAAGAGCACCAATGTGTACCTAGCGTGTCTTTCACACTCCCAATAATAGTCTTTTTTTTTGGATTTTTTAATTTTCAAATCTCCATAACAAAAAATATAAATACTCAATTATCTTAACTTTTTTTTTTTCTGCTTATAACCGCTCAAGCAAGAACGAAATTCTTTCGGTTACTGCGCTCTCGAAATCTACTTCGTGCATCAAAAACCTGGATTTTATAATCAAGTAAATACAAATTAAAGTGAGCATTACAATAATAAAACATCTTATTCATATGTTTTTGCGAGTTTCTCTCTGTGGATTTGTTTAAGATCTTCTTTGATGAATCTGTGGGTTTATTTCAAATCTTCCTTGATGAATTGTCAGAGATTTATGGATTCAGATCTTCCTTGTTGTTCATCAATTTGTTTCTTCTGTTGTAAAAGGAACCATTATTCATCAATATCAGTTACCTTATTCATGTATTCATCCGTTGAGTATAAGTGAGCTCATTTATCAGTATCATTGATTGTACGGTTATTCATCAGTATCATTGAGCTAATATTTTTATTCATCCATTATCAATTAATCAATATTTTAGTCAAAATAGAGTTTTGATGGAATATAAAATCTCACTTATTATAATATTTTCTTTGTTCGATCAGCGTCAGAGAAATGTTTATTAAAATGAACTCGATCGGTTGGGAATCAAATATTTGGCAGAGTTGCTGAAATCAAATAACAAAAAAAGACGTATCGAGTATTGGAGATTCATTCAAGATCTTATATGTTAAAACCAATGACTAGTTTTTTTTTTTTTTGGTTCAGTTTTGGTATAGTATAATACATAATTAGAAGTTTGTTAGTTTAGTTGCTCATATTAACTCATTATAAAATATACTCCCTCCGTCCCATAATTATTGTCCAGTTTTACTAAAATGAAAGATTTTGTTTTTAGTCAAACTTAACTATATTTTACCTTAAACAACCGGATACACCCCGACACAAGTAATTGTTTAACCACTAAGATTTTATGGATAATGTTTTTTACTAAGGACAAATGTGTAACTTGATCCATAAAAAGTCAAATTGGACAATAATTTTGGGACAAAATTTTTTGGGCAAATTGGACAATAATTATGGAACGGAGGGAGTACTTTTGTTAGTTTTATTGATCAAAGTTATTCATTGTGTTACGCATTATTCATCCAATAATGTTATCTCATTCATTCATTAAAGTACAACTATTCATCTAGCCAAACTACATATATGCTTAATTTTAGTATTGTTATTCATGTAGAATGAGATCATTATTCATCAAGATTTAAATAGAGTAGAATACCATATTCAGTTGGCTTGCACAATATTGAAATGATATCCTAATAAAATAAATCGTTATAAAAAAATTTCTCATAAATTAAAATAATATAAAAACTAACAGGATAAGATAAGAAAAATAGTTTAAAATTAAATGTGTGTGAAAAAAAGGGATAAAATTTGGGACATTAAATACACGTGTAGCTGAAATTTAGGGAAAAAAAATCCAATTACATACAAAAAGAGTGTATTACACTTGTCCACGTGCTCCTAATTATTTGCCCACGCCCAATTGGACCAACAATCTTTTGCCAATTCTTCCAATTTTTTTTTTTAATACTATTCGTCAACCTTTAGTTATTTCTTTCTCTTCTCTCTTCAATTTTTTTAATACGATTCTTCAACTTTTAGTTATTTCTTTCCCTTCTCTCTTAAACAAATAATTGAATCTTTTGTTTTGTTACAAATACGATAACATACAAATATATGTCTTCGTGTCTTGCAAAAAGCTACTACTACTGTATTTGTTAAAGATGTTTCTATATTTATAAAGAAATCAATTTAAAAGCATAAACTATACATTAATAAAATCACAAAAAAATTCAGCACGAATTCGGATTAGTCGAAACAATGAATTTGGACACTGGATACGTAATATACCAAAAAATAAAAATAAAGCAAAAAAATTAACTTTTTTTTTTGAGTAAAATAATATTTTCTAAAAAAATTACAAAAAGAGAAAAGAAAAAATGTGTGACCAAATGAGAACTAAGGGACAAAACGTTATTATCCTAACTAGAAGGATAAACAAGGTTGTCTTCTTCAGTCGCTTCTTACTTGCGGATTCAGTGGTGCTCGGTGTAATCTAGCACAATATTAGGATTCAACATTGTAGGCTCTTGAATTGTCTTGTAATTGTAATAGCATGTAACTCTATTAACAAGTGCTCGATGATTCACATTCTGTAATGATTTAACCATTTCCAGCAGATTCTTTCCCGAACAATCGGTGGTAAGCCTACGGAAATCCATTCAGGATAAGGGTTATTACCGGCAATTACAAGGCTACCATTTCTCATTGCTCGTACCATTGTGTCCCTAAGCACCTTCTTTTCTCACATCAAATGTAGTCACCATATAATGAATCACTGGATGAAAAGTTAAAAGAGAATGTTCGTCCCAAGCTGCAAAAGATATGAACAGAAACGAACTCTCGTAACCACATTTTCATGCAACAAAAAGCCAGGCGAACCTTCTTTCTGTTACTATCAAAGTGCACAGGGAGGAAGTTAACCAACATGATCAACTGCTGTGTGTCCAAGTCACACAGACAGTTCAGAACATTAGCTCATCTACAGACTGCAACTACAGAACAAATTCTATAAATTATCGTCTTCACTACATCTCTGTACATACAGTAAATTGCTATTCACCTGATACAGAAGATGCATCCAATTCGAATCTCTTGGCCCAGGAACACGTTTCAAAACAACGCCATAAGTTGCATGATCCTCACATATATGATAGTACATTTATTATTGAGTCAGCTGCTATATCACGGAATCTGCCATTCCGGTGTTGTTGATGCAGATCTAAATGCAGTATCAATGACTTCCTTTTGGTGGTGGCATTGTGCTGAACAACGAGATGGGCAATTTTTAAAATAGCTACAGAAGTCCCTGATAAACTTCCTCATCCTCCAAAAAATTTTATTAACCCAAAGAGGAGACCGTAATCTTCCATTAATCTAATCGTTTAAGATATATCCACCGCATTTTAGTATACCATTTAAATTATTCCTTTTGACCTAGAACTTCACATATCTAATTTCTACATGGACTTAGGCAATGACTTTAGGATAATCAGCTAGCTGTGGAGATTGGTGGTAGTTGAGGGCCTTAAGGCTTTAACATTATTCCATCAGTCTTCATCAACCATAATGTTCCCGGAATGGAGCCTCTAGCTATTTTCGTTTCAGCTCATAGAGGCAAGTTAATCATAACTAATATCAATGTCACTATAAGAAGAGCAGACTATGAACTATACAAAGTAGCTCCTTGGTTCTTAAATGCGAGATGCACAACTTGGTTCTAAACTTCTAATTACTTGCAAATAGAATAAATAAACATAAAATTAATTTTCATATGTTAAAAGCTAAACATACTCAAATCACCATTTGGACGGGCAATAACTCAAGTAGAATCGTGACTAACTACCACGTTAGCCCCCATAAAATGTGTAAGAAACTTGTTCACGCCTGGGCAATGATCCTCCACAAAACCTTCAAGGGGTACACACCTCCATTCTTCACCAAAACGGCCTTGGCTTTCGCGACACTGCATTTCCCACATACAGAACATGTACATAAACCAATGGTGAAAATAACAACAAATCAGAACTGCCACATGAAATTGTATTGTGTTGTTTGTGGAGCGTAGCTGCTCAATTCCTTATTTGATTTCAACATGTTGTAATACATGCAAATGTCAATAAAATCCTCATAAGCTAGACTTCATACAACACAAAAGCAGCAAACATCGGGCATTTATGCTTAACTATCATGTAAAATTTTTCAACCCTTATCATAGTTTAATCACACCACAACAGTATGCAGTTATAAATGTGAATTCTCGGGAATTAAGTCAAGGACCGAGGAGGTGGAGCATGAGGGGATCTAAATTCAATAATAATAATAAAAAAAAAACCCTCATGCACCGTCTCTCCATAAATTAAATCTATACTCAATGTTCTCAGAGCTGTTGCCAGAGGAATCAGAAAGGAACCAAGACTAGTCAAGACTTCCGGCTAAATGGATGTAAATTTTACACCATCAGCATAAGCATTCCCAAATAAAAGCATATCTACCTCATTGGGACGATATTTCCACATGTTGCAGGCAGAAACAAACTGTGGTTCCTTTTTGACCACCGGAAACTTCAGCTTCTGTGGCGGTATAGCATCTCGTGGTGGGATTTTGCCTTTGAACCGCTCTGCAAAATGCACGTCCAAGTAAAATTTTAGAAATGCTTCGTAAATGGAAAAAGTTTTGGCTAAATGACCTACTTCTAGTTCCAGGAAAAGAATCACTCATCTTTCCTGTTCACTATTAAGTTTATTATCAAAATCTAAACCGCTCAAGATATTCATACTTTCTTCACAAAATTAGAAGGATTTCTAAAGCTTGAAGTCTATCATTATAAGAGAAGGATGACAAAGCAAGGGAAGGACATTTGTTGAAAAACTAATTCTCATGTCACAAGTTCCCAAAACAAAGTACCTAAGCATATCTAACAATTAACAGCGCAAGTTGCAAAGAATTCAAAAACTTGGTCCATTTAAACGATATGGAGAAAAGAACAATGTAGCAATCGGAGTTTCAAGGCGGCTCCAATGTTACACAACACACAGACTGGGAACTCACCAATTCTCTCAGGAGGGCAATCTCTCAGCTATTCCATACGCACACGGCAAACATCGGGTTTCCCCCTGCGAGGATCATTTGAGCACTGAAACACAACACACAAGTAGAGGGTAGAATGAAAATGATAAAAAGTGGCAAATAGCCATAACAATAACAATAATTCAACTAAAGCGGAAAGAAGATAGAAAGAGAGGAGGAAGACCTACATAATACATTGCCCCACGAATAGCCTTTTCCCATCTTTCCTCAGGCGAACATCGATTGTACCATGCAAGAAGATAACGGGGATTCTCACAGTCACATGGGTCCCCTGGTCCTGCGGAATCCGTTTCAAAATATATTATCCTTCCCAAAATTCGATTAAGAATCGAGGTTTTGCGCCAAAGAACCGAGTAATAACTTAGTACTTCCTCCGTCCTATAATTATTGTCCAGTTTAGGTTATCACTTTTAGTACAATTTGTACTAGAAATGAAAACTTAAACTGGACAATAATTTTGGGACGGAGGGAATATTATTATTATTATAATAATAAGTAAATAAATAGGGCTTACGGGGCCAAAGAAACTCGCGGGGTGGGGCACGACGCTCCACCCCTCCGATGCCGGAAGCGGCTTTGGATGCCATGATTCCAGACGATGGCTGCTGTGGCTATGGAATTTGGGAATTCAGATATCGGACACCTAAATTGAAGGAGTCGAAAACTGTGAAAACTGAAAAGCTTTCAAAAGGCTGAGCGCTAAATAAGTAAATAACTGGTACGTTTTTGAACCATTTTGCGCGCGTACTTGTTTTTTTCGAAGGGTTAATATCAAATACACCCCGAGTTTTAATTGATTATCTAAAAATAACTTTACACTTTGAAAAAATATTGGATAAATCTCTAACCGAAGAAGCTGCCGCACCCATTTTGTTTTTATTTATTTACTGAAGCTGAATTTAATTTAATTATTATATGGACATAAATGATAAATCTATGGCATGAGCCATGAACAGGAAGCATTCACTCTTTTGCATCTGGCCGTTCCAAGCTGCAAAATGGAACGAAAAGGAACTGAAAATTGTAACAGGACGAACAAGATCTACGGATTTCACTCTCATGTGGTCATGCAATAAGATCATTTCCTGATCTCATATGACAAAGAAAAGAGACATTGAAAAGCCAAATAAACATTCTTTCTGTTACTATCTAGGTTTTGAGAGAGTATCATTTCTCTCTCTTGACTGAACATGTGAGCTGCCACAAAGTCATGCCCTGTTTCTCGATATAGGGTCTCTTGACTAAACATTGGAGCTGCCACAAAGTCAATCCCTGTTTCTAGATATAGGGTAATTTTCAAATACGTACTGATGATTTTGTACACTGCCAGACTTGCAACAAAAGAAAACTAGTGTTTCTCTAAATCGGTCCACTCACAGCCTAATATAAAGGATAACTTAACAACACAAAAAACTCTAGTACAAGAGGTTTCTGTAGAGATTGCGCCAAAACGTGGTGGGTGAGATCAGGATAACTAAGAGCATAATAAGGCATACAAGGACACCAATATAATCACTCAAACGCCAAACATGTAGTCAACAAATTTCGAGACCACAGATTTTGCAGGGGCAGCTACTGTTCCACCAGATTGCTTGCTTGCACTGCCATTCTGCAAATAGTAAGGTTGAGGAGAAGTTCTGGATAAATTTAACTCTGAAATCCGATTGGAAGGCGCAGGAGGCAAAGTCATAAATCCTTGGTTTTTAGCCCTTTCATTTAGAGCCTCACGTTGCATTGGGTCCAGTAGTTTCACGCCAATCATGAGTGCTCCATTAATTTGCATCCCATTTTTGCTGAGGGCTTTGTGAGCATCAGCCCGATTCTGCATCAATAAGTGACATAAATAAGTTTCTGAGTTTTACCAATTAATTCAGAAAGTCATGCGGAGAGGGGATCAACTGCTTCGTGTCTAAGTCACGCACATCTACAAAGTGCAACTTCAGGACACCAATTTTCCAAGTCATACACGTACCCGATACAGTTAATTGCCAGTTACCTGATATAGAAGATGCATCCAATTGGCCTCTCTTGGTCCAGGGACATGTTTCAAAACAACCCCACATTTTTCAAACTCCCGCAAAACTAAATTTGTGTCCACTGGAGAAAATCTGTAAAAGCAAAAGTTTGAAAGAATCTTTAGACATGATTCCTTCTTCCAATTCCAAACAAATGTTGTACCAGACAGAAATGAACAAAGGTTAATAGAAGAAAGGGATGACAACTGAACTGATGACCACAATATGATACTAAAGTACTAAACTTCTATCTCATGTCCACAAAGTGAGCACCCATCTCATTTCAAACTAGGTTATGCAAACCTACACAAGCAAATCCGTGCAGATCTAATCTTCAGAAAGCCTAAGCTATTGTTGTTTCCTCGCAAGATAAGTTAGAAGACAGGTGGACAGAATGAAAATAAAAGGAAAAAAAGAAATCATAAGGGCTAGCTCTGAGACTTAACATTCGTAATAACTAATTCTAACACAATCCATTCACAACTGACTTTTCCTCTTTACTCACAATTATTATCAAGTGGCAGAATTGTTTTTTATCTTCTCCACTCTCCAAAAGTGTTGGTGAATGATATCTAAACAAACTGAATATCAAGTCACAGAAAAATAACTCAGGTAACACAATTTTGACCTTGAGCGTATATATGTTAAGAAACAGGATTTAAGAATTTCATCATTACTGTCATGAAAGAACTACAAAATATGCAGCTACATTTATTAAGAATGTTACCGATGCTCAGTGAAATGTGCACATGATACAGTTTGCAGACTCGGGGAAAGAAGCATTACCCGTAGACGGTCACCCATTCTTCCTCATCAAGTCTGCCAACTGGAACTGAATTTTTCTTCATTTCTGGCCTTGCAACCTCCCTGGGAGGAGGCAGTGTGATCAGGGCACCAGGCTGAACCACCCCTTCAACCGGAGAACCTTTTCCCTTGTCTTCTTGCTCTGGACTACTACCAGCCTTTGAAGGTGACCACAAACTCAAGCTAGCCACAGGACTCAGCTGGCTCTGCTGCCTACTACTTCCCGCAACATTATAGGATGTACTGGCCTCGGACTTGCTCTTAGGAGTCGAAAACTGCCTGCCAAAGCTATGAACCGGGGGTGTTCTTGGGTCAGACCTACTTTCAGGAGACATCGGATAATCCAACATTCCCGACTCTGGGGACAAATCAGTCTTGTCTTCAAGGGTGAACATGGGAGGTGGTGGAAGATCAGAGCTGGGAAAATTCTCCCGCCATAGAGCTGAGACGGCAGCAGCTTGGCCCGGGGTCGCAAACTTCGCACTCGTTTTCCTAGAAGAAACCGGGGTACCCAAATCCTGGAAGAACCTCCCATGAGATCTTGGGGTTCTCTGTATAGTACCACTCATCTTTCCCCCCTTATAACAGCCTAATTATACAGGGTAATGAAACAATCAGATGAAGGAATTCAAGCTCCTGTCACTACATCAACACAATCCAACATCTCATGTATATTACTCGGGACAAATTCAAAATCATTTGAATATATTATTGCAGCTTGAACATAAAACAGTGGACATGAACAGGAATTCAAGTTTACGCATCAAAAGCAAAACTCATAACTTCGAAACTCTGGGAATAAGCAAACAACAAGTAGAAATCATGAGCAGTAATCAGGGAGCTCGGAGCTGGCAAATTCGCGTGAAATACAGCTAAAAGATTTAACAAAAATTACAAAGAAAAGGAAGAATTGAGACTTCAACCGAAAGATTACCTTTCCGATGGAGAGTATTTGTCGATGAATTGATCGGATTATGCGGTTAGCCCAGCTGAAACGGGAAGGGGGAGTGGTGGTAGTGGAACCCTAGGCGTCCGCTCGACGCATTATAGAATTCAAATAGAAAAGAGAGCGTTCGGCGTCCGCTCAAAGTCTTTATTATACCCCAAAAAGAAAAAAATATATATATATATATATATATATTATAAAAATAATTAAAACTGTTTAAAAAGTTTCTGTAAAGTGGAGCCTAACAAGTTTCCAACCATTATGTGTTTTTGTTGTTTTCAGCAGCGTTTTATTTTCAATTTAGTACGGGATGTTTTACAGCCCAAAAAGGAAAAATAAATGAGTTGAATGAATCATAAATACATATATTGTTCAATAACAATCGTAAGGATTCCAAAAGGAAATTACAGCTAGCTGAATCAAATTGATTAATGACTTCATTATGGGTGTGAAAGAACAAAACATTTACAATAATATAAGATTAAATAAAAATATCAACAAAATAATCCCTCGCATTTCATCATTTTGTTACTTTTTTATAAAAAAATTTTTTTGTAATGAGTACAACTAAACATCAACATATTTTTATCTCTCTTTTTTATATATATATATATATAAATGGGCTATACTGAGTTTTTTTTTTTTTTTAAACGGTGGCTATACCGAGTTATGTAAAACCTATTCTTGTGATGGTCATGCAAGTTAAATTAACTAAACCTTGTGAGTATCACAGGTTGTGCTTCGGCATCTGCAGTTTTCAATTATTGCCGTTTTTTTCTAAAAGGGTTCAAATGATTAATGACTTGCACTTTTTCTATCAAGAAACTTAATTTAACCATGTTTATTGATATATCTTTCTGAATATAGTACATTGTAGCTCCATAGAAGAACATAAAAGTAGTTCATATGATTGTCTTCGCAAGCATGTGGAACTAAAAATACCCTCTCTCTGTCGGTTCGTTCTTTTTGTTGTACTCCAATAAGTACAATCATAATAATCTGAAAGAACAAATTAACCGTCCTGTTTGATTAAAAGGGAGCTGAAACGGGTTCCTTGATGATCAGTTGAGATTGATCCTGTATTTCTGGAGAAGAATCATTAACCACAGGAGAAGAACACGAGCATTGGCATGGTGTCTGGGTGGTGTTATTATTGCCGCCATTGTCGCCGACCAACTTGCGGACGACCACATCCTCAACTATGTTCAGTGTTTCTATTTCTTGCACCATCATTACCATTTCTTTGATCGACGATACTGGTTTAAGCCCCTGGAGTTGATGGTAGTATACGATACAAACTTATCAATTAAATCATTCAAAGGTAATTGTTCCAGTTAAAAATAAAGAAGAAGAAAGAATTGAGACAAATCAAATCAAATGATTAATTATGCGAGTTGCTTCTTACCTGGGCAAACATGCTAGTTGCTTCTTTTTCTTCCTTCTTTTGAATTATACCAACCGCAACTTCCTGTGCTCAAATGAACCAAATGTGTCCGATCAACAAATAATTCAAAAATCAAAATAGTACTAATTAACAAGAACTAGCTCCTCCACATCCCAAGGGAAAAAGTGGTACTCGTTCTATCTAATAGAAATAGTTCAAATTGTAAATTATACTCGATATTATTGTAACGAAAAATAATCTCTTAGCATAAAAAAGTAGTTCACATTCTAAAAATTTCTTTAATACAGTTGTTTCTATGATACTACATTTCTAAGATTCTCTCTTGCTTTGTATATCGTTCTTCGAAACTGGACAATCATGACGGACGGAATGTTAACTATGTATTGACTTGTCTAAGTTGATATAGGGGAACCTGTGGAAGCGAATGCTACAAAATTACAAATGTGAGATTCCATCATGTAATCACTCCATATATAGGGTCATTCAACACCAATGTTCGATAGACAAATCCTGGTTTATTAATACATTCATCTTTCCATCCTCTCATTAGTATTCCTATATGAAATGACTAACTAGATGAAAGTAACTATCGTAAATAAAGAAAATAATAATGACTCAAAATTTGAGATGAATGTAGTAGGATTGAGATCAAAGGTAAGATACATACCCTAGCTTGGTTGAGTTGGCCTTCCCTCAAGGTTCTGGGCTCCAATTCAATGGAACAGCAATAGTTAGCCATGGACGACCAAGTGACAGTACTACAAAATACACTCTGAAATTCATATAAAATCTGCTTGGATCGCAGCCCATAACAGGGTTGGTAGCTAAGATGAGATGTTGTCTCTTTCGCCAAATTATATAATACCTTCTCACTACTTATAATGCCAGCCTTTGATGATGATCAAATGATAATTACTGTAGTGCTTATCTGTTTTGAGTTGAATTCACGGGTTAGTTTGGATTTTTGAGTACATGAACGAAAAATTTGAGGTGAACAAACAAAAGTAAAGATGGTTAGCAGTTGCGGGTTTGTCACCCGTGAATGTGATAAAGCAAACATCAAGTCTTCATCATCCTTCTTTTCTTTTCTTTTTTAATCTTATAAGTTAAAATAGAAGTTGAAGAGGTAAATACCTTTCCAAATCAGTTGGTTAATTGACATCGAGATTTTGAGATGGTAATTCCACACTCGTGATTTCTCCATTTTCTATTGCCTTCTTGGTGAGGCATTGAAATAGTGTGTGTGTGTGTTGAAGACTTGTCCACAAATATGGCCAAGACCATATTTCACCCTACGTTACCACCAAAAAAAAAAAACTTGATTGGGCTATCTCATTTGTAAATGTATCTCAATCCTATACATTTTACTGCCTAATAGTACTTATTTCGACCCGCCTGTATGTCTAAATGATGTAACTTTCATTGAACATTACTCTCATTCGATATTATAAGAAAAATTTAGATTCTTAGAATGAACTTCACTATGATGTAATCTGACGTCTTATTAAAATTTAAAAAAGAATACCTTCCAATGTTCTTGATATTGTAATGGGCCAGGTATATCATGTCATCAGTTTGAAATGGGCCTAAAATGGCTTAAATAGGCCTGTGAAGAAAAACTTCTAAATTTGCTTCTCCCTCAGCCCAAGTTAAAATTCAATTTTTCCTTTTCATTCTCCCTTTTCCTCACCAAGCCTTCCTCAGCCCCCACATAATCATCCATTTAGATAAGCAAGTTTGCTTATGTTTGTTTTGTTTGTTTCTTTAGTGTGTGTTTTTTTTTTGTGTGTTTTTTATCGAAAATGTAAAAAGGTGTATTGTAAATATAAAAAGATATGCTAGATAGAACAACTATTATTATATTATTCGAAAAAAAACCATGAAAAAATGAAACAAACAAAGCCATTAATGAAACGTTGTGATTAGATTGTTACATTAAAAATAAGATGTTATTTTCAAGTGAAAAATGCCACCCATTATGAGTCGGTTAAAGAGCAATAAGTAGTGAGTTCACTTAATTCACATGCTCTACTATTGTAATAAGACGATAGAAATTTAGTCACTATTGTTGACGATAAATACTCACAATGATATGTAACTTAACCTTGACTTTTTGTTGTTTGTTTCACTTTGGAAGCATTATTAAAATTTGATGCAAAAACGTGAGCAGTTTTTGTGACACCCAAATAAACGACAACAAAGTCATTGTCACTGTGGAAAAAAAAAAAAAAAAGAAGGAAAGAAGAAAAGATTAGCTAGGAATGGAGTGTTGGGGGGTGTTAGAGAAGGGGAGAGTTTGATTGAGGGATTCACTGGGAGTGGGGAGAGAGGACAAGAATAATGGCGGAGTGTTGCCAAATAACATGGAAAGATCCCAAGACATGCAACACCCAGCCATGGCGCCTTACACTTGATAATTTGGATATATTATCCGGAAAAAAAAAAAAAAAACACGCACACACACACTACACAGCTTGCAATTAACTAAAAGCTTCAGTCATGCACGTCACTTGTTGCATGTGCTCCTTCTTATCTCCCTCACATGCACTACGTCCCCTCCCCTCCTATCTTTTCCTATATTTTACATCACCACCCCCTCCACACAATTTCCCACAAATTTTAACCCCAATACACCTCTTTATTTCTTCTTCTCACGTCATGCTAGAGTTTAAAGAAAACCTTTTAAGACCAAAGTTGGTCAAACCATCCTCTAAGAAGGGTGTTTCCTGGGCTAGCTATGGAGAGATCATGAGCGGAGTCCTCTTTTTTCATAATTGTATGATGAAAAATCCAACAATGTCACGAATGAACTTCAATGACTATAGTTATTCCTTGAAGAAGAGAACTAGCTGAAATATAAACTATAAAGATGATGATGATGAATAAATAACTTTGGGCATTATTCCAAATAAGTCCATATCTGAAACTGTGTATAGAGATTTAGTGTATCATGTACTTACTACTGCAGAATATAATCGATCATGTATAAAAATATAATATGTCACGTTATGCTCTGAGTACACTGTCCTTTTTTATATATATAAGTATACATACAAACTCTCTTCCTTAATCGGTCCGGGCCGGGGCATGATGTAACTGCGCCATATCATGCACCTTTTCTATATGTACATACAATGTACTTTCAAGTACCACACCATGTGTATTGTAGTCCGGTTGTTTCCTTTTCAGAACAAGTAGCCTTTCGGGCTCAATAATGCCAGCATTTGAGATTGATGGTTAGGCTGCTCTACCATTTATTGTAAAAAAAAAAAAAAGGTTAGGTCGGCACCAAATCACTGTTTCCCAATTTTCAATTTGAACTATATATTGATCAAATTTTTTGAAGGAAAAAATTCATTTTCCCGACGGTTCCCCCACATAACATGTATAATATAAGCTCATAATATATTGTCATGAATGCCATTTGATTAACATTCATATGTAGAGTGTTTTTCACGAACCATTGCCCTATTATCGGGCTATTTAAAGGTTCATGAATCTTCTCCGGCAATCACCATAATATTGGATATTCGAGTTAGAAGCGCCTACGTTGATTTCTTTTTATGCCCCTTATAATTTTCCTTTTTTCGGTGTAATAATTCAAAGACTTGAGTGGAAAAAACAAAATCACGAGTGATCAACTTTCATCAATCGGGTTAAACAATTAGAGATTGAAATTAAGAATCTGTTGCACAATGATAGAATTAACTTAAAATGTCCGTGGTTTCCTTTGATGTTTGCTGTTTTCGACTTGAAAAAAAAATGTATGAGTTTGTCCTTAAAGTTCTACGTTGTATATGTACGATATTTATTCAATATTAATGGTATGACCCAAAAGTTGGTAATGCAAAGAAACTAAACAAAATATGTGCACACTGTCGTATGTGATTAGAGAGGCATCAGCGGGAGTGTTAGATTGATCCAGGATTAATTAGACACCAGTCACACCACAAACCCTCCAATGAATACATTCTTCTTTTCTAAAACGATCATTCCTTATGTTTGTATTATTTGAATATAACAAGCCAGATTTATTTTTAGGATGGAGCAAAAACTAATGGAATTGATTATTAAGTTGGATATGGTTGTGGGGCACAATTGAAGGGGGAGTGTCTACAATCTGGTAGACAATCATATCGCCCCAATATATGTTATGGTACTTTGACCTAGTTCTTTGATTAATTATTTTTAATCCCCAATAATAGAGAAAATAAAATATAATGACGACCTAGGAGAAGTAAAACAATTTTCTATGAATTTCAAAGTATGGAAGAAGGTAACTTTGATTTCTACTGGTGGCTTATTTGCTTCCTCGGTCTTTTCCCACATTGATTCGAACCGCACTTCCATGCAGAGTTTCTTCGTACACTGCACGATATGTTTCTTTTTAAACTTTCCTCTCTTTCTTGCAAAATCCTCACCTCTAAATAGTCCAATTTCTCACTGAAATCCACACTTATGTTTCTTTTTTGCTTCCCCTCCCTCGATTCAAAGAGCCTGTTCATAGTTGTACTCGTACCATTATTATTAGCGGGACTTTATCGTGTGATAGACATGTCGAGTAACCTTTGCTTACACTTATAGGTTAATCATGAGGTCATCGATTATGTTGGAAACAAAGAAGAAACCTTATTTTATGCGAAATTTGCATAATATGTGATCTTTTATGGTTAGAAAAGATTACTTTTGTATTAACTGAGATGAAAGTACAATGCGGAGATCGTTGGCCTCAATGGCGGTAAGATGCTTTCTAATACTCTATTTGTGCTGAAATTATCGTCTAGTTTAGATTTTTATTTTTTTTATGAATTAAACTAAAAACAAAAAATCTAAATTGATCAATAATTTTAAGTCAGATAGAATAATTTTTTGATGAATACTCTGCCTAAAATATTATACTTTAGTTTTCCAAACGAATCGAGGCTCATTATACTTATTTTTTTTCTACTTAAAAAACAAGGGACTAATTCCGTTACCGATCTCTATCACAGTATCATTACTTGAATACTGATGATCGATATACATATGGAATTATGAATAAAACAACCCAAGTAGTGGCACTATGGAATATATAGTAGTAGTACGAGTAGAATTGAATAGATTCATAACATCAATGGTTATGGTCGTTGAGGCCATAGAGGAGAGAGTCCCCGCCATGTGCAAATGCCTAATCCTTTAAAGAGGAGGGATCGGAACCATAATAATCGGCCGTTGTATTCCCCCTTCCCGTGGCCCATTTAGCCCTTTGATTAAAGCGTCACAACCAATCTCTATGATTGCAAATTTCACTACCCACTTTCCAGCTGATCTTTCATCATCTTTGCTTTGTCAATAAGCAAATTATTTCAATACTATGTTCCTACATATCCATAGTAAAAACAAACCAGTTACGTATTAGGAACTATATCAATAAATTAAAAAAAAAAAAAGACTTTGTAACAGATTATCTAATAACGTTACCAGCATCGATCGACTAGTGTGGTATAATTCATAGCCATCAAAGAGTTACACATTAGTTAAGCGATCAAAAGTTGTAGTATATGTAAGAGCCATGGCGGGGGGGTGGATTTATTAAACAAGCAAAGTATGAAGATTGCTCAACAGTTGGGAAAAAATCTAACAAATTATAATAACCAAAATTAGCAAGAAATTACACAAGTCTACAATTAAATTAACCATAATCTGAATTCTCCCTCCAATTGGTCACCTCAGTTTATCCAAAAACCTGAAATTTTACCCCATCTTTTTTTTTTTTTCTGGGAATCTAATGTTTTTAACCTCAGTCAAAAAAATTTAAAAATATCTAAAAGAGCATAGTTCTTGCTGGCCACTAGCTAGTTTCTAGTAGTGAAAGTGAAGTGGGGAAAATTTTTTGGCTGCTGGTGCACCTCAAAATTTTGCCGTACACCAACGAGCAACATTAGATCATTAACCTATAATCAGGGCCCACGTTTTGCTGATGTGGATGGTGATGATGGATCAAGAAATCATCTCCGCCGTTGGATACCCCAAACATGGAGGCTTGACTGAGCAACTGTTGCTGTTGCTGATGTTGCCTCTGCATCTCCTTCTGTCGCCGGAGCTCCAGCACCTTCCGGTGAGAATTCGAGTGCTTCGCCGACACGAAGGTGGGGCTGGCGGCCGGCCTGTATTCGGGCACCAACCGACCCGACTTGTAACGGACGCCACACGCATTGCACAGCGTCTTGGGCCCCATTGGTCCGGTTCTCCACTGAGGGGTCTTGTCCGACCCGCAATGGAGGCATTTCCGACCCGGAGACTCCACCGCCTCTCTTTTCTTCGACGGCGCGGCCTTGGGAGCCTTCAATTTGATGGTGACATTCAGCGGGTTATTCGGAGTGTTGTTGCAGTGGTGCTCGCCGTAATTGGCCTCGGAGGATGACGTGGTGGGGGATGCGAGGAGGAGGAGGCGGGACGCCCATTTGCATGGGGCCGCCCGGGAACGCTTGCTCCGGGCTTTCCCGGGAACGGAGACGTCGCCGGGGAAAATTGGGGATGAATTACTGTTGTTGGTGGCGGAGGAGGAGGTGTCGGTGGTGGCGGCGGCGGCAACGGCGGAGGGAGGTTTTGAATTTGTGGTGGGAGAGATGAGGTGGAGGTTGTGAAGGTCGTCGCTGGAGAATGATTCCTCCACAAAATTCGAGAGCCATTCAAGCTCAGCCAAGTCGTCATACTGTTCCAAACCAAAAAAATCATTCCAAAATTAGTCCAACATTTAATTTAATCTCTAAAAATTCTCAAAAATTTAGTAGCAATTATACTACCCAAAAAAAAAATGCCTAAATTTGGACACCAATAATTTCCCATAATTACAAATGATCCAGCGGACTCGCTTGTTTACGTGACCGACAAATTGTTGATTGAAAAATTAGAAAAAGGGGAAAAAACAGGGGGACCAAATTGGTGAAAATAATTACCGGAACACAGAGCTCGCTGCCGGAGAATTGAGTGTCAGTGAAGCTACGGCAACTAATATCACCGTTGAACTGGCCGACGTCACCACCGGAGACAGAAGAGTTACAGCTGTCAACGACGGTTAGAGAAGACTCGCCAGAATTCCCCGTAATGCTATCGAAAAACGCGTCGGTCATAATCTCGTCTTCCTTGGGCAAATCCAACAGGTCGTCCACCGCAAAATTGTTGTTGTTGTTGTTGTTAGAGCTAATATTATCGAACGGCTTCTGCTCGAATTCCGCCCCTCCGGTATGGCCATAATAGCCGCCGACAAAAAACTCCGATGAAGCTTCCATCTATGCCGTAGAATTTTAACCCAAAAAAAAAAAAACGAAACGGAACGAACGAGACGACTGATTGAAGGAACAATTAAAAGCAACGTAAACGTTTTTCTTGGTTTCACCTTTTTTCTAATTTTTCCGGGATTTCGTTATCTCTTTATTTTTTTTTCCCTTCTTTTTTGGTGAGGGAGAGGAAAAGCGAGACGAAATGGGGGGAGTTGAGTTTGAAGAGGACAAGGCGTAAAGAGCTGAAAGTGAGGGGGGGTTTTTGATGAGTGTAGAAGGGTCAATTTGTAAATACACCTTAATACTTTATTTACTTTTGAGTATGATATTTTTTTCTCCCTTCTTTAAAATTAGTAAGAGTATCTTTACCTGCTGTAGAATAAATAAATTTTTTATTCGTATTTATGTTCACTCACTTGCTGCTTCTGTAAAGTTTCTTCCTTTTTTTTAAAAAAAAAAATTAAATACACAAGGGTAATTTACTTTTTCCCTTTTGTTTTATTTACTTTCATCTTTTCTTTGAATTTTGATTTCATGTTGATACAATTTCCTTGTTTTGTTGTAATTTCATTCTAATTTTCCTTTTTTTCCTGGAAAATAAGATATTCACATTTATTTTATTTCTAAAAATTTAATTTTGGTTAGAAAATCGATTCGTGTGAATAAAAGGAAAAAAAAAAGCGTCATAATTCACGCTAATCAAGGCAAGCCCAGAGGAACCTTCACTGACTTTATTCTGGGAAATTGGCAGTACTCGCTGAGCGATTTTCCTTGTTTTTGTAATTTTTGTTCTGCAAAAAAAAAAAAAAAAAAGATTTATCATTTCATATGTCGGAAACTATGCCATTTATTTAAAATTATTTGGTTCATTTGGCAAGAAAATTACGCCAGTGATATCATGTGCAGTGCTATTAAAAATAATCCACAAGCTATGGGACGAGTCCTATGTAATTTAGTAGGGCTAAAGTATGTTAATTACTCCCTCCAGTTTAATTTGAACAAAGTACCACTTTTTATTTTTTGATAAAGTGTAACACATAATTCGAGAAATCCGTATCATATTTTCTGATTATGCTCTTGAAATGTAACAGTAAACTATATATAATTATGTTATTAACAAATATATGAAACTCAATTTACCAGTGTTAAGAGTAAATTTAGTTATGGTTTTAAGATGAAAAGAATGGCGCGCAAATGGAAAAGGAAATCATGAAGTAGAAAAGAAGGGCAGAATATTCTTAAAATGTGCTGAAAACGATAAATCAGAGTAGATTACGATATATTTTTTTTATTCTAGTACTATTTTCCGAAGTAAAAAAATACTACCGCTGTAATTTCATCAGTAAGTTTAACACTACATGCTGAGAAGCGCATAATTCTTCTTCTTCTTTTGGAAGAAATATTCGCGCGACTTGTGTACAATTTGTGCCACTATACAATAGCCATCATAAATATGGTAGTAGAAAATATTAATGACACTCCAAATTTATCTAGATTTACTTCACCATAATTGACATGATGTATACACTCATTAATTGCTTTTGTAATAATTATCTTAAATATTATACTCCAATAAAAGAATTGGGACGCGATGAATTTCATATCACTTCAAATTTTGTCACCAAGAAAATAATGGAGATAACTAAAACTTTCCTCTTTTTTTTTTTTTTTTTTTGCCCGTTATTGTTGATAATTCTCCCAAAAAGTTAGGGCATTCCCCGTATGTGGAATGAGAAGCTGTATGCTGGATTTTATAAATAGAATGTTACGCGATGAAATATCACTAGGAGTTTTTCCACTAACAATATCAATATTCTTATGAAAGTGACTCATGGATTGATTTTATTCGTATCCCATTTTAGAAAATTAAAAAAAAAAAAAAAAACGCATGTACGTAGAAGATATATTCAGAAAAATCAACCTCTAAATTGCCTTAAGAATCGATCTAGCATGTTTTGTCGCCGTGACTATTCCCTATTAACGTCCAAATATACAGCCGGATTCCCCTGCCTTAATTATTTAACCTTCTCTTATTTTTTTTTCATTGTTTATTATTAGTATAATTTTTTTCAACCTAGGGAACTGCGCTTCACACTCTTAAATTAATGGCTTAATATTTATATATCTTTTTAATTCTTTTGACTGTTTTTTTTTTTTTTGCCTCCCCCCACACACCACAATATTACCACTGCTTTCTTTCTTTCACTCTAAAAAATTAGGAAAAACACGTTATTATATTCCCTAACCCACGTTACCACACGATGCTTACAGCTCAACTCTCTTCTTCTAAACACCAAAAGAACTCTTCCTTCCCCCATTGGTGGTAGTATTCATCAGTCTCCATGTGTTTTGCAGTTTTGCTCCCTTCCTCATCCCCATGTTGTTCCTTTTTCTTTCACTTTTTACCTTCCAAGCCAAGTTAGGATGATTATACCCTCCTCCAAAGATTTGTCAGTATATATCCATCGTTTCCTTCTTTTTCTTTTCATTCCTTAAACCTCTAACCATTTAGTGAATTAGTCTCACCCGTCATGTTTTTAGAGTAACGATATGTAGACATTGAATTTAGTAAGTGATTTTGACTGTGGTATTAGTGATAAACATCTTTCCCTCGTGAAAAAAAGAAATATTTTATGTTATTGAAGTGAAAAACCAAAGAGATGTTTTCTCTGTTTCAAAATTGTCCAATTTGAATTTTATTTTTAGTTCAATATGTGTTAAAAGTAAAATTTCAGATTAGATAATGATTTCAGGACGAATGGAGTATGACATAAGATTTTTGTTTGCTTTTGGGTATGTCTCTTATTTACAAGTGGAGTAACAAATGATCGATGTTTGATGAATGAACTCATTCTTTCGTATGTCAATGCGAGCTTCCAATGAATTTGGATACCCCTAAAAACAAATTTACACTAAAGAAAATGATCAATGAATGAGAAGATTGAGTATGATATATGGTAATTGGAGATTGGGGTGGATACTCGCCTAGCTCATGACTCTTGAAAAGAACACGAATGTCGGGCATAAACTTTACCTCCACGAGGAAGCAAATGGCATTAACCTTCACCAAAAGGAAAACAGATTACTCATCTTCATTGTAATTTCTTTAACGAATGTTAGACTACTAGCCATAATAAAACATCAAAAAAATTACAGAATGAAACACAACATTCTGTAAATTTCCTACGACAGTTCATATGATCAAACATTAAAATGTCGGTTGCTGTGTTGGGCTAGCTCTGGCTGACATTAATGTACGAATTGCTTATGAGTCATTTGCTTTTCTTTTTCTTTTTTTTTTTTTTTTTTTTGGTATTCTTCTTTTTGGACGGCAAGGAGATGAAATTAAGATGGAAAAAAGAAAAAGAAAGACAAGAAACAAGTCTCGACTCTAAAATAAAAAACTAAATAATGCAATATTATTACTAAATTATGGTTAATTTTCCTTTTTAACCATCATGCAACATCAGTAAATTGCACGCTATTGTTTGACTAGTAGTCTAGTACTACAATGTAAAGTAAGATTAAAAAATAAACAGAACTCCATGGGGATATGCTTCCTTGAAGCTTGACATAATTATCTTCTACTAGCCACAGTTGTTTGGTACAAATCCCCATGCTAATGACTGCTAATAATTGGGCTAGATAAACTTTGTTAATCTACTCTCACTTATCCCCCTACTTTACTGCACAACCCCTCCTTTTTTCTACTTTAAATTTTACTACCATTTTTATTTACATTATCTTCTTAATCCAACAATATATATATATATATATATATATATTTTGGTACACTTAATCCAACAATACATATTATTCAACCAAAACCAATCCACTTTGCTAGCTGTGCATTTATTACATAAAACACGGGAAGAATTGAAGAACCCCAAAATGAATTCATGTAGTATAATTATCTCTTATCAGAGATGTGCATTGATCGAGTACAATATCACAATACAAACTCAGATAAAAACTTCTTCGTTACTGGGTTAATGCCATCATCATTGTTATATTATCAAAGTGTAAAGTTAGTCTTAAATGGTAATTTTGCTACGAAATAAGTGCCTCAAATTTCACAGGAGCGATGGATCGATAACATTAGTCTTCCTAATTTATAATAAAAAAAAACTAAAGTGAACATGCTTCAATTTTCAAGCACGGTCAACGTTGAATCCAGTGCAACATTCTTCTTTCATGGAACTGGAACTCATTTGTGTGCTGTACAACTAGTAGTACTACGTCGTTTGACATTTTCCCCAACGGGTGTAAACTAAGCAATGAATCTAGCTGTTGTCTTAAAGGGAAGGGGGGGAAAAAAGAAAAGGAAGAATAATTGTACGTATTATTTATAACTTTATTGATAATTTATATATTGCTTGTATTTTGAAAAAGAAGAATATCTCCTTTGGCCTTTTTTTATTTTTATTTTTATTTTATTTTTGTGAATGAATACAAAGGAATTCTGTGCTCTCTCAAGTGGTGGGTGAGAGGTGTGTGAGTGAGTGAGTGATGCTTTTCAAAAAAAATAAAAATGGGGTTCATGGGGTCCGACTTAGCACGTGACAAAGGTGAGGGGATATTGTCAGCCATCATGTGAGCGACTTTATAATACCACTAGTCTACTACTACTAGATAGATAATTTTGCATATATTTATATTTACTATTATACAATTTATCTTTTTTAACTTAAAAAAAAAGTATTACTCCATTTTATTTTATTTTATTTTTTGCTTATTAATAATATGATGCTGTGAGATACCGTGACATCGATACCGATAGCATACATACAGCACCCAATATCAGTGTGTTTTATTGAGCTGAATTGAAAGTCAGTATGGCAAACCATGTTCCAAACGGTGGTCAAATTCAAAGTGTTTGCCTATGCATTATTAGGCTCACATTAGCTGGATATTGGATAGATAGATGGATATTTCATATACAATCACTTCACTATTAGTCCCTTAAGTTTCAAGCTGAGATTCACTTTGATACCTTACTTTTTGAAACCTTTTATTGTTATTCTGTTCTCCTAATTCAACCAATGTATGCAATCTAGGCATCTAGCTAGTTTGATTAATCAAATATAAATGATCTGTTCAGTTCTACTATTATCCGAACTATAGTTGTATACATCTCCAAGCAAAACCAAATTTTCCGGTATGGCGTAAAATTTCTTCGGATGCGAGCCTCTAAGAAAATTTCTCCTATTAGGCCCTCAAAAACTATATATATATATATATATATATATATATATATATATATAATTGGAAGATTATTTTTGTGACTAGTTTCTAACATCTTAAAACACGTACTTAGCTAATGAGTTTCTTTAGGAATCAGGATCATTAGCATGAGGAGAAAACTAATTAGATTACTTATACACCCTTCGTGCCGAAATCATTGTCCTGTATAGATTTTTATTTTTAATTTAATTTGTACTAAAACTGAAAACCCACACTGATAATAATTTTGAGACGAAGGGAGTAAATTATAATCTACGGTGGCCCTCTACTTACAAATAAATTGGTAGTTATATACTCATGACATGGACAAAAAAAACGAATGTTATGTGGGCTAAAATTATTCATTCAATAACACATCATTATAATCGGCTATGGGTATTCGTATCCCTTCACACACACACACACCCACACACACAGCGAGCGTCTCTCAAAACTCTTGTGGGAGTTTCTTTGATACTTCCTTCACACGTGCGCCTCCTCCATGCATGTCCAATTCCAACGTGTCTGCACGTGTAGGATGGTCACGTGGAAGGCCAAGCACTGCACGTGTCTCTCCCCATGACATGTGGATTTGATTAAGGAGAAGCAATGGACGAGAGATTAGTCATATGTTCTGCTCCAAATTATTCCTTAATCCCCTCTCGCTCTGCATCAGTGTTCATGTTGTCTCAGCCTCACTTTGCTGTTTTTCCACCATGAAAGGTTCCAAAACTAATTACCATAAAAAGTACAGTAATAAAAACTGTTGCTTGCAGTGGACAATATTTGCCACCAGATTCAGAGGCTTCTCACAAATACGGTTTCGTAACTGGCCCATAAACGGAAGCACAGAGCCCAACTCGGGCATTGAACTCCTCCAGAGTTCAGCCTCCCAAAAAAAATGTCCATTATAGCGTTTTAGTTTAAACATAGTTTATTTTTGAACGAAGAATTCATAAGAAATATTATTCTACTATAAGATTTAACAATGCGTTTTGAGACATGTTTTGGATCCTTACGCAAGGATATGTGCAGTCCCTCCACTCTCAATCATGGCCACCATTCAGGGGGGAACTAGCCAATTCGCCCTGATTGGCAGTGAGTGGCAAGAGGCCAAGAGCCAATAAGTGCCAGAGCAAGTGGTTGAATAAACAGATGATGAATACAGTGAGTCAATATAAGTTCTGAATTGTTACTTATCTCTGTATCTCAATCAGAATAAGATCTTTCAGTTTTAGACAACAAACCTTCTAAACTGCATTTCGTGGCATTTAGTTCATAAGATACTCTGAAAAGAAAATTTCTGCACAGGCTTTTCCCTATCATCCAATACTAAAGCACTCTATCTATACTTACTTTTCGAGGACGTAGGAAACAACAATCTGAAGTAGCCAATATATGTCATTTCTATGATTTTGACATTTCTACACAAATATTGGATAAACAGTGCAGCTCTATCTTTGAATTTGATGCAGCTTGCCATTAGAACAAGTAAACTTCACAATCTATCTAAAATCACGAGTCCAGATATGAAGAGGAGAAACAAGCAACAAGTCAATGAGTGCAAAAAAAATAAACTGAATTTAAATGTTAAAACAAAGGAAAATTTCCCGACTGAAACGAGTCTTTGTTTCATGAATTAATTAAGAAAATAAAATTCCAAAAGTATATCGGGTGAATTCAACTCGAAATGGAGGCTTACTGTCATCCGTATCTCTCATCATTACCAAGTAATTAGACTATGGCAACTCAAATAAGCATAGATTGTCCACATTTTAACTGAAATTACAAAAGACACTAACAGAATAACTAATATAACTTCAAGCATCAACTGTTGTCACCTGTTGCCACTCTCCATCTACTGCTTCTTTCCACAACGTTACATCGTTTTTCCCATCTGCCACGGCAAGAATATTCCCGGTCAGTGACCATGAGACTCTCCAAACAGGGGCCCCAAAATCCTTCAAAACTCTACCCTCCCACTGATCACCTTCCTTTTTCACTGTCCATATGATAACTTTTCCATCTTGGGAACAGCTAGCAATTGTTGATTTTGGAAGTCCCAAATTGGGACCCCAGGCAACATCCCGCACCCAATCAGTATGCATAAGAAGAGCTGGAAAGCAGTCCATCAGCCATTTTTCGTTGGTAAGCTTCCAGATTTTCACTGTGTTATCACATCCGCCAGAGACAAGCTTCTGAACAGGATCAAGAAGGTTTGAACCTACCAAAGCGCCAGGAGAAGTTGACGGGGCCCATGAAACAGAAGTTACGCCGGCCGGGTGAGCTTGTTCAATTAGGGCCGTGTCCCAGTTGCCGTCAGATCTCATAGTGAAAACAGATATGTTCCCGTCTGAGGATCCACATGCTAGGCATAGACCTACCTCATGAGGAGCCCAAGCAACAGAATTAATAGAACCTTTATGGTCACCCAAAACATAGGCCTGGCTCCATTCATTTGGAGCTCCTTCCTTCCAGATAATGACTTTTCCATCAAAGGAACATGATGCAAGTAAGGAGCCAAACTTGGGATGAGCCCAGGATACCTGCCACACAGGTCCTTGGTGGCCACTCAAAGTTGCAAGAGGCTGTGAGTTAGAGTTATTAACACCAATTATCTTGACTGTGTGATCGGAAGAAGCAGTAGCTAGACGCTTCCCATAATAATCCATGGCAACATCATGGACTGTGTCCTGGTGACCAGTTTCAATCTTTTGTCCAGGCATTTTTTTGATACAAAGCGAGATTTAGATTTAACTTCAACTTTTCCTACTTGTTGCTTCCACTGTACATAGAGAACAGAAAGATTCAGTGAAGATAGTATGCAACCTCACAAAATCATGGATCATGGAGATAAAAGATTGCATATATCAGCCTCGCCAAAGGTGGACACGGGATCATCAGCTAATGGAAGGAGATGACAATACAATGCGGATAACATCATAATGCAATGGATATGGTAAGACATCAGGCATCTTGTAATGCAACAAAACACTAAATTTGCTCTCGTAAATCCAATTTCTTCTCTTTTTTACAAAGAAAACTCGAAGTATGATCACCACTGCAATTTTATGAACTAAGAGCAGTTACACATTAAATAAATGGTAAAATAGAAAAGAGGGCTTGCAATAAAATCATTAGAACAAGGAATTACGACCGGAAACTTTCCTAAATTGTAGCTACATCTGTCAAAAAGCTTATTTAATGATTTCAGATGACCAACCAAGCAACAATTAAAAGGTAGACGAACATAAAAGGGAAGAGGTGCTACTGAAATAGTTTCAAGAGGTACTTATCAGGTGCTTTGGATCATTACGTCAGACAAGGCTTTTCACAATGAATAAGAAAGCATGATACTGATAATGCTCATAATAATGGCGACGAAGTCCATGTAAAACAGATATCTTGCCATATTTTATAGTAACCCTAGACGAAACTCGACAGTTCCTCTATGAAAAGAAAAGGTACACTAACAGCAATTCACTCCCCATTGAATTATTATTCAACGCGTTTCCAGTGATAATGCTCATAATAATGGCGATGAAGTCCAAGTAAAAAGGATTACTGCCATACTTTTTAGAAACCCTAAGCGAAACACAACAGCTCCCCCTAACAACATTTCACTCTCCATTGAATTATATGTTCAATGCATTCCCCTTGCAAACAACATATTCACACAAAATTTGGGACAGAAACAGTTTCTCTATCCAAATCATCAACCTTAACCTTCCTTTTCATACCCCAAGGAAGAAAAAAAGAACAAAACAAACACAAAAGAAAACGTCAACATTGTCTT
Organism: Oldenlandia corymbosa var. corymbosa; assembly: GCA_949775105.1. NCBI lineage: Eukaryota > Viridiplantae > Streptophyta > Magnoliopsida > Gentianales > Rubiaceae > Oldenlandia > Oldenlandia corymbosa. Next base: position 25,891,404 of record OX459124.1, read on the forward strand.
TCTAATAATCATCCATTGGGTGATGCACAAATTAAGTACATGGCTAGAATAAAATTTACTTTAAAACACCCAGTGTAAAAAAATTTGCCAAATAACACAAGGAAGTCTTCAATGCTCCTTAAGTAATAAGATTTCGCATATAGAACTGCCTTATAGACATGGCAATTACAACTTCAGATTCTATCGTTACGAAGATAACAACCAAAAAGTAAACGGAAAAACGAAATCTTCCACAAATAGACCTCCTCCGCAATACATCGATACATACATTCCATTTGTCAATGTGCCTCAAATCAAAAATCGGTACATAAAATAGCATAATTTTCCACTAAATCTAATCAAAACAATGAAATACCTTAGGGTTTTTGGAACTCCTAATCCTAACAAACAGATCCTAATTCCAGTCTAATCAGCATTTTTTACACAATCAACGAAGAAACCGGCCAATAAATTAAAAAATCAATCGGACGGAAAAGTTAAATCATTGATGATAAATTGTAAAAAGGAGTGCCGGAAATGCGAACCTCAAGAGCGGAAACGGCGAGATCCCGGGCTGCTCGTTAACGTCTCCTCGTGAGTATTCGATTTTCAACAGATCCGATTTACAGATGAAGCAAACTGAAGAATACAACCTTCCCTTTGAAAATCACCCAAGATGAATGAAAACAAAGATGAGTTTGACCAAAAAGCCCAACAGGCCCTTTTTTTTTTAGTTAAGCTCTCAACTCTGGGCCTCAGTAAGGACTTTGAAACAGTTTTATGTGGTACTACAAAAATAATTTGCAGTGTAATTATGAACCTAAATTGTATCACTAACTCACACATAATTCGATATTGAGTTTTTTTTTTCGTATGTGCTACATACTCTGTTTGTTCTAAAATAATTACAAGTTGCAATTTCCAATTTCCAGTATAAGTATAATTTGCATTGTAAATAAAAAATCCAAATAAGCCAATCATTTTGGGATGGAGGGGATGTACACCTCATTGAGTCAGCAATAAAGTTATATGAAACATGAATAGATTTATTTTTTATTAACTAGGTTGTTCCGGTCGCGCGAAGCGCAACTAGTTTTTACTTTTTGCCCATTTTTTAGATAAATTTATCTCTATATTATTTGTTGAGATGATAAATAACAGTAATTATGAGTAACACTTCATCTCTTATGTTTACCTAAGCTGATCAGTATAATTACCACCAAACAGATCGTGATTATTCTATATGTTTTCTTTTTCAACTTATGCGAGGGGATACTGGAGGAAAGCATTCTTATTCTTAATGTTGAAAAATGTAGTAATTATAATCATCCTAACCTCCCTATGCATTATATACGTCATTAGAGTTCGAATTTTTCAGAATGAAATAAGATATACATTATGTGAACGTCGTCCGAGCTAATTACAATGTCGTTATCATTTTCTTTTTCTTTATGTTTTTGAGGGCCATTAACTAAAATTATACGCTCTTTGATAATAATATATAGGGTAAACGGTTGAAATAGTCCTTTACATTTGGTAGAAAATTTATTTTGATTCTTTACATTAAAAAATCACTGATTTGGTCCATTATATTTGTCTTTTTTTTACTAATTTAGTCCTTTTTACTTTTTTTTTTGCCCTTAACATTCGGAATTCTCGAGTTGACTATGTCTTGGTCATGTCAACAGGGGTATTTTTGGTAATGATAAATTTTTAAAATTTAAAAAATTTAAAAAATATAATTGATTAAATTAATATTAAATTGATTTGTAATTAACTTTAAAAATTCAAAATTCCAAAAAAAAAAATTCTTTTTGTTTTTGTTCGTTGGCCCCATTCAAAAATTTTCTTCTTGCCTTTTACTGTAAAAATTTCCCCCGGTCGATCACTTTCCTCCACCACCCACCACCACCACCACCTCTATAACCAGCACCGCTACCACCACCCATCACCATAACTATTAGCAGAACCACCTACTGAAATAGTTGGGTCATTGCCCACAGCCACACTACCACCACCCACTACCACCCTCCCCACCTCCTCAACCCACGCCCACCGCACCATCACCACATTCTCCCCTCCTGATTTATGCTCCATTTAAGCACAATGGTTCATGATTTTTGTAAATCCATGTGTAAGGAGAATTTTGGTACTGTTTCTTTCAATTTTGATGCATTGTGCATCTAAATTTGATTTTCTGACAATGAAGAATCCTGGCAAAAAAATTTTCTGTCATGACTTGATTTGTCCTATTTTTTATACTAAATCATAAGAAAGGATAACGGAATTTTTAATTTTTATAACTCATTGAGAGGAAGATTTCGGCATAAAATTTGTTGAATTTTGGGTAACGTAGAGAGAGATCCGATCGATGGTGTCGACGGCGGCGACGCATCCCGGTGACCGGAAATGCATAAGGTTGAAGATGATAAATTTCAAAATTTACACTTTGACCCCAAAATTAAGGGAATTTGCAGAACAAGGTCAAGAAGAAAATTTTGAATTGGGCCCACGGAAAAAAAACAAAAAGGAGGAAATTAGATTTTGGAATATTTTTTGAATTTTGAATTTTTTTATTTTTATTTTTTAAATTAATTATAAATCAAAATAATATATTTAATATTATTCTTTAAATTTTTTTAAAAAAATTAAACATTAATCATTACCAAAAAACCCTTGTTGACTTGAGCAATATATGGTCAACTCAAGAACTCCCGATGTTAAGGACCAAAAAAACAAATGCAATTGACCATATCAGTGAATTTATAATATAAATGATCAAATTAAGTTTTCTACCAAATATAAAGGATCATTTCAACAACTTACTCTAATATATATGCGATGGCTCGAAACAATAATATTGTATACAGGAAATTTGACATATGACCATGGCATTTGAGGAGTTATTATGCTATACAAATTAAGTCCATCTAACTATGTGCACTTAGACGCTTTTTTGATTATTCAATAATGGAGGGACTCTATGTATAATTAGTTAGCATGTTTTTTTTTTTTCAATGCAATTATCACTTCCCCTTAATTTGAAGAAGTGGATTTTCAAAATTTCTTTTATTTTCAAATGATTTTATTTCTTAATCCGTAATTAACTAAACCAAGTGTCTTATATCATTTTGATAGTACTCGATGATATCTATCCAACAAGATCCATCATGAACATGTTTTTTGAAACTTTAAAAAATTTATGCAGCTGGATTGGTCATCCTAAAAGACGTTATGGTCTTATTGTGTCTTTTATGAACATGACCTAGAACAAATACCAAAGACCAAAAGCGAAAGACAAAAAACCGAAAATCAAAGAGCAAAGACAAAAAACCAAAGATCAAAGTGAAGTGCGACCGTGTGTGAGGACCAAAGACCAACGACAAAACATCGAAGACCAAAGACCAGAGTGAAGAACGAGCGTATGTGAAAAATAAAGACCAAAAATAAAAGACCAAAGACCAAAAACCGAAAACTAAAGCTCAAAGATCAAAAACCAGAATGAATACCGAAAGTGTATGATGAGCAAAGACCAAAGACCAATAACCAAAAGACTAAACTAGGCCCTAACTAACACGGAAATGCTTAAACCCCCTAAACCCTAAGCAACTAGACCCTAACCGACATGGAAATGCTTAAACCCACTAAACCCTAAACACATTAATATTTTTTTTATATATATTTTTGGTTTAAATTTTTTTAAACTAAAGCCTAATTGGTTTTAAAAAATTTCATAAGGTTAATCGTGTTACGGCACAAATTAGGCTCTAACCAACACAGAAATGCTTAAACCCCCTAAACCATAAATCCTAAATAACTAGACCCTAACCGACACGGAAATAGCTAAATCCACCTAAACCCTAAACACACTAATTTTTTTTTTTCGTTTTAAAAAATTTCATAAGGTTAATCGTATTATGGCACAAATTAGGCTTTAACCGACACGAAAATGCTTAAAACCCCTAAACCCTAAACAACTAAATCCTAACCGACACGGAAATAGTTAAACCCCCCTAAAACCTAAACACACTATTTTTTTTGTTTAAAAAAAATTATAAGGTTAATCGTGTTAAGGCACAAATTAAGCCCTAACTGGCACGAAAATGCTTAAACCCCCCTAAATCCCAAACAACTAGACCCTAACCCACACGGAAATGGTTAAACCCCCCTAAACCCTAAACACACTAATTTCTTTTTTTTTTTTGGTTTAAAAAAAATTTATAAGTTAATCGTGTTACGGCACAAACTAGGCCCTAACCGACACGGAAATGCTTAAGTCCCCTAAAGCCTAAAATCTAAACAACTAGATCCTAACCAGCATGAAAATGGTTAAACCCCCCTAAACCCTCAACACACTAATTTTTTTTTGTTTAAATTTTTTTAAACCAATTAGACTAGGGTCTCGTTTACGATACCCTAGCCTGATTGGTTTAAAAAAAATTTATAAGTTAATCGTGTAACGACACAAAATAGGCCCTAACCAACACGGAAATGCTTAAACTCCCTAAACCATAAAACCTACACAACTAGACCGTGACCGACAATGAAATAGTTAAACCTCCCTAAACCCTAAACACACTAATTTTTTTTTGGTTAAAATTTTTTTAAACCAATTAGGTTAGGGTAAACGAGACCCTAGCCTAATTAGTTTAAAAAAATTTATAAGTTAAACGTGTTATGGCGCAAACTAGGCCCTAACCGACACGGAAATGCTTAAGTCCCCTAAAGCCTAAACTCTAAACAACTAGATCCCAACCAACACGAAAATGGTTAAACCCCCCCTAAACCCTAAACACACTAATATTTTTTTGTTTAAATTTTTTTAAACCAATTAGGCTAGGGTCTCGTTTACGATACCCTATCCTAATTGGTTTAAAAAATTTATAAGTTAATCGTGTAACGACATAAACTAGGCCCTAACCAACACGGAAATGCTTAAACCCCCTAAACCCTAAAACCTAAACAACTAGACCGTGACCGACAATGAAATGGTTAAACCTCCCTAAATCCTAAACACACTATTTTTTTTTGGTTTAAATTTTTTTAAACCAATTAGGCTAGGACCCTAGCCTAATTGGTTTAATTCCTAGCCTAATTGGTTTAAAAAAATTTATAAGTTAAACGTGTTACTGCACAAACTAGGCCCTAACCGACAAAGAAATGCTTAAACCCCCTAAACCCTAAACCCTAAACAACTAGACCTTAAGCGACAAGAAAATGCTTTAACCCCTCTAAACCCTAAACACACTAATATTTTTTCAATTTTTTTATCTTTGGCCTTTGGTCTTTACTCTCCACACACGCTCGTTTTTAATTCTAGTCTTTGGTCTTCGGTCTTTAGTTTTTGGTTTTTGGCCTTTGGTCTCTGGTCTTTGGTTTTCGGTCTTTGGTTTTTGGTCTTTGGTATTTGGTCGTTGGCCTTCGGTCTTTGGTCTTTGTTATTTGATCTTTCGTTTTTGGTCTTTGGTCTTTGGTCTTTGCTCCTCACACAATGCTCTCTCTTTCACTATGGTCTTTGATCTTCAGTTTTTGCTCTTCGGTCTTCGGTTTCTTGGTCTTTCGTCTTTGGTCTTTTGTCGTTGTTCCTCACACATGCTCACTCTTTACTCTGATCTTTGATCTTTGCACTTTGGTATTCAATTTTGGTCTTTGGCCTTCGGCCTTTGGTCTTTTCTGTAGGTCTTGATCCTAAAAGACACAATAAGACCAGAATGTCTTTTAGTAAGACTAAGGCTACTGCATAAATTTTTTTTAAGTTTCGAAAAACATATTCATGAGGGATCTTGTTGGATTAGATCTCGTCGAGTACTATCAAAATAATATAAGACACTTGGTATTATTATTTACAGATTAAGAAATAAAGTGATTTGAAAATTTAAGAAATTTTAAAACCCAATTCCTAAAATTAAGGGGAAGGGGCGCGTGAGTTGCACATAACTCATAAAGACTTGCATGTTTAGCTCTCCTTTCCTATACTAACTACCAAATAAGGGTCTATGTGTACCTAGCTACATGCACTTAATGTGCATGGTATAATTTTTGGTATTTGAGCTTGAAAATTATAAGCCTGTCTTGTTCGTGAACATTTAGTTAGATCCAAAAAAGAAAAGAAATTTGATATTATTTTATGTAAGCTTCATAATATCATTCATCAAACGAATTCACCCCCTTCGGATCTTTGTGTCCTTGCAAAGCCCAAGCAAGAATGTGGCCCATTCTTCCACCGGAATAGGACTCTAGAGGTGGCTCCCGTGCTTCGCACTTGTCTTGTCTGCAGGCTCAGCGGTGTCTCCGCACTTGTCACGTCAGTGGGCTCAGATGTGTGTCCGCACGTAGCATTTGGACTAGGGTCTGCTCTGATGCCATTTGTAACATCCCATGCTCATAGACTACCCAACCACTTTCAAGCTTTCGTCCTCTCTAGTCCAAAATGGTTAACCCAAGTTGTTAATAGTTTATGAGGTTGAGACTTATATACAGTTCATTCATTCTGTCAGATATCAATGTGGGGAAGATGTTGCAGCCCACCCCCTTTGGATCTTCGCGTCCTCGCAAAGCCCAAGCAAGAATGTGGCCCAGTCTTCCCTCGGAATAGGACTCTAAAGGTGGCTCCCGTGCTTCGCACTTGTCCCGTCTGCAGGCTCAACGGTGCCTTTGCACTTGTCCCGTTACTTTTTTTTTTTCGTTTTCCGGAAGATGTAGAAACTAGAGCTAGTGCTTCATCTCTTATGTTTACCCAAGCTGATAAGTATGATTACCACCAAACAGATCGTGATTGTTCTCTACGTTTTATTTTTCAACTTATGCCAGGGGAGTGCTGGAGGAAAGCATTCTTGTTCTTAATGTTGAAAATATGTTAATTATAATGATCCTAACCTCCCATGTGCATTATATACGTCATTAGAGTTCGAATTTTTCAGAAAGAAATAAGATCTTTATTATGCGAACGTCGTTCGAGCTAATTACAATGTCGTTATCATTTTCTTTTTCTTTATATTTTTCGGGGCCATTAATTGTAAGGTCTTTGATAATAATATATCCGATGGCTCGGAACAACAATTTTATATACAGGAAAAATTGACATATGACCATGGCATTTGAGCTTGAAAATTATAAGTTATCTTGTCCGTGAACATTTAATTAGATCCAAAAAAAGAAAAGAAATTTACTGATATTACTTTTCGTAAATCTTCGTAATATCATTCATCAAACTAATTCATTGTCTTAATAGTTATTGAAGAAGAACATGGTATGGTAAAAAATGAGGACGTAAAGTTTCGTAATATTAATCATCAAACTAATTCATGGTCTTAGTCGTTAATGAAGAAGAACATAGTATGGTAGAAAATGAGGAGGTAACAAAACGAAAGTCACTTATATAAATTGCTGCAGAGATTAATTATCGATAAATAAATACATCAACACAATTTCAATTCAAATGAAAAGCTTGCCTCACAATCACCAAAAGCACGAAATGAACACATGCATCTTTTTTAACAATTCGACGATTAAGCTAGGATTGTTTCCCTGTAGCCACATTGACGAAGAAGAACATTTTTCTTTTCTTTCTTTTATTACTAGTTTCTTTTTCTTTTTTTTTTCCCTGATAGTTATAAGCTTAGAGAAAGAAACATTATGGGTACAGATTACCACAATAACATCATACTCCTAACCAAGGTTTAACTCACGTTGGTGGTGCCTCGAGCCATTGCACCGTAGACAAGGTACAATTTTTCAGGAAAGCTGTGTAAAGGGGCACGAGATCAAGTTAGATGGAGCCGGGATGTGACACACGTCAATAAGCGGACCAGCATTGTAGATACCTTGAGCGTCGACGTTGACAACGCCAAACGCGTGGAAATAGACACCATCGCAAAAGCAGTCAACCAGTTGATTCTGATCACTAAGGCCATCGAAAAGAGGGCAGCAAGCAGAAACAACCTCTGTACTATTGTCGACCCCTGTACCGTACAAAGGATCACATGCTAGATATTCTACCCCATTCCTCGGGCAAGATAAAGGATTCGCCGGAGGCGGAGGTGGAGAGGGAGGAGGCGGTGGGGGGGAAGGTGACGGAGGTGGAGGGGATGGGGGAGGTGGAGAGGGAGGTGGGGGGGAAGGTGATGGCGGCGGAGGTGGAGAGGGAGGAGGCGGTGGGGGGGAAGGTGACGGAGGTGGAGGGGATGGGGGAGGTGGAGAGGGAGGTGGCGGGGAAGGTGGTGTGGAACATGGTGGCGGAGACTTGGCTTTGGGAGGAGGAGGAGGAGGCGGCGGTGGTGGCGGAGACTTATGTTTGGGAGGAGGTGGTGGTGGTGACTTATGTTTAGGAGGGGGTGATGGTGGGGATTTGTGCTTGTGCTTATGTTTGGCATCTTGGCATTTCTTATCACCTGCACTGACCACACTGAGGAACATAAGCATTAGGAGAAGGATCATAAAGGCCAGGGATTTAGTGCTCTTGCAACCCATTTTTTACGTTTAAATTCCAAGAAACAATAGTTTTTTTCCTTCTTCTTCTTTTTGCTGTGTGTTTGGGATGGAAAAAAGTGTGTAGTAGTGAGGGGTTTTATTATGGAGGATTGAATGCATGGTTTTTCAAAAGAGAAAAAGAAATGGAGAATAGTATATATGTACTTCTATAGGAGGCGTGTTGGAAAATGGAAATTAAATGTTGATTTATTTAATATTAGTGATGATGAGTTGGGTCCTGTATATTATCCTGATGGAATTTGAGTTGGCAACACAGAATATGTTTCTTTGTTGACTAAATTCGGAGGGGTAAAATCTGCTTCTTAGTTTAGTGAGCTCATTAGATACAATAGCTTCTTTGTAGATAGTGGAGAATCGTTTGGTTGGTGAGAGAACCTAACCACCCCCCGAAAAAAAAACACTATATATTCATATTGTTAAACCACTTGATCATAAGAAAAATAATTTGCTGGACTTTCGAAATCACTAAACAAATAAAACGAATTACGCATTGGAATGTCAAACATGTATTGCCTCCGGTCGTTAATATAAAGTATTTGATTTGTCTTAAGTTTCATTTAATTTATATTTTTAATTGAAACAAGCATGTTTAAAATATTTTTTAATAATTAGAGGAATACAGAGAATGTAAAAATATGTTTTAAAGTTTTTTTAATTAAAAATATATCATAGGTGAAACTTATGACAAATTAAAATACTTTATATTAAAGACGACACGGAATATTAGACAAGCAACTACCAAAAACTGTGGTTCACTTAAATTGATCTTAAATGATTATCTTTTTTGGTTTTGACAAAGCGCGCCAGCTATATAACATATCAATTCTTGTTAGTTAGAAAAATAAACTAGCTGGGGCTTTTAAATTCTCTAACCAAAATAGTAAACCAATTATGCATTGGATGTCGAACATGTACTAAATAAAAGAAATTATATCTTGAAAACGATGGAGTACATCTTTTGATCACACTAATTTGGATCAACTATAATTTAATCCAAATGGCTATATATTTTGATTTTGACAAAGCGCCAGCTATAATTATATTAACTAATGCTTGATCATTAGACAAATATGTTAGTTGTGCTTTCAAAATCACTAACCAGATAAAACAAATTATGCATTGGAATGTCTAACATATACTAAATAAAACGAATATATCTTGAACACGATGGAGTTCCTACCTCTTGTGATCATACTTTGATCAACTCATTTGAATGCGGTCGAGGGGTTGACTCTATGGCTATTGCGCGGACGAAATTATCGTATAAAAACTATCGACGAGGCAACCGGTGAATTTGTTTACGGCAATCATTGACTTTCCATCCAAGAAAGAAAGCTCAAAGTAGATATAATTCAATTTTATTTCTTTAATTATTTCGTGTTTCATGATAATTATTATTACTTTCGTCTCAAAATTTTTGTGCAGTTTGAGATTTCACTTTTAGTATGAAAATTCAAACTGGGTAATATATAATTTCAAGATAAAGAGAGTATAACTAAATAGAAGTGAAATCGCGTGAGAACTAATTACTTTGTCCATATCATAATCAAGAAGTAATATTTGGAAAAACAAAAGGAAAGAAAAGCTAGAAGATGACACATGCAATGATGCAAATTGGAGGTTCATATCCTTAAACCACTTGATAATAAGGAACATAAATTAGTTAGTTTTTTAAAGCCATTAATGTAATCAAATGAATAATGCAATGGAATGTCAAACACGTACTAAACTACTAATTAACCAGGCCTAACAATTTTTAGGGTTTATTTAAATTCATCTAACGCCGGGCGAGTTTTGACAAAGGAAACTGCGCTCAACCCGAAGTAAATTTCTTAAATGCTGTGGATTTTTCATATGAATGAAAGTCCATGATCGACAAGACAAAAAATATATTCAAGAAAAACAGAAACTTATCGACAGAGTTGACTTCGGTAAACGTAGTAGTATAAACTACTGAGAAAAGAGCTAAAAAATTTTCTACACCGCAATTCTACGACATTTCCTATATTATCATATAAAATTTTTCATCTTTTTTATTCAATTATTAGTTTTCTTTTGTTAAATTTTACAAATACACTAACCAACTTTTAGATAAATATGTCAATATACAAATGTCATAATCTCGATAAGTGATGTAGGAAGTGGTGTAAGATTATAATGTAGGAGATCTTTTTTCTGAGAAAAGTGTGATTTCTCACTAATTCGGCACAAAAAAGATGGAAGCTTTTCCCCAAAACAAATAAATAAACAAACCAACAAAACTTGCCATTTTACAAGCTAACTATATATATATATATTCTTTTTCGTATAATGCGCATGGGATACTTTAGAATCCCAACAATTTTTTTTTCTTTGTAAAAGGTTAATTATATTAACACTGCCAAGAACTGGATCCCCAGTTTACAAACTCTCTATTCTATAACATCACAATATCGTCAATTCTGTAATCTGATCCCAAACCGCTCAATATATAGTTTCTCAGACTTCCTATATTTCAGAAGTATATTGATTAACCAATTTATTAATGGGTTAATAAATATACTTTCCTGAGACGTATAGATGTCTAACCAATTCATTAAGGTTATCCTCCCAAAAAGTTTCTCGGGCAAGCAATGTAGGCTTCGAATGGTAGCAGAGTTCAAGCTTCACAATAACAACATTACAATTTGGACCGGATACACTTTTCGTCCTCTAGCTTTCGTGCGTCGCAAGATCGAGAAAGTATGAATTTTCAATTGGCAAAAGCGGTCTCCTAAAATATTTTTCTCGTCAATTTTAATCGATTGAACAAACATTTTCAAAAATTAATGAAAGAAATCAACTCTCCGTTAATAATAAAATATTTTATTAATTTTTCTGATTGTAGGCCCCACATTCATTTGACTTAATAAAAAATACTCAAATAAAAGGGAAAATTTTTTTTTTCTTTCCTCCTACTCCCTCACCATCCGGCCGCACCACCACAACCATCAACCACCATTTTTCTTCTACATCATCCATTTTTCTTCCATAATTTTAAAAATCAATTAGCTCCTGATCTGTGTTTCTTCAACATCATTTTTCTTCTATGATAAAAATCCACATCATGATGAGCGAACAGCCACCATAATCAAACCCCAGATCAAATTTTCTTCAACCTCGGATTTATATCGTCTAAATCGCCAAGACGACAAAAACTCGGTAAATCACGAGCCGGAGAAAATTTTCCGTCCCGGGTACACTTTTTATTAAAACATCCAAGTCATCTTCCAAAGAAAATAAAAATCATAAATCTTAAGTAATCGAAACGATTCAGACGAAATGAAGATTTGGGGTCAGTTTGGGGACAAGTACCTGGTTTGAAAGGAGCTCCCCGGCTTCAATGAGCTTGGGAAGACAAGAGAATACCCAGAGGCATCAGGGATGGTTCGGACCTAAACAATAGGAATCCCGATTTCGTTAGCAACATCGCAAGTAAAACCCAAGCAGCCGTCGGCGATAATAAACTTGATGGGCCGCCGTCTTCTTCATCACTGATTCCTCTGGAAGATGTCCTCTCCAGATTGAGATCTTCACCGTTCGCCCCCCTTTCGCATCGTTTGGCGCTTATGCTAGATAAGAGTACTGTTCGGAGATGAAACTTCAACCACCTTTCATGACAATCATCTTCTCCTCCGAATACATGTCATCACCATCATCACCTGCAATAATCTCCTTTTAATAAAGACTTGAATTTTTGGATCAAACCCCATGGTCAAAGATCAAACCAAATTTAGTTCGTTCAAATTACAAAATAAGCAGAATGAATATGGAGAAATCAGATCTGAAGACGATTAAAAATGGTGGCAGCTCTGAAATAAGCACCATTGCATACAGTTAACGAATGAGCTTTTGAATCACGACATCTTTCCTCTACAATAAAAAATAAAAAAAAAATCCAACTAAATTTTTGTTGACGAAAGAAAAGGGAAGACTTATTTGAGAGAAGTTTATACTGACTAACATCATAATCTTCAATGCTTGTAAGCCCCATTCGGCGTCTGCAATCAAGGCTTCAATGTCCGCGGGAGAATACTCAGAAAATTCATCCATCATCAAGTTGGATTGTTTTCCTTTCTCCCCTAAATAAATTCCATCAAACTAAAAAAAATAAAAAAAGAGGAAAGAATATTAGGGTTAGAAAGAAATAAATTAATTTAATCAAAACCAGAAGATTTGGAATACTAATTAGATCAAGTTTCGAGATGAAATACCTCACCAGACGGTAATGATCGGGTGTCCATCTTCTTGCAGCTTTCCCCGGCGTCTTTGACGATCGATCCGCGTAAATTTGTGTCTGCGTGCCATGTGCTTGCGCGCATTTGTAAGGGTTAATGATAACTACTGAAGGTAGTAGTTTTGTAATTAGATTAGACTAACTCACAGCTCTAATTCGAACTTTCCATTTTTTATTTTTATTTTCCGCCGCTCGATAAATGATCCAACCCTAAATTTAATTTTACTCGTACGACAAACAAGAAGATGACCACCAAATCTTCCTCTTCAACGTCTGCGGCCTCAACCAGGTAGGTAATATATTCATCCCGCTCCCACTTGTTTTGTACTCCCTCCATCCTGACTCCTGATATTATTGTCCAAACAATAATTTTGGGGCGGAAAAAGTATATTACATTTCTTGGTATTAATTCCTACTGGTGTTGCTTTTCATTCAGTAAAATAAATTATTTTTTTTCCAAGGAAGACAATGGCAAAGAGCCCGTTAAAGAGTGCGTGTACATTGATGAGTGTACTCCTGTAGCCGTTGAAGCCTTGCTTGCCGAGGTTTTAGAGGTTGCCAAGGTAGCGAACCATCCAGATGACGAGGTCAGTCAATTAGTCCTCTCATCCCGAGAGTTTATACTTCCCCTTTCAGTACAAATTGTATATTTATGTTTTAAAATAATTGTCATTTTTTATATTTTTACTTAGTTGAATTTGTATTAAAACTAAAAGTAAAACTCGTATCGAAAGAAGTACTAAAAATGAAAATTCAAAGTTACAATCATTTTGAGGAAGAATAAATACTTAATCATTTAGATGTGTTTTACATATGTGGTAATGTTTTTTTTTATTACTACTTATTTGTTTCTTATTTAGTGGCTTCATCCTAATTATGTAGGTAAAGAATGAAATCATCCTACGCCTACTTGATTGTGTCAAGTGGCACAAACATCAGAGGGTAATCCATTCGTTTTCAAATATATATATATATATATATATATATATATATATATTAAAAAAGGTACTTTGTTTGCTGATGATGCTGGCATTTTGGTAGGATTTCTTGGATTGGGCTGCAGCGAAACCGGTTATTGAAGCTAGGGTAGCTAAGAGGACAGAAGACGTGCGAAATCTCACTGCATATGCTTCTAAGAAGGAACCATAATTCTTCTTTTTTCTTATCTGATGATGGATTTTGTAGCTACCTTTCCTCTGTTTCTCTTAATTTGTAGCCATTTTTTTCTTGCTTTTTTTTTCCTTCTAATTCTATAGTTCGTTTTTTTTAAACATTGTAGTCAATGCATAATAACATAATCAAGTTTCATAATTTCTGATTGTTTGTTTTAAGAGTTGATTTTTGGTTTCGTAAAGTGTTAGACTAATTGGTCTTTTGATTTTTACTGAAGCATGCGTATCTACAGAAATCGTACAATTCCTTCTGGGAATTTTGCACTGAAGCACCCAAACTCTTTACTTCTATGATAGCAATTTCGATTAACTAGATTCAGTTATCACTTGTCCCTGGTTTTGTTGTGACATACTCGAATGTTATGCATTTCAGTATATACTTGCTTGTGTCTTAACCATGCTTTTACAATTTAAACTACTATGATTTTGTTTTCGGATACTTTATAATGTTCTCTTGTCTTTTGTACTTCATTTGTTTTAAAATTATTGTCTAATTTGAATTTTTATTTTTATTTCAATTTATTTTAAAAATAAAATCTAAATTGGATAATAATTTCAGGACAAAAGAAATATATATTAGAGTCTGATAAATGTAGTTACTAGTATGTCGTTCCTCCAGAGGCAAGAATAGTTTATTGATTGGTTTGTGCAAATGAAATGCGAAACATTTATGCTATGGATTCAGACTCTTTTAGATACTCGCATCTTCTACAGTAATCTTCGAATGATTTTTTTTTTTTTTTCATTTTCCGGAAGATGTAGGAACTAGAGCTAGTGCTTCATCTCTTATGTTTACCTAAGCTAATAAGTATGATTACCACCAAACAGATCGTGATTATTTTGTACGTTTTCTTTTTCAACTTAAGCGAAGGGGTACTGTAATATCCCAGGCTCATAAACTGGCCCAACAACTTTCAGACTTTCGTCCTCTCTAGCCCAAAATGGTTAACCGTTTATGATATTGAGACTTATATACAGGTCATTCACTCTGTCAGGTAGTAATGTGGGACATGGTGTTACAACCCACCTTCTTTGGATCTTTGCGTCCTCGCAAAGCCCAAACAAGAATGTGGCCCAGTCTTTTCCTGGAATAGGACTCTAGAGGTGGCTCCCGTGCTTCGCACTTGTCTCGTCTACAAGCTCAGCGGTATCTCCGCACTTGTCCCGTCATTGGGTTCAGAGGTGTGTCCGCATGTAGCACTTATTTCCTAAACCATGGTCCGCTCTGATATCATTTGTAACATTTCAGGCTCATAGACTGGCCCAACCACTTTCAGGCTTTCGTTCTCGCTAGCCCAAAAAGATTAACCCAAGTTGTTAGTAGTTTATGAGATTGAGACTTATATACATGTCATTCACTCTGTCAGGTAGTAATGTGGGACAGGATGTTACAGCCTACCCCCTTTAGATCTTTGCGTCCTCGCAAAGCCCAAACAAGAATGTGACCCAGTCTTTCCTCGGAATAGGACTCTAGAGGTGGCTCCCGTGATTCGCACTTGTCCCGTCTGCAGGTTCAACGGTGTCTTTGCACTTGTCCCGTCACTTTTTTTTTTTCGTTTTCCGGAAGATGTAGAAACTAGAACTAGTGCTTCATCTCTTATGTTTACCTAAGCTGATAAGTATGATTACGACCAAACAGATCGTGATTATTCTGTACGTTTTATTTTTCAACTTATGCGAGGGGAGTACTGGAGGGAAGCATTCTTGTTCTTAATGTTGAAAATATGCGAATTACAATGATCCTAACCTCTCATGTGCATTATATACGTCATTAGAGTTCGAAATTTTCAGAAAGAAAAGATATTTATTATGTGAATGTCGTTTGAGCTAATTAAAATGCCGTTATCATTTTCTTTTTCTTTATGCTTTTGGGGGCCATTAATTGTAAGCTCTTTGATAATAATATATCCGATGGCTCGGAACAACAATTTCATATACAGGAAAATTGACATATGACCATGGCATTTGAGCTTGAAAATTATCCAAAAAAGAAAAGAAATTTACTGATATTATTTTACGTGACGTTTGTAATATCATTCGTCAAACTAATTCATGGTCTTAATCGTTAATGAAGAGGAACATGGTATGGTAGAAAATGAGGAGGTAACAAAACGAAAATCACTTATATAAATTGCTGCAGAGATTAATTATCGATAAATAAATACATTAACACAATTTCAATTCAAATGAAAAGCTTGCCTCACAATCACCAAAAGCACGAAATGAACACATGCATCTTTTTTAACAATTCGACGATTAAGCTAGGATTGTTTCCCTGTAGCCACATTGACGAAGAAGAACATTTTTCTTTTCTTTCTTTTATCACTAGTTTCTTTTTTTTTTCCCTGATAGTTATAAGCTTAGAGAAAGAAACATTATGGGTACAGATTACCACAATAACATCATACTCCTAACCAAGGTTTAACTCACGTTGGTGGTGCCTCGAGCCATTGCACCGTAGACAAGGTACAATTTTTCAGGAAAGCTGTGTAAAGGGGCACGAGATCAAGTTAGATGGAGCCGGGATGTGACACACGTCGATAAGCGGACCAGCATTGTAGATACCTAGAGCGTCGACGTAAACAACGCCAAACGCGTGGAAATAGACGCCATCGCAAAAGCAGTCAACCAGTTGATTCTGATCACTAAGGCCATCGAAAAGAGGGCAACAAGCAGAAACAACCTCTGTACTATTGTCGACCCCTGTACCGTACAAAGGATCACATGCTAGATATTCTAGCCCATTCCTCGGGCAAGGTAAAGGATTCGCCGGAGGCGGAGGTGGAGAGGGAGGTGGCGGTGGCGGGGAAGGTGATGGAGGCGGAGGTGATGGGGGAGGTGGAGAGGGAGGTGGGGGAAGGTGACGGAGGTGGAGGTGGAGGTGGAGAGGGAGGTGGCGGGGAAGGTGATGGGGGAGGTGGAGAAAGAGACTTGCATCTGGGAGGCCGCGGTGGTGGTGACTTATGTTCATGTTCACTTTCGGCCTCTTGGCATTTTTCATCAGATTCACTCACCACACTGAGGAACATAACCATTAGGAGAAGGATAAAGGCCATGGATTTAGTGCTCTTGAAACCCATTCTTAGGTCTGAATTCCAAGAAGCAAAAAATATTTTTTTTCTTCTTCTTTTTGCTTTGTGTTTGGGATGGAAAAAAGTTTGCAGTAGTGAGGGCTTTTATAGTGAATATGGAGGATAGTATGGTTTTCCAACAAAAAGAAAAAAATAATTAAAAAATAAAAAGAGAGAGAGAATAGTCTGATTCCTGACGGAGGGGAGTTTGAGTTGGCAACTCAGAATATATTTTTCATTGACTAAATTCTGGATTTATAAATTAGTTTGAACATTTTACATAAATGTTTTGTAAAATAACTGCATTCCCCTAAAACATAACCGAATTAAACAAGACTATTGGAATTAAGATCTTAGTGCTTCTGAATTATAGATCGTGTCTTTGCAAGCTCATACAATCCGACTAAACCTTTTGTGTTGTTCTTAGCATGGAAGAATGGGAAAATTGTATAGCATGTGGATATCCTATCTACTTAATATGAACTTGAAAAAATCTCACAACTCAAGGTGAATTATGTTTTTGAGACATATGTAATTTTTTTAGGAAGGGTATGATCCGCATTTTAGTTTAGTAGGCTTGTTAGATATAGTAGCTTCTTTGTATAAGCTTGTGGAGAATCGTTTTTTTGGTGAGAGAATATAAGCCAAAAAAAAAAAAAAAAGGAAAAGAAAAACACTCTCTGACATTCATATTGTTAAACCACTAGATCATAAGAAAAATAATTTGTTGGACTTTCGAAATCACTGACGCACTGCAATGTCAAACATGTACTAAATAGGCAAATTGTTCAATTAAATTAATCTAAAACGGCTACATATATTTTCATTTTGACAAAGCGCGCGCCAGCTATATACTATTTTCTTTTTTTGTTACAAAGCTATATAGTATATACCATATTAATTCTTCTTGTTAATTAGACAAATAAATTAGCCGGCCTTTCAAAATCGAACATGTACTAACTAAAAGAGTTAGATCTTCAACACGATGGAGTTCCTTCCTCTTGTGATCACCCTAATTTGGATAAACTATAATTTAATCTAAATGGCTATATATTTTAATTTCGACAAAGCGCCAGCTATATATATATATATATATTAATTTTTGATTATTGGACAAGTATATTCGCTGAGTTTTCAAAATCACTAACCAGATAAAACAAATTATGCATTGGAATGTCTAACAAATACTAAATGAAACGAATTATATCTTGAACACGATGGAGTTCCTACCTCTTGTGATCGTACTTTGGATAAACTCATTTGACCAGGGACCAGTGGTTGACTATACGGCTCTATGGCTATTGCGCGGACGAAATTGTTGTAAAAACTATCGACGAGGCAACCGGTGAAAGTTTACGGCAATCACTGACTTTCCATCCAAGAAAGAAAGCTCAAAGTAGAAGTAATTCAACACCATCTTCTTTATTTATTTCATGTTTGATGATAATTTTTATTTTTTTTTTAGTACAATAATTCTTGAAGAATTGGTAAATCTTTCATCTAGGGTTTTCTGTTTCAAAGAGGGAAAACGAGAGGAAAACTTGGGAGAGAAGAAATTGTATATTCCTAAATGTAAAAATGAATAATAATAATAATCTGATTTGTGCTATACAAGCTTATATACATAAAGCCTCATTGAAAAGACTTCTGTACCCCTTCTCTTAACTACACTCCTATACAAGTACTGAGGTCAAAACAGTACATTAAACAAAACTACACAAACTTTACAATACAACTCTTATCCTGGATTAAACTCCTTATTCTCTTCAATAATGAAGGCGAATCTTTAAGTGGTACACTTTTAAAGTATGTTACCCCATTATATCGTATTCAAACCACGAGATAATCCCGTAGAAGACTATCTAACCACTGCAAACCCTCTGGCTGTAAAATTCGCTTCGCGAAAAAATATAATTAAACTCCACAACTCAATTTCTTCGCAATTCTCGGATTGAATTCACCAAACTGGCATTAACACCCATCACCACAACATCGCCCTTAAACATAGTAACAACGCTAAGGTTTACTTCGGCCACCACTCTCCGCGGGCCGAGATCCCAAGTTAAAGTTAGCGATTGAAAGATCCCCACAACTCCGCAGTCTCCGCTCCGGTGATGGTACAAAATTCTTTATTCATCGTAAATGCTGCTAACCATCGCCCATGACAATTCCTAGCCACGCCATCGGCACTAGCCATACCCGAATCATTACAACACTCCCAAAATATTATAACCATGCAAGCAGCAAGTGAAATCGCAATAAGAACGAACTTTGTCCAGATCACAATCATGAAGTAATATTTGGAAAAACCAAAGGAAAAAAAAAACTAGAAGATGAGACATGCAATGATCCAAATTGAAGGTTCATATTGTTAAATTAAACCACTTGATAATAAGGCACATAAATTAGTTGGGTTTTTTTAAGTCATTAACGTAATCAAATGAATTATGCAATGGAATGTCAAACCTGTACTAAAATTAATCATTTGTTAAATGAATTGTTGATTAATTGTACCAAAATTAAAAACTCAAACTAAACAGTAATATTTATATAAAAACTAAAAACTCAAAATAGACAATTATTTCGGGATGGAGAGTAGGTTCTACTCCTATAGCAGACGTGTTGAAAAATGGAAACCAAGTGTTGATTTGTTTAACATGTTAATGATGATGAATTGGGGTCCTCTATATTATATATCCTGATTCCTGGCGGCATTTGAGTTGGCAACACAGAATCAATATATTTTTCGTTGACTAGATTCTGGATTTATAAATTCTTAGTTTCTCAGTATCGATCCCCTCGCCTCTCAGGCTATATTTCTTTTTATTTTTTATTTTGGAAATATTATCAGGCTCTAATTTGCTTTGAGCATTTTACACAAGTGTTTCAGTAAAGCAATACATTTCCCTAAAGCGTAACCGAAGTAAACTAGGACTGGAATTAAGATAGTGCCTCCGACTAAACCACTTGCTCATAAGAAAAATAATTAGCTGAACTTTTGAAATCACTAACCAAATAAAATGAATTGCGAATTGGAATGTCAAACATGTATTAAACTGGCAACTATTAGAAATTGTGGTTAATTTAAATTGGCTACATATTTTGATTTTGACAAAGAGCTAGCCCGCCAGCCATATATATACTATATTAATTCTTGATCATTAGAAAAATAAATTAGTCGGGCTTTCAAAATCACTAAGCAAATAAAAAGATTTTTCATTGGAATGTCAAACATGTGCTAAATAAAACGAATTATATATTGAACACGATGGAGTTCCTACCTGCTACCTCTTGTGATCATACTTTGGATCAACTCATTTGAACCGGTCTGGAGGGGTTGACTATATGGTTCTATGGCTATATATTGCGAGGACAAAATTATTGTACAAAAACCATCTGCGAGGCAACCGGTGAAAGTTAACGGCAATCACTGCTCCAGGAAAGAAAGCTCAAAGTAGAAGTAATTCAACATCATCTTCTTTAATTATTTCATGTTTGATGTAATTATTACTCCCTCCGTCCTTAAAAATAAAAGTCCAAACACGACAATAATTTCGGGTACTAAAAATGAAAATCCAAATACGACAATAATTTAGGGACGAAGGGAGTATAACTAAGAAGCAAGTAAAAGCGCAATAAGAACTTACTTTGTAGAAAACAATCATGAAGTAATATTTGTAGAAAACAAAAGGGCAGAAAAGCTAGAAGATGAGACATGCAATGATGCAAAATGAAGGTTCATATTGTCAAACCACTTGATAATAAGGCGCATAAATTACTAAATTAGTTGGTTTTTTAAAGTCATTAACGTAATCAAATGAATTATGCAATGGAATGTCAAACATGTACTAATCAGGCAACTAACAATTTTTAGGGTTTATTTAACTTTATCCAAAACCGTGCGAGTTAGGGTTTGATGTTGACAAAGCGCGGGCTATATATCGTCCTCGCCAGTGAAATGAAATGCTCAATAATATCATCAGTGATATCGTTCCGAATCAAAGACTTATCATTCCATTCTACAGATCATCCTCACAGGAACGGGAAAGTGACGATATTTACCTCTTTCCACTGGCCGATCATCTCCTCCGTCGGGGTTTCGGCTGGGAGGATTTCTTATTCAAGTCGATTTTCCAGTCTCCCTCCGTCCCCTGTATTGGAGTGTGCTTTTGTAGTTTTAATCATTATCAAGCCGCTTCTTGAACACTTTTACTTTTAAGAAACAGATAGAGTAATTTGATTATAAGTTTGACAAAGAAGAGCAATCACAGTTTCTATTTTGCTTTTAAAAAATTTGAGTTTTGTATGTTTTAAGTTTAACCATTTCGGGCTCATAGTCCTCCATTTGTATCGGGGGATAATATAAACGTACAAGCAAAGATTAGTACGTCAAAAAACTCTCTTGTGTGTGTAAATTTTGTGCTGTGAATTTATCATCACCGGCCAGAGAATCAATTCAAGCTTCTGGCGAACTCAAATGACATGCTCTACTACATAACAACTGCATATCCTTCTCAAGGGTTCAAATAGAAATTCAGAGAACAAGGCTTGCAACTGTAACACCCCTCTCAGGATCTTCACAAACAGAAATAGTAGATTTTAGAATAGAATAAACACAAGCAAACCCATCCTTAATTAAACCCAATAAACACTGCTTAATACTAGCAGACCATCAACATTGCAAGTGCTACTACGATGCCAGTGACCTCAGAAAGATTCAAATTGTCAAGCACAAACATATACATCGTTACTACAAATAAACAGTCACACTACCAACTTCACTTTTGAGTTTTGACATAAAACAAGTACTCCCTCCGTCCCATAATTATTGTCCAGTTTGGGTTTTCATTTTTAGTTCAAATTGTACTAAAAGTGAAATCTCAAACTAGAAAATAATTATGGGACAGAGGGAGTATATTATTACAACTACTAAATAGCCATTGCGACCCCTCACTTATGAGTTTTGACATGAGCCCCAAGAAACTCTAGTTAGAGCTGGTCTTTATTTCAGTCGAGCAACGCTCACGAGTGAAGCTATTAACGGGGATACACTTCTACTTGTTGGCAAAATTGATATTGTCATCCCCGCACTGCAATATATCCACAAACAAAAACATCCACGCTCATTAGTTAGATATACATGTTGAGAATTTCTCATGAGAGCTTTTTGTATAAAAGAAACCCCATAACAACCAAAAAGCTCAATGCAAGCTTCTAGTGAGACTGTGAGAATCAAAAAAAAAAAAAAAAGAAAAATCAATCAAAAAGTTGCAATTAAAATTGACATAACATACATGTAAATTTTTCATTGTAATCATTCTAAACAGTTGTCACACACAAATATGATATGTACTACCTCTTCAAGAAGATTTCTCCATTTCTAGCATGGGTCATAAGGCTCCAAGGGCGAGATCAGGACAGATTCACCTAAAGCACTTTGGGCTGGAAAGTTGTATCCTTCAAGTCTCTCTAGAGGACAATCAGCCAAGAGTTCCATATACATATGCCACGCACGTTGAGGGCCAGTCCTTTTCAACTTCTTCGGAGGATTCTTTGGGCACCATTTGAGGGCACCTCTTAGAGCCTCTGATGAGAATCATTTAACTTTCCATGGTGATTTTCCTAGTGAGGAAAATGAGCTAGTCCTTCATTTTAGTTTTGGAATGCCAAGTTTACTTTGCAGGCCAATCAAGGAAGAAAGGATGGATCTTGACTACCTATGTGATAGGGCGTTGGTTCAAGAGAGCTATGATCAAGATGATGAGAATGTCATTAACTTTGGGATTCAAACCAAAAAGAGATGATGATCTCATGGAAATAAGTGCTGAAGAGTATCAAGAGAGTTTGACTCTGTGTGCTTCATGAAGATCATTGATCAAACTAGTGAGAAGAGTCATTTAGGTTCTTGAATGGACGGCCTATTTGATCAAAGTGTTCAAGATTGAGTCCATTGCTACACAATTGGATAGGTTGCAAACAATCTTAATTGTTTCAAGTGTTTTTCCAATCTTTTGGAGTCAATAAAGAGAATTCTACAAGTTTTGGAGTAAATTGGAGTTTTCTACAACTTAAGGGGCGCAAGACCAATATTCCACTTTTGGAAGAGCGTTCAAGACATTTTACTTCAACAATTTGGGAGCTGAATTTCGAGATTTAGTTATTGTATAAGTCTAAGAGTTAATTTTCGAAAGTTTATCTAGTTAGATAAGCCATGTGGGCTGAATAAAACTAGAGTGTTTTGATTAGGAGTTTTAGATTCCTTCTAGATATTATCCTACTTGAGGATAAGTCATTTAGATAAGGTTTCCTAGATTTTAGATGGAGTCAAAGAGATCAGATACTCTTATACTTTTACTCCTTGTGAGATAAGATTAGAGAGTCCTAATTGATCTTCTTCTTTAGGTGCTAGCCGAATTTCTAAGCCTATAAATAGGGGGCTTGGCCGAAATTTTAAAACACCCTTGAGTGGTCATTTTTGTTGTCTCTTTTGAGAGTTTTTCTTGTGAGGAATTTTATTTAAATGGAGTATCCATTTTTCGTGTCAAGTATGATTTAACCAAGAGGGTTTTCATCTTGTCTTGGATCTTTTTGATCTTGCAGAAACCGTTCTTTTTCAATTATGCTTCTTGATAGAATTGTTTTAAAATAAAATTTCTTATTTTCATACTACTTCTAGTAGTTCGATTGATGAGCCTTTCTTTTGGCTTGGTGTTCGAATTTCATGATGAGTGTGTTCATGAGTTCCATTGTGGGGTTTGTCCTACTTTTGTTGGATGAGTTGTGCTTTGGCATAAGCATTTTGAGATAGTGTATGTGTTGCATATCTTTGATTAGTTATGAAGATTACTAATCAATAGTATTCCTTCATAGTTGAGCATTGCTTGCTCCTACCTTTCTTGAGTCTCTTGAATGATGACTAATCGAGTATATTGAATGGTGTCCTTGCTATTCTTAGCGTGGGTTAGTTTAATTCGAATCTTTCATGGATAATGTGTTCTTTGCTTGGTTTGAGTTAAGGGATAGAATCACTTAAATAAACAATCGTCTTACTGTGAATTTTCCGCACTTTTTTGAGTTTCACGGGATAGACAAATTATCTTCATACTTTCTTGTTGATGGTCGCATTAACGAAATTTGATTCGTCTACGAAATTGCTATCAGCCTCCCTCCATCTCTCTTCTTGGGAACATACATTATACCATTCGAAATAGCATGGATAAAGCTTCTTCCGGATTTTGAGATGATCCGGATGCGTGTGATCGCAAGTTCGCCTTCGTAGTCCGGATTAGTTATCCCCTCCTTCGCAGCTGCCATCCTCATTCTATCTCCTGAACCCACATAAAAATTTAACCCCTCAATAACAAACCATTAAATTCCTTGCCATGGAACTTAATTATATGAGACAGTGAAACCACATTCACATAATTTTATATACTGTTTTTCAATAAACATTAAAAACTTTGGTAAATTATTAAACCATAAACGAAAATCGAAAAAGGGGACTAACGTGCTGAGCTAACTCCCCCAATTGCTGGTTGCTCTGGCGCTGGGATTAGCCTTCCTGAACCCGCAGGAGCTGTAATCATAAAAAATTAAGCGTGGTTAATTAGTAAAACCAAAAAAAATAAAAAATAAAAAGTAAAGGAAACCAACATAAACTAAGGAAAGGACAGTTTTTTACCATCACGAATTAGTATATTTCCCATGAGGATGGATGATGAGGTGATGAAGATTGATGAAGATCGTTGAGCCCCGTGTTAGATGAAAAGGTGTTTCGGGGAAAATCCTATTCCCGTACCAAACCCAAACATCCCTTTTACAAATTTGGGCCGGTTATATAATAAGCTCTAAAGTCTGGGGCTCCGTAAGGACTTTGAAAGCAGGCCCACTAACTATCCATAATAAATTGGAAAGCCTTTCTTTTTCTTTCTTTCTCTTTTTTTTTTCTGAATAACTTCGAATGCATTCGTACTAGCATTTGGGTGCTATAAATGAAAAAAAAGAAAAATGAGTTTTACTTTTTGGGTATTAAACTAGGAATTCGATAGCAGGCTTCGGAGCAGCCCAGCTAATTGAGAGTAAGAAAAGGATGATGTTGATGTGGTTGAGGTGGGCCCTTCAGATTTGGTTGTCTGGTCAGGCTCTGTCACGTTTCACTTTCAGCTCCCACTCAGGATTATAAATTTACTGATTTTTTTTAATTGTTTATTTTCATCTTCTGAATTTTTATTTTTTTTAGAGAAAAAAATGGGCTGGAAATCAAAATAATCACTCATCATCATTCTGCCTTTTTAGCAAACCCAAATGGGGATTATGGTATTTTCCCTAAACAGATATCTCCAGAAAGAAATATACGTATGTTGTTCATAATGTTACCTACCACCATCTCTCGGAAATTGTATTAGAGCTGAAAAACTTATACCATCTTTAAATGGGTCTCGAAATCGAACTGTACATATCAACATAAGATAATCCTTGAAATGTCCACTTTTATCAAGTCCATTTAAGTTGAAATGGAACGTCTAAATTGTGAATCCTGACTCCAAAATTATTGATCAATTTAAACTAATTTTATAATATAAAATGAAAGTTAAGAACTCAAATTAAAAAAAATAATTTTATAACAAAACGAGCATATAAATATTTTTACTATCTAATGTTTCCCAATCAAAAAAATAATAAATGAATTGTTGGGGGCGGGGGGAAATTAAATGGACATGGGGTCATTGATGACGGGTGAAGATTGCATGCGGACTGCCATGTATGAGAAATGTCAGCTATGGAGACTGGTTATGATTACCCTCCCAAAAAAAGTCTTTTTATTAATTTTGATTTTTTTTGTATAGCATTCAATTTACTCCCTAATTAGTATATTGCCCAAGTATTTGGATAAACTCCCTCGTGCATTAATGATTTCCCTATTTCGATTTGTAACAAGTTTTGTTTCGCAGATTTCTACACTGTTGTCCCACATGCATGTGTACACAAACAATATGTTTGTGGTATAATGTTTAAATTTTCAATAATTATTCTTCTTTTTGTTTAAATAATTTATGTAATAAGTTTTAAAGAAAAAAAAAACACAAATGGAACAAGTTTTTGTTGCGACTGATATAAACTTAAAAGATTAGACTCAAGGCATTAATTTCATTTTACAGCATACTATAATTTTGATCGAATAAAAACATTACGATAGTTGAATGGTAGTTGTACTAAAGTTTTGACAAACAACAATCATATTTACATGACAGAAAAAGCTATAATACATTCTCAACAACTATCACTACGATGACATAAAATCATTATGCCTAATGCATCTCGAGAATTTCTTTTGGCTGGTATTATTATTTTTACTCATCTTTGTCATGATAACATAAATACAAAATCTAAGGTCCATATTCATTTGATGGAGAATGGCCGAAAAGAGTATAATCAAAACAATATGTACAATCAACGCAATCAACTACACGAATACCATACCTCCGTCTTTCTCCACTTAAATTAATGTCATCATAATGCTGTAATATTGTCTCCGTCTCAAAATAACTGTATCGTTTACAAAAAGAAGAATTACAATATGTTGTCTTGTATCTGGTTAGTACAAATTTTAAAATTTAACGTGAATTTTTTTTTTTAAGAACGGAGAAAGTAACTAAATATGTGAAAAATTGAGGGAATTGGCAAATGGTTAAATGGAGATGATTTTATGACATTTGGGACATTGACAAGAAGGTCGAACAACCAACCGGTCCGATGGAAAGAGAAGCTGAGGAATCAATAAAACCAGGCCCCCACTGCCACCACCACCACCGGGGCAACAGTCCACATGATTTATGATATTAGCAGTACTACTACTACTTGTAGCTGTAGCGGGAGAGGATCTCTGCAGTCTAACGAGGCAGTAATAGGCAACAGTGAGCCAAACATCAAAAAAATAAAAATAAAAAAGAAAAAAAATTGTCATTTGTCACATCTCATCAGGTTTTCTTTCCTGTCATCTTAACTTGTCATTTATGTGAGTGTTTTATGCTGCAGCCTTTTCACTTGGATGGGTTTGTTTTTTTTTTTTTTAGCTTAATTAGGTTATAAAATTATTTGAAGATAGAAACAGTAAATCACGCAGTTCACTTGGTCTGTTATTTTGTATTTATATACGTGTTTTTATGGTTTACCGAATGAAATAATGTCGTATGTAATTTTCTACTTTTAAATAATTTTTAATGTATAAATAATAATATTGACAGGAATTATTGAAAATAGAAAAATAATTTAACCATATTCTTTAGATAATGAATTGTGGTATAGGGTTTGATCTTTCATACATTTTTTTTTGGCTCATCTCCAAACTACAATAATGTGTTTATTTTTTTAGAAATGAACTGAACATCTCATGTCAGCTAGATGAATTATTACCGAATGGATCATTATTAAAAATGTACCTACTATTGGATTAGATTTGAATGTGTGATAAATGATGATTGATGTTAATTAATTGTCCAAAAGATGAAGTGTACGTCTAGAGTCTACGTGGGGGGACATGGTTATGTGTGCATATTTGGTTCGTTTATTCTTTTTGTGAAAAAAATAATATAGGTATTTTGAGAACTGAAAAATTATTGTAGTAAATCTTTTAATTCATGTTTTTTTATTTTTAAGAAATAGAAAATAGAATCGAGGAGGCGCATGCAAAAACTTTCATCATGGTGTCTTCTATGACCCACGCTGACCTTTTACATAACTCCTCTTTTCACAACCTACTGATTTTTCCTCCGTTTTCCCTCATTTGCCCTCCTCCACATTCCATATGCTATTAGTATCGTTCTACCAGTTACCACAATTTCACTTTCTCATTGCAAATTTATTTTCATCATTAATTTTAAAAAAAAATACTATAATCAAGAACTACTAAAAACCCCGTCATGGATTAAGCTATATAGATGCCTAAGTAGTTAACAAGCTTGCTAACACTTTAGTAGTAGTAAGTTTAATTTAAAGTTATTAAATCCAGATGATCTGTTTAGAACATTTGTATTTGTCTTTTCTATTTTAAATCCATAACACAATAACATTTTCCGATCAAATTAAAAATAAAAATAATAACAATGTGTAATTATTTTCAAGTTTATATACAAAGTGTTTTTGGAATAGAAATACTAAGCAGCGTAAAAATAGAAAGCCAATCATCATAACAGCAAAATGTTATTGACAATTATTTTAAGATAACATCAGACGCGAAAAGTTGTATACAAACAAAGTTATGATGAATCGCTCCATTACTGGCTTTTTCGGTTTGTTTTGAATAAAAATTGACTCAACATTTACTTGCTATCCTGATGTCATGAAATACTCTCTAGGTGTTCTAATCAACACCGGCCATGGCCAGAGGTAGGGGTCGAGGGGAAATTGTGGCAAAAGATCTGAATAAATCGAGCGCAAATAAAAGGTGAAAATAGGTTGAGGGTCTGAAACGGGTGGATCTGAAAAAAAAATTGAAGATTCGGCAAGTGCAATAAGAGTGGTGAGGTCCGATGGGAAATCGACAGAAGGGGTGGCAAAGACAGCTGTTTCCGTTACTGATTCAACCAAAGTTTCGGGTAGTGGGCAAAGCAAGTAAGTAATCCTTCATTGAATTCTGAAATTGCTAGTAGTAGTAGCAAAAAGAAGGACCACGATAATTCTGAAAAAGGAAATCGATGTTGAGTGGGTTGATTTTGATCTGGGTAAACTTAAGTCTTTAGGGCTAGACCTTGATTATATTGAACCAGAAACTGTAGCTAATCAACCAATTGCAAAAATTACTCAGAGTGATGTTGAGAGTGAACTAGATTATTGGAAGAACTCTATTGTATACTATGTGCTTGGTGTGAATTCACCTTATCAAGTCATGGCTAGATTTTTTATATCATACATGGGGGAAGATGGGTATTGAGAAAATGCTTAGACGTGATGAAGGGTATTATATTGTTCAAATGAAAACTGAACAGGCGAAGCAACTGGCAATGAATTATGCCGAACACCTTTTCAGCAGACCCTTGATAGTGAAGGAGTAGAATGTGAAGAAAGGATTCAAATGTAATAATATGCTCAGTGTTCTAGTGTGGATTCAATTGCCTGACCTTAAATTAAAGTATTGGATCCCTAGTAGTTTAAGTAAACTGATGAGTTTGATATGGAAACCTAAGAAAATAGATGATATGACTAGAAACAAGTTGAGGCCTGGGTTTGTGAGGGTTATGGTAGAAATGGAAATCAAGGAGAATCTTCTTGATAAAATCATGTTTGTTGATGAAAATGGGCGTTTACGAGAGCAGAAGCTGGTATATGAGTGGAAACCATTATTGTGCACTCAGTGCAAAGGCTATGGCCATGCTAAACAGGAGTGTAAAGTACCACTGACACCTGTATGGAAACAGAAGATCCCTAAGCAACCAGTCAAAAAGAACAAATAGTAAATGTAATAAAGAACAAATCAGTTGAAGAGAAAGAATATGAGAATAAGCAAGAAGAAACAAAACCTGATCAGAGACAATCAGGAATAGCAATCAGTGAAGGGGAAAGGGAAACAAAAAACCAGCAGAATAAAAGGGAGGGGCAGTTGATAAACTAAATCTTCTGTTAAGGAATGATGTAGCAAGCAACATGAATCGAAGAGCCAATGTGGACATGAGACCTAAAACAGTAAGCCGACAGAAGGAAGCAATTAGTGGTGGAACAAAGGATCCCCTGGATCATGGTCTTTCCCTCTGATGAATAATATCTTACTGTGGAATGTCAGAGGGTTTAAGAACTCTCTGAAACATCAAGAGGTGGCCAATATTATGCGAGTACAGAAAATTGGGATAGCAGTGATATTGGAAACGAAACTATCAGTTGAAAAGAGTAAAGAATTGATGACTAAAAGGTGAAAGAATTATGAATATGTGGAGAATGCAACAATACAACAAAAAGGGAGGATTCTTATTGTGTGGAAAAAAGAGGAGTATAAGGTAGATGTACTGTTAATTAAGGAGAAATTTATACATTGTAGTGTGGTAGATAATATGGGGCAGAATTACCTGTTGACTGTGATCTATGCAAAAAACAGTCAGAGTGGCAGATTAGAACTATGGATGGACCTAATGCAAATCCAATGTAGCAATGCCATGGATCATAGGGGGAGACTATAATTGCATAATGGAGGAAGGAGAGAAGAGTGGAGGTTTACGTTCAGAACTCAAGAAATGGAAAACTTTTGTAGTATGATTGATACATGTCACCTGCATGAAATTCGATCACAAGGTAATTTCTTCACGTGGTCAAATCGACAAGCAAGAGGACATCGTTTTGTTGTAAATTGGATAGAGTCTTTGTTTCTGATGAATGGACAGACAAACATCCTGAGGCTTATGTCACAATGTTGCAAGAAAGTATTTCAGACCACTGTCCAGTGGTACTGAAATGGAGTCTTAGAACTGTGGAAGGAAGAAGGCCGTTTAAATTTTATAACATGTGGATACAAGATGGCATGTTTCAGGATACTGTTAAAAGGATTTGGATTACTGAAATCAAAGTCACCAAACAATTTTAGTTGATCACTAAGCTGAAATTGTTGAAGCCTGTCCTAAAAGAGATCAACAGGACCAAATTTAGTGATATAGAAGGAAGATATTGTAATAAACAACTGGAGTTGGAGCAAGTACAAAAGGAGTTGCATATGAACTCGAATGATGTATTATTATAGGAGGCAGAGAGGAAATGCCGGGAAGAATATGTGGTGATAAGCAAGGATGTCCTTAGTTTTCGAGAACAAAGGTCTAAGGCGTTATGGTGCTAACTTGGAGATGCAAACACAAGTTCCTTTCATGCTGTAATCAAGGAGAAAAAGGCTCGTAACAGAATCATCTCTTACTGTACAGAGCGGGGAGAAATAGTAGAAGAGTGGAGGCTGGTTGAACAACATTTTGTAGAATATTTTCAGATGCTGCTGGGGGTGGAGACTAAAAGAGTAGAGTCCAGGTAGTCTGTGTTTCAGCAAGGTTCCAAAGTAGCATTGGAGGATCAGATAATGTTGTGCCGAGATTTTACTAGGAGGAAAAAAAAAACGCTATATTTGGAATCCATCATAGTAAAAGCCCGGCACCGGATGGCTATGGGAGCAGTTTTTTTCGAGGAGGCTGGGAAACTGTAGGAGAAGATGTTGTCGCAGCAGTACAAGAATTTGGAGCTGGGAAGTGTCTTTTTACCCAGGTAAATAGTATAATGATTTCACTCATCTCGAAGTGTATATCACCAAGGGATGCTAGTGAATTCAGACCCATTTCTTGTTGTAATACCTTTTACTAATGCATTACTAAAATCTTAAGTGATAGATTGAATAAAATCCTGCCTGAATTGATTAGTTTGAATCAAGGTGCATTTGTTAAAGGTCGATCTTTCATGCATAATGTACTACTTACTCGGGAATTAGTACGATTATATAGAAGAAAAACTGTATCCCCTAGATTTTTACTTAAAGTAGATCTAAGAAAAGCTTATGATAATGTAAACTAGGGTTTTTTGTATGAAGCTTTGGTGGGTTATGGTTTTCTGCGAGGTTTACTGACTGGATTATGCAGTGTGTTACTACATGCTCCTTTTCGTTAAACCTCAATGGGAATTTAGTGGGGTTTTTTTTTTTAAGGAAAACAGGGATTGAGATAAGGAGATCCTATATCTTCTTTACTTTTTGTAATAGTGATGGAATACTTAACTCGATTGTTCAAGGTGAAAATTAGTAAGGGAACCATTCAATTTCACCCAAGCTGTGAGGATTTGCAGATTGTGAACCTTTGCTTTGCTGACGACTTAATAATAATCTGCAAAGCTGAGGAACAAACTGTTAAACACAGTCATGGAGAAGTTGAAGGAATTCGGGATGACCACTGGCGTGTATACAAATCGGGTGAAATCCCAAATTTATGTAGGTGGTGTATTAGAGAAGCAGAGGGAAAGAATTGAAAATATTGTGGGATTTAGCAGAGGGAGCTTTCCGATAAAATATTTAGGGTTTTCATTATCTCCGGGAATGCGGTCACAGGCTGATTGCCAGGCCCTAGTAGATAAGATTGCTGTTAGAATTAAAAATTGGTCGTCCCGGCATCTCTCATATGTTGGTAGGGTTCAATTCATAAATTTTGTGTTGTTACGTATGCATACATACTGGGCTGCTGAATATTTGTTTCCGGAAAGTGTTGTGACCCAGGTAGAGAGATTGTGTAGAGATTTTCTGTGGGGAGCTAAGAAATCAGGTTGATCCTTTCCTTTGGTTTTCTGGCAGAAAGTTTGCTTAGCAAAGAAAGAAGGGGGGCTGGGTATTCGAGACATTGGGGTGTGGAACATAGTTGCTGTTGGGAAACAAATTTGGGAGTTGTCGCAGGGGAAAGATAACTTATGGATTCGTTGGATTCATGGTATTTATCTAAAAAGAAAAGGCATATGGGATGTAGAGGTTATCAATGAGTCAAGTTGGCATTGGAAGAAGCTTATTATGACACAAGAGAGACTCAGAGATGGCTTTAAACTTAACAGATGGATGGGCCAACAGAGTGAAAATACAGTATCTTCATGTTACAGATGGCTTCGGGAAGGAAATATGAAATGTAAAGAAGCCTGTGTAATTTGGAACCAATTAAATGTGCCAAAACACTGCTTTGTAGCCTGGTTAAGCTGGCAGGGAAGATTACTTACTCGAGATAGGTTGCTGCATCTGGGAATGAATATTGCATATGTAACATGTCCTGTGTGCAATTCCGCCAGGGAGAGTATTGATCATCTTTTTCTGAAATGTGGGATGACAGAAGAGTTGTGGCGACTGTTGAGTAGCTGGCTGGAGTTTCCAGAAAAATGGGTGCAGCTGAAATACTGGAAAAGGCTTCATAATATATGGAAGGGCAACAGAGTGAAGCAGGGAGTACTTTTTGCATTTATAATGGCGGGATACTACATGCTCTGGCAGGTTAGGAACCAGAAAATACATGACACTGTGCAGTGAACTGTGGATCAGATGTTTATGGAGATCAAGAAGTAAGTGGGCTGGAGAGTCAGTATGTATGGCAAAGTAAAGAGAGCAGTTGAAAGAAGGTTTTTGCAGGATCAAAAATTTTTGTAATAGTAAAATAGGTACTGTTTGTGTTTTAGTTTTGAATGTCGAGGTTTAGCAGTAGAGGACAGTATGGTTGTATGTAGGTTTGTACAGAAGTGATGAGTTTTGGTGAT
This sequence comes from Oldenlandia corymbosa var. corymbosa, assembly GCA_949775105.1. Lineage (NCBI taxonomy): Eukaryota > Viridiplantae > Streptophyta > Magnoliopsida > Gentianales > Rubiaceae > Oldenlandia > Oldenlandia corymbosa. The sequence goes on from OX459124.1 coordinate 25,924,604, forward strand.
GAGCAATATATTTACATTTTACCTAAAAAAAGTTATGATGAATTAATAATTAATTATTTGTTTGTAGCAAAAAAAAAAAAAAAATTGATTATATGATGGAATTTTGCAAAGGCGCGAAAAGGGCAAGAAAGTCCTAACACATATTTCGCTCAAAATTGTAGGCTTCAGTCCGCTCATCGTCAGTACATATATAGTGAGCCTGAAAGGACAATGAACAGTATATTTCGTATTCTTTTTCATTTTTTTCGACCAAAAGTGAGGAATCATATGGAAAACACCACCTCAAAATCCCCTCTCTGAATTCGACCCAGATCCATATTCTTCCATATTTCCCCTCATATGTATTGAGAAAATATGAAGATCGGGTTTGGTGGTTTTGTGATTTCTGTTATCAGCTCGATTTGGGTTCACAGGAAAAAGCCTCCATCATCAACTTTTGATTGAGTTCTCTTTCTCTGTCTTAATTTTTTTCTAGGAATAATTACCCTCCTCCGCCAGTGAAGGAAGGACAAGTTTAATTGGTTGGCATCATCATCATCATCCTGCCAAGTATTTTGTAACGGCTGTTATTGTTTTTTTTTTTTTTTTTTTAACTTTTAAGGAAGCAAAGAACAAGAAAGTTTGTGTTTTGCGAGTTTCATTCTTTTGTTTTCTTGTGTTTGGTGTCGTGGATAACGCCGTTACAGTTCAGCAACCCCCTTGTCCGTTTTTTGTATAATCAAAGTTCTCGGATTTCGTCATCTATCTTTTTAGTATATTTCCCGAAAAGAAACAAAAACCCACCTCTCAAGGTTGAGGAAAAAGGAAAGGAAAACATTCTGTTCCTCTTGAAAGTGAAAAAGATGGGAACTTTAATTTAGGGAAAGAAGGTATTTTTTTGGGGGGTTTGTGGATTACGAGAATTGAAGTATATCAAGGAGTGAGTTTGGAAGGGGACCTATGATGATGGCGACTAGCAAAGATAGTAGTAGTCACAATGGTAGCAAAGGAGTTATGGATAATGGAAAATATGTAAGGTATACTCCAGAGCAAGTTGAAGCATTGGAGAGGCTTTATCATGATTGTCCTAAGCCCAGTTCAGTTCGCCGGCAGCAGCTCATCCGGGAATGTCCGATTCTGTCAAACATTGAGCCTAAGCAGATCAAAGTTTGGTTTCAGAATCGAAGGTATGACCTGTTTGACCCCACCATGTTTCCTCGCATTCTCGTGGATTATTTGATGGTTAAGCATTTACAGACATATCTTTCTGCAAAATGGAAAGCCTTGTTTCATGGAAGGGGGCATGCATCATGAATATTTCCGAAGCTAGCCCACTGACATGTTCTTTCTGTCTAAGTTTCTTTTTGTAATTTTGTCCCAAGTCAAGTATTATCCAGGTATTAGAATTGTAATGTTTAGTTTCTTTTTTTTACTGGAGTTGCTGATTCGAGGTTGGTGGGAATTGCTTAACTGGACTTTGTCATTAAATGGTTGGATGTTGAAGATTATTCAGCTGATAAAGTTTAGGTGATCAGGTGGAGAACTTATTGAACTGTATCTTTTGCGGAAATGCAGATGCAGGGAGAAACAGAGGAAAGAGGCTTCACGGCTTCAGACAGTCAATAGGAAGCTTACGGCTATGAACAAGCTCCTCATGGAAGAAAATGATAGATTGCAGAAGCAAGTGACTCACCTTGTGTATGAAAATGGCTACTTTCGTCAGACTCATCCCCGGGTGTGTGGTGAATTCCCTCTTGTTTCATAAAAATTTTTAAACCCTCTGCAAATCTCTTAATTATCTGTTCAATCATGAGTAATTTGGTGAATTGAGGTTGGCCTTTTCTACTTCTTCTTTTTGCTAATGGCAGAAGCCGCTGGCGACTAAAGACACTAGTTGTGAATCGGTGGTGACGAGTGGTCAACATCAATTGACACCTCAGCGTCCTCCAAGGGATGCTAGTCCTGCGGGGTAAGTGGGAATATAGATGTTGGGTCGTTTTCTTTGATGGAATATTGTGCTTTGTGTGGTCATTTTACATTTGCCTTGTGTGTGGTATGTGGTTGGCTCAGAGAATTTTTTGTGCTTTTTGGGTTTTTTCTTGTTTTTCCCCAGACTTTTGTCCATTGCAGAAGAGACTTTAACAGAGTTTCTATCGAAGGCCACTGGAACTGCTGTTGAGTGGGTCCAAATGCCTGGAATGAAGGTGCTTCACTACATTTTAATTAAGCTTAGTATCCTAACTGTAATTATGCATGACATGCACTGTATATGCAGTTAATGCATGGGTTCTACTAGTTGAGCTACCTTAGACAATGTGAAATTGACGCAACAAATCCCAATTTCTCAAATTTGTTTGGGAAATGTGTTAGCTCTCTCTATATGCAGTTAATGCATGGTTTCTGCTAGTTGAGCTACCTTAGACAATGGAAAATTGACATAACAAATCCCAATTTTTCAAATTCGTTTGATAATGCGGTAGCTGATACACTTTCCAACTTAATCTATTCTATGTATAAGAATGCATATCTTGTTTAGGTCTCTACCTTAACTCCAATCTTAATTAGTCCTCTCTGTGAGTTGATTGTATGTTAAGACTTGAGTTCTAATATTGTTTGTTCTGTGCGCTGAATTTGACTAGCCTGGTCCGGATTCCATTGGAATCGTTGCTATTTCTCATGGTTGCGCTGGCATTGCAGCAAGAGCATGTGGCCTCGTTGGTCTTGAGCCTACAAGGGTACTCTTGACTAGTGTTTGAGTTTTTTTTTTTTTTTTTGGGTGAAAAGATTGTTTTCTGTTATAACATGAGGCAAACAGGATATATGTGTTCGACTAATGAGGACTGTATTTCCAGGTTGCAGAAATCCTTAAGGATCGACCTTCGTGGTTCCGTGATTGCCGGGCGGTTGATGTCGTGAATGTCCTGCCCACTGCCAATGGTGGAACCATTGAACTCCTTTACATGCAGGTAAATGCATTCACTAGTCAATTGTGCTGTATCCCTGAGGATTTTCTCTAGTAGATTTGTAAATCTGCTTATATTTTGTAGTTGTATGCACCAACTACGCTGGCTCCTGCTCGTGACTTTTGGTTGATCCGCTACACCTCTATGATGGACGATGGTAGCCTAGTGGTGCGTATTTTAAGATAAGTTTCTTTCCTTTTTCTGATTGTATTACTTTAAGGTACTAAAATTGCTGTCTGACATGACACATAGGTCTGTGAAAGATCACTTAGCAATACTCAAAATGGTCCAAGCATGCCACAAACGAATAATTTTGTTAGAGCAGAAATGCTGCCTAGTGGCTACCTGATAAGACCTTGTGAAGGTGGAGGATCAATCATCCATATTGTTGATCACCTCAATTTGGAGGTAAAGTTGTTTGTTCCCAATTTACTCAGAACTTACCTATAATTTCTCAGTTTTAGTATCACAGTACCGATGCTAAAATCTTGTCTTTTAGCCAGGCGTGGAGTGTTCCTGAAGTGTTGCGCCCCCTGTATGAGTCATCAGCTGTCCTTGCGCAGAAAATGACGATGGCAGTAAGAAATATAATTTGATCTTACGCTTCTGGTACTGCCAGTTATGATCTTCACTACTTATTCTATTTTCCTTTTGTTCATGGAGGCTTTACGCCATCTAAGGCAGATAGCACAAGAGGTTTCACAGCCTAATGTAACTAACTGGGCAAGACGACCAGCAGCTCTTCGAGGACTTAGCCAGAGATTGAGCAGGTAGTAAACTCTCCCTGTTTTTTAAGTTTCTCTTTTATATTCTTAAATTTCCTCCACTCTGGAACACTTGAATCATGAGTCTTATCTTGCAGGGGTTTCAACGAAGCACTGAATGGGTTTACTGATGAGGGATGGTCTTTAATTGGAAATGATGGTATGGATGATGTTACTGTCCTTGTAAACTCGTCGCCTGACAAACTGATGGCTCTGAGCCTTCCGTTTATGAATGGGTTTACACCTGTATGTAGCGCAGTCTTATGTGCCAAAGCATCTATGCTTTTGCAGGTAATCTCATCAACAGTTTCGTTACATTTTTCCTTTTTAAGTGCTTACATTTTAGTTTAGATGCAACCTAGACGAAGTAAATGTAGATAGCTTCAAATCTAAGAGAATGTGTGAACTTTCTAGCTCTGCTGATTTTTGCTCGTAAGTTAGTTTCGTAGAAAGTTATAACTGTATGTTTTCTTGTGACAATTATTGCTCTTCATTAATTCTTACCAAATTAATAGCCATTTAGTTTCCTACCAAATGAAAAGTCGTTTCTAATAGTCTTTGTTTTCAATGTTTCAGAATGTTCCTCCTGCAATACTACTTAGGTTTTTAAGGGAACATAGGTCAGAATGGGCAGACAATAGTATTGATGCTTATGCAGCTAGTACCTTTAAAATTGGCCCCTGCGGTGTTCCGGGATCACGCATGGGTAATCTTGGGGGTCAAATTATACTTCCTTTGGCCCATTCTGCTGATCATGAAGAGGCAAGCACTTCTTTGATAGTGCATCAATATATCTTTTTATGTATGTGCATGAATTCTCAAGTTTATCTTATTCCTTTCGGATTTTTTCGCTTCTAGTAGATGCTGGAAGTCATCAAGCTGGATAATATAAGCCATTCCCCCGAGGATTTATTGATGCCCAGAGATATGTTTCTCTTGCAAGTAAGTTTTCCTCACTGAAAATTTTAGATTCAGTATTTTGCCCAGAGATGTATTTGCTCAGTTAGAGGATTTGATCAGTTTTAATTTGCTAGACTCTCTTTCTACCTCTTCTATTTTCTTATCACTCTCCCACATCCCTGCCAGCTTTGCAGTGGAATGGATGAAAATGCTGTTGGCACCTGTGCAGAGCTGATATTTGCTCCTATTGATGCTTCATTTGCTGATGATGCTCCTCTCCTGCCTTCTGGTTTTCGGATAATTCCCCTAGACTCCAGCAAGGTTAAAATTTTTATTTTAAGCTTCAGGTTTTTGTGATAGCTGCTTGTTCAGTTGTTCTTCCATCCTCCTCACTTCGGTCTCTCATGTGGTTGCAAATTGTGGTTGATGCAAAGCAGGAAACCTCAAGTCCAAACCGCACCCTCGATCTTGCTTCTGCTCTGGAGACTGGGACAGTGGGAAGTAAAACTTTAAATGAGATTGCTGGTAACAGTGGCACCACCAGATCTGTAATGACAATTGCATTTCAATTTGCATTTGAGGGTCACATGCAAGAGAGTGTTGCATCTATGGCGAGGCAGTATGTTCGGAGTGTAATATCTTCGGTTCAAAGGGTGGCATTAGCACTATCCCCATCAAACCTGGGACCTCATGGCAGTCTTCAGTCACCACTTGGTACTCCTGCAGCTCATACGCTAGCTCGGTGGATATGCCAAAGTTACAAGTGAGTAAAAAATGTTTATAACCGGTTAAAAATCTATTCTGGTGAATTGTATTCTTGATACCTAAAATTTGTAAGAAGATAGTGGTGAACCTTCTTAAACTCCTTTCCTGATTTTGGCTATCCAATTTCTGACCTAGAATCTGGACCATATATAAGTATCTACCGCACGTAGTTAATTAGGGGTACTAAGTACTATTTTGTTGGTAGAAGTCCTCTTAACTTTCTGGCCTTTTAGCATTGTGCTCATTCTTACCATCCTTATTCTTTGTTATCTTATGGTGGCCTGAGGTTGTTTTCATTTTCATTGCAGGTGTTATCTTGGTTTGGAGCTTCTGAAACTTGCTGGGGAGGGAAGTGAATCCATCCTGAAAACTTTGTGGAATCACTCAGATGCTGTTTTGTGCTGCTCTTTGAAGGTTTACCTTTTTGAATGTGATGCAATTTTTTATCTTCCTGTCTGCAATGCCTCAAGCTTTAATTTGTTTGCAAACGATTCTTGCAGGCATTGCCCGTCTTCACGTTCGCAAATCAGGCAGGGCTGGACATGCTCGAGACAACCTTCATTGCACTTCAAGACATAACTTTGGAAAAGATATTCGATGATCATGGCAAGAAAAATCTGTATGCTGAGTTCCCGCAAATAATACAACAGGTCGGTGATGGTGCTTGTTGACTTAATGTATACAATATATAGGTAGAAATGTTTTGTGTAACACAGGGATTGCAGAATGGCTGTGTTAGAACCGTTACCTCTCACCTTTCTAGTGACACTGCATTTCTCAGTAAATCTATCTAATACATTAATGGTGGGTTGATTGCGACAGGGTTTTGCTTGTCTTCAAGGTGGGATATGTTTATCAAGCATGGGGAGGCCTGTTTCGTTCGAGAGAGCAATAGCTTGGAAAGTTATGAATGAAGAAGATCAAGCTCATTGTATCTGCTTTACGTTCTTAAATTGGTCATTTGTGTAACTTTCTTTACTACTGCGATCAGGATAGTAGAAAAACCTACGATGATTGGCCTGTAGGAAACTGGAGATCATCCCTAAGCAAGACGGCCTTGTGAACTTGCCCATGTTGTAACTTGCATCCTTAAATTGCCGCCTCACTTTTGTTCTTTTGTTGGTTCAGCTTCTTCTGCTTGTCTTACCATTTCATTCATTGAAGAATGTGTTCTCTTTTTCTCTATAAAATGCATGTGATAATTTGCTGCTAAACCGTATAAGAAATTTTAGTGCATCTAGCATTTCTGGGAGCGAAAATGGGACTAACTAATTGTTGCACTTTCATTTTGGCCCAAGAGTAGGTAATGCACGATTAAAGATATATCCAGAAAAATGTAGTTCAATTTTAAAAGATGGGAGAGAACTGAATAAAGAAATTAGAAACCTAGGAAGAAACTGAATTAGATATCATTCTTCATTTCTTCTTCTATCCAGTATCCATGGAAATGATCAACAGACTATCAAGGTTTTTTCTTCTTTTTATTTTTTTATTTTTTCACCAAGTTTTGGAGCTGTTTTTTTCCCCCCTCAGCCAGCTACTAGTACGAGTACTTCAAATTTGCGATGAAATTTCATGAAATATTGCTTTACAAGCTGAATAAGTTTTCTCATTTTGATCTGCTTCTGAACTGTCTTTGAGGATTTCTGGTGCTTTGTGTCGGATCACGTCTTCATAACTGATTTTTGGAGGGGAAGGGGGAGAACCAACATAGGAGCTTTGTGAAATAATTTGATATAGTGTTTGGAGGGAATTTAATTACTATTTTATTAAATTTTAGTTCTTGATATTGTTTGTTTGATAAAAAAGTTACCATATCATCAACCAAGCAGAATATTTTCATCTTTCCACCTTTTTCTTTTTCCTTATTGCTGATCAGAATTTGTTATCTTTCTCTCCCTAGATTTATAGTTAAGCAGGTGTAGGAAAACTAGTGCTATATCAATGAAGAGCTAAGCGCGATCGACAAAAGGATGGAGCTAAGGAAAGAGAGAAATGTTGATCAGGAAGCCAACTCAAAATGAAGTCATTAGGCTAAGCTAACCTTGGGATGAGTATGACTATGATTTTGGACTTTTTTTTTTTTTTTTTGAAAAGGGGTTCTGGACTTGTGAAGCAGTGAACTTGTTATGATTTCCGGCTGGACTTCCAGCTGGTTTTTACCAAACTCATTGATATATCCTCAATAAACCATTAGTCTCCAGCATACTTCAAATACTAAGAGGTCAAGCTTGGGATGATCAGTGGAATCGCACTCAAGTGATCTTTATTCCCAAAATAGGTAATCCTTCGCAACCTTCGGAATTTAGACCTATTAGTTTATGTAATGTGAAGTATAAAATTGTGGCAAAGGTGCTGACAAATAGAATAAAAAAAGCGCTGGGTAATATTATCTCTGAAAACCAAAACGGTTTTATATATCCCGCGTGCAATTGAATTCATCAAGAATAAGGACCAACGGCAAAAAGGCTTTGTTGCCATCAAACTTGATATGAACAAGGCATATGACCAAATGTCGTGGGAATTTCTGAATCTGATTTTACATAGGTTAGGGTTTCCAGAGCTCATCATAAGTCTCATCATGCGCTGTGGTTCAACTGTTAGCTACTCAGTTTCCTTCAATGGATGGAAATCGAACTTTTTCTCGCCAAAGCGGGGTTTGCGACAGGGCTGCCCGTTATCACCATATTTATTTGTCATTTGTCAACAGACATTCGCATGGCGCTAGAAAGTCTTGATATGCAGCATCATTTTGGCATCAAAATGGGTAGGACGGTACCTCAGCTCTCTCATTTAATGTACGCCGATGATTGCCTAGTCCTCTTGGAATGCACACACGCAAATATTCATCTGTTTCAAGAAGTCCTTCACCAATATACACTCACTTCTGGGCAGCGAGTAAACCATAATAAGTCGGCAATTATGACAAGTCCAAATGTGCAGAATGGGATGAAGTAGTGGATTTCCACACAGCATGACATATGGAATTGTTCGTATAAAGGTAAATATCTGGGGCTCTCTCTTGATTTTATGCAAAAGAAGAACATTTTATTTGGCAGTAATGTAGACAGAATGAAGCAAAAGGGTGGGCTCTTGGAAAAATAGATCATTATCAATGATGGGTAGAGTTACATTAGCAAAGCATGTTCTATCTTCTCTACCGATATATATAATGGGTGTGTTTAAACTCCCGATTAGTGTTTGTAAAGATGTAGATTCAGTTATCGCGAGATTCATATGGAAAGGTCATGAGGCTGGGACAGGGTTCTATTGGAAATCTTGGAAATTTATGTGTCAATCTAAGTTCAAAGGTGGAATGGGCATGAGGTCAGCCAAGGAGCTTAATCAAGTTCACTCCAATCCGGATTCTCTTTTCGCAAGAGTTTTGAAAGCAAAGTATGCGAGACGAAAGGATTTTTTGGCTTCGTGTTCTTGGGGTTGGCGTAGCATCTTGCATGGGAAAGAGTTACTGTGTAAAGGTCTGAAGTGGAAGGAAGGCAATGGGGAAAGCATTCGCATTCAGGAAGAGTGGATTCCTGAGGTGGACAACCCAATAAGAAGCAATCCTCTTTTTCAGAAGAGGGATCTCTGGGATCATGTTTATGCTTGGCGGACTCCTCTACTACAAGTGTTGTTCCCCCAACCAGCTATTCACAAGATCGAATCAATTTATCTCTCACCGAAACAAGCTCAAAGGACGGATGTCAAAGTTTGGGCAGCAACTTCAGACGGAGCATATTCAGTGAAGAGTGGTTATTATGCAGCAGGGAATGCGTCTTCTCCCCCACTTCCTTCAGGATTGTCGACTGAAGCATGGAAGAAGTTTTGGTCTCTTAAGCTATCGGGAAAGATGCAATGGTTTGTATGGAGGGATGCAAATACTGCACTGCCTTCTTTTAAAAATTTGCAGCGACGTGGCATAGAGGTACAAGTGGTATGCAAACGATGTGGCAGAAATGAAGAAGACATCCAGCACATATTTCTTGATTGTCATATTGCTAAGGAGGTTTGGTCTGATTTCTTTCTAGGCCCCATTGTTAATGCAAGTTCTTACAGTACCTTCAATGCATGGTTGGAAAATGTGATTATGACTGGTCCTTCTGTTGAAACCATACAACAAACGTTTTTTTCCCTTTGGTCGATTTGGAAATCCCGAAATGAATCTGTTTGGCAAGACTTGCAGTTGCCTCCTTTGAGAATCAATGCGCTTGCAGCTAAGGAATGGCAGAATTTTGGAAGCTCATGTCGACAAGCTTCAACCCTCAAGCTACTAGACACTACTGGAGGATTTCAACAACAGCAACAGTCGGAAGATTGCAGCCCAGCAGTTCAGTATATTTATCAGAACAGACGGTGGTACATTCAAGGAATTCCAAAACCAAGGCGCGACAGCCTGGGAACTCATTAATAGTGATGGTAGCTTGATTGCATCAGGCGCTGAGAGTTTTCATGCTCTTAATGCTCTACAGTGAGAGGCTTTGGCTTGTTTGAGAGGTATACAGGAAGCACATAGGAGACAACTTCACAATTGCCTACTTCAGACAGACTGCTCTAGCTTAGTAGAGATGTATTATCATAGAATGCTAGTGCCTGTTCATTTAGGTGATCTTTTGCAAGACATTAGAGATGTAACTAGACAACTAGGTGGTTTTCAGTTAATTAAAGTTTCTAGAGAGGTAGTAAAAAATATTAACAGGCATGCTAGGATCTGTTTATCTTTATGTACTTGAGTGTAATCCATATAATATAGTGGCTTATTTCCAAAAAAAAAAAAAAAAGAACTTGTTATGATTGTGATCATTTTCTTGGTAGAGTACTTTTATCATATGCAAAGAAAGATTTGAAGTTGAGAATCGCGATTTTACCATATGGAAAGAAATCCTTTTGAGTTTGATCACAGAAACTAATTAATCCTGCTTATTAGAAGGTTAAGCCAATTGCTACCAATAAATTAAAGACAGTAGGCCAGGCTGCAGTCTTAAGGCTTCAATTATGCTACTTAACTAGCATAATTTACATATATATTCCAAAAAAAATATCTTAGTGTTATTCTTACAGAGCAATACTTTTAGAAGGGGGACTACCTCTACAAAGTTGTTGACCATGAAAAAATTTTTACCCCAAAAGGGTGGAAAAACGTTCCAACATCCAACAAATGGAACTAAACCACATGATCAAAATCAACCCAAAAAAGGAAGCCTATCCCCACTGAAAGATTGATCTAAATGGATTACAAATACATATACGTTAATTTATAGATATTTTCGGATGCATAAACTTAGTTACTGTCTAATTTGAACTCATTGAACTCCCTAGTGATTGCAGGAATGCAACTCGAACTCCTCGAAATTTGGCCTTTCTTTGGCATTCCACCTGATTTATTTCCCCTTAGGCCAGCCCTTGAATCCAAACTCACACTTTTCCTGAAAATCTCCCTCATCGCCTGAGCCTGCGACAAAACAGGATAAGCCCTACCAAACTTGTTAAACCTAAAACAAGCATTCATGTGGGCTTCCAGTGCATCTTGTGGTGATCTTTTCCCTCCGTTTTTCGCCGTCTCTTCCTTCACTGCTTCCGCGCACAGCCCGCATATCCATCTCCCCCCGTATTTTTCGCGTACTTTCCCGATGTATTCAAGCGTGTATTCCTCGATCATACCACAGCATTCGCACTTTGCATCTTCCACTTCCGGGATCGCGGGGAGAGATGCGATTACCTCTTCTTCTTGTTGATTAAGGTTGCTCAGCTCATATGAAATGTCGGAAGTCGTTCTTTTGAGTCCATCATTTGATAGCCTTCTAGGCTTGCTGTTGATGATGTTGTTATTGTTGATCACCATGAAGTTTTTGACTGGATTGAACGGGCTCCCATTCATTCCAATTGCTTCTCCATGAGGTGCCATGTTGAAGACTGAAAAATGTAGACTGAAGAAAGTGTTTGATTTTTTTTTTTGTTTTGATATTTTTGAGTGGAACACAGAAATTGGAACAAGATTATGACGATGAGATTGAAGGAGGGCAGGATGGCTATTTATGAAGGTTGGCTTCCTTGATCCTAAATCCATGTTGCATGCAAAAAGGTGCAGTTTGTGGACCATGGAAGCTTGGATGTCACTTGTCACGCTACTGTAATTACCTCTTGATTTGTTTCTAGGGATCGCTGGATTGTTCATTAATTAGGAGTTTTATTCAATTTGTTAAAGAAGGGGGATTAGAAATATTGGAGGAAATTAATTAAAACGATAACATCTCTTTTTTTGGTATTTTTTTTTCTTGTTGTTTTCGTGTTCCAACTTTTTCTTTTTCTTTTTTGTTTTGGCTTTAGTGTAAAAACACGTGAACCGGTTCTTTGTTGAGTTTACATGCGTGTCCAAAGCTATTTACCAAGGTATAGGAGTATGATCACAGATATATTTTAACATATTCAAGATACTCTCGACAAATAATCATGGCAAATTCGATCAAGACGAATTGATGATGACACAAATTCATGTCACATTTTGAGTGACTGGACCCAGAATGAAAGAATGTGACCATAACGCTTATTCAATACTATTAGAGTAGTGACATAATTATAGAAATGAATTCATTCAACCAGATGGCTAATCAACTTATGTAATATTCCTTGTAACCAAAAAAAAAAAAAAACCTTATATAATATTCCCTTCATCCCAAAATTATTGTCCAATTTAGATTTTTAATTTTAGTAAAAACTGAATTAAAAGCGAAAACCAAAACTGGAGAGTATAAAAATGAACAAAATACAATAGATCTTTAACTGTACTTACATTTCTTTGGATATTATATATTTAGCAGGAAGAAAAATTCTCAACCACTGTGTTATTCGATGTGTCGACTGTCAATATTCTAAAAATTAACAACGATCTCACGTTATGACCTTAGTAAATTAATTCGATGTTTATTATGCAACTTTCTCGACTGTTAGAGAAGAAATAACGTAGTCCATGAAAAAATAAAAGTACGGATCTTAAGTAAGTTCACATGCCGGGCAACTGTAACCATATACGATTTGAAGAAGCAAGGCTTGTCGTGATGGAGACCGATATTTTTTTATTTTATTTTATTTATTTTTTTTACGTTTCATTTAACAATTTGGAACAAAAGTAAAGGTTCACGAGGAGAAAACAACATATTGTTTTTAGTTATAGGATCAAACTGATCATGATGAATGAAGCATATAACTTTTCTTTCAATATATGCAGTTAACTGTTCCATGCATGGTTCACAGTTCTCAGGCTTTCTTTCCAAGTGATAAAGTAGTGAAGCACAAAAAGGAAAAAAATAATGTTGTTGGTTAGAAATGAATTGTTTGTCAGATTCTGGCACTTCAATCTTAATTCGTGTCTGCAAAAAATTGGATGATCACAATCAAACTACTATACGGACTTTGCTCGCATTCATGCATAAGCTCGGTTCTCACGTGACAAATAGTGATGTAAAGTTATAAACTCCAAAAATATCTGCCTAGCTAGAGCTAGCTTCCTCCACCAGTTTGTGTCACGACTCTGAATATAAGGTTTTGTGGACACCCAATAACGCCTGAAAAATATATTCTTCTTATAGAACACTTGAGCTATTAAGGCGCTTGAAAAAAGTTATCTAACAGCTAATAAATTAAAGTTTCGAACTTTAGAAATGGAAGCATCGTTCGATCCCTTTTGTTTCATGTTAGAATTCAAGTCATTTCTTGTAGTCCACTAGAAATTACGACAGTTATAGAGATTCTAGATTACTAGAAATTATCATAGATTGATACTCCCTCTAACTGTCTAACCCCATTTATAAAACATAAATTTAATTTTAGTTTGTACCTTCAAAATTCAATTAGAGGGAGTAGTTTGCTTGAATAGAAGAACTTGCCCCACAATCGTAATAGTGTCTTCACAACTAACACAAAGTCTTGTGCGGAGAGCCAACTTACCATGCCAAACACTAGAAATATTTATTAAGGGCGGTTCGAAAGAAATACTCTCATTGTCCCGAAAGTATTATTCAGTTTAAATTTAGTTTTTATATAAAACGAGCTAAAAGTAAAAACCAAAATTGAACAATAATTTTGGAATAGAGAGATTATATAAAAGTCTCTTGGGGAAGAGATCAATAAGAAAAATAACACATTCTTGGCGTCCCAAATTAAAAAAATATAGGATCATTATCAACAGCGGAGCCAGGGGGTGGCCAGCCAGTGCGGCGGCACCCCTCTCCATTTTTATTTTTTTGATAATTATAATATAATTATTAATGAAAAAGTTATAATTTGTTATTTTCGCACCCCCTAAAACTTTTGCAAACATAATTAGAAGTCTATCAATTAATTCATATACAAATATTTGAAACTATGACTTTTTTTAATACTCAATACACGTAAATCTTAATTAACTGAAAAAAAAAAGAAATAGCAAAAGTTTACAAAAAAAAGTTTTAATTTGAAATATTTAAACTGATAATGATGTGAATACCGTAGCAAGTCAGGTTCCAAATTAACATTAATAACATAAATTTGAGATCAAAATCAAGACCCAAAGTCATTAAAAAAAAACAAAAGCCCAGAATGAAGTTCTTAAAAGCTAAAAGGTTAATACAAAAAACAAATATGTAAAATGATCCAATCTTCATGTATGTGAGGATAGAAAACAACACATATTGGTATCAATTCAAAATAATTATACAAATCTTTCTCTGGTTGTGATTTTAGTGTAATAGAAGGAACGAGGTTCTTATTTTCTTTTTTTTTTTAAAAAAAAAAACTTGTCAAATTAACAATTTTTTTTTTTTTGGATAAAATTGCCAATACATCTTAGGAGAAAATATTGAACCACATAATAATGTTATAACTTCTACTTGCAAAACACTAATTTTAAAATTTAATATTATTTTAGTTTTCAGCCAATTGATTTCGCACTCCCTATTCTGAAATTCTGGCTCCGCCACTGATCATCATCCGCTCCAATTTTAGATGTGATTAAGTTCAATTTTAATACTTATAAAGTCGTTTAATCAGCTGGCATAAAAAAGGAGCGTCCAAGTGAAGGTATAAAAAGAAAGTTGTAGTAAAGCCCAATATACTAGCACAATCTTTTGAGTCGGCCCAAATTCTAACCATTGTTAAAATCCATCAATCAGGCGGCTACTTTAACATTTATAATAGTTTTAAACTCCTTTTATAACGTTAATTAATTGGGTACATTCCGTAGTACTTATTAGTGTACTACAAAGTTAAACATACCACATGCACTAAATTTTTTTCCTTAATAATTTATTTTATAATAATTCAAAAAATTAAAACAAAGTATACAATTACACTGGCATAAACAAAGTATACGATTTAGAAACCTGGCTACTTTTTTTTTTAAAAAAAAATTATAAAACAGACTACCTAATATTATTAGCACTTGATAGTATAATTATTAGGTCTTGTGGCATTTTATTATGCATTATCATCTTCCCCTTTTGCTCCAAGAAAATAATAAGCGAAAAGGGAGGAGCAATCCGCAGGGGAATAAATGTACTTTGGTAAGAAATAAAATACGGAAAGTTGAACTATACATATATATTTAAATTTGTGTCCCTTCCAATGTTGCAAGCTTTTGGAGAGTCTATTAGTTAATTATAATATAATACGTAATTGCAATTAGTGCTTAAAGCTGCTCTTAATATTATTCAAATATCACACTTCTTATGATGGCCTTTTGGTGACAAAATAATAATAATAAAAAGAACACCAAAGCAAAAGCACAAAAGCGCACTCTAACCCCTTATAAAAATCTATTGAATAAACAACAAAAAAACATAAGTACAGGTATACAGCTAATAAAGCCACCGGAGGGGAATAGTGGAAGATCTATATGATGAAGTCCAAATTGTTCAAAACGTGACGCTTTTGCTTAAACACTACTTAATACTATTAATATATTCATGATTATGAAAAAAGAAGCAGAATAGACCGGTCAGCCGACAATTCATAGTCAAAATTCTAATTATTAGCTGTTATACATCTTTTGAAATGTGTACACAGAAACAAAAATGAGCTGTAATCGGATTTCAATAACTGCAGGGGGTGAATTAGAGTTTCTTTTTATTTGATACAAAGGAGGCAAACAAAATGAAAATATTCGAAAAATGAATAACAATCTAGTGGTTAAGATATCATACGTTATGAGAGACCCAAATTTAATTTCCGCTAAAGAAAAGAGATTATAAGGGGTGAATTTTTTGCACATTAGTCCATTGAGTCGGAGTTTTTTTTTTTTTTATAAAAAAACAAAATAAAAATATTTTGTGATATTTGACCCTTATAATGTCATGATTAAGACATAATTTAACTCCCTCAAATTGCCTTCTAGAGTGCAGAGTAACACATACGCAATCAAATGACAAATGAGAGGCAAATTAACAAACGATTAATTTTTGGCTAGCTGATTAATTTCAACCGTACGTGTGCTCAAAGCTATATGGCAAAAAAGGGGGGGGCGTGTCCAATAAATTACAAACATAGTGGAAACTCGTGTACAAAACAACTAAAATAAGTTAAAACAATCTTTTGGAAATTTTCAAATGCCAACCAATTCAAGATGGCCAAAAAGAGTAGCTCAAGTTTGGTGAATTTCGAAAGCAGAAGAAAAGCGATTCACATGAGATCCTGAAAGAGAGAAAAAAATAAAAAAGAAAAAAAGAAAGAGCACAATTAAAAGCAAATAGAAAGAAGAAATTGGAGCAGTGCAAATATAGAAAATTGAAAAGGAAAGTCAGTCAAATGATCGCATACAACTCTACTTGGAAGACGCCTTGATTTGGTGAGCATGCATGCATTTTTCCTCCTTCCAAAACAACAAAAAAAGCTAAAGGAAAGTTTATTTAATAAATTAGAAAAAAGGGTTTTGAGAGAGACTTTAATTGTGTTTTATTTTGTTGCTTAATAGTTGTGAACAGCTTTGTTTGTCGCGAGGACGAAACCGGGTGCGAATTCTTGTCCTTAATCAGTCCCTACTTTAATTAGCATTGTTAGATGGTGTACACTAATTAAGGGTGTAAGGCTGTACGCATGGTTTATGGTTCCTGCACATTAATAATTTGTTAATGATATATTTGGTCAAAATGTACCAAATCATTCATAGCGAAGGGTAAGATAATTACAATAACGACTTTAATTTGGATATATATCATCTATCGTCGGGGTTATTTCGTAGATATAACATGCATGATGGTGTTGAGGTTACATACATTATCCTGAAGTGTTACTTTAGTGTTTCATGTTATAATCTCTTATTTGTTTTACCGAAAAATTTATGAAATTGGGACAACGGGAGAAAAAGAAGAACTGAATTTCTATGAGATTTGAGAAAATGATTTACCTTCATAATTAATTTGTGAAGTTTGTCATCAACCATATTTGAGTGTTTCATCAGAAAGGTTTAACTGTGAGCTGAAATCGGACGCGTAGTAAAATGGGTTGAATGTGCACGTTTATAATATGAAAAGTTATTTTCTCACTTACAACATGAAACATCGACCGAGCACTCAAAATTGAAGCACAAACTCAAAAGGAAATCAGTTTAGGTTTGTACCAGTAATTATCTGGTTTCTTCAATATTTCTCCATAATGGAAAATATATATATATATATATATATATCAATTACGTAAATATCGTTCTACGATGGGAATAATTTTCCATTATGATCGATCAAATAGTTTGTCAAGTTTTAGTCGATAAACTCTCATTATGTGTTCATCAAATAAATATATAATATCTCCTTTTTGAGATGATTGTTCAATTAAACTTTCATTTTTTCTAGTATAATTTTTGTTGGAATGTAAATATGAACCATTTTGAGACAGAGGAAGTAAGTCTCGTCTCAACCTTTTCCTTATATATGAATCATCTTCTAGTTATGATACACTCACTTCTTATATGTGATTATTGTAAATATATCTATATCTACACCTCTCTATATATATTGTTCAATATTCGTCTCACAAAGTCACCAGCACAAGAACAAGTTAGATTCTGACTAAATTACAGTGGACATTCGTGGATGATTACGATCAACACGCACAATACCGAAATTGAAATTAGTATGGATTGATTTTATGTACACAGGTAATATTGATGTAGAGTTATTTCTTTACTAGGGAATGCTAAGGGTGATGTGTAATTATCTCTAATTAAGTGCATAACATAAAAACTTTCTGGGACTGGATCTGACGTATTTTTGTATAATTGTGGAAACAAATAGAGTCCTGTACGTAATAACGATAAGTTCGGGGGAGCTACCGAAGTAATTCAAAAACAATTCCAACACGCGCGATTTACACAAAGGATCCCTCCAAAGACCAAAATGCAAAAAAAAAGAAAAAAAAATCCTTAAGGCCTAAGGTAAAGAAGTACCGACCACCACTCAACTCCCCCATGGCGCTGTGGTTTGACTAATTCCGTTGGGGAAACTATAATCATAGATTACTTGTCATGTGACTAATTATTCTTTGTCCCTTTCTTGTGCCTCGAGCCCGTTATGAACCAAATCATTATTAAGGCTACAAAGCGAATTGACAGAAAGAAGTCTAACAATTAAATCCAATTGAAATTTTAAGTTTAAGAAAAAAAAAAAAAAACTCTCAACAACATAGCTAATGCGCCTTCTAATACTTCACAAAATTTTGCAAATTAGTAGTACTCGTGATATTTGTGTTCACGATTTGAATGGGCCAAAACCCTGATCTCTGTGTTCATTTTAGATCAATTCACGTTTACTTTGTTACAAATGCGCTTGGTTATGTTACAATTAGTTCATCATCTAGGTTACTTCCTTTTAGGGTAAAGGCGCTTACTTTGTTAATCATTTTATTTCATTGTTATTTCACTATATATATATAACTTACTTCGTTTACTCTCTTTTTCATTTACATTATCACAGAAACACCAAACACCATACGTTACCAAGAGATTAAGAAATCAAGCATCAAATTGAAACATATACCACATTGTTCATACTCATATACATAGTCTAGCTACTAGTTGATTTACAACATTGCGAGGAAAGTTTTTATAATGTAGCAAATTGAGAAACATAAATGTGACATTAGGAGAGGATTTTTTTCTTTTTTTTTAAATATTGTTTCGTGAGGATGATTATGATCTCGATTTTATATCAAAGCAGAATGAATATGGCTCTCTCTCTTCTTAGTTCTTAGGGACGGACGTCGGGGAGTATACAACACATTGATTTACTAAAATATTTGATCATCAAAATTCAAATGTGACCAAATCAAAAATAATTGATGGCTACTTTTCGAAGTTTATAAACAAAAAGAGGGAGGTGGCTAGGTCAATTTTTACCACCAAAGGCGCCCACATTTTTTGGTTTGATTTCCTTGTATTGTTGTGGACATGCAAGTTTTTTTTTTTTGGTTTTTTCCCTCTTCAACCCCATTGAGTGATTGAATTGTACGCAACAAATACTGGACACGTGTCCATGTGAGGGGAAGAAAACCTCCCCTGCTAAGTAAACTTTCTACTCCAGCTTACTTAAAGTTTTCTAGTTTACTTCCCCATAGCCAGCCATTATAGCGGCTATCAAACTGAATTTTATTTTCTTTTATTGGTTTTGGTCTTTTGGAAGGACAGGTGTGTGAAAGTCAAGGCAAATATCTTTGTCGAAAGAAGAATTAATTTTATTTAAATATTGGTATGCTTTTTAGTTCTCTTAACACTTGGACCCTAGTTAATTGTATTTAATTCTTTACATCAAAATCAAGCAAAAAGTTTGCGGTAATACAACAAAAACACAAATATCACGGGAGAGATATGATAATCGATAGAAACATGTTTGATTAACGCTTAAGATGCATGATTTGATCCGTTTAACCAGACAATGTACCAGTTAATTATATAGCCAGAACTTTCTAGACCATCATTTTGTTGGAGTGGTATGATTCATAATAAAATGTAAAAATGATTGATAAAACAATGACGTTTGATGAGAGGTTATTCTAAACACCAGCTTAAATTCATTTAAGTATGATATAATATGATAAGGATAAATGAATGTATTAATTCAATCTGCAAAATGAGAGGGAAAAAATCATCATTTTTTTAATTTATCTTTGTTACAGTACTAAACTTTAATTAGGATGCATCAGAAATTTGGCTAATTGAGAACTAGCTAGATTTTCATTTTTTTTTTTTTTTGGGTGTGCGTGATTAAGAAGATGCTCGTGCCTAGACACATCACCAACAATATTATGATTAGAGCTTATCAGTCGTCAAGAGCGATTAAACGCTTATCTGTCTTCATGGGAACTATTTAATTGATGGACATCAATCTATTTTGTGTTTCTCTCTTTAATTTGTTAGGTCATTTTCAAATTTTAATTACATAGATAAGTTTGAAGTTTGAACAAGTCTTGTTATTGTCTCCCCGTCTAGTATGATTTAACGTACAACTCACTGAATCATTGACATGTAGGAACTAGTTCCATTCCATGTCATCATTAATTATACATCAATCCTCGAGTTAACAATGATTTCTTAATCAAACTTATGGCTGAGAACTGATCTCTGTGATACGAATACTTGAGATGATTGTTCTTAATTAGTCTACTTGATTATCGTAGTTCCACGTATTCAAGTACTCCTTTCGCAAGACACTAATTTTATAAGGGCATACAAATTACAATTCATTCTGGAGTACGTATAATATACTTTTTTTTTTTTTTGGGTGTTACAAAGAAAGGAGAAAAACTCAACATACATATTATTTAAATTAAATGTGCCCTGTTATATCATGTTGTAACCACAGTTTAACTCAGTAAGGTGAAAACACAAGTATAAATTAGTTCACTAAATCACGACCAAGTCCTAATTAATTATGATTAAAAATTTAAACCTTTACTATTAACTCCACCAAGGCCAACATGCATGTCACACCATTAAGTAATTGAATTAATTAAACTATGAACTAAAAAAAGGGAGAAAAGAATGAGCTTAAACAAAGAACCAAAACCAAAAAGAAAACCCAATGTTATAGTAAACCGAAATTTCCGTGTACCAACAAGTCACTCACTTTAGGTTTTATAACGTTAAAGTTAAACAACTGCTGCATGGGGGGGTCCTTTTTTTGTTTTCCCCACTTAGGCCTTTTCCAGTATAAATACCAAGCTAACCTCCCATTATTTCCTCCATGCCAATCAAAACATCAAATCTTCCTTAAAATCTCTCTCTCTCTCTCAAGTTCTCACAATATCCTCCTCTTCATCCAACAAAGCAAACCAAAAAAAACAAAAAAAATCCTGCCATAAACAGTAAATTAGAAGAAATGGACCAACAAAACAATAACATGCCAGTGATAGCCAAGAAATTCTGGCACTTGGTGAAAGTACTACTCTTCATGTTGAGGAAAGGAATCTCCAAAGGAAAATTAATGATCGATCTCAACATGCTGATGAAGCGCGGGAAGATTGCCGGAAAAGCCATTCAGAATCTCATGTTCCACCACAGCCACAACTGGGCTTCTTCTCTAGCCGCCGCCGCCCACCACCACCACCGCCGGTCACAGGACAAGAAAAACCACAATCTCCAATCCCTCGCCAACCCGAACTCCGTCGAATACTACGAGTTCAGCTGCAGTAACAGCCCGGCTTATCCCAGCTTCCACCTCCCCTTCCACCTCAACAACAAGAAAAACAAAAATAACCACCGCCACCAGTATTCCGGCAGCTTCTCCGACTTCTTCTCCTGCAACCAAACGCCGGCTCATGGCCATGACGACAATGACGTGGCGGTCCAAGCCGTTTTCAAGGCATTGGAGTTGTTGAACAGTGGCAATGTTTCGCCGGCGCTGCCGGGGTTCGGGAAGAGCCCGATGGTCCGGCAGCTGAGGATAACCGACTCGCCGTTTCCGTTGAAGGAGGTGGAGGAAGACAACCACGTGGATGAAGCCGCCGAGGAGTTCATTTCTAGGTTTTACAGGGATTTGAGGCGGCAAAATGGATTCGCTTCTTAAATTCGGGGGGCATTCGTGAAAATTATTATTTAAAGGAAAATCAATGCCTCAATGGTACTCCGTGCATCAGGTGTTGTAGCTGCACAATTTGGTATGGGCCAAAGAATAACTACCGAAAACTTCTGGGGTGCATCAGATAATTTTGGAATATGTTTGGTGCTTTTTTCACAAGTGTAAAAGATGATGATTATATATCTCATACATGAGAGCTGAAGGTTCTAGAGTGTTTGTAGAGGGGTGTGTCCATCATGTACAAGCTATTAATACAAACTATATATTAGTAATTTTAGGATATCAAATATGGGATGGTGTTGTACTTTGAAGTTTTTCATATACTCAAAATTAGGAATTGAGTTGTTAGAAACTCATCAAATCAAAGTGGGGGAAAAAAGAAAACAAAAAAATAAAGTTGATCATCAATGTAGATGAACGTGCACATGTTGCCGTCAAATGTTAGATCCATACAGTTTCTGTCTTATGTTTATAACGCATGAAGATTCCATGAGATTTTTCAAAATCTCAATTCTAATTCTTTTATTGATTGTGTACTCTTTTCTTTTTCAACAATCATTTTTGTTTGGTACATTTCTTTCCCATCAAATTAGGTTGGAATTCAAAACCTTTACCCTTACAATATTGTCACAATATTCATGGATCGATCATATATAATCACGAAATTATTGCTGAGAGCCTTTTAATAAGATCTTGTGAAAAGAGAATCCTAAATACAATTTCGAACGTTTTGACCATATATAACATTTTTTTTCCAAAAAAAGAAAAAAGAAAAAGAAAAGAATAAGAAAAGAAAAAAGAAAACCAGAAGTAGGGTAATTATTTTTGAATATGTCAAAGTTTGCCTGAGGTCCCCTTAGCAGCTGTCTACTTTCTCTAATAGAAGGTAATGTATATGTTGTCCCTGACCCTGAGGGCTAAGTAATGGGATGTGGCTTTATTGGAGCCCTTTAGTATAATGTTTTTAAGAAAGCAACTTCTCTTCTTTTTAGGCTTGGGAAATCGACTTGGAAGCCTCCTCCTTTCGGCTTTTAGTAAACACAAAACCATTCATATATATTTAAGAGATTTCAGAATATGCAAATGAACTGTAATTGGTGCCAATCTTACTTAACCCCTACTTGAGGAGTATATACGATTTTACAGGTATAAAGTGTCTAAAGCATATAGACTCACATGGAAAAGTTAACCTCATCATGCTTCGGAAATAAATTATTCATTCACAAATGACATTTAGCTGAAAACCCCAATTTCATTTAGCTATTTCTCTCAGGATAGAGGTAACAGATGGCTCATTTAGCTAGTTAAGAACCTACTCCCCTCCTGTGTTCATCCGTTTTACAATATATTCCACATTAAATTTTGATATTTGTACTCAAAATTAAACTCCATAATTGTTTGCTAATTAAATTTAATTCTCGATCTTTAATTTCTTGTATATACTACAGAGACAATATGTGCATCCTTGAATTCATTATGATATTATTAGGGTAGCATATTCCTTATTCACATAATTTAGCATTGTAACGGTGAAGTGTATGCTTCCTTCATTTTATATAATGGGTGTTAAAAGTGTTTTTTTTCCCCTTATACTTCATTCCTCCCATTTTAGTAATCTATGTTTTTTGTAATAATCTATTTTGGTATACACAAAGGGAGTACAATTTCGCCAAAGTTATTTCCCAAATGCTAACTGCGAATCCTTTGTAATCTGTATGGTGTTGTCTGGATGTGTTACTTTACAGTGTGCTTAAGGGACTAAATTACACAACTCCAGACTTCCCGAATCATTTTCTATATCTAATAAAGTGATACAGATTACATCTAAAACGTATCTTGCAACGCTATCTTATCCAAATACATACCAAACCGTACGATTAATGTACATTAATTATGTATAATGAAGATTCAAATTGGCTAAAGGGTTGCGAACACGTACGAAGCCTTCCTGCCCATAATCTTTATTTATTTATTTTTTTTTCCTTTTTCTTGGGGCAGCATCATTTGTACCTTAAAAATTGAATAGATTAAATCTGCTGTTTGATAAAAGTTTAACCATTAAGTATCTAATTAACAAAGTCATTATCAGTTGAGGTCGAGGAAAAGAGGGACAGATCAAGAGCATGAATTGGAGATTTCTTGCGGGCAAAACCTACGGCTAAGAAAGACCTTTTTGACTGTCGATTTAACTCATAGCTAGAAGAAGTTCATTGTGACTTATCTTCTCAAAACATGAAATATGTTATCTATGGTTGAGTGGCAAAATTGAAAGCCTAAAACTTTTTTTGGGGGGTGCATTATATCAAAATGTTAGGCTAAACTTTTTGAGGGATTATCATATTTATAACTATGAGAAATGGAAAACACTTGTCACCTTTTCAACTCATCGTTACTACACCTCAACGTTTTTGTTTTTGTTTTGTTTTTTTTTTTTTTGGAAAAATAAACCTTAACGTTAAGTCATGCATGCAAAGCCATTCTAACGGCGACATCGCCTACAAAAAAATTAAATTAAAACACATCTCGATCGATCTTGATAATATAGTGTTAAGCTTTGGTTAAAAGTTAAATATAGTTGGAGGCTTTTGAAATATTTTGCTAACGAATAATATTATCCCAATCCGTTTTAAAATGATTAAATCCATACTACTATTTTAATGCAATAACTGAATAATAAATTATAGACGGAGAAAATATGCATTTTATTTACATTTTATTCCGCAATGGTTAATGCAAGACCTCGACATTATCCTTGGAAAAAGGTTGTTATTTGTTTTCCCTTCTTTTCTATCCAAATAATTGGATAGGAAAGGGCACCAAAATGAGTCATTCCATTGCCCGGTAGGGGCTGCCCAATAGGAACTCGGATATTTGTTAACATTACAGAACATTATACTGTACCAAAACAGTAACAAACAATAATAATCTCCAAGAAATATGCGAAAGTAAAATATCGATCATCATCGTCACAAAACTTAAAACATTTTATTTGGTTCATCAATGATTGATGATTTGATGAAGATTATTTCCCGACATTTTGGTCCCATATAGGAAGAATTTGGTGTTAAAAAAATCATAATCAAGAGGTCAATAATTCATCTTTGGCGTACGAACTAAGCCAGGAGAGAGACAAGAGCTCATTAATCACTCAAGATTTCACCGAGTTTTTCGGATAAATAATTTGACGTCATTTTCATCTCTTCCCTCCCTCCATGCCAAAATTAAAATTTTATTTGTTCAATTATTTGTAACTCATCAAATATCATATCCACTATGTACTAAACTGATTGTCCAGTTTTTTTTTTCGCTTTTGATATAAATTATATTAAAATTAAAAATGCAAACTGAATAATCATTTCTAGATAACAAGAGTAAACGTAACTATTTTTTTCGGGAATGCAAAACGTATTATTATTAATTATAAGTTATTACACACAAAATGAGGTATTTCTTAGTTAAATAGGACAGTAGGTCTGATATTACCATACGTACGCTCTAATAGCTGGGTAAGTATAACCTCTTTTTTTTTTTTTTGGGTTTAGTCCAACTATAAAAGTGTTTTAAAAACCGGAGAAAACCCATATATGCAATGTTGGGCACCCCAATCATTGAATTATTACATGCACTGTTGTATTGTAATTTTAAAACCATGAATCGTGGAAGGCTGCAGAAGCAAGGTGGGGAAGTTGGCATGCTAAAAGTAGAGCGCTTTTCCTAAAGTTTTAACACTTATGTTAATTCATCAATTTGTCAAAGCTTAACTTTACCCAAACTAATGAAAAATGTGGTCCACCCCCTACTAATAAAATTCTGAAAGCAGCTTTCACGTTTTTAATCCATGGCGTTTTGTATATTTATTTTCATTACTCGCTGCAATTCTGATCAGCTCAGTAACCAGCCAATATCTCCGGCTTACTTAAACTTCTAATTACATGTCGGAGTAATTTAATCGTTTGCATGTATTTAGGTAGTCAAGAACTTCTAATTACATGCCGGAGTAATTTAATTGTTTGCATGTATTTAGGTAGTCAAGAACTCGACCTATATACAAACATTTTGAACCAACCAAATCATGATTTCGAATTTAATTATCTACTTATCGAACGCAAGTTTAGAGGATTTTTGTTCTTCGACATCAAAGGTAAGGAAACAATCAGCAAAATGAAACACATATTTCGTGTTGAAAAATCATTTGTAATTGAACTACTACTATCATCTTTGGTATTAAAGATAAAGATTAATTTGACATACTATACGGCACGGCGTGTACTATTAGGATGCATCTAGAAATTGTATGCGTGTATCTTCAACTTACAACTAAGATAAATTACTCATACGATCCCTTCACTTTGAGGTATGTTTCGCTTCGATCTCTAATTTTAAAACAGTTTTACTTTTTGTTTAGCTCTCGAAGAAAAGAGACAAAAATCCTCTCAATCAAGTTAACACCCCCCGCAACACACGTGAATTGGATCAGTTCATCTATGATTGATAGATTTTAAGAAGCAAAACCCTCAAAATTCTTATATATATATACACACGTGAGATCTTCTTGGACTATAACATGCATATATGCAAATGATGCAATGATGATTTTTATGATCTAAACTAGAGATAAAGACGTATCTCGTATACTAATGAGCAGTTCGTCAGCTAATGATTCAAGTCATCGAATCACAATATTCTTTTCTGTAAAACTAGTTGTAACTCTGGAATAATTGATGATTGATCTTTTTTCTTCTTGTATACTCAGACGGATAACTAAAAGTTGAGGATTAGAATCATATATGTATGAAAATGAAGTCCCAGGTGAGTCGTAACTCTAAAGTTGAAGACTATATATCATCCAAAATGATTTTGCTGTTACATTTACAAGTAAACACCGGTGTACGCATAATGGCCTACAAATTCAACAAGGAAGAAAAGCCTAATGGGAGTGCAGGTTTTTTTTTTTTTTTTCCACTTCAAAAAGTAGGTGTAACATTACATGAAAAGACTCTGCAAAGCAAACTCCCTCAGTGGAGCTAAAAGTATTCTCAATAATTGAGTTCCCCCAATTTTACTAATCAAAATCTCTCCCTTTCTCTTGACTTTACTCAACTGCCAAGAAGAACTATATGTGATTCAGATCCCATAAGTCATCCAGATATCCTGTGAAGCCTTTGAAGCTTTCAGAGTTTTTTTTCTCTTTCTTCTTCAGTTGATGGCTAGCTGATCATCATCATGCATGGGGCCGTCAATATTCCATCTCCACATACTTAGGACAGTTCTAAACCATACATGCTATGCCAATTGGCCCCAATTTTCAAGGAAGTTTGAGGAAAGTTAACTGGAAAAGCTAGCCGGAATAGTAGTAATTAATTTGTGACACCGTATCTTTTCTTATTTGCCAATTCTATCATACTAATCAATACAAACATGATAGATGTCTTTACTTCCCACATAAGATTAAACTGACACCATAGTTAAAATCAATCTATATAAATGTATATAATTCATATTGTGAAAACATTATTGAATCCAAACAGAAAACACAATACATCGCCTCTTTTAATTAGGCAATCATTATAAGAAAATATATGTAAGTCGTCATATGAAGTATAAACTATTATTATTCATTTATGGGCCTCTAGAAGCAAATTTGGGTTATGCTCACCTATCAGCTATACAAGTTACAGTATAAGTTTCATTGTGTTTTTTTTTTTTTTGATATAATAAAGGATGCAAAGTATAAAACTTTATTAATACATTTTGTAGATCAGAGATCCTGACCAAGAATGTACTTCAATTGCATTTTTTTCTTGATTGAGTTGATGCAATTAAGCAATATCTTCGACCTGGATACTAGAGTAGGTGAAATCTGAAGCCACTTGACCAGCAAGTGTGGAATTTTTAATAATCATATGACCACCAGAATTTCGTTTGGAGACATTGCTAAGAAAGAATCTCGCGCCTTAATTTATAAGCACTTTTATGGATTGCAAATTCTCTCCTCTTTTTTTTTTTTTTTTTTTTTTGGTTTTTAGTGCCCTTGCTATAATAATGTTAAGTTATGCACTTTTGTCTTCATCTATGATAGCCGTTGATCATCATCGTCAGGATATAAATATCTTAATCAGCAAAAAAATAAATCATAAAAACAATGTTGGTTCTTGTTTAATAATAATAAAAAAAAAGTATAGCCTCTTTACTAAGAAAAACCGCTTTAGTCATTATCAATCAATGTTGAAGTAGATAGGGATCGCACAACGATCACATCTTTGGATCCTCTCTTTTGAATTGTTTATTT
The DNA here is from genome assembly GCA_949775105.1 of Oldenlandia corymbosa var. corymbosa. NCBI lineage: Eukaryota > Viridiplantae > Streptophyta > Magnoliopsida > Gentianales > Rubiaceae > Oldenlandia > Oldenlandia corymbosa. The sequence continues at coordinate 25,952,295 of OX459124.1, forward strand.
TGTTGAAGTAGATGGGATTTGGATACACACACATAAATCCCTAACATATATATGTTCTTTAAATCCCTACCAAAATTAATAATTAATAATAACAATATTGTAGTGTATACATTACTATTTGCTTTATTGAGTTCGAGTGGTATACCTTTAAAATTTTGCTTTTTTTTGCCACTTTGGTTAAAGTTGATGTAAGACACCAAATTTTGCCCTCCAATAACACCTGGGGCTAACTCTCCATAGATGAGAAGAGCTGTGCTTTGGGATGGATGCTTAAGTGGAATAACGTTGTTGAAGCAAATGGCAAAAACTTAGGAGCCTCAAAAAAAGGCTAACAAATGATCCAATGATCCAATTAAAACTTCAAAGTGACATCCCTTTTTAATTTCGGTTGGTTTGTGCTCTGTGGGGTTTTCTTGGTAGTCCCATATTTTTCACTCTTTTCTTTTTCCACAAGTAAATCCAAAAATCTATATCTAATATTGATGGTTTGTTTTGCTTTGATGGATCATGGGTGGTGTCTTTGCCTAAAGTTACATCATTGTCTCTTTGGATTAATGGTCATAGGTGCTTCTTGATCGATATAATGCTGCACTGTTTGAGTTTTATTTTTATTTTTTTCCTTTCCTGCATTTTGCTTTTTATTAAAACATGTTACATCTAAATAATGAAGTCCTTAATCTTGAGATAATTTTAATTTTTGTAACTAATGATTAAGAAATGCCTCTCGAATCTTAAAATGAGTACATTGGTAAAAACATATTATCGGATACTTTTCTAACTACATTCAACATCACTTAGTAACTGTTGGGCTTGGTTCCCCTCCAATTGGGCCAGCAATAAAAGGAAATCAAACCAAGTCAATTTGGCTTTGGTTTTGGTTTGGCCGAGAAGGACAAAACCAATCCAATTTGGATTTTGGTTTATTTGGCCTATGGTTATAAATAGCAACCATTTGTCTTCTTTTGTGATGATTTTTCAGCCAAGAAGAGAAGGAAAATTTGGGTAGCTGTGCATTGTTTTTGTGCGAGAGAAAAAGAAGAAAACTAGGGTTTAGTTTTCGGTTTAACTCTCTTTTGGTGAGATCCTTCCGATCCTACTTTGTGATAGGTGTGTGTGTGGAAGAGTATTATTATAATCCACCTTTGGGTGAAGTCCTGTGTATCCACCGGTTGGTGAAAACTGTTTTCCTATTATTGTGATAGTGGAGATTTGACTATTGTTACAGTTCCGTGGTTTTTCCCGATTTGAGTTTTCTACGTAAATCCGTATGTCTATTTTACTTTATCAGTTCTTTGATTGCTTGCTTGGTTGATTGTCCAATTTTATTGATAGTAGGAAAGGAATTTTTCTGTGAATCCTTTCCGTTGATCTTTTGTGTTTATGCCCTTTCCGCCACAACAGTAATACGATATGGAGACAAATATTAAAGAAGTTAGACAGTATGGCTGCTGCGAATTGATTGACATTTATGCATGGAGCTATGCAATTTGCGGTTTTTGAAGGTTAAAATGTGTTATCATTAGTTCAACAAATCGCAAATGTGTTAAGACCAATGTTTATCATCATTTTATACCACTAGGCACTCGCAGTTCGATCAAAACAAAATAGACACAATTTTTTTTCATTGAAACGAAGCCGGTTTGGTCTTAAAACGCTAAATAAAAAATGGACCTTAAGTAGAAAGTGGCCCGCATTTGTAAGGTCCAAATTTAGAAATTTGAAAGAGGCAAAAACAACAAAAAGAAAACTCGAAGAACAACAAAACGCCCACCGTGGGGCTCGAACCCACGACCACAAGGTTAAGAGCCTTGCGCTCTACCGACTGAGCTAGACGGGCGTGTTGTCAAATCTAGACTCTTATTTTATATAACAACTAGTATAATTTTCGTTATTACTTTTCTTTTTTCTTCCCTTCAAAAGATCATTGTAACCTTATTAGAAATCATTGAATACCTTCTATCTTAAGATTCTTAACATTAAAGAAACTGCATTTTACTGATACTTTCTTAATCATCCGATCTTTAATATAAGTCATTTTGATTTTGTCTTAGGTTTCATAGAGGACGTATTTTTAATTGAAGAAAAAACTTTAAAAATATATTTTAACATTCGTTATAATCTCTTGATTTTTATAAAATATTTTTAAGATTTTTCGTTAATTAAAACCAAACCTATGAACAAATCAAAATGCCTTATATTAAGGACCGGAGCGAGTACAACAATAGGGAGATTGCAGCTTAATATACTACCTTTTCAAAGCCCGTGATCATTGCACTTGGTCTTTTACTTCTCCACTTAAGGCTTGTTCCAAAGCTAAACTGGTCCAGCCCATTGTGTTACCGCATTTAGGCCGAAGATTTGTTTTACACAGTTACAATCGTATTTCTAGCAACAAATCCAACCTCGGCGGATCCATTTTTGCATGATAACTCTTCAACTTTTTCATTTTAATCATTTGAAATCAAATTATAAATTCATTGATTTTTTACTAGAAAGGAGCATTCATAGTGAAGAATACGACTAGCAAAAAATTACGAGTGTTGGGTCTAGTCTATTTTATGCATCAAAAATTTGGTTTTCGTTTTTAACATTGATACATCAACACATTTGGTTTTTAGATAACCACACCATCCACCTATTTAGATGTATTTCTTGTATATCACTTGAACTTACACCTGGTCTTGCAAATATATTGGTACAGTGTGTTTTACATGATAAAAAATATTTATTGAAAAAATCAAGATTATTAAATTCGTTGATCAAACAAACGAACGGATTATATTAAAGTTCTATAGTGTACCCAAAATTGAGGTAAGCATTGCCTAATTTATGCACTCACTCAACTGTATGTTTCGTCGAGGCTATAAATTGAAGCTTGTTTTTCATAAATATTGTTGTTAATTATATATGCAATATTACGTTTGCAGTCTTCTCTCTTTCCGGGTTAAATTTCGTAGTCCTCTTTTGGATGAAAAGGTTGAGTTGAAGACTAATGATAAGTGGGGTGATCTTAAAAGTATGAAGTGGTGAATTTGAGTTTCAAGCAGCCATTGAAGATGGCATTGTCCGGTCCCTAATGCTCATAATTTGGAGGCAGCGGCGGAAGGAGGGGGACCAATACCTCCCCTAATTTTTTCATTAAAAAGTTATTAAATTTTTTAGTATAAATTTAAGAAAGATTTTGATTTCGCCGCTGCAAAAAAAAAAAATTTATACGCATTTTTATTCCTCTCGAAAAGTTATTGAAAATTTTCACCTCTACTCTTGTTGATTCTTGATTCCACCACTGTTTGGAGGGCTGCCATCACTCTCTTTGTTCATCAAAATAGTATGCATTGTTATCCAGGATTGTGATGATATTAGTCGGTGACGTTAGAGAGAAATTTTTTAAGTTTCCTTATATACCTTGTCAAATTTTTTTGTGATGAAATTAAATGTAATTTCTCATTTATTGATCAAATAAAATTTGCTCTCAGAAAAACTCAAACTAAGCAACCAGTTGAAGAAACAGAACGCCGAAGACACTTCTGATCCGAATCCCAACCCAAACCCGAACTCCAACCCCAACCCTTCCCAAGAACAGAGGTCAGATGTCCCCCAAGGCACTCCTCAACGCGTATCCTTTCCTCTTGGGCCCGAACGAGCAAGATGATGGCTTCTGATCTTCCCCTGCCGTTTAGATGAGAAAACACATTCTGATTTGTATATAGTTTTTCCTGGCAATTAAGTTCTGAGTGAGATTTAGCCTATTTGCTTAATCATTAAGTAGCATGTGTGTTTGAACAAGACATTGTTTTGCATTGTATCTGGATCATTTTAGAGGTTGTTGGAAAGGAGTATCTAAAAACTCATTTACACCATCCCATTTTGAATTTCATTACAACTGCATTGACAGGAATCAGGATCACTTCCTTCTAGTGACCGTGAATGTGATAATCTTCTCACTTCAATAGCTTTGACATTGCACCCTGTTGTCCACCCCCTTCCTAACCCAGTCAGGTTATTGATAATGCAAAATAGCCCCTTTTACTCGCAAGGTTACAAGTTGCGACTGTAGTAGTGGCAAGGGGTGTCGATCCCACGAGGACGTACAAATTAAATATGTATTCCTGATAATATCTTTCTTAGTGCAAGTAACCAAAACAATAAAAGTGATTTTTAGAAAATAGAATGCAAATAATGAAATGTTTAAATTAAAAGGATTTTTCAATTATGGAGGAGATAGGGTTCAATATCAATTTCCAATCCGGTTATCAATTAGCTATTAAACTTATGTGGTGATAGAATGTTAGCCGGTTCACTATAATGTCTCAAAGCTTCTTCCAAAGTAAAGGAAACATCTCCACAACTAAGAACCACTTATATTCCTATGGTAGTGCTCAGCCATGGGGTCATTACACACAAAAACCTATTAGGCCAACCATGCCATGACAGTATATTCCTATCCGACTTGAAATCTTGAACTTTTACGTTCAAGTCATAGCCTAAGTTGACAAGCCTAACCAACATATCTTATTCCTAGATCTATGAAGATTTAATGCACCAACAAGTACGTGATCAAGATAATTGTTGGGAATAAATGAAGAACATTCAACTTAGACATTCAAATTCACGAAATAAGTTCAATAACTAATCAACAACCATCATGCACTTTGAAATTAAACCCCGAAGGGTGTTTAGCTACTCATAGATGAATGAAAAACTAAAACACAGAGAGAAAACAAGGAGTTCATGTCCAAAAAGTTGAGAGAAAGAAAACTCTAGTGAGTGATTCGCCGACGACTTCGATCTTGCTCCTGATTGTGTTGTTGAAGTGATCACCAACCTTTCTCTCATTGTGTCCCTCTCTCTGGAACCCTAATAGCTTCCTCCAAAGTCTGATAGATGTTTTTGGGGTGTACATAGGATTTTTATTATGAAAAATCGCAACCCTAATTATCGTAAAAACTTGCATAAAAATAAGGCCGCAACACTCCGTAGAGTGGCGTGTATCAATCTGCAGAGTCATTCAGAAAGCTCACATTCAGCAGTACATCGCTCCGTGGAGTGCCCCAGTCGCTCTGCAAAGTGGTTCAAAAAGCGGAATTTCAAGTCTCGGATGCTTTTCTTCTCTGAATCACTCCGTGGAGTGGTCGCTTCACTCTGCGGATGCTTAGTGACTTCATCAAATTTCCTTCAAGTGTATAGATTATCCTTTTTATCACCCTTCAAATGCATTTTGCTCTGTTTGCTTCTACAAAGGAGATAACAAATAAACCATATCAGTAGTAGAAAATTCATATAAAATTATACACTTTGAAGCAATCTCAACACTATTATTGGGGTGATTTATATGTAAATTCCATTCATTTCAGTTATTTTTCATTTCTCCATCAGTGTAATGCTTAAACACGGGGAGCTTCACACCAACAATGTTGTTTAGCTGTGATCTAACTCTAACAGATGCACTCTGGAAATTCTCAAGAACCGTGCTTGACATTGTCAACCAACAGCAAACTTGGTTTCTGTCAAAGTAAAATAGGAATTTTACAGAATTTCACCCATTGACTCCTTTGTGGACACAATTGTTTCTTCAGAATCTGTCGGAACTGGACAGTTAAAAGCATCACTTTTCTTCTTCAGCAGTGCATGGGCTCTTGGTTCACCTATCAGGCGAGCTTTCGTATTTCCAAGCATAGTAGTAGAAGGAACGACATTTCAAGCGCTTGTTTGCCCAGATCTCACCTGATGAGCAGTTGAAATATGAGCATTTTTCAAAAATAATAAGCTTTGTGGGTGAAGTAGTCGTTCCAATAGAGAATGCTACTGTCAGATTATTTTAACAGAGAAGTGAAGAACTTTAAAGTAAAAAAACAGAGCATTGATATACAGGTATAACCTCCAGACAAGTGAGTAATGTATATTCCATCCCATGTAGAAGGGCTTTTGAAAATAGCACACGATGTTGCCTTTCAAAAAGTAGAACGGCACGCAACAACAGAGCTTTTCTTTTCCGTAAAAATGATGAAGAACAAATTTTCAAAGCTATCTTTTTGTGTTGTGATCCAAAAGAGATAACTTAAACAAAATTTGCCATCAAAGGGTAGTTCCCACATAGATGCAATTGCGCTTACTATTAGCAGTTGATTTTGCCAAAGACGGCGACATTGTTATAAACAATCTTCACCACAAAACAGAGGCCCATAATCTGGGTAATTACAGTCGCACAAATCAAGGTATCAAATCTCTCCCAGTAAGGTTCTAGATATGTTTAGTTTGGAAAAGAACTATATGGAATTTATGAATGCCATATAAACATGAAGCTCAAAATTGGTAAATCAAAAGCAAAATTTCCATTTCATTTTACTACTACTACTTGTGCTGTTTTTCCAGCTATAAGAAACTGCTTGTTCTCACAACCCTTCATTTCTTTGATGATTTTCTTGCTGTTTTGATGTGGGATTTTGAGAAGATTGTTTCCTTGGTGTTGTTAAGACTGGATCTTGAATGATTTTGGTGTGTTGATTAGAAAAGTTCTCTGTAAGTTTTGTTGAGCTTTGTAATTTTCGCTTTATATATGCTCCGTTTCGCAAAATTCGGAATTTTATCTGCTCCCAGAAGTTGCCGCGATTCTGTTTTAAGCTATCAACATGATTTCTTCAGGCAATTTTAACTGAGAAGCAAAAGGGTTCAAATTTTGGAGTATAAAAATTTGTACATTACGTTTTCTGAAATATATATTAGTCTTCTTGAATTCAATCAGCTCAGAGCTCAGTTCAGGTGGTTTTTCATAATGATGAATTCATCTTCTCCCTAGTCCAACTCAAAAGCCAATTTTTTTCACTTCCCTGAACCTCATTGTTTTACTCAACTTCTCAACTTGAATCATTTTCTTTCTTTTTCCTTCGATTAATTAATTTGATTAGATAAAAAATTACATGGATGGCTTTGCAGATTGACTTTGCAAGATTTTTACTTTGAAGAAGTTGAAGATTTGATGGCAGATATGCTTCAGCAAGTTCGTGTGACGGGCGAGGGGTAAAAGAGTTTTCTCAAATCCAAGCTTGAGTTCAAAGTAAGACAGAACAGGGTTGTTGGTCAAGCTGCTTCTACTGAGAGGCACAGATGGATGTTTTCCGATGCTCATCTCGGGAATGTGAGTCACTCAGAGGAACATTATTGATTATTATAGTTTTGTGTTTCAAGGCGTGATAAAGCATAAATTTTGTTCCGCCAACGCTAAATAACAACCCCATTTGGTCAACTATTTTATCAATATTCTGCAGGATCGTTTTGAGAATTTAATAAATTCTAACTTTTGTGGGAGTTGTCTTTCTGTTCAACATAATTAACAGTGTGAACTGTAAAGAAGATTATCCCACTTCACTACACCAATTAAAGCTCTTGGAGTGGTTAACACTTTGCCTCAAAGCAACAGTTTTTTCAAGCTTACAATGGGATGGGCAATCTTTATTTGAGCACATCATTCAGATAAGATGTTCCCTTATAATGAAATCTGTATTGTATGATCATGAACACCACTTGAACTGTTGAGTAGGGAATTTAAAGAGTGATGCAAGCTAATATGGAAGAGATGAGGAGCGCGTGAGTGCTGGCTTTAAAAGGAACCGCGACGCATCAACTGAAGGCATTTGGCTGCAGAGTGCACCTTTAAAAGGAACCGCGCTTGATGGATCTGAGTAAAATCTTTAAGTGCTGGCTTACGATATCATTTGGGCTGATGCATCTGATCAAAAGGTTAGTGGCTCCCCTGCTATGCTTCTTTGTGTGAAACCCCTTGGCAGATTTTAGCTTTATGCTTAGACATTAGAGTGGGCATAGTATTCTCCAATGATCAAGCCAGGTAGCAAAATGTGTCTTATCTTTTCTGCTGAATGTTCCCCACCCATTTCCTTCAATGTATTCCTTTGTATGTTCTGCAACCAAACTTGGGAACAAAAAGAGAACTGTTCCAATGCATCTAACTATTATTATTTCATCATTTTTAGGGAAGATATAGTCTCAGATATTCTCCTTGGATGTACTCCTGTCCTACCATGTATAGTCCTTTGTAAACAGGTTAGTTTACATTATGAATGAAACAGGCTGAAAGCTAAAGAGAGTGTCCTATCAAGAGAGGATTTAATCTAGCTGTAAATAGCTTTATAATGAACAACGGCTATGCAATATACAAGGATTTTCATGCACTGCAGCTCACTTGTGCAAAATTAACTTTACCTTGTTTGGTCTTACTCTTATGCAGGACAGAAAGGAGGTTTTTTCCGGTCATGCTTCGAAGAAATGTAAAATTCTCCTTGCACTGAAATTCCTTCCAGTTGAAGATGACATCAGTTTTCTGAAAAAACAGCTAAAAGCTGCTGAGGAACAATCTGAACATTTGAAGCTTTATGAAGAAAAAGACTTTGTGATGCCCATCAAAGTTCATTTTTATTGAACCAAATTCAGTATGTAGCTATTTAGATTCCTTTCATCAGGTGAAGACCTAGCTGATGGCATGGTTCTTCCAATTTTCTATGTATCATGCTGACATACATCTTATTGTTTTCAAGGCTTCGAGCTCTATATTTTTGCATTATTTTGACTGAGTCTTGGTTTTTTGTTTTGAAATTTTTAGAAAAGGAAAATTTGTTACATCGAAGGTGAATCTTCCAGCTAAAGAAGTACCCTCCTAAGCTCCAGAGCCAACACTAGGGATCAATTTTGCTATGATGAGATGAACCATAGAGATTGGCTTTTGCTGGTTGCTTTACACACTGATTGTTGGTTGCTCTCCATTGCATTCTATCGTGGTGCTGGCTCAACAGAAATAAAAGGTTAGTTGCTCTATGTCATTATTCCCTGGAGAGTAATGATGACTATCTGAATCCTGTGCATTTCTGTCTTAGGCCCACGTATACATCTCTGTTAGTGTTCTGCTTGCCATACATATGTTTACCAGCTGGACAGCTTGATATCTTTCTTAGAGTTTGGTACTTTGGTCATTGGTTATTAGTTTTTTTCTTGCTTCTCTATCTTCAAGTTTATTTTGGCTGAGTTAGTTGTATTTGTGAGCCTTTTTGGTTGCATTTTATCTTTAATCAGTTGTGGAAGTTGTTATTTTATCTTCAATCAGAACTCAGAAGTGTTTGCTTTCATAGATGTTTTCAAACAACTCTTATGTGTACCAATATTGATGCTGTGAAGAGATGTTGATCCTCTTTAATATCTGGGATCTAGATAAATACTTCAGATATTAGTCAGTGTACTCTTTGCGAGAAATTATTTTCAATCAATAAGGCTTGGCATCATTATTTACTTTTAGTAATGTCATACTATTGATGCTCTGGCATTGAATATTGCTTTAGAGTTTCTGTTGTAATGCGATTGGGTTTTGCACTTCTGACATGCTTATGGCTTCTCCCCTTTTCTCTTAGTATCTAGAGACAAACTTTATTTTGCATCTCATCTCTTTCCCTTGTCTTTGGGCATATTTGGGAGCTTGTTTGTTTGGTAAATTAACCGACAATAGTCTTGATGGATAATGTGGCTTCTGGACAATGTGTAGCCATCACATCGTGCTTAATTTGATCTGTTACTTCATAAACAACCCTTTCTTTAGTTTGCTTGAAAGATTGAAAATTCATTTGTGCTTATTGTGATGATATTTATTTCTTTCGCTGGTGTTGGGTTTACCTTTAACGAAGTTACCCATTTTTTAAGTTGTTGAGGTTGCTGTTTTATGAAGTCATGCCTCCGGGAGATCATATTGATTACTGAGTAATTAACACTATGACTTGATTATTAACATCTCTGGTTACTTTAGTTGGTGAGTTTGTTTGTGGTGCTTTGCAAATTTGAATTAATGTGCAAGTTGACTATTATATTACTCAGTTTCCATCCGAAATGCGTTGGTAATTAACCATCTTGTATATACAGATTTCAACTTGGGAAAGCTTACCAAACTGATGGAGTAATTTTCAAATTTTTTTCTGCTATGAACAAGATCGAGAAAGTTGAGGAACTTTCTGCAGAGATTAGTCCTCCTTGATTCCATTTCGTGATTGCTAATCTGCAAAGTGCTTACAATTTTGTCTTCATATTTGAATAATTGCAAAGCGCAACCAATTTTGTGCTTACAATTTTGTTCTTATTTGACGTGCTTTCTATGTTTGGGTAGGCGATAAAGCTAAGCCTCTGAAAGAACCAAAAGTTGAGAAGAAAGAATTCGATAATGTACAGTACTTAGGTTGATGGGTATTTTGTGCTTCATTTAGGATTTCTTGGTTATTTTCAATCTAGAATTGCCGAATTCAGGGCTGATGTGAAGCTACCTGCTGGCAATGCAAAGAGAATACATGTAATAGTGGTGATACTGTAATTTTATGCTCTTCAAAAGGATGAATAGGTATTATTTCTGCCGTGAGATCATTAGTGGTCCTCAAAGAGAGACCTTTGTATGCAACAAATTTTTGTTCACTGTTTTAACTATGAAGCTGAGGCGCCAGTTGTTTTGGGAATGCATTGTAGATGCAAGTCGCAGTCGGCACCGCAGCCATGAAGAATGTTCTCATCCCTAATAGACGACGTCATGAGAGGGATTACCATTTTGACATCCAAAGCAGGATAGTGACTTTGTACAAGTTGAGTTATCAGACTCTTGAAAATGGAGTTAAAGTTGTGCTATGCAGCACTTTTAATGGTCTCAAACGTTTCAAAATGGATACCCTAGACAATTACTGGTTATTTTAACTACCTTGATCATGAATGGTGGTGTTGTTTTATGAGACGCTACACTGATTAGCAAATATACAGCAGAAAATATACAGAGAAGATCTATTGCGAAAATGATTTGGCAGAAGGCATTTTTTAACTAACAAAGTGCGGTAATCCTTTTAAAACGTATGAAAATATTAAAACCATAAAAGTTCTTAAAGTCATTCGAAGATGCACTGGTTGCGCAACCTGAATAGACCTAGTCAAATTAATAAAACATATTGAAAACACTGCAGTATAAATTATTACATTAAACTCAGCATATTGAAAAGACAGCAGTACAGATATTACATCAAACCCCCTTGCAACATTTTAGTGTCACCAAAAAACCATCAAACCTAGCAAATCAACAAAGACAAGCGCTACCGCATCACCATCCTTCTCCAATAACCACGGTCCTGATCCTATGACGGGGCATGTTCTTGTGAAATTCCTCCATATCGTCCTCAAGGAGCTTTTCGAAGCCATTACTTCCTAGGCGGCAAACTTAAAAACAGCGAAGAGAAGCACACATAAGAAAATAAATATAGAGAGAAACTAACAGGCAAGAAAGACAGCAGCCAGGAGATTGAAAACCATACCACTAACAACATCCCCATAATGAGGAGCTTCATAGGCAGTAAAGCATATAGCCATTTTGGCCAAGTCGGCAGCTTTGGTTACAGAACTTACAGACTCTATGCATCTGCGCTTCCTACCAAAAAAACCGTAAGGTAGTTTGAATAAAAAAAATCGACAGGAAAAATAGCACCCAACACAATGTAACACAATGTAAATGAATTAAGTAGGAGTACAGGGGAGAAGGGAGCATACTCAGAGGGCAGGCTAACTTTGTCTTGAATTCCCGGCATAGTGCGTATCATACTACAAGAAAAACCAGAAACGAGTTTGATTAGCTCTCAACATAATTTAAACGAATTACATAGGAACGCATATAAGAGATGAGAGCATACTCTTTCACCAGGCTAACAACATGTGAACCAGATCCAGTAGCAAGAACATCACCTTTAATAATTTCCCCATTACCTTTCACCTTATACAGACCACACTCCTGGACACAGTTAAGAGACTAGGGTATGAAAGGTTCTATTTCAGAATATACAAAAAAATTAATAAGGTTGGTAGAGTACATATGAATGGGAATATATAAATAAGGATAACCAGTAAACAAACTCACGATGATCAGCAGCAATCACAATTCCTTCTTCCAGAACAAAACCCAGAGTGGTCATTCCCTTTTCAAGTACAGGGTCCCAAGGATTAAACGTCTACCAGAAAAGGAGAAAAAAGCTTACATTAAACCATGCTAAATGGTAAACAATTTAAAAATAAAAATAAAATAAAAATAAATTACCCCATCCGGACGCAGAACAATTAAGCTAACAGTTTTGAGTCCGATAAATTTTGCTGAGGAGGATCCGGCGGTAGTCATCTTTCGTTCGTTCCTTAAATCCAAGCAAAACAAACAAAATCACCAAACCAAAATTAGGGCATTAATAAGCCTACTCCGAAAAAGAAAAGATAAAAGCGACAAGAGATATTATTAACCTTTGCAGATGTCCAACGGTAGACGAAATCGTTCAAACTCCAGATCTAAAAGCAAAAAAAACACACAACATCATCAGCCGAGGATGAACAGAGTTGATTCATCAATTCATATAAACGCGACTAACATACTGATGAAAGAAGAAAATCGTAACACCAAAATAATATGGATCTAAGAGGAAGCCCTAAATTCAATGAAGAAAAGGAGAGCGGCGGCCAGAGAGTTTGGTTTACCTTGGCAGATTTGGGCGAATTTTTGTTGCTATGATTAACTCTTTAGAGTTTCAGTTGGCGCGGCAGGCTCTTATTTATATGGTGGAAGAATCACCGACTTTCACTACAATGCAAAAGTAGTACTCCCTCCATCCCATAATTATTGTCCACTTTGCCCCAAAAATTTTGTCCCAAAATTATTGTCACGACCCGGGGGCCTTGAGGGTGGCCAAAAGGCAGAATCAGAGAAATCAGAGGTGGCCGGAGGGAGTTAGGTCGTGAATCGGGGAGGAATGGAGAAGATAGAAGGAATTGGAAAATTCCAATTTAGCATAATAATTCTTGATAATCCACTTACAGACCTTGACAGACTTTTTATAGTCTGCAAGTTACAGAAAATACTAATAGGTCCCTAAACTTTCTAATTCCTACAATTTAGTCCTATAATTTAGTTCGGGGCATGACAAACCCTTCCCCTTAAAAACAGTCTTGTCCCCAAGACTGTCATTACAAAATCACTACTCAACAACTGAACAAACAGAAATTGGCACTAATACCATTTTTGCTAAACAATTGAGAATAAACAGAAAGAAATGAAGCGAACAAGCAGCTTGATTGAGACCTAGTGACACTTGATCACTAGCAGATTCTCTCACTGGCAATTACATATTCCAAGCAATCCTCCATACAAAGTTCTCCTCTTCAACTGTAATCACAAGGTTTAGGCTTCCTTCAAAAATGGATGTGTTTCCTCTAAAACAAGTAACCTTTTTATCCCAACTTCGCATTTCCAAAAGTAAGGTTCCAGCTTCGAAAGCAGTTGCCCTACCAAGCCATAATCTGTTTACACTTCTCATTTCAACCTAAGCTGTCACCATGTTCCACTCTAATGGCCAGCTTAGGTTTATCAGCCTCAATCCGAAATAATGTGCCTCCACTGAAACATGTGATCGCTTTATCCCATGATCTATCGAAACATATCATTTCAGAATTGTGAAGATGTACTAGTCCCCCAGGCTCAATTTGAAATAGGTAGCCCTCATTTGCAGTAATGGAAGTACTCAAAAACAAGTCTAAATCATCATCGTCATGCTTGCAGTTCAACTCAATTAAAACAGCACCATTTGAACTCGTAAAGAGTGCCATTGCTCGACCAAGTAGTTTACCATTGAGCCTTGTTGTTGCTGCTGTCTCAGTTTCATGAAACTCCAGCAAGTGACACTCCTTTGATCCCGCCGAGGTTTTAAATGCACAAAGTTGACAAGCCAATGGTGCCGATACAGTACTTGTACGAGCAAAATGACAGTTACCCTCCAAGTCAAACAAGATACAAGTTTTTGTATCACAAAATTCTGTGCTGCCTCTCAAACATGTGGTCAAATTAGGCCACACGCACAGTGCTTCATTAAAACTATGATTGATCAATATAGAACTTAGGATCCCCACTAACAGTTTGAATATTCGAAGCTGTGCTTCGGCTGCCTCCGTAAGTCCCGTACCTCCCTTGAAAGAAGTTACCATTTCAGCCCAGGATTTGAGAGTCAACTTACTGTTAGAATTTTTGCCCAGCATTGAATTCTATTCAACCCAACCTTGCAGATCAACGCCCCATTTTGGATGAAAACGGATAGCCACAAATCTTGCACAAGGAAGAACCAATAGTCCTTCTAAAAACAAACTTTTATGGTCAATGACAATCATATTTTTTTCGGCAATTGAGATCCCATTTTCAGTACGAAACCATCTTCTAACTGCTTGGGAAGAATAAGCTCCAACCACTACCTTTCTCATGAACCACTTAATTGATTTGGATAGACATAGGGCAGGGATGGTTCCAGTCTTAATCATATCAAAAACATCAATCCTATTTAGCATAGAGATATTGCAACTCCAACTAAAGGAGAACATTATTACAAGGTAACCAACAAGCTGCCAATTTTTATATAAAACAGTCCCTCCTTTAAATCCGGTAATCAACAATGAAAAATCATCAATCACTAGTTGATTAATACCAAGTATATCAAGTAGAAGATCACCTTCCCTAATACAGCATCTATCAATAGCATCCTCAAACAGATTTAAAGACAGAAGACCACTTTTTGAGAAAATAGCATGCTTTTCCGATCCCAGGCTTCCGATACTTTCAAAATGAAAACATTTAGCTCTAACTGGCAGTTCTCCTTTTGAGAATCTTTCGCGGGAACCTTTGAGTTGCTCGAATTGATCACCAGGGCCAATGGCAAAAGTATTTGGATGATTTCCCATAGTTATAAAACATAGCCAATCAGAACCATATTCTAAGGGATTACAATTAACATTTGACAACGATTCACCGGTAATCATATTACAGTTGCGCTTGTACTTCCATTTAATCAAAACAGCTGCTTTCTGTACCCAATTAATATGGTATTTCAAAAGATTTTTAAAAACTAGACCACCCTTGAATATGGTTACCTTTGTAATCTAAGCACAAAAAGTGTTGCTGATTTCCTGTCCGATACTCACATTTAAAAAGCTTAACAAATGAACAAAATGCTTCAAGTAAGTATGAAACATCCTTGAACCCTTAAGAAAACTCCAAATCGTGTTTCCCATTTCACTAGACTCGAAAGAACCAACAATAGGCCATTCTCCTTCTAACGTGTTCAGAAAATATACAACACCCTTCGTCCTCTCATTTCTAATATAATCACCATATATAATCTCCATTCCATAACAAATCTGAGCATTTCTGACCAACGTAGTTCCCAGTGCATCACAACACTTTGACAAAACCAACAATACACAAGTAACACTATGATATTCAGCAAAACATCAACATCACTCGCTAATCCACCCGGATCAACATAAAAAGTAGTGGTTTCGACCCATTTCAAACATTTATGATCATCTACTAACCCCTTAGCACTATAAAGACTTCTTAATCCTCCCGGATCACTTTCTGGTAGCCAGCAACTATAGCTACTAAAAAACGGTTTCAAAAACTCGTATGACACTTTCTGGTAGCCAGCAACTATAGCTACTAAAAAACGGTTTCAAAAACTCGTATGAACCCGCAGTAAGATCAACTAAGAAACGAAGATCAAATGAGGATTTATGACTCAAATTCAGAACAACACTTTCAGCCATCGAACTCAGGGTTGCAGCAATTATCTCTCTATCATTACCAACCAAATTCCTCATATCGGCAGAAACATCATTCAGAGCCACAGAACAGTCATCTAAACTCAAATTTTCAGCACTAACATCTTTCAAAACCACAGAATTATCATCAACGAGTTGCAATGACGAGATAATACCTGCTGCATCAACATCATTTTCTCCTTCATCACCATTCTGACAGTTGGACGAATTACCTTCTCCGCCAAACTCTTCCTGAGAAAATGCTTCACTGGACTGAGAAGAATCATCGATAGCTTGGACGAAAGAGTTACCATTTCCAGCAGATGTCTCCTCAGCTAATTTCACCTCGGATTCCACCATCATACCCGCATCAACTTCTTCAATCGTTGGGACTGACGCTCCGCCTTGATCTGACTCAGAATCGCCGGCCTCCCAAACGTTGACAATCACTGTCGGCCGGATGGAATTACCGAACCGGAGCTCTAGCTGGCTGACAAACCTTTCCCACGTTGATAATTGAGAGGCATAGAGTAACCCGTATAAGAATCTCAAGGGTTCTCCGGCTAAATAGAATTCGGCAATGAATAGCTTTGAATCAGGCGGTACAGAATTAGAAGAGAAGACCTGCTCCTTTCGGTCAATCCATTCGCTAACATTTTTGCCTGTGAACAAAGGTATCCCGGTCGAAGATGGTTTAGGAAGATTATGAAGTGCCGGATTTGGAGGAGTGATTTCGGTTGCTGGAAGGGATAAAAGGGTTTTAACCCTAAGTCGATTTTCGTCGGATTTAATCTCCATCAACGAACTAGTGTGGAATCGGGCAACGGAATGAAAAGAAAAGTTTGGTGCGATTGAAGAAACGGAGACTCGCACAGATTTCAGAATTAGGGAGGTAGAAATGGATTTCAGATTTCAGAGGATTAGGGAATAGAAGGGAAAGAAGAGGAAAAACAGAATCGATCAAATGATGCAGAGTCGGCCGAGGAAGGACCGCTCTGATACCAAATGTCACGACCCGGGGGCCTTGAGGGTAGCCGGAAGGCAGAATCGGATAAATCAGAGGTGGCCGGAGGGAGTTAGGTCGTGAATCGGGGAGGGATGGAGAAGATAGAAGGAATTGGAAAATTTCAATTTAGCATAATAATTCTTGATAATCCACTTACAGACCTTGACAGACTTTTTATAGTCTGCAAGTTACAGAAAATACTAATAGGTTCCTAAACTTTCTAATTCCTACAATTTAGTCCTATAATTTAGTTCGGGGCATGACATTCACCCGCTAAAGCGGGTGGACCTTGGTCCCTTTTCTTTTGATTTTTTTAATTAAAATTTGGGCCAAACTAAAAGACTTATTTGGGCTTTTCATTTGTTTGGGCCAATTTGTTATATTTTGAACTGTTTTTATTAACCATTTTTAATATTTTAGATCTTAATTAATTTAATTATTATAATTTAATTACATATCTATTTCATTTTTAATCCATTTTACCCTATTAAAGCAGAATACAGGATGTTGATGTGGCAATTTCTTATTAAAAAATTTTGGCTCCAAATGCACCATATTGCTTTAACCATTCTGCCACGCGTCATCCCTTTTTAAAAGAAAAAAAAATTTCTTATCCAGAAAAACAAAAGCTAATTTACAAAAATAGCTACACAATTTTAACTCCTAACACTTATCATTTATCAATCAAATCAAGATAGGATTTAAATTTGTCCATAAAATTATCTCCTTTATTACTCCACATTCTTTTGTATGATTTCTGCATCGGTGTACTTTTCAATATTTTTTCTCCTTTTGTAGATGATTTTTTATTTTTATATTATTTTTTGCTAAAAAAGGGAAAACAATAAATATGTAGCTATTTTATTTTTTCTAAATCAAAAATTTATTTATCCATTAACACAAAATTAAAGTAGAGGGGGCGCCCAGGCATCTGACTGGGCCAAGCATCTAGTTATTATTTAAGTTGTATAACTCAAAATTAATAATCATAATTATCATTTTAATGAGTGAACTTAAGTCTTAATAGTAAATATATGTGTGCGTATTTTAACATGGACTAAATCACCATTGTTGATTTATTATAAAATCATAAGAATTAAAACCAGTAATTTATTTGGCTATTAAACGTCTAAATTTATTCCACCGAATTAATTTAAACGTTACATATCCTCTTCTCCATTTTGACTGGAAAAGTGAGCGTGGGTTTACCCATCTCTGGTGGGGTTTCGGAATCATTGTATCGTACACTATGGTTCATTGTTTTAGGTGAACTGATTTTTTGATTACACGCACTTATAAAACCTCTAATTAAAAATTGAGAAAAAATCTAAAACTTACTACTTAAAATACAGAATAGAAAAGTAAAAAATAAGTAAACAAAATATGATTTTAACTCTTCTCCTCGATTGTAGCTTTCATCAACTCACCACCATAAGATTTAATCCTGAACAAATTTAAGTTAGTTATTAAGATATAAACATAATTTATATTCCATAGTATATTAAAATCCATAATATATGAAAATATTCAATTATAAAATTAATCGTTAACCCAAAAATACAAAACAATAAACGATGTTCATATTCAATAATATACACGTTCATGATAAAACCTTTATATGTTAACATAAATTCACATTATTACGAGTTAAATTAAAATTCATGTCCGGAATAAACAAAGTTCATGTAATTGCAATGATTACTACATTTTTCTTAGGGATTTTAACACTACAGTTTTAGGAGTCAAAATAGTTTTCGAATTCGATTGTGCTTTCATTTCGAAGGGTATCTTTTTTGTGAGGTACTGAAAACGGAAATTTACATGACGTCAGCGTATCTTGTCACATCCTCAATGATAGGTTGACTGCAGGTCAAAAGGGTATTTGAAGAATTAGCCATAACTCTTGGTGGCAAGATGTAATTTCCCCATAGATTATTAGAGAGTAATACAAAAATTTTCCGTTGCAATGCAAGTCCTGTTCCATCACAGCCGTTCATTTCTTTCTGATCGACGTGTATCATTTAATCCTCGAGAATCGACTCCAGTACGAAAAATCTCCGTATTCCGTGCGCACAAATTCTTTTTAATTTCCATCCATTTCCACCTCCAATTTCACTCTGCTCAGTTTTGTAATTACTACTCTTCCTTCCTTGTTAGTACTAGAAATCATCCAAATTTGTTCAAATTAACGATGAAGATCCCCAATTATCCGCTAACCCTACTTTGTTGGTAGAGATTACCTCCAATTTCGGCCATTTCTTGATTCTCTTTCACTTGCCCGATCACATCAGTTTGTTCGAGCAACTCATTCAAAAACTCGAAATTGCTTCTCACATTGACAGAAAGGAAAGGTTTTAGGGTGGATTTAGGGTTCAAGAATTTGGATAATGAACCATGCGGGAAGGACTGCGTAGTGGAAGAGGACGTGGAGGAGGTGGTGGTGGAAGGAATAATCAAGAAGCTAGAAAGACAATTCAGGGGAGGAAGACGCCGTTAGAAGCGGAGGAGCCTAAAGAAGAACCCCGTGATCTTCGTATTGGAGGAGTGCAGGGAATTGCCACCAGAACTAGGGGGAGGAAAGCAGCGGCCGCGGCCGCTGTTCTGGAAGAGAAAAAGGAACCAGAGCCGATTACAGCGGCGGTTGCTGTTACCGGAGAAGGAGGGAAAGTTGACTGTAAAAAGCCTATGGGTGATTATAACATCAGTGGCGGTGGGTTTGACGCTGATGATGAATCATCTCTTTCCATTCCTAAAGAGGTTAATGTTGCTTTACACTGTTCTTTTTTCCTTTTTCTTTTCTTTTTCCACCTTGATAAATTCTAGTTCTATATATGCCGCATGGTCGTATCCTTGATGAATCTTAGCCAAGGAGGTTACTTTTAGTTCACATTTTCACTTCTATTCATCGCTGAAGCCGGTTAGCCTATGAAAAAGTGAATAGACAAATGGATAGTAAGTACCGGAGATAAGATCTTAGTGATGATAAACTTGGCCCCTGTCTGGGTATCTGTGTTAATCTTGAATATATTTCATGGACCTTTTTTGCTAACTAGGTATCTTGTTGTTCTTTCTTGGGGGGTCTTAAAAGTCAGAATTTTATGCCAAGAGACCTATTAGTTCTGTGCATAATGTGTTGCTTGAAAGTATCTACATTTCTTTTTCAATTTTTACTTGTACTGGTTGTTTGGTCGCACCTATACCTTCCTTCATCGTATAATGCATGCTTCTTGTTGGATCCAGCAATCATGTGAAATTTATTTAAAATGTTTCTGGCCTGCCTTTAATAGTTCCAGCTTAAACATACTGTTTTTGTGCTCTATAGATGCCAAAGGTTTATAGTATTATGGTGTGAACTGTTCTCGATTATTGTTCAACTTTGGCTCTTTGGAACATTAAGGTGATACTTACAGTGGCTGCCGGTGAATTTTTCCCACAGGTTCAATTTGAAGGTTCACCCAAGTATAAAGTTGAAAGAAGGCTTGGGAAAGGAGGTTTTGGCCAAGTATATGTAGGTATCCCTCTCTCTGGTAGCGATAGAAGACAGGTACACTTCACAGATTTTAAGTATCCAATTCTTAGTTTGTTTTTGTTATTTTTGGCTGCGCAAAATGTATCATCAAATTAATATCTCCACTTTTATAGGTGGCCATAAAATTTGAACATAAAAGTAGTAAAGGATGTAATGGGAGTCCTCCAATCGAGTGGCAGGTTTACAAGTAAGTTTGTATCATGGATGGCAATGATGACCAGAACTTTTTTGGACCGAAGCTGACAGTGGTTTTAAATTTGCAGAGATCTCAAGGTTAGTCATGGTGTTCCTCGGGTGCATTATACGGGGATGCAAGGTGGATTTTACATTATGGTACGTAATGGTACTCCATATTTCACATTCGCTGCGTCTTTTTCGTGTGGTGTAGTTGTCCCCACTCTCCAGCCTTCCAGCTTTGTAGATCTGCAATATAAATCGATGCTGTAATTTCTGCAGGTCATGGATTTGCTGGGTTCAAGCTTGTGGGATTTATCGAATGATAAGACTAGTCCGTAGGTCTATTAAATTGATTATTTCAGATTTCTTTTATTCACCTAGTTCTTTGCGACTTTGACCAATTAGTGAGTGTATTGAAGGTTATCATCTTTCCTTAATATTCAGGATGACTACTGAAATGGTTGCCTGCATTGCAATTGAAGCATTATCAATATTGGAAGAGCTGCATTCTAAAGGGTACATTTGTTTTGTTTTTTTTTTTTAGATTCCTGTGCCGGATCTCTATGTAGTTCCGTACAAATTCATATTCCTCCCTACATGGCCAAGTCTGATGTCCTGAATCTTCTTCGTCTGACACATGACCAAACCCTCGTACCCCTTGATGTAATTCAGAAGCAAGGAGTTATTTATGATGCATAACTGGATTAATATGTGAAAATGTGGACAGGTATGTCCACGGTGACGTGAAGCCTGAGAACTTTTTGCTTGGTCCACCCGGGACGGCTGATGAGAAAAAACTGTTTCTAGTTGATCTTGGGTTAGGTACAATACTTTCCAACTATGCTTTAAAGTTTGTGTTGCTCTTCTGTCCCTCTGTAGATACTTATATTTACATCATCTCATGGACTATCAGCTTGTAAATGGAGAATCGACCCCGATGACCCTGCTAGCGCCCATGTGCAGTATGAGCAAAGGCCAGATTTGTTCAGGTATTCATTAGTTTGTTTGAGGGCATGACTTGATTGATCCTCATCATCTTGCTGATCTCTTTGCCTTATATTTCAGGGGAACAGTTCGTTATGCTAGTGCGCACGCCCATTTAGGCAGAACCAGTAGTAGGCGAGATGACTTGGAATCTCTTGCTTATACACTTACTTTTCTGCTCCGGGGCCGTCTCCCTTGGCAAGGATATCAGGTAAATATTGAGTAGAGGACATACAATTTCATATTAGTTGGTTTGTGACCTTCTCTTTCTTCTCTTTTTTTTTTGGCATGTCACTTATGTTTTCTTCATTTTTTCCCCGTGTCTTGGTGTTTATTTTCTGCTAGGGTGAAAATAAAGGGTTCCTTGTGTGCAAGAAGAAGATGTCAACATCAGCAGATAGTCTCTGTTTATTTTGCCCAACACCCTTTAAATTGTTTGCAGATTATGTTGTGAACTTGAATTTTGACGAGGAACCTAACTATGCAAAATGCATTTCCCTCTTTGATGGGATTGTTGGTCCAAATCCAGATAGTAGACCAATTAACACAGAGGGCGCTCAAAAGGTATGAATTAGTGCTTATGGTTTATATTTTCCTAAGATGATATATGCAAAGCAATTTACATGGATGTTATGCGCTTAAGTCATTGGGCTTAAGTCAATTACCTGAATGTTATGCGCTTCTTGAAGTTCATTGGGAAGAAGAGAGGCCGCTCTGAAGATGCGGAAGATAAAGAGCCAAAGAAGAAGGTGAGGATTGGTATGCCTGCTACTCAGTGGATATCTGTATACAATGCTCGTCGACCAATGAAACAAAGGTATGTATTCAAAGCAGGACTTTACATGGATGGATTGGTAGGTTGGAACATCATATATATTTTTGTTTGTGTTGTTGTGGAGACTGCACCGGTTATCTGATCTTTGTTTACTATATTACTTCCCATACTTTTTATTTATGCCTTCTCATCCATTTGTCTGCATTATGTATGTACTGGATAATGTATTAAGTATATACTGAGTAATGTATTGAGGCAACGGTTTTCTTTCCTTAGGTATCACTATAATGTAGGTGATGAAAGACTTGAGCAACACATTGTAAAAGGAACTGAAGATCGTTTGCATATTAGTAGTCTGGCATGTTGTCAAAATCTTTGGGCAATAATCATGGATGCAGGGACCGGCTTCACTGCACAAGTTTATGCGCGGTCACCTACCTTCCTTCACAAGGTTTGTGATGTGTTCAATTTCTCTTCATATACTTCCTCATAAGCAGTGCAAGAGGGGAGGTACTTGACATTAAACTGTTTACTCACGTTCTTTGTTTGGAATATGTTTTATTAACCTTTTTGCCCCTTGTATTATGAAGGAATGGATAATGAAGCAATGGGAAAATAATTTTTACATTAGTGCAGTGGCTGGGGCTGGTAATGGGAGTTCCTTGGTAGTAATGTCAAAAGGTAAGCTAACGTATAATACTTTAACTATACGTCTTATAGTACTACCTCTTATGCCTTATAATACTGCCTTTTATGATATGTGATTATGTGGTCACTTCCATACAGGTACACCGTATTTGCAGCAATCTTACAAAGTCTGTGATATTTTTCCATTTAAGTGGATAAACAAGAAGTGGAGCGAGGGATATTATGTCACCGCAATGGCTACAGCTGGAAGTAAATGGGGAATCATTATGTCTCGTGGAGCTGGTTTTACAGAGCAGGTTTCAGATTAATATTTTTGGTGTTCATTTGGTTCATAATATCTAGGGAAGAAGTATGTGTTGGTAATCAATGCTTTGACTTAGGTTGTGGAGCTAGATTTTACTTATCCCAGTGATGGTATTCATCGGCGATGGGATGTTGGATATCGTATAACTGCAACCGCCGCGACTTCAGACCAGGCTGCCTTTATACTTAGTCAACCTAAGGAGCAACTAACAGACGATACACAGGAGACCCTTCGCACAACTGGATTTCCCAGTTCTCATATAAAGGTTCATATTCACTCTACCTGAATTGTGGATTCTTATACGCTTTTTTTGGTTGCGGTTCTGTTAGTTACGCATCTGATGTCGTTGCAGGAAAAATGGACAAAAAATCTGTACATTGAATCTATGTGTTATGGGCGTACAGTTTCATAGTTTCTTAGTGCCGTGAAATTCATGACTTCAAAACATCAGATCGATCAAGGAATACTTGTCCAAGAATCGTAGACCTGGATGCCAATGTAGGTTGAGAAAAGTTTGTGATTGCGGCAAGCTGTGTATCAATTACAACTTCCAGTTGTAAAGTAGGTACATTACCACAAAAATCTGTATAGTCTTGGGCAAATGATCTTTTGGTACAGTGAAATAGTTTGACACTGTACTTAAATGAAATGGAATTATTTTTCAAGCCTTTTTGTTCTATTCTATCAAATTAACTAACAATTCATCAGGTGAGCAAAGTAAGTGGTCTTCAGGTCTTCAACTCGTAATAGCAGATTATGGATAATTTTGGAGTGAAACATCACGAAGACGGCCTGCCACACAGTCTCTTTATCCGAACTTGGTCCTGTTAATGAAACAATATCCCATAATCATGTTATTTCCAACACCGCTTGAAACAAGGAAGAAACATGGATGAATTTGATAAAGATACAAAGTATATTTAGTATGATATGTACCTCAAAAAAATCAAAGTCAAAACGGACACCAAACATGCAAGTGCAACCTTCGGTCTCATCGTGTAGTTTTCTTTTAATATCTATTACCCTTGCATCCCGGTATACAGCAAGGTCTTCAGTTTCCTGAGTACAGAGGAGACAAAAGGCAAAAGATTAAGCATTCAGCTCGGTCTCCAGAAACTTGCTTCTTGTTTTTTGAAATTTGCTTATAATTTAAACAAGTAGAAGAAGGAAACTATTCTCCCAGCTTTCAGAAAAGTCAGATATTAAATTGCCTTCAACCAAGAACAACGCCATGCGCATTGCGCAGTGCAGTTGAATAAAGATTGTGGTGAAGATCGGGAAACAAAAGCCATACCCTGTAGCATAAAACAAGGTCTCCAACCTTGACCTTCTCACATTCGGAATCCTCCAAAGGAATTGAACGCTCACGTACACCCCTTTTCACATTAACCCACTCATCGTGATCCTTATCAAAACCAGCAAACCGTACACGAACTTCCTGTGAAGAAAGTACGAGGACACAGTTAATAGGTGGCAGATTCAGTAATTTGTTGAATTAATCTAATTACTGTTTGACTATACATCCAATAGGATTGCCACATGGGATACTTGTGCTAATTAAAAGTGAGCAAAGCCATCTTTGAACAGCTGGTATACTTTGATACAAAATTTCATATTTTCTAATTCATAAACATATCTAAAATTCAAGTGGTCCTTTTTCGGATAACAACTTTGCCAGTAACACAAACATTACTATGTTCAAACTGGACCAAATTGCTTTTCTTACATGAGAGGATATTGAAAAGTATACAGAAGAAGAAAAGTTCTTACAAGCTCTCCAGAATGCACAATTCTGTAGTTGAGAAATGAAGCAACATCATACCTGAAGACAGCAATAACACAAATGTCACTGGATATCTTCATTACCTACCTTTTACTTTGTAGCGGAAATGCAACAAAATAATCCAATTCACGGCAGTTCTAATGAAGTCTCTACAGTCTTTGAATTTTAAACTTTAAGACTACACATATGGAGAGGAATCAGGAGAATGACCACAACTCCCGAGATATCAAAACCTTCCAACTTATGGAAAATGGTCTAGTGACCACTTTCGGGACAAGAAAACCAATCACATAAACTAGACCACCTTATACACAGAGAACTGGTTGCATCTTGAAAACTTTAAAGATGCTCACCAAGCAAGATCCCTCGCTGATTTAGCTTCGTAAAGCAAGCCAGACAGCTCTGCAGCGACAACATCTGAAAATATCCATGAACATTAGGATGAGTAAAACAAAATTTCAATCATATCTGGCCAAAAAGCAAAAAATTTCCCTCTTATTTTAAGAAAGCTCAGAAACATGGACAGCAGACACTATTTAACTTGCAGATGTCCAACGCTTGACATGTCCCTTCTATTTTTAGGATCTTAAATTTAATGAGAAATTGTTTATACTGTAAATATCACATAATTATGCATGATACTCAGCAAGTCATGGTCGATGAGTACAGAGTCAGTATACAATTTAGAGATATCAAACTACAAATTCACACAACAAAATGGAACCTCTGGGCTTATAATAAGTTTGAATTGCAAGATCTAAGCCTGCATCAGGAAATTGCAACTTGACTTCTTCACGAATAGTAAGCGCAGAATCAGTTGCACTTTTATCTATGAGCATATTTGTAGGAACATTAGATTTCTTCACATTTCGATGCATAGATAGGAATTCAGCTTTCAGGTCTCTCTTCCCCCGATCTTGGAACCAATATGCTACCTACAACATCATAATTGAATGCAAGCAAAACCATCAAGAATGATTAATGAAAGGGTCAGTGGGAAATATTAGAAAAATGTGCACCAGAATCACCTGCTCCCATTCTATTAAAGGTTTCCCACATCGATGAACTGAATTACTGCAGAACAATCATGCAAACCGATTGTATAAGTCAACTTCCCAAACACTTAAGGGAGGGAAAGAAAGAGAGAGGGTCTAGGGACATATACTTGAACTTGTCAGATAGTTCTTGAAAGAACTCTGATTTAAGGGGTTTTCCACCCATTTTCCTCCTGTATAGGCTCTCCATTTCCATAACCTGATAAACAGAATGAAATCCTACCTTGTGAATTACATCAAGAACCCAACAGAGAAAATGCATTCTGACCCCTAAAATAAAAACTAAAATAAAGAATCAAAAAATCTTCTCTGATGACAACACTTATATAAAGATCAAAACTTTGGACATGCATGATTGAAAGCAGAAGGAGAATCAGAAATAGAAACAGCAAGATAGAAGGCATGAATTGAAAACAGAAACAGAAAAAGGAAGTTAATTAAGATGATTACCTCAGCTAGTGTAAACTCGGCATCGAAATCATTTTCCATTTCCATTGAATTGAGCTCGGCATCCATACCCATTGTCAGAGTGAGATTATTGAAGTACTTTCCCAGAGAAATTTGTGTTCTGCACTTTGGTAGAAATATATATTTTCTTTTCCGCCATTTATTCTTGTTTTGGGTCCTGGACATCCTTTTCGAAAACAGTCATATTCAACATTAAAATTTGGGCTTTTGTCCAAAATCATGTGGACTGTTCCCCAGACACAAGTCTCTTCATTTAGTATTTCAAATTGTCCAAATCCTGAACTTAATTTCCACATTTTCCATTCTTTTGATTTTGATTTGGTTTTAGCTTTTGTTTTTTGTTCTTTTTTTTGATGTAATTCGCATCGAGGAATGTCTTAATTAATTTAATGTACAAATTTTGCGTCTCTCAGTAGCCCAGAGAAGGTGTATGTATACTAATGGAAGGGTACTACCATCATACATTTATATGATAGATTAGAGAGTAACATTAATAATCCCACAGAGAAGATATTCGCTTTGGTTAAAAAGGTGGGTTCGAATTTATTGTACAACATTCCTCCAAAAAAAAAAAAAACTCACATTTAGTTTTAGTGTAAATTTCAAAACTAAATATCTTGGGACACAGGAAATATGTCCTAACAATCGCGGAGTTTTTTTTTTTTGAAAAGGAATAATTTCGGAGTTAGTATTGATAATGTTTCAACTTTGTTTTCGCCTTTTTGGTTGATCTTCACATTTCTTATTGACACCAAATCATTGTTACTTCCCTGTATAATTATATCAGGGAAGGCCTGAAATTACTAATAACAATTATATTTTATTTTTCCGGACAAAAGAAATATAACTTGTGGTGCTTCATAAAAATCTTTGTAATAATGTACGAAAATTATGTTATCGTCGTCTTGAATTGTTGGTCGACCAACTATTTCATTTAGACAAAAAAAAATGACCTTAGAAAAACTTCCGAGGTGTTGATAAGTGGTGAACAAGACGAAGAAAATGAGGGGAAAAAATAGAACCGGGAAAAAAAAAAAAGAAAAAAGGAAGCCTAACATAGAGTTTCATGATGGAATCCTCGCCATTAGCCTCTCAAAATGTTGCAAATGTAACTGATCATTTGATACAAGAGTGTGAATAAAATTACAAATACAATTTGCTGACCAATTGAAATGGTATGCTGCTTTTTCTTCTTAGCTTTGTCAGAATTGGTGATGAATGAAGGAGAGTAGAGGAAGGCCATTGAAATATGTTGCTGCTGGTCACGATCATCACCACCTTTGAAGATTGGCCTTCCTATTACATGCTTGATCTGTCCCCTACCCCATTCCTGACCAAAGTTCAAAAAGATATATTTATGTCGTTATTCTTTCTACAAATATTTGTTAATTAGAATTTGGAGTTGATAGAAATTCTTTTTTACCTTGAGGTGATCACCAATGGTGATGATTAATGAATCCTGATCCGGATGGAAAGAAACCCATCCTTTCTTGGAGTAGACATGGAATTCTTGAGCTCCGTTGAAGACATGAACACATAATGCATGAGGGAATTCTGCTCCTCTAACCAGCATCCTAATCACATCATACCTTAAAGAACTCTCTGATTGATCTCCATTCATCATAACCTGCCAATTATTATGCTTTTGGAGACAACAGATTGAACTGAATTCTTGATGATGATGATCCTCTTTCTTCACCTCTTCCCAATTACTTGTCACAGATGAATAAGTATTCTGCTCTAGCAATTGCAGAATCTTCTCTGCCATGCTCTCCATCATTGAGACCAGCTTTTCCATCTTTTCACTGTAATAATTTGATAAATGAAGAACATTGTGAAAGTTTGGCATTAGCATCGGAAAATTTGAAATAAAGGGCCAAAATTAGAACTTTTTAGTTGGATTTAAGTAAACCTGAAGTTTGAATATGCGAGTGGCAAGATCTTCTCCATTTCATTCTTCAAGGTTTCATCTTTGCACCAAATAAACTCTTCATTAATATCCTTTTCCTGTTCTTCTTCTCCATGGAAATCTTCGAACCCATATGGCTTTTCCGTCGATGTTGTCATAATCTTCTTCTTCTCAGGCGAAATCCCAAAAACCCCATTCCCAGCATCCAAAGCTGATTTGATCAAGTCCAAGGGAACGCCATGATTGAAAACCTCAAAGCATCCAGTTCTTGAAACAGAGTCAATGAATTTCATGATTGCTTCATTCTTTAATGTGCTCAAGCCTTCAAAATCAAGCTTTGGAATATTCTGAACGCTCTTCTGCCTGGGAAAAACTCGATCAGGAAGAATGAGGTCAGGAACTTTAAGAGAATGTTCCAAGAATTCAGACAGAACATCTTCATTAACAAATGAAGATCGCCGGCCAGAAGCAACAGGGGAAGGCGGCGGTGCACGGGAATCAAAGATCGTCCGGCCGGAAGCAACCGGCGATGGCGGCGGTGCACGGAATTCAATGATGGTATTAGTCTCAGGAGGCGGCAATACTCCAGATGGTGTCAGTGAACTCATTGCAAAACTCCCTTTTCCCTTCTGGAAAAAAAAAGAAAAAACACGCACACACACCTCTCTGAGTACTACTTTCTCACTGTGAGACTGTGTGTGCGCTGTTAGTGTGTACGAGGAGTTTTGTTTCGATTTTTTTTCGCTCGATCAGTAAAGAAAAAGGGGAAAAGGAGGAAGCAGCAATGATGGAAATGTTTTCTTCATTACACTTTATTCAAATGTTCATCTTTTTTTTTTCGAGTATGTTTTTTTTTTTTTTTTTTTCGCTTTACAGATGATCTTCTTTGCTCTGTCAATTTACTCAATCTTTGGTAATTATGATTACGAAATGGTGTTTTACAGAATGTCGTGGTGCCAGCTTCGCCAAATTGGATTGCCATGGGGTCAAAGTGTTTTGTGTGTTTTTTTGAGTTAACAACAGTGGTAAGACGTGCAAGGCATAACACTTTCTCCGGAAAAAGTCTTCAAATTAAGACCCAAAAAGATTATAGCGTTTTGGTTTAATAAAACAAACAAGATGAAACTGCCTTTTAATTACAGGCCATCATTTGAATTTCGTAAACCTTCTAGCTATTTTTATTTTCTGTGATGTACTCTCTCCATTTCAAAATGTAGGTCGTTTTAGATTTGGAGAGATTTTTCAAAATGTAGGTCGTTTTACAAATTCTAGGTAAATTAATGACTATTTTTCTAATTTTACCCTCAATAAATGATGCTAATCTATTTCTATTTAGTCTTGTTTATAGTTTCAATGTAATTAATGTGGGGTAAAAAAAATATTTAACACATAAATTAATTGTTGGATGATTGTCTCATTAGTTTACGTGCCAAGTCTAAAACGACTTATATTTTGAAATGGAGGGAGTAAAATTGAATATCTATTTGTGCGATAATGTGACTTCCGTATGATTTCCCATTTATCGAAGTAATTCAGTGGATACATATTGCGGAGTAGTCTTCTTGCAGATAGGGCTGTAACTCTTTTATCTAAAGAAAGTTTATAGATGTAAGGTTGTTTAATCCCCTACTTATATATTTAAAAAAAAAATTGAAGTAATTTAGTGAAGGAAATCCAATCCCATAACAGCTCTTGGTTAAAATCTCTTTCACACCTGTTAGTCGATTCAATGATGTCAAACAGAGTGTATAATATACACGAAAAAAATTCTTAAAAAAAAAAAAATTTGTTCCAAAATTATAAATTATAGAAGTTGACCAGTACGAATCGAGTTTATATGAACTCTCAAAAGTCAAAAGTCTTTCACCAAGAAAACTTGAATGAATATTCGCAATTAACTGTCATAGAGATGAGAAAATGAACATTTCAGGAGAAAATGCGGTGAAAGAATACATATGCTCCAAACTCCAAAGTATAGTACTTCCTCTGTCCTAAAATTATTGTGCAGTTTGAGATTTCATTTTTAATACAATTTGAACTAGAAATGAAATCACAAACTGGACAATAATTATGAGACGGAGAGTATTATAATTTGGCATGAGTAGTAAGTACCATGTATACAGAACAACACCGTCGCCTAAGTTTGAATTACTAAGCCCAGTCCAGATATAACATATGAAATTGAATTAATAGATGATCCAGGAAAGAGGTTTATGCACCCACTAATGAGACTACATCAAGCTGCATATCTGCATCTAAATCTGAGATGTGCTGATCCGATATGGGTACACATTGCAATTCAACTCTAAGTTGTTGTATTACCAATTCCAGAAACAAAAAAATCAAACGTGGGTCATCAAAATCAGTAGTGATCCAATGTAGCAAACCTAGCGAAATTCTGGATGGCAAGACAATGACTCTAGCTTTGGAAAACTCCCGAGGAGGAGTCAGATTCGTAAGATCCATCTCTCCACCTGTGATACCAATAAACGGAAGTATTAGACAATTGACCCGTTGTCTGGGTTTTAAAACCTCGGACAATATTTTCATGGTTGTCTGGGCTTAAGATTAAGCCCAATTCTACTGTTAAAAAAATATAGCCTGTCAAAAGTAATCCAAAATCGGGCTGCGGCCCAATTTATTCTGCATTTCTTCCTTGAGACGTGAGAGTAATGGAACTTCGCTATAGATCGAGCAACCTTAAATTTTTCGACCATTTCTCTTTTCCATCGAGGTGCTTATTATGAGTAAATGAGATTAGTTATTATTGTAACGATGGACATCCTGCAATATGAAAAAAAAATTAAAAATTAATAATTGATTGGCTGTGTAATTTTGTTTTGGTCTTGCTGTCTTAACTCAACCAAACTTAAATGGGAACTTCGACAGTTCCAAAAAATAAATACTCCCTCCGTCCCATAATTATTGTCCACTTTGTCCAAAAAATTTTGTCCCAAAATTATTGTCCAATTTGACTTTTTATGGATCAAGTTACACATCTGTCCTTAATAAAAAATATTATCCATAAAATCTTAGTGGTTAAATAATTATTTATGTAGGGGCATATCCGGTTGTTTAAGGTAAAATATAGTTAAATTTGACAAAAATAAAATCTTTCGTTTTAGTAAAACTGGACAATAATTATAGGACGGAGGGAGTAAATAAATAAACATCGAACTATCGCGGTAGCTATTCACATACTCATATTGGCAGGGTCTTGGTTTTGCTTTCCGAAAAATACAAATCTAACCAAAATATATTAACTTCTTTTTCATTAGTCCATTCATTAAATTGATGATAAATTTATTTTCTTTCCATTCTAAAATGATTATGTTGTTTGGTAGTGGGGTACAGAATTTAACCAAAGGAATATGACAATCAAAATTTCATCATGTTTCATGTGTATATGTAAGAATATCAAGCCAGTGCTCAGGACCGGATATTTGATGTATTGAGTAGCTAGCTACAATAATTTTTTTTTGGAAAAAAAGAAAAAGTTGCCGAGAATTGGGAAAAATATTAAGTTTGAGTTTGGTGACAAATGACCTCGTCTACTTTTAGTAGTAAAGATTAAATTATAATAATCAAAGTAAAAGCTTTGAGCGATTCCACCCAATTATTAATATACAACAACTCTCAAACAGAAATTTAAGCACAAAGAAATTGATTTTTTTAGTAACATCTTGGAATGTGCCTATGATTAGTAGTCTAATTAATATGTACTCTTGGTTAGTTTAAACAATAACTTTGAGTAGATTTATAATGAGTTCTAATTAAAAATCTGTCACATTATGAAAAATCTAAAAATACTACGTATCAAACTACATGGTACGTAGGCATCAAATTCTGATTATGTAACCAAAAAAAGGTTAAAAAAAGGATAAACTTCTTCTATGAAATACTTGTCATTATTCACTAGTAGGGCTTTTGGACTTTGGTTCATCCTCCAGAGTAATTGAAAAAGCTGCTATTTAATTAATGGACCAAATTCATGATCACCATTCACCAAACCCCAACATTAGGGACTACATTAAACAGGACATTAATATTATTCCTCACTGAATATTCTAAACAAAATCAAAAGTGACTGCTTAGACTATCCTGAGGACCTTGACCTATGACTTGTGAGTTTGTGACCATCAGCACACGGGCATCACCCCTAACCAAACAAAAAACAAAAATAAAAATATAAAAAGAACTATCGTTTTTGGGACAGGGAAAATTTGGAGAATTGCTCTTCTTGGTGTTCATGATTGTCCAGCCCGCTCCCAAATTTCAAATTTGGTGTGCGCATCGTGAAGACTAAAAAAAAAACTCCAGAAAATGAATCATGATAGCTAGTAATGTTTGATTCTTTTCAGAACTATTTTCTATTCTTTCTGTCTTAAACTAAAATTGGTATTCTTTTTTCTGAATCGGAAATAACCTTTTTCTCTTAGGTTAGAGTTTAAACTTTCACAACCTGATCACTTTTTTTTTTACCAATTTACATCCATATAGTCATAGTTTTCTAGCTTATCAATCACATTTACGTGATGCGGTGAAAGTGCAATTTTTTTCTTGGCCCGTGCGTACAAGAGCAAGACAATTGTGTGGCAATAATAATATTCAGACTAGTACTCTTATTTTAATCATTAATTTAATTTCATTGCATCGTTTCAGAGAAATTAATCACATCTACAAAAAATTAACATTGTTGTCACCTGTCATTCTAGGTGTTACAATTTCTAAAAAATAAAGATGCCAATCCACCATTTTATTTGATAGCTTACCATCCTATCAACAACAACGACCCCAGGAGATTGGTTATCAACATGAAGGAATGGAAATTCGAGATCCATATATTATATGAACGATATAATAGTCTGGTAGCCTAGTTGGGATCGATGGACAAGTCAAAGAATTGAACATCAAAAATCAAAAGGGGTTTGGTGATTGGCAATTTTCGACTAAGACCTTTGAATGCAGTCATGGATATGATTCTTTAAATAGCCAACCATGACAGTACACGTGTAGGGATAGTAGTCGTTTTTTTTAATCAGTATAATAAAAAAAGCGAAGTCTATAAACTTAAAGTATTTTTTTTAGGATAAAATTCATATAATATATTTTATTCTAACCAATGTATAACTCCAAACGATGAATCGTTTAATCATTATTTATTGCATAGATGTAAAAGTTAAAAGATGCACGAGGTAATATTTTTCTTAAAAATATATATATATATATATATATAATGTACGTTGAGAGAGCAAGGCTATATATATATATATATATATATAAATATATATAAAATACTTACGAAAATAATTTACTATCACCTACAGAAGCCTTGCTCTCTCTCTGTACATTATGCGGAGTGAAGTCCCTATCATAAAGGGTTGCTAATTCTAGATCATTATCAACCATCAAAATAGAATTTACTTAGGTATGGGTTGAAACTTAAATTACATATCGATTCTTATAATTCAAGGCTAGAGTGACACATAAAAAAAAAAACAGAAAACTAAAGAAATAAATTGAAGAAAAAAATCCCCCACGAACCGGCCATTTCTTGAATACGGATCATATGGGTAAACAATGTACCATATATACAGTTATAAACAAACACTTGCCTCATATATATGTTGCTTATTATTAATGGAATGAGTTATGAGTAAATACACAAAATAATGCCTTACACAAAGAGTTGCAATCATCCCTCCGGAATGACAAACGAGTTCACCGGCTGAATTACCAAGGAATTTCATGCACCAACCCCGAAACACATAATGAACCTCCAGAAAGTAGTGCACTGAGCTCTAAAATCTGGAGTAAAGAAAGCAGAAATGGTCATTTTTGCTCTTTTCTGGTTTGGTACTCAACTACAGTATTCTATACCACCTAACCATTTCAAGCACCAACAAATTGAATGGATATTTTAAAAAAAGAAGAAGAAGAAGAAGAATAAGAAAAAATGCTTGAAAAACCAAGATGCATCACGAAATGATGTATAAAGCCACGATGGTCATGAAGATGACGATCCATATGGCCATATGGGGAGCTTAGTTTAGGTTAGTTTAGTTTATCAAACTCTCGCAAGTTAAATGTGCCCCCTTGCTGTTTTAGAGGACAATTTATAATACTACTACCTTTCCTTCTTCGAAGCTTGCATGGTTTAATTTTTCAACCATGCATGACGACTATATGAGACAATATTTTGTATATTCGGTATACTATTAGTCTACGATGAATGTTTGTAGTTGTAACAATATTTTTTTGTTATGTCATCTGAAAAAGACACAAATATTTTCAACCTAACTCCAATCCAATGCATGTGACACTAACGTTATGCTACTTGTGAATAAATTAGTGTGGCAGACAGATGATTAATCATGAAAAGGGAATAATTAGGTTCAATCACATTCCTGGCCTAACGTCCCCGACAGTAATTGGGCTAAGTTAATGGCGAGCTAGCTTTGATAGATTAATTTAGCTCCAACATTAAATTGATCTCGCCAAAAATATACCAATCTTCATGCTCTTTATAGTAAAGAACATTGGTCACTATTTGAATGGGTATCTGTTCCTATGTATATGGATATTGCATTTTTCACACGTCAATCCTGTGTGGATTTAACATTTGTTTATTCCATAACATCATTTATGTTTTTTAAATACCCGTCGTTCCATTCTAAAAATAAGTCTGTGTTTCGATTTGTTTATTTATTTCTACATACACTTAATATTTGTTCCTCTGTCTCCAAATCAGACTTTATAAATTTTAATATAACAAACAAAAGAAATATTTTAGGACAAAAAGACTTTTAAACTCAACCTTTTAACTAACATAATCATACGCTTAGTGATGGAACGAGAATTTTCAAATCGTGAAAATGAAAATAAAATTATTCAATCGTCACAAAAACTTTCAACTACCAGATATTCTTATTGAGAAAAAATTTGGCTGACCGGTGGTCGATCGACTCCCCTGATCCCCTAATTCCGCCCACGCATTCGTTATCAGTAGCTAAAATGTGGACAAGGTCAGCTAGCGACCCTGATTGCCGCATGTGAGTTGGAGATAATTTTGTTGAAGAAGAAAGGAATTTTTCATTATTAGTACTCCCTCTATTCACAAATAGATGTCGTTGGAGGAAAACTCAAATATTCCAAAATAGATGTCGTTCTCACAAATCGAGGCATATTTTGTTAATTTTTTCCAATATCACCCTTACATTGGAAATTGTTGCGATGTTTAATGTAGAATTGTATTAGAAGTGAATTTTATTGGGACTACAATTGAATTGAGAATAAATGAGGGTATTATAGTATTTTAACAAGATAATTATTGCCTCCTTAAACTTTGTGAAATCTCTCCAGCGACATCTATTTGTGAATGGAGGGAGTATCTTTTTCAATTGGATGTATCTAATGAACATGATTATCTATCTGCTGGTGCATGTTCCAAAATAAATGTTTCTTCATGTTTACCAAAATAAGAAGAAATAAACATATCCGTACATTTATGAGTTGTTGATGCTGTTTCTAGATGTTCAATCTTATAGTTTTTTTTTTTTTTTTTTTAAGAATGTACCTGCAATTATTATAAGGCCAAAATGTAGCAATAGTCATCGATGCTTATATCATTTGTTACGTCAAATTGGAATGAAGACTTTGACTATACTCCTTCGATTTTATAATGTACATTATTGTTTTAAGACACGGGATTACCTTTTTTACAAAACTGGAGAGGAGTTATTCACGTTTTTTTTTTTTTTTCATTTGTACCCGATTAACCGATGAATTGATTAAGAAAATAATTAATAATAATAGCGAAATCACATTACTGTTGTCTATCTTTTGGGGATGTAGTCATTCATCGTCATTGACTCATTGGCTTTGTCGTTTCAAGAACTTCGTGCTTCAGTTCTGTCAAAGTGTCAACTACCCTTTGCTCGAATTTTAAAAAATCGTGTTCTTATTAATTTTATGTATGCGTTGATGTTGTTTCTGGATTTATTTATGGCAATGTCATCATATGGTTCGCACCTCCGACTAACAACTTCGGACTAGAAACGAAAACTTGTTTATTTATAGCATTATCTATTCTTTTTTATGAAAAAACAAATTTAAACTTTTTCAAGAAACAGTCAAAATAAAACCGGGCTTCAACTTAAGGTCTGTTTGATTAAAACTAATATTCCCTCCGTCCCATAATTATTGTCCACTTTGCCCAAAAAATTTTGTCCCAAAATTATTGTCCAATTTGACTTTTTATGGATCAAGTTACACATTTGTCCTTAGTAAAAAACATTATCCATAAAATCTTAGTGGTTAAACAATTACTTATGTAGGGGTATATCCGGTTGTTTAAAGTAAAATATAGTTAAGTTTGACCAAAAATAAAATATTTCATTTTAGTAAAACTGGACAATAATTATGGGACGGAGGGAGTAGTTAACTCTCAATGATTAATACTGAATTTATTAAGCAGTTAAGTAATAAGTAATAAACTAATTTTTATTATTTATATTCTGTGCTACAGTTTCAACATCACTTAATTCATTAAATTATTTAGTTTTTATTATCAAATATGCTGAAATAAAAAAGTACTTAATAAAATAATTTATTGATGTTAACATACAAAGAACGCTTGTGAATTATATGCTGTATTTTAAGCGCACGCAAACAACCTTTTTACACAAGAATTGCATGTGAGACATTTTTCATTGTATTTAAAACAAAAAAAAAAGTCAATTTCCCATCACAGTTTTTCAGTTGTTGTTGCCTATATAATTTGTTCATTGCACAGGGGTTCAATTCAGTGTCACTAATATAAATTGACAAAGTTTAATAAGATAAAAGTGA
This sequence comes from Oldenlandia corymbosa var. corymbosa, assembly GCA_949775105.1. Lineage (NCBI taxonomy): Eukaryota > Viridiplantae > Streptophyta > Magnoliopsida > Gentianales > Rubiaceae > Oldenlandia > Oldenlandia corymbosa. The sequence continues at coordinate 25,989,416 of OX459124.1, forward strand.
AAAACAAAAAATAAAAAACACTCCTGGTGGATTATAAATTATAATAATCAGGGTCTGTCCTCAATAGAAATCATTACAAACGAATATGCCATTTGATGGGACAAGCATCCTTCTAAAAACGCAGGAAAGACAAATACTGGTTTAGCAATCATTGCAGATTATTATTTTTTTTTAAAAAAAAGAATATGATTATAGGAATTGAATTAATAAAATTAAACTGTAATATCGGATGTCGAATACTACTATTTTTCTCAAAAGAAAAGGAAAATTTGAAGCGGTGTGGGGATGTTTAGAGAAGATTCTTGCGTGCGTCAAATATGAAATTTGGAAATTCTAGTTGAATGAAGGTCTTGAATTTAAGTTGGACATGAAATTCAAGATTGACGACCTACCCCGATTTCAGATTGTCAGTCATTCAACTCCAGAAACTCGAAACACAAAGTGAACAAAACTATAGTCGAAATAAAGTAGAAAAACTTCCCGTGACTGATAAATACGTTTATTGATTTCTAGCTCTAGGATTTACGTGTGGATGTGCAAGTTTTGAATTTTTATTATTTTTGACTTAGATTGCTTTTTGGTTCAGAAAAAAAAAAAAAAAAACACGTAAAGTTCATATTGGAAGCAATAAAATATACTGAAAAGTATGTTATAATTAGTGACTATAATTAACGAAATGATAATTAAATTGGCGAGAAATTCTGTAACACTACGAATTATTACATGAACTATTACCTAGTCGACGACCTTACAATCTCATAAATAGGCATTGATGAAATGGAGATTACAAAATAGGGTTACAACTGAATTGAATTTATTATACTAAAAAATGATTGTCATTTTCTTTTCTTGTTACAACAAAAATGATAGTCCTTGTTAGAAAAAGAAGAAATATGATTTTTGAGTGGGCTTCGGAAAAAAAAAAATCAAATTGGAAATTAAGGACGTATGGATGTAAAGATTCTAATAGCAACCGGTGCCAGTACAAATTACGGCCTATGAGAGAACTTTCGTTCAAAAGTTTGGTCAAAGTAAAAATATGGAAGAGGAATAAACAGCGGTGTTGACCAGCGATGTTAGAAGGGGTCCCACGAGATAGATTTTCTTACTGCCGTCTGCCGGGAGTCTAGAAGGTTGGTTGACTAAACTGAAAACTTGTTCACCTCAAGTTTTGGGACTTTACAAAATTCACGCTGTTAAACAAAACATTAACGCAAACACTCTCCTCTAAGTGTGAGGAGGAAATCAACTCAGCTCGAGTGTGGGTCGTGCTACGTTTTGATTATTCAAGTGTATATTTGAATTTCCTGTCTCAGATTTAGAGTTGTTGCAAATTTGCAATATAGTATGTCAAACTAAACAAAATCTACATTTCTTTCTACTTCTTTGTTATTACGGAGTACGATAATTCTTCTGTTTCGAAATTATTGCAAATTTTTAAATTTTTTAATTTATTACAATTTTTAACTAAATATAAAAAATTTAAATTGGACAATTATCTAAGGTCAGAGAGAGTGTAGAAGTAATAATTCACATGCCAATTAGTATAGATAACTGCATAATACTCCCTTGTCTGTCCCAAAATTATTGTCCAGTTTGATATTTAATTTTTAGTATAATTTGAACTAAAAATAAAAATTCAAACTGGACAATAATTATGGGACGGAGGGAGTATAATTTGTTTTCTACTTTAAAAAGTAAACATCATACTGTATTTGTTTGGGACAGGATGAAGGATATATCTTCGTAGTCTTAGTGCGCTGTCTTCAAACATATCTTGATGTAACTTTTTCTAATTTTTATTTTATTTTTGAAAATATAGATTTTGATAGCAAAACTTTTGTAGTTTTATGTGTTGGTAATAATAATCTCGTTCTTACCATTTCGCAATCCACTCAGATATTTGCTTCTAAAACCAAAATACAAAAGAAAACTTGAAGAAAATGGATTGTACTGAGGATAATCAACAAGGTCGGTACAGTTTTTTAATTGTTGAGAAATTAATCTGGTCACAGGCGGCTCCGGGGCTTTTCCTCCTATCTCCCAGTCCCAGCCTGCCTACATGGACTCCCATATCGTGTCACTTTTACCTTTCCAATGTACAGTAAAAAATATGAATGAGTTTTGTCATTAACAGTAAAAGAGAGAAAAACAAAACATGTTTAATAAAGTCGTTTTGAGAGTAACTTGGTAATACAAAAATCAACTTAAATATCGTGTATGATTTAGTAAACTGGAAAAAAAAAAAAAAACATGTCAATTAAAGTCTGTTTTTTCTCCTAGACGTTAGATACAAGATCATGTACTTATGATTTACCTTTCAAAAAAAAAAAAAAACTACTTAGATTTAGTAAACTGGGGGGAAAAAAAATCAACTGTAACGGACGTGATTTCTACGACTTGGCTAGTAATCTAGGCCAAAACACCAAAATGAAAATTATCAAACGCGCGTATTACAGAAAAGTCCAGTCAAGAAAATGAACAGGAAATGACCGTTTAGCGTTTACACAACGGACCTAATATAAACGTATTCACTGAGTCCTAAAATAAAACTAAAAGGGCGAAAAAGGAAAAAGGACATTCTTCGAAAATCTACTTATTGAATATTTTCTCAACATTTTTCTTACAATAAACATAGGGATGGGACGAATAATTTTTAATTTGAGAATTCTTGTATGTACAAGGTTTTGACAGGGCCAAGGGAGGTACACGATAGAACCATTAATTGACGCACATGTAAATGCGGTCTATATCTCTTGGAACTTTTGATGCATTTGGAATCGTTCTGTGACAAATGATCTAGAAGGAGAATTAACTACAAATTGGATTCTATTTATATTCGCCAGTGACGTAAAAAATACATTTTGACTTTGCAATTAATTAATCAAAACTCTTTTATGAAAAACTTTTGTTTTTTTTTTCGTTTTTTAACGTATATTTTTAAGTGTTTTTTGTATTTTTGAGAATTTAAAAAATGTGTATTAAAAAATATAAAAAGACATGCTGTGATGGAACCGGGTGACCACGTCCATGACGAAAATTTGCTCAATCATCTAGATGCTTTCCTTCCTTTATTTGGAAGCTTTCTCATTTGGTCTTTTATTTCGAAAACCTTCCATTTTGGTCCCAATGCTAGTAAGTTTTAAAGAAATGAGCCAATTTAGTCAAATCACGATAAAATTTCCCATTGATTCGTATTTAGATACTAATACAATTTATAAATTCCATATTTGCTTAACAAGGTTATTAATGTTCGAACGTTTAGTTTTCTTAGAGAAATTTTCCTCCCTTCTGAATTTGACGAATATTTTTCTTTTTTATAACATCAGAATTCAGAGTATGATTTGATCTCTAAGATTAAGAGACTATAGAAGGATTAGTGAAGTAATCTTGCAAAAAAGAAAATCATGAATTTTCATTTGCTGCTTTGTATCCCGCAAATATTTCAACTATGTTCTCATGGTTGACTGCATCATCTTCTCCTGTTTGTTTATTTCTTTAGTCAAAGGTCATCATCACGCAGTACTACGTTATACTTGTGAGTTGTTATAATTAAGGCCCTTTTAATTTTATTTTGGACACAAAATCTTGTGTACTTCTAGAACCCCGAATGTCCATTGCACCAAGAAATCCCATCTAGGCATCTAGAAACAGTAGAACTACTATTATTTTTAAAGTTCTTTTTTTTAAAATATTTTTAATTGAAAAGAGGACACAAAATTCTGTAAGACTTTTTGAAGTATCATTAAACTATTTTTTGAATTAGCCAACTCTAACTAAGAGACTGTTCGAAAAGTTGCCATACAGCTGCCAACTTATCAACGCTAGCGTGAATGAAGTCAGCTGACGCCTTTGAAAAGTCGAGTATCGCGGAGATTAATTAAATTAATTAATAGTACTAATTAGTTATTTAATTCATCTTTGATCATTAATAAAGGTATAATTTATCCCCCGGTTTTCTCAGATGTCATGTTTTCATTGGAGCAATTGGTAGACAGATTCTCCCTGGATGAAATTATGGTAGCTAGAACTCTCAGTTATTTACTATTTTACCATATTATAATAAAAAGAACCCCCATTAGTACGAAATCCAAAAATAATGATAAAGAGATAAAGTTTATTCAGTTGTACAAACGTAGTTTCACTATTAGTACGAAATTTTTAAGATTCAATTTAAACCAGTCAAATAATTATTCAAGGATTACGGTATTTAATTGCAATTTTTTATACATTAATCTATAAACATAATTACGTAAATGATACAGTATAATCATGTTACTTAATGAAAACATTATTATTAGTACGATCCCATAACTAAATTAATTCAAATTAGCTACAGCCAAACTACCCATGTCATTTAATTAATCACTTCACCAACCCTAATGATACAGTCGCATACTATGAACCTTCGAATTCAAGCAAGTTGGTGTTCCGCCTTTTGGCTGATCATCTCTGAAGTCAAATTTGTACTTATTATTATTATTGTTGTAAGAACGGACAATTTTATCCACATAACCAATAAAGCGCGATGAAACTAGCCACCATAAGAAAATCCCTCCGGCCCACCCTCATGCTCTAAAAATACACGAACTTATTATTTTAAAAGAATAACGTTATGTTATAATAAATATTTATTAATGTGGATGTTTACAATCAGAATAATTATACAAGGAATCAATGTATAGACATAATATTTAGTTAGGTCTCATATTTTCTTATTTATATTCTTGTACTTTGTTTGTCTACAAAAGAGATCCGTCTCTGCAGAAATAATTGACATATCAATTCTTTCTTCCTCTTTTTGTATTCGGTCTTTATTTTATAACTCATTAAATATTTTTTTCACTCATAAATGATTCTTCTAAATTTCCTCCCTCTTTCCTAATTCCCACATATCACTTGTATGCGTATATATAAACCCAAAAACTTTCTCTCCCAAAAACAACAAACTCCCAAAAAACCAGTTCTCTCTGGAGTTAGTACTTAAAAACTTTACTTCCTCTCTTTCTCCAGAAAATAAGGAGTTATTTTTCATACCATTCCAAGAACTTGGTTTTTGCTATTGTGCATATAATAACAACCCATTTCAGGAACTGGGTACAACTTCAATTTCCTTCATTGTTTCAATCTCTTTAATTTTTTTTTTTCTGTTTCCACTTCAAGATATAGATATTTGCATATAGAGAGAATAAGTTAACTGGAAGAAGAAAAAAGAAAAGGATGGAAATAGAGAAAGGGACGGGGGCAGCCTCGAGGAGGCAAGGAAGTACTCGAAACTGGAGTTTTAGAGCTTCAACAAGCAGGAGAAGTTGGGGAGTTGAAGATGTTTTTGCAAGTCAAAGAAGCAGCCACGCGGAAGACGATGAAGAAGCTTTGAGATGGGCTGCTTTGGAGAAGTTGCCGACTTATGACCGGCTGAGAAAGACGGTGTTGAAATCGTTCGAGGAGAACGAGAATGAAGGCAACAAAGTGGTGGTGCATAAAGAGATTGATGTCCGGAAACTTGGGATGAATGAACGTCAAGAGTTTATTGATCGGTTGTTTAAGGTTGCCGAGGAAGATAATGAGCGGTTCTTGAGGAAGTTCAGAAACCGAATTGATAAGTAAGTTTTCAGTTTTTTTATTCTTGCAAGATTAATTCATTAAGATCATCATCAACTGCAAATGAACAATTAAAGTCAACATATTAGTTAGGTTACCATTTAATTTGCACCAAAAAGGATTAATTATTAGTGGGAAAAAGGATTCCTTGTTTGTTTGTCTGTTTGTTTTTTTTCTTCCGGTTAGTAGAAGATGTCCTAAAAGTAGCCAAATGATCCCTAAGATTAACCCAAAGTCCTGCCGGATTGTGGGTTGTTTGTTGAGCCTTTCTTGTTTGCTATGAAATCATTAAAGTGATTAGCTCACATAAGACACCTAATTAAGGCGTCCCCCAAACTTTTTATGCTCCCCATGACTCCATAGTCTTCGCCAAAAAAAAAAAAAAAAAGGTAGGATCTTGAATCCATTAGAGGGTTTTGTCCAAAAACAAATTATCAATGAAGAAATTTGGTGAAAATTTACCAATATTGTGTGACGCAAGAAAAGAGTAGTTACTTTGTGGGAGAAGAATAAGTCCAAAAGCACCGTTGAGGTTTTGACAACTTGTGTTCAGTGACCAATGATGCATGTGAAACGATGACAATTTATTGAAAGGAACCTTAAACTTTTCCCAGAAAGATGATGCCATATTTAATCAGAAAGCTGTATAATTCGTACAGAAAGTGGTCAATTAGGTTACTGCAATACTACTACTAAAAGGTGTTTTTTGGTAGCGTAGCAGTCTTTGTTGAATGTTGAATTTTAGACTAATTAATTGATGCAAATTTTGATCAATTGCAGAGTTGGGATTACCCTTCCAACAGTGGAAGTAAGGTACCAGCATTTGACAATTGGGGCAGAATGTTTCATTGGTGACAGAGCTCTTCCAACGCTGTTAAACACAGCAAGAAACACCGCTGAGTCACTTTTAGGCCTTTTTGGCATTCGATTGGCTGAACGAGCCAAAATTACTATACTTAAAGATGCTTCTGGGATCATTAAACCATCAAGGTGAGCCCAATGAAAAGAATGAACATTTATCCCATATTTGAGATTTCATTTTTGGACTACACTGCTTAAGCATACGCAAACACGGATACCGTTCTGTGTTATTAAATTAATGGACCAATTAAATGATGTTTAAGTGGAGATTATGATTTGTTGATTGCAATTTGCTAACTATATTTGGATAATAATATGAACAGGATGACACTTCTACTGGGACCTCCATCATCCGGGAAAACAACACTTTTGTTGGCTCTTGCTGGGAAGCTTGATCCTTCCTTGACGGTAATTAATTAATTATTTTACGTCAACATTTACGGAAAAATTCTCCAAATAAAATAGTAGTAACAACTGGACTTTGGACTTCAAAACCTGGGCTAAATTTATATAAAGACGAAGTAATTGGGCTTCGACGTCAAACGGCGTCGTTTGGTTAAGAAATTTTTAAGTGTAAAAAAAAAAAACTTCCTCCACTCCAGGTCGTCTTCTTCCCTTCATCCCTAAATTGGGGGCTAAAATGAGTGGCGGAGCCACCAAGTGCTCCGCCGAGAATGCTGAATAGTTGTTTCTCCAGGCGGCCGGAGTCCCCCAACGTGGGTCCGCGCCCGACTTTGACTATTCCAGTTATTGATCTTGTGTGTGATTTTTACCACATGGAAAAAATAACAGGTGAAGGGAGAAATTACCTACAATGGCCACAGATTGAACGAATTTGTGCCTAAGAAGACATCAGCCTACATCAGCCAAAACGATGTTCATGTTGGAGAAATGACTGTGAAAGAAACTTTGGATTTCTCTGCAAGGTGTCTCGGTGTTGGTTCACGATATGGTAAAATATTTTTACACTCTTTGAGTTTCTTCCAAATTTTACAGCGTTTTGATTTCTAATAATTAGTAGTAATTTGTTTCTTGCCAATATTACAGAACTTCTAGCCGAATTGGCAAGGAGAGAAAGGGATGCCGGAATTTTACCAGAGGCTGAAGTTGATTTTTTCATGAAGGTGAACAACAATTTTAAAAATAGTAGTAATATTTAGGGGGAAAAAAGGTTGATCTTAGAACGTGAAACTTTTATTCAAATTATTGACTTTTTTGTTTTTGAATTGCGTGTTTGTGTTTAGGCGACTGCAGTGGAAGGTGCTGAAAGCAGCCTAATTACCGACTACACTCTCAGGGTAAATTTTTTCAAACTGCAACATTATGATCAACGATGTTGCCGCATTTTTCCAGATCGTGTTGAATTTTCTCATTTTTTAGTTGTTTCACATTAGCAACTTTCTTTTTTTTTTTTTTGGTAAATAAAAGAAGAAAAAACAGAGTTTGGACTTTGAAGATTGACTGTTTGACTAACAAAAAAAATAAAAATAATAATAATAATTGCAGATATTGGGACTGGATGTTTGCCGGGATACAATTGTTGGTGATGACATGAACAGAGGAATCTCAGGGGGTCAAAAGAAGCGTGTCACAACAGGTTATTTACCGTTGCAATATTAATACTTTAAACCTTATAGGGTCGGCTACATAGATTATATGTACGTGAAAATTGGCCTGATTGATTAGGACTTGTCAAAGTTTGGCAAGAATGGAAGAACTTATCTGAACTGAACTGAACTGAACTGAACTAGAAGACATGGAACCTAGTGCAAATATAACAATGCAAGTTACATTGATACTTTTATGAGACACATCAAATTGTCTAATTGAGGTTTCATGACTGCATTACAACAGGAGAGATGATCGTTGGTCCAACCAAGACATTGTTTATGGATGAGATATCAACAGGGTTGGACAGTTCTACCACATACCAGATTGTCAAGTGTTTACAGCAGGTTGCACATCTGACAGAGGCGACCATATTGATGTCCCTTCTCCAGCCAGCTCCCGAGACTTTCGACTTGTTCGATGATATCATTCTCTTGTCAGAAGGCCAGATTGTGTATCAGGGGCCAAGAGACAATGTTCTTGAATTCTTTGAAAGTTGTGGATTCAGCTGCCCTGAGAGAAAAGGAACAGCAGATTTCTTGCAAGAGGTAATTTTTTTAATTATAAACGAAATGATTTACTTGCGCAATTTTATCATCATCATCATCATCATCAAGTAAGATACAAACAGAAGGCAGAACTAAAACAAGTTTTATTATGCCTTGTTCATTACAGGTTACATCCAAGAAGGACCAAGAGCAATACTGGTCTGATCGAAGCCGGCCGTATAGATATGTGCCAGTTTCGGAATTTGCAATGAGGTATAAAAACTTCCACGTGGGACAGCAGATTGAGAGTGAGCTTTCAGTTCCCTATGACAAGGCTCGCAGTCACAAAGCAGCATTGGTGTTTAAGAAATACACAGTTCCCATGAGAGAACTAGTCAAAGCGAATTTCGATAAGGAGTGGCTTCTTATCAAGAGGAATGCATTCATCTATGTTTTCAAGACTATCCAAATCATCATCTCCGCGCTTATTGCTGCAACAGTGTACCTGAGGGTTAAAATGCACACCAGAAATGAAGATGATGGGAGCCTCTATGTTGGTGCCTTGCTGTTTGGCATGGTTGTCAACATGTTCAATGGTTTTGCTGAACTGTCTCTCACAATTCAGAGGCTTCCTGTGTTTTATAAACAAAGGGATCTTCTGTTCCACCCTCCTTGGACTTTCACTCTACCGACTTTCCTACTTCGGATACCAATTTCCATAATGGAGTCTCTTGCATGGGTTCTTGTGACATACTACACTATAGGCTTTGCCCCTGAAGCTAGCAGGTACATGATGATGAAAGCTACTACACTGAATGACAGTATAACATACGTGCATACCGTGAATTAACTAACGCTTCTTGTAACTTCCTTGCAGGTTTTTCAAGCACCTATTGCTATGTTTCCTCATCCAGCAAATGGCTGCCGGGTTGTTTAGGGTCATTGCATCTACATGCAGAACTATGATTATTGCAAACACCGGAGGAACTCTGGCTCTTCTCCTGATTTTCCTCTTGGGTGGTTTCATCCTACCAAAAGGTTGGTAGAAATGCAACTTTGTTTACATTCATAGAACACAATCTCTACAGCTAAACAGACAGTATGCATTGGAAAGTTTCTCATCCATTAAGCTTTTGACAGGTGATATTCCGGATTGGTGGGGATGGGCATACTGGATTTCACCTCTCACTTATTCCTTCAATGCTTTGACTGTTAATGAGTTGTTTGCTCCACGTTGGATGAACAAAAATGTAAGAGTAGTCCCCAACTTAAGGCAAAACACAGTTCAAAATGAACATTTTGCATTATGACAGGCCTTCATATGATGTATGTATGACTAAAATTAATTGCTATGTCATCTGTATACAGGCTACTGACCCTAGCAAAAGGTTAGGAATACAAGTAATGGAGAACTTCGATATCCACCGGGACTCAAATTGGTTCTGGATTGGAGCAGGAGCCCTGGTGGGATATACAATACTTACCAACATCATTTTCACCATTGGCCTGATGTACCTTGACCGTAAGTTATCTTACAATGTCAAATTAGTTTGCTGTTGTTTTTAAGGGAAAAAAAATAATTAACCGTATATTTTCCAATTGTTGTAACAGCTCTTGGAAAGCCACAAGCTACAATTTCCAAAGAACAGGCACAGGAAATGAAAGAAGGTCAAAGAGAAGCTAGGGAAGAGTCAGGTTTCAGAACCAACAAGTCAAAGAAAGGTGTGCTCACTCTTTCATTTTCCAATTCTTCGTAAACAATATACATGCTCCTTAAGCTTGAAAATAAACAAAAATTACTTTATGATCTCATCAGGAGAAATAGCAATTCAGCCATACAATAGAAATGCTAATGGAAATGCCATCAGTAGAAATGATTCGAATATTGACACTGCAACTGGAGTTGCTCCAAAGAGAGGAATGGTTCTGCCGTTCACTCCACTTGCCATGGCTTTTGATGATGTGAAATACTACGTCGACATGCCCTCTGTAAGGATTAACATTCAATCCATAGATTACTAACATTTCCGAGTTTTCATTTAAGTTGTTGCAAGGAATTTATTCATGTTACTTTTTCAGGAAATGAGAGACCAAGGGGTCACTGAGGACAGACTTCAACTACTGAGAGGAATAACTGGTGCCTTTAGACCAGGAGTTCTAACTGCTTTAATGGGAGTCAGTGGAGCAGGAAAGACCACTTTGATGGATGTTCTAGCTGGACGCAAAACAGGCGGTTACATTGAAGGTTCTGTAACCATATCTGGATTCCCGAAAGTACAAGAAACTTTCGCAAGAGTCTCGGGCTACTGTGAACAAACTGATATCCACTCACCTCAAGTAACCATTCACGAATCATTGATTTTCTCGGCATTCCTCCGGCTCCCAGCTGAAGTCAGCAAGGAGGAAAAGATGGTGAGACAGCAACTTTCCTATTCCAATTCATTCAGTCTTCAGAACATTGCTTCAATTGAATTCACTTACTAAACCATGCTCAATGCTTTATTCTAGATTTTTGTCAAGGAAGTGATGGAACTCGTTGAGCTAGATGACTTGAAGAATGCCCTTGTGGGACTTCCAGGTGTAACTGGTTTGTCAACAGAGCAGAGAAAGAGATTGACCATTGCAGTCGAACTAGTCGCGAATCCCTCTATCATATTTATGGATGAACCAACTTCTGGCCTTGATGCAAGAGCAGCAGCCATTGTCATGAGGACCGTGAGAAATACCGTGGACACAGGCAGGACAGTTGTTTGCACAATTCATCAACCCAGCATTGACATTTTTGAAGCTTTTGATGAGGTAAGCTTCTTGCAAAATGCAGACCTGTATGCTCTTTTGTAATCTATTCTCACGTCCTCCATATTCTCATATTGCATAATCTTGTATTGCAGCTACTTCTAATGAAACGGGGAGGCCAAGTTATTTATGCAGGACCACTAGGACGACATTCGCATAAGATTGTCGAATACTTTGAGGTACTTTCTCCATCTCCTGATGATCTTGTTGCTTAATTACCGGAAGGGGAAATTATTTAACACTAGAACATGTTTGCAGTCAATACCTGGAGTGCAGAAAATCAAAGAGAAGCAAAATCCAGCAGCATGGATGTTGGAAGCTAGCTCCATTGCAACTGAAGTTAGGCTTGGAATTGACTTTGCAGAACACTACAAGAACTCCGCACTGTTTCAGTAAGTAAAGTGAATAGGCGATGCATTTTCAAAATCTTCAACACTTTGTTGAGCTCTTCTAATTATGAAACGTTTACTTATGAACAGACGGAATAAGGCTCTGGTGGATGAGCTAAGCACCCCACCTCCAGGAGCAAAGGACCTGTATTTCCCTTCACAGTTTTCACAACCATCAATGGGCCAGTTCAAGTACTGCTTCTGGAAGGTGTGGATGACCTACTGGAGAAGCCCAGATTACAATCTTGTTCGGTACTTCTTCAGTCTGGTGGCAGCACTCATGGTTGGAACCATTTTCTGGGGTGTAGGGACGAAAAGGTCAGCTCTCTACTTCATCATTTGAATTTTAAGAAGCCCAAATTGCTTCTGAGCTAAACTGATTTGTTAAAAACATTCTTGTGTGATTCCATCCAACAGGGATAACAGCAATGATCTGCAGAAAGTTATTGGAGCATTGTATGCTGCAGTACTTTTTGTTGGGATCAACAATTGTTCAACGGTACAGCCAGTTGTTGCAATCGAAAGAACAGTGTTTTATCGCGAAAAGGCAGCAGGAATGTATTCGTCATTACCATATGCCCTGGCACAGGTGAGCCTCATTTCCAGCCAAATCTCATCTTTTTCCTACTTCCTCTTTAACTAAGATTAAAAAAAAAAAAGAAGGAGAAATGTCCCTATTACTCTTTATCAATTCTTTGAACTCACCAGGAATTACACTAACAAAGCTGAGATTTACAATGTATGTAGGTTGTTGCAGAAATACCATATATACTAATCCAGAATACATACTACTCACTCATCGTATACGCCATGGTTCAATTCGAGTGGACAGCAGCCAAATTCTTCTGGTTTTACTTTGTCAACTTCTTCTCTTTCCTCTACTTCACATACTATGGAATGATGACAGTCTCCATCACACCAAATCATCAAGTGGCTGCCATTTTCGCGGCAGCATTCTACGGACTTTTCAATCTTTTCTCTGGATTCTTCATCCGCAGACCTGTAAGTTCTTACATTTTCTTTTTCATTCACTGAGCTGTTTACCTATGCACACAGTCGAAAAAACCGTTAACTTTTCTCTTTTTTTGTTAATCAAATTCAGAGGATTCCCAAGTGGTGGATTTGGTACTACTGGATTTGCCCCGTGGCGTGGACTGTGTACGGATTGATTGTATCACAATACGGGGATGTCGAGGATACCTTTAGGGTGCCAGGGGTACGTGACCCAGTGAGAATCAAAGATTACATCAGGTCACAGTATGGATTCAGATCAGACTTCATGGGACCAGTGGCTGGAGCTTTGATAGCTTTCACCATCTTCTTTGCATTCATGTACGCCTTGTGCATCAAAGTTTTGAACTTCCAAACGAGATAGAACAGCTGCTACTCTATGCACTATAGAAAAAGTTGTAAATATACAAACATGAGAACGAGATAACAAGTCTCATGTAAGTAAGCTAATATATATTGGTTTATGTTGTTCTTTCATTTAGAAAGGTGTTTATCTCACCTCTTTTAAGTCTAAGATGCCTTTTATATATACATATATATATGGAGGAGGAGGGCGTCGAAATTTTTTGGTTGCTAGGTTTGAGAACTTGTATACCACAGTTGTTAAAGGTATATATAAGACCTTAAACTATCCGAGTTGTACTAGTTCGGCACTAGTGCACTTTCGAATATCGTCTTTGTAATAAGGTTGTATACCTTAAACTATAAAGGCACTAGTGCACTTTCGGCATGATCAATAACCATTGGGAGGCGATAATGCAAGAGCAGAAATTAGCCGTCAGAGCAAAAGATGGTTGGCTTACCCAAACTATCCTTAACGAGTCAAATCTCAAACCCCTCCCTTCATATATTTCACGCGTTAGTCATTTCCTTGTTTTTGTTTTTTTTTTTTTTTTTTTTTCTGGAAACAAGTCTTCTTGTCTCTTCTAATATTTCCCACGAAATCTCAGTTGCCATAGACAAATTCGGAATTCCTCCTCAAATTCTCTCTCTATAATTTACTTTTCCTAATTCACTCTTTTGTCATCTTCTCCATGAATCAATCTTCAAATACTTAAGTCATGTTATAGTTCACGAAAACTGTTTAAGTTTCTTGTTTCCAATTATTATTGGGATTCTTTCGTTTGAATTTCTAGAATAAATTACACTTCTTCATGAATCGATTCGCCGGTGAAGTCATGAGAATTAATCCTATAGCATCTTGTGTTTGTTATTAATGCTTTTGACATCAGCACAGCTGGTATACCTTGTAACACATTTTTGTTTCTCAACCTACTGGCACTAGCCATAATTGCCAAACCAATCAATGGTATATTTAAGTTAGTTTCATCCCTTTTAAGGGGCGAGATGCGGAAATGGTTTTCCAATTCCTCAAATTTCAATGATGAAGCAAAATATATTCACGCAGTTTAGGATTAAAAAGTTGAAAATTATGCAAGTACAGTAGTCTGGTTTAATATTACAGAATTGAGATATTCTAGTTTGATATGAATCTTTGTGTTGGGCAATTTTAGTCCATGGAATGTATGTGTACGGAGCAATTAGGTAACTGGTTGGAGCCCGGATGTGCTGCTATCATCGAGAGTATATCCCTTCAATTCATAGTTGGAGATGCCTAGGAATGCAAAAATGAAAATGCTCATTGTTGAACTTGAAACAACTTAATTGGTGCGAAAATTTGGGTTGGATTTAAAATATTCAAAAGGGCAGAACTTTACGATGTTCATTTGAAGGTAATTCATGGAGATTTTTAATTGGTGTGGCACCTAGTTTGCATAGTTGTCGAATTGAAGTGATTTTGTGATCGGCAGTGGGTAGTGATATTGGGATTAAGAAGGAGTTGGCAAAAAAAAAAAAAAAATCAGTAATGGTGGATGGATGGCGGAGGATATACATTAACCTTTGACCCAATTCAGAGTAATTGAGGAATTACAATTAATTTTTGTTCTGGCGGCTAATTCCTGCTTTGGCAATATCACTAGCCATAACCATTCTCTAATCGATTACTGATGTCTTTTAATATCTCATGGCCCTGAGTCTTTACATTCAGTGTACAATACAAATGACCATTTATTTATGACAAAAGGATATCACAAAAACCGACCATTTGTAATGCAATAGGTTCTTCAGGGTTGATTATAGTTATTACTTATCATGCACTTCTTAGAGGGAAAAATAGAGGGAAAAATGGATGATTTATAAACTTAAGACATTGAGAGAAAATAATCGCAGAAGCTTTTGAGGACAGAGTCCGACTCCACCCGGCCGGCAGCCGGCGAGTTAAAAAAGCACAACTCTGCTAGTGAGATTTGGTTATTTGGCCGTAATGCCCGACATTTCATTTTTATCTCGGTCAGAAACTCATATTAGTATTTGTTCAGCCAGGCCTTAGTCAACGGCTATTGGATTCGAGAAGTGTTGTGGCCGTATAAAACAAAGATTGTTTTGGACTTAAAAAAAATTATTGTTTTGAAATTAAATTAAAATGTTCCGATGATAAGAGATAAATAATCTTCTGAATCCACAATGTCGTGCTTTAAGTAGGGATTAGGCGGTCAACGAACCGAGTCAAGCCCCAAACAATTAGGTCGAGCTCGAGTTCGACAAAAAATTTGGAACTCGTATTCGAATTCGAACTCGATCGAACATCTAAAATGAAGTTTGAATTTGGCTTGAAATAAAAACGAATAGCTCGCGCTCGGCTCGATTGGCTCGAGTTTTTGTGTCCGATAAAAATTGAGCTCGAATGCTCGATAATATTAAACTTGAATAAATTTAAATATTTGTCATTTTCAATTCAACACGTTCAATCTATGTGTTCTATGTGCAAAATTCTTTGACAAATTATAAAAAACATGTATATCTCATTATTACATCTTCAAAATATAAAGAACAATAATTTTTAAGGAATAAAAAAAAAATTTATGAATTAAATATTAATCAAATAAAAATAAAATAATTTATAATAAGCTCGAATAGGGTCGACAAGATCTCGAATCAAGCATTTTGATACTCGTGTTCGATTCATCTATCTAATCAAACTGTTCGAATTTGATTTGAGTTCAGTCCCGGATTCAAGTCAAGCTTTGATCGAGCTATTCGCAAGCTGCTCGTGAAGTGTTCGGTTCGTTGACAGTTCTAGTATGGATTCACTCCAGAAGGTGGATCACCCAGTTAATGTAATCTCATCAAATACCGAGTAGCTGAAGGTGTTGAAGATGCAAAACCTCTCAAACTATTTAGATGAAATAAAATATCAATTAACCAGAGAGCTTATCGTGGATTATCATGGTAAGTCGATATAGGCCAGGTATTCGAATAGAATTTATTAGTGTTGCCTGTGATAAATATCTATCATATTTTAGAAAAGAAAAAAAGAATTCATGACCTAATTAAAAAGATAATAGTTTACTGAAAGACACTCCTCCGTATTTAACCATGAAATCACGTTTTAGAATCTCGTCTTGGCCTGGAAGAGTCTTCAATTCCTAAAAAAAATTAAATATTAAGTCGCAATCTAAACTGCGTGAATCATAATATCGACAAAATGACGCTTTATTTAATAAAGAAATTACAATTAAGATTACAAAATAATCGAGCCATACAGGCTAGAAGACGCCAAGGCCTAGAAGTATCTTTAATTTTTCAAGTTGAAAATGGAATTTCTTGTTGTAATTATTGGAGTAGGAAAAGGACAGGGTAAAAGACAAAAATCAGTAGTATAATTAGTAAGTAATTTCTTTCTAGGAATTTAAAGAAGAAAAGGTTGATCTAATCATCCCTTTTATCCTTTTACGTTGGCTCTATCGACCACGGTAGCTAGAGAGAACAAAAATGGTTTAACACCTAGTTATTGTAATGTGGTTTTGACATTAACTTTCGAGATCAAAATGGCGGGTTTTTTTTTTTTTTTTTTTTCTATTGCACCTCCTATATTGATTGTATCGAATAATAAAAAATGTTATCTCCAGATACTTTTTCCGGTTTCCATTCTATGAGGAAGAAGAATCAAGGCAAACGAAATACTAGCCAAATGTACCAACAAAAGAAAAAAAAAAAAGAAAAATCATTGAAGCATTCCAAAAAAGAAAAACATATGTGACGCCTGCCTGTATATAGGGTATTATGCTGTAGTTAAACTGAATATTCACACAATTTTTTGGATGAGGCAAGACGAATAAGTATGCTTCTAAACACCGGTATCCAGTCAAACTATAAACCACAACATGAAGAATATTAAGTAACAAAAATGTCATTAATTAGACGGCATTAGTCTTTGGATTTCTTGCATTGGGAAGGGTAATATTAATATGAGATGGAAGAAATAATTGCAACAGAAACTATTCCGTCTGGCCCTTATTATAAAGTTAGTTCAAATTTATGTCTTGTATGTCTCATCAATTTATGAAATCAAATAGGCAATGTTAACAAATGTGAAACTCCCTCTATTCCAAAATTATTTGTCCAGTTTGAATATAACAAATAATAAAGTATATAAGTTTGAACTAAAAGTGAAAATCCAAATTGGACAATAATTTCGGGACGGAAAAAGTATAATCGATCAAACAAACCGACCAATTTTAAAAGTTTTGACTTGGTATGAGGCCAAATGAGTAGTAGTAATATATATGATCCGCGGTCGAAACACATAATTATAAGACGTAGTATATTCTCCGAGAAGAAGAAACATTTCCACAAAATTGATCATCTAAGCATATCCAGAAGATCTGAGCTGATCATCAAGCACATATGATCAAATGGCCGATCCTGTAGAAAACAACTCCCCTGACTCCATCATAAGGTAAATAAAATCACTGAATTTCGGTTGAAAAATACTAATTTGGATGAGGAAGAAGCTAGTTTATAAAATTGGATGAGATGATGTTGTTTTTGATATATGCTCATATATTATCAAGCACATATGATGATGTTGTTTATAAAAATTGATATACATATATATATATATATATATATATATATATTTGCAGAGGGACGAGTACGAGGCCAACAGCGGAAGTGAGGTTTGAGAATTTAAGGGTGGAAGCAGACTGTCATGTAGGAGAAAGGGCAGTTCCAACGTTGCCAAATGCGGCTCTTAATATTGCGGAATCGCTTCTCGAGTGTTTCGGGATTGCATTTAGGTCATCGGCTAAGAGAACCAAGCTCACCATACTCAAGGATGCCTGTGGGGTTATTAAACCCTCAAGGTACATAATTAATTACCTTCGTAACTAAGATTATTCGTCGTGCTAACAACATCAATCATCTCTATCGCCATTTGTAGTTATAAGGTTCTTTCCATGTGATCATCGAGGGACTGTCATGTTCTAAACTCGATGAACTGGAAGCTCACTTCACTTTTTTTTTTTTTTTATAGCCTTACGATTTTTTATGGTTTTTTTTTTCACTTTTGATATTGTTTTACAAAAGTTTTGTTAATTATAACCTCTGTAACAATCTTAGTAATTTTCAAGACAAGTTCATTTACTTAGTTGGAGGAGGCATGATGAAGCTCTCTATATAATATGGTCAAAATATTATAAAATGGAGATCCTAATCTTAAAGTTAATTTCGATGTGAATATAGACAAGTTATAGTTTTAGTTCATATTCGATCTTTTCTTTTTTCTTTTTGGCATTTGCATAAAGTGGCAACATCCAAATGTGTGTTTTTTTCTGCTCGTCTTTTGAAGACAACTACTCCGGCAACATCATATAATTTAACCGTGTAATAATGATTCAGGAAGAGAAAACTAATTTAAAACGTGATTATAGTACTATTGCAAAGATGCTGATTTTGAGTTGGAATTAACGTTTGTTGTGCCGCAGGATGACACTGCTGCTAGGACCCCCATCCTCCGGGAAAACAACACTTTTATTAGCTCTTGCCGGAAGATTGGATCCCAAGTTAAAGGTCAGAACAGCTGTGATTAATTGATGATGATTTTATAATGGGATTGTTAATCCAAAAAATAAAATAAAATATGGTAATATTAATTAGCAAAAAATAAAATAAAATTGAAATGTTTGGATGGAATTTGTATAGGTCAGTGGAGATGTAACATACAATGGGCACAAGCTGAATGAGTTCGTGCCTCAGAAGACATCGGCATACGTTAGCCATAACGATGTTCACTCCGGTGAAATGACCGTTAAGGAAACCTTAGAATTTTCCGCAAGCTGTCAAGGAACTCGTTCAGGTAAGAAAATACAAATTTCTAAAAAGTGCTTTTACTCGTCTCATTTCGTCGTTCACTTATATTAAATTAAGATAATATCACGAAGTAAATTATCAAAATGAGAAGAAAAAAAATACTAATTTTATTTCTTAATCAAATAAAATTTCAATTTGCTTGCATCTAAGTTTTCTTTCTTTTCTTTTTTTTTTTTAAATAAAAAAATGGCTTAGAACTACTGGCGGAGCTAGCAAGTAGAACAAAAGTTGTTGAAGCTTTCCCAGATGCCAAAATCGATCATCTTATGAAGCTGGACGGAGAGGTACTTACTTTATTAAATCCAATAAAATTTTAGTTTTTTATACCCTTGAATTAAAATGTTTAGTGAGTCATAAACCCTTGAATATCAATGATAGTCATCTCTGACAACATTACATTAATTATTTTAATATGTTTAATATTTGAAACATTTTTTTGGGGGAGGAGAGAAGATGATATTACTGAAAAAGTTTAAATTCTCAAAATTACTCAAACACTTAAGAATGTGAGTTTTCCGAACAATAATATACAATTTCATTTTTCTCATATTTATTGTGTTTTATGTAGGGTACACAGGCGGATCGAGTAATAGACAACAGTATAATCATAGACTTCATTCTCAAGGTGATAATAATTGATAATTTTCATTTTCGAATGCTTCTTGATAGTTTATTTTATTCATTGCATAATTATATTAATGTAACCATTATTGATACAGATATTAGGGCTTGATATATGCCAAGATACTATTGTTGGGGATGAGATGCGTCGTGGAATTTCAGGGGGCCAAAAGAAGAGGCTCACAACTGGTACTTAATTCTACATACACCCTAATAACACTTTTCAAAATGAGAGTGATAAAATTTCAATCTGTCTCATTTTAATAATTCGTTTTTATTAATGTGTGTGTACACAGGAGAAATACTTGTCGGGCCAACAAAAACGTTGTTCATGGACGAGATATCGACAGGTCTAGACAGCTCAAGCACAATGCAAATACTCAAATGCTTACAACAAATAGTTCATCTCACCGAAGCCACCGTGCTCATGTCCCTTCTCCAACCTGCGCCCGAAGCGTTCGAACTATTCGATGATATAATTCTCTTGTCTGAAGGCTACATTGTGTATCATGGTCCTCGACAACTTGTCCTGACCTTCTTTGAGAGTTGTGGTTTCAAGTGCCCTGATAGGAAAGGAACTGCTGATTTCCTACAAGAGGTACACCAATTTTTGTTTTTTGTTTTGATTTTTTTTAAATAATCAATCCTCACATTGACATAATCAGTTGTTGTTACTTACAGTTACATGTCTAAAGAAAATTGCAATCTTTATTTTTTTTTCCTAGTCACACTAATATGATCATCATTTTTATTATAATGGATGTCGGGTGGGGTGGCGTGTGTCTAATTATAAATGTACCCGAATTAATTAATTAGATGTTGAGAGTTCGATTCCTACTATACCTAAATATTGCGTAACACTTTTCTTTTATAGAATGGATAGATTAAAAAAAAAAACACGTTGTGTAAGAAAAGTTAACATTGTTTTTGTTGATAGGTTACATCCAGAAAAGATCAAGAGCAATACTGGATGGACAGAACCCAATCATATAAGTATATTTCAGCCCATGAATTTTCAGAGAAGTTCAAACATCACCCAATTGGAAAACAACTCGAAAATGGTCTCTCAATTCCTTATGACAGAGCTTGGAGTCACAAATCAGCTTTAGCCTTCAAAAAATACTCAGTTCCAAAAATGGAGCTTCTCAAGGCCAATTTTGCCAAGGAATTGTTACTGATGAAAAGAAATCTTTTCGTCTATGTATCATTTGGTATCCAGATCATCCTGATAACACTCATAGTTTCAACTGTGTTTCTAAAGCCCAGAATGCATTCCAGAAGTGAAGATGATGGGGTGAAATACATTGGTGCATTGATATTTTGCATGGCCATTAATGTCTTCAATGGCTTTGCTGAACTTGCTCTAACCATACAGAGGCTTCCTGTTTTTTACAAGCTAAGAGACTTGCATTTCCACCCTTCTTGGGCTTTCACACTCCCTAATTTCCTGCTTGGATTGCCGATTTCACTGTTTTACTCTTCCCTCTGGATGCTGGTAACATATTATGGCATGGGATTTTCCCCTGAAGCTAGCAGGTACTGTGACCTGAAGGCTAAATTAATGATCACTCAACCATTTTTATTGAATACTTTTGTATTACTTCCTTCCAAAATATGAATCATATTTTCGCGGTTTGTTTTTAACAAACGGGCTCTTATTTTGGGACGGAGGGGGTAGTATATATTATATAATCATTTATTCAAACAAGTCTTTTTTGAAGTCAGGCTACCTTTTCTGAAAGTGCAACTCCCATCTTGAATGCTTTCTGCAGGTTTTTCAAGCAGTTTTTGCTGGTGTTTCTAATTCAACAGATGGGGTATGGATTGTTCAGGCTCATTGGAAGCATATGTAGGAGTATGGTACTAGCAAACACAGGAGGAGCTCTAGTTGTTCTCATGATGTTCTTGCTAGGAGGTTTTATACTTCCTCAAGGTCACATTTCTATTAGTACTACATCATCAATGCCTTACTTTTGTGAAAATATGTTATCACTGCTTATTACATTCAAGTGAAAAAAACATGAATCCAAACACCTTTTGTATGATCTGGTAAATGGTTTTTGCCATTGCAGATCTTATATCAAAAGGGTGGAGTTGGGCTTACTGGTTGTCACCTTTGTCATACGGTTTCAAAGCTCTATCAGTGAATGAAATGACTTCTCCTAGATGGATGAACAAATTGGTAATCATTCTTAACTATCTTTTCCTACATGATGCACAACATGCTGTTTTTTATGAAGAAAACAACAAAGTTGTAAATTTGTATTATCAGTACAGGCCTCAGACAATGTGACAAGGTTGGGAGTGGCAGTGTTAAATGAGTTTGACATCCCTCCAGATGCGAATTGGTATTGGATTGATGCAGCTGCCCTTCTTGGTTTTGCGATTCTGTTTAACGTTCTGTTTACTTTCACCCTTGCGCGCCTAAATCGTAAGAAGCCCCATCATTCTTCACACTCAGAAGATTTCTGATTAGTAAGTTATTGAAGGGACTAACATGTCAAATATTGCTTGGGTCCAGCTCTAGGAATGTCACAGGCTGCAATGTCAAAAGAGCAGATAAAAAAGATGGAAGCCAGAGAACATGAGATTGAGGAACAAATGGAACCTGAAAAAATCAGCAACAAGATAAAGTCAGCCCAAAGAAATACATCCAATGCTGGTGACTACAACTCAAGTAAAAATCTTTATTATACTATTCAGATCGTTGACTATAATAAACACATATGAACATTTTAACAATAGGAAAAAGTAGCCATTCTGAAGCTAATGCATCAAGTATAACTGCAGGTACAGCTGCTGAGTTTACAAGAGAAGATGCGCCTAAGAAAGGAATGGTTCTACCATTTAAGCCTCTAACAATGAGCTTTAAAGATGTAAACTACTTTGTGGATATGCCCGATGTAAGTATCCATACCTGTTTACATTTTATATCAGAAATCTTTGTGAACAACATAAAAAGAAAAAAAAAACAATAAAAAGAAGAAGAAGAAGAAGAAGAAAAAGCTCTTTGTCTCAGATGGTACATAGTATGAAACAGCATTGTATGAAAATACTGATGGCAAAGTTTTTATCAATTGCACAGGTAATGAAGGAAAAAGGAGCATCAAGTGACAGGCTGCAATTACTTCGCGAAGTAACTGGTGCATTTAGACCTGGAATTCTTACTGCATTGATGGGAGTCAGTGGAGCAGGGAAGACAACTTTATTGGATGTTCTATCAGGACGAAAGACTAGTGGTTATATAGAAGGAGACATCAGAATTGAGGGATTCTCAAAGAAACAAGAAACCTTTGCGAGAATATCAGGATATTGTGAACAGAATGATATCCATTCACCTCAAATAACTGTCCATGAATCTCTAATATTTTCAGCATTTCTTCGACTTCCCAAAGAGATCAGTAAGGAGGAGAAGATGGTAAAAAATGTTTTTCACTGAGAAATTGATAAATTTCATGATAGTCCATCCAATTATGTCTGATCATGCTTTTTTCTTTTTATTTTTCAGATATTTGTGGATGAAGTGATGCATTTGGTTGAACTTGACATGATAAAAGATGCTGTAGTTGGGCTTCCAGGAGTTACTGGTTTGTCAAGGGATCAAAGAAAGAGATTGACAATTGCAGTCGAGCTTGTCGCGAATCCCTCAATCATATTTATGGATGAACCAACTTCTGGTCTTGACGCAAGAGCAGCCGCCATTGTCATGAGGACAGTGAGAAACACAGTGAACACGGGAAGAACAGTAGTGTGCACCATTCACCAACCTAGCATTGATATTTTTGAAGCTTTCGATGAGGTAGATGAATGTCTTTTCTTTATACAATTTGTATTGTGTGAAGCATCATTAGGCTGAAAGCTTTCATCAATCTTTTATGAGTTCCTCTGATTTGCTCTTCCACTTTTGGCATCAGCTACTTCTGATGAAAACTGGAGGCCAACTAATATATGCAGGGCCATTAGGCCTGCACTCACAGAATGTAATAAAATATTTTCAGGTAATTATTTTCCTTCAAAAGTTTTCATTTACAAATTATAATCATGAAAGACAACCATTGATCTTCTTGTCACTTTTAGGCAATTCCTGGTGTTCCAGCAATTAAAGATAAGCAAAACCCAGCCACTTGGATGCTGGAAGTAACCTCTGAGACGATGGAGCTACAGCTTGGAATAGATTTTGCCGAGTACTATACAACGACGACATTATGTCAGTAAGTATGAGAAACCACAAGCCTAATGTGAAAAATTTTTATAACCCTCAAAGCATCTAACATATGTGACTGACTGGGCATTCATAGACAAAATAAGGATCAAGTGGAAGAGTTGAGTGATCCTGCACCTGAGGCAAAGGACCTCTACTTTCCTACAAAATTTTCTGAGCATACATGGGGACAGTTTAAGTCATGTTTGTGGAAGCAATGGAAGAGTTATTGGAGAAGTCCAGATTATAACATTGGAAGATTCTTCTTCAGCTTAGCCGCGGCCCTTGTGGTTGGGTCAATCTTCTGGCAGATTGGAAATAAAAGGTTTCTCCTGACAAAAAAGAGTATACTACTACTAATCTTCCTTTAAAAAGTAATGAATCTCACTATACTGATTCCATATCATCATATGCGATAATGCAGGGACAACAATGAAGATCTTTTGACAATTATTGGTGCAATGTACATTGCCGTCCTGTTTGTTGGGATCAACAACTGCTCATCTGTGCAACCAATTATAGACACTGAAAGGACCGTTCTTTATCGCGAAAGAGCTGCCGGCATGTACTCTGCATTGCCTTATGCTATGGCACAGGTGAATATTACTGACATTCAAGTTTCCATCTTTTTGTTCATTTGGCCAACCATTTGCATGAGCTAAAGGAGTTATTTGGATCACTAACTACAGTTTGAATGGAATTACTAACAGGTTGCCGCAGAAGTACCATATGTGTTTGCTCAGAGTACATGCTATACACTGATAGTTTACAACATGATGAGTTTCCAGCTGACAGCAGCAAAATTCCTGTGGTTCTACTTTGTGACATTTTTCTCATTTCTCCAATTCACATACTTTGGAATGATGACAATGTCGGTGGCGCCGAATCAACAAGCTGCAGCAATCTTTGCTGGAGCGTTCTATTCACTTTACAACCTGTTTTCTGGTTTCTACATCACAAGACCAGTAAGTGACCATACTCTCTATCCATGCAAAGAATAATGGCATTTTGGATGATCTTCAGTAGTATATTCAAATATTTATTTATTCGTCTGTATTGTAACAACTTGGCAGAAAATTCCATTGTGGTGGATTTGGTATTACTGGATTTGCCCAGTGGCATGGTCAACCTATGGAATTATTGTGTCACAGTATGGTGATGTGAAGGATACCATTGAAGTTCCAGGAATGTCAGAAAGACCAAGCATTAAAGACTACATTAAACATGAATTTGGATATGATTCAGATTTTATGGGACCAGTTGCGGTCGTTTTGATTGGTTATGCAGCATTTTTTGCTCTTATGTATTCGTTTTGTATCAGCAAGTTAAACTTCCAAACAAGGTAGGCTACAAATCCAGAGATATCCCTTTTTTGTCAATACTTTGGGCCAAAAACCATCCATGTAGCACCAATTATAAAGTTTTAAAACATATGGATATCATATAATAAAAAAAAATAACAAAGCAAAAACTGATACGCAGTTTGATGACACCACCATTTTTGTGGTAACTCTGATTATAGTAAATTAAAATCGGTATTATACAGTATCTTGATCTTAAATAAATGGGTTAACATAATACTATTATTACTAGCACTAAATCAGTCGCCATTAAACCGGTGGCGTGGGAAAATTGGAGAAGGTGGTTCTTCAAATGTGGGCTACTGATAATGTGGGCCAAACAGAAAAAGTAGCCCATTGTAGCCGAACTGGATCTAAAAAGGGCCCCGAACTTCTCTACTCTTTTGCCTGGGATGCATTAGTTGTTCCGTTTTTTGAAATTATTGTTGCAATCAGTCATATCGATAGTGAACATTTTTCTTTTGAGAAATAAAAATCCATTCATTAATTTATTAGAAATCGTCTAGCAGCGATTGATAAAAGCAAAATACAGCCATAAAAACACAACTTACAAACAGTCACGATGCCATCGTTGTATAGTGAACACTTTGTTATTTAGTGAAATTGTTGTTTCAATTAATTTGCATATGAGCCAGATGAATTTGTTTTTGGAAGATAAAAGGTTTCTCAAAGTGAATATAATAATTTTTGAAGCAGTACTCGTGCGAAGCGTTTGAACACAAAGCAGACGGAAAAGAACAAGAAAAAAAAAAAAAAAAAGGAGTGAAGGGTAGAAAATTGGAGTTGTCAAATGTCATGATCAAAATGGATCAGGGTTCACGAGGATAAGATACTGGCTCCCCCAGTCCCACCCAACATTTTGATTTTGTACCAGATTCTTTCTCTTTTTGCCCAGTTCAATGGACGGAAGTTGGTAGTTGTAAATATGAAGATATGATCTCCAGTCCCGTCTCAACTCTCAACTCAATAGAAAAAAACATAAAAAAATCTCTGACAAAAACTTGTAAATATTGGAGGACATGATGCTCGTTTTACAGGAATTGAAATATATCCAGTAAAAGAGTTCATCGACAAAACTAACATGCATAACTATATGTATACACCTTGTAAATATATCTTTTTGTTATTGTATTTTTTTATTTTCTTGTCACTGATCTATTTTATTAGATGCTTTACTATTTCCATGGGACTATAGGTGCAATCGTGCAAATTTTTCCAACACTCCAAGTAAAACTGTAAAAGAGGGGGAGAAGCCAAATTTGGAGACTTTTACAGAAAATGGAAGGGTCAAAATAAACAAAACTTTTAAAGGAGTGTGACCCCAAGTACTCCAACCAACCCCCCCCCCCGAACTTTATAAAAAAAAAAATGGATAGGCCACCAGCTGCCTACCATTTTAACTTTATTATCATCATTTCGGTAGCGAATCGACGCGGTTTTTTGTCAACCATGTATACTCAATCTCACGTAATTTGGCAATTTGACAGAGGTACAAACTCACAATTTACTATGAACGGTCAAAAAAAGAAATACATATTCTCTATGTGTCAGCAAATAATTTTACATTAAAATTTGTATACTATGTTTCGTACAAATTACAAATTATAATTTTATTTTATATTTTTGGATAAAAAGAATATATGATTGTATCATGTAAATATACTTCCTCTGTCCCAAAATTATTGTTCACTTTGAAATTTCACTTTTAGTACAATTTGAACTAAAAATGAAAACTTAAACTGGACAATAATTATGGGACAGAGGGAGTAATTTTTTCGAAGTTTCTATCTCGCATAATATTATATCAATAGTAATTAAATTAGAAAATTATTAATTGTAACTCAATTTTGTTTTCTTTAATAGATGTTTTATCGATCTAACATCACTATAAAAATAAATAGGTGCGTTCTCAAACCTCTGGATGATGTGAGGATGACGATGGAAAAATTAAAAATATACTATATCATTGAAACATGGAATCTAATTATGATTTATGAGTAGTTAGTATAGTGTAATAATAGTACATTATAGTAGTCACCATCAGGTCCATCAAAAACACAGGATGCATGAAAGAGACAGGCTGGGAAGAGCTGGGTTTGCATGGCCACAATTCAAATACGTAGTAGTCTTACTACTTCAGCCTTCAGGTACTATGTATATGTAATATTCATGAATATGGAAACTCTTGAATTCAATTGAAAGTTTGAAACAAGTCAAGAAACCAATTGACGGATTGAACAAGGACGAAAGCAATACATATAGTGATCGATCGTGTCTTAAAATGATTGTCGTGTTTAATTACTATAATAATTAAAATATATATATATATGTAGAGAAGGATGGATGGATAATGATAATGAATTAATAAGCTGCAAAATGTGGTTGCCTGGCTACCAGATTGCCAAGTACTGAACGAAATTAAAAGCCTCCCTCCAAAGTCCAAACCATAAAACATAGGCAATTATCCAACCGCATGTCCCACTGGTTAGCAGTTGTGTAATTTCAGCCATTGTTGGTGCCTCGCGTGGACTTGGTAACCCACTATATATATTGTTCATTCTTTAATGTCTACGCAGACAAGCAAGGGACGACCATTTTACGCCAGCAATTTAATTTGATGTGTATGATTCTCAACGACCAACTTAAAAATTTTGCTGCGAGGCGCAAGCATTGTGAGAACCATATTAATTACTTCAAACTAATGGTTCACATTAATTTCAATTGTAGCTGTCTAGCTAGTACCGAGCTCCTAATAATAATAATCCCCTTTCGTCACTTCCTGAGTTCTTTTATTATTCTTCTACTTTTTCCCGTTTCAGGAAATAATTCCCAATAGGAGGAGTCAATAACCGAAGAAATAATCAAAAGTACACCAGTAAAAGGAAATTCTAAAAAATATGAAATGTGCATTGTGTGTGAATTGTGATTAATCAAGAATTTGTGATTTTATTGATAATGTTTTATACCAGTGGAATCATGCGTTCAGCTTTTGACTTTCAGCGTCTAACGTTTACCAGAAACCACATCGATAACAAATACTCTTTTCGTCCCATAATTATTGACCAATTTGAGTTTTCATTTCTAGTTCAAATTATACTAAAAGTGAAATATCAAACTGAATAATAATTTTGGAACAGAGGGAGTATTTTTTTTTTCCCCCAAAAAATACACAAACTAAAGTATTACGTCTTCTTTGCTAGTTGCTAGCAATTTGCCCAGCCCACAATATGTTTAGTTACTTTTATTTCAATTAACTGTGAAAAATTGCTCCGTTGGTTTATTAAATTTCATTATGGTACTTGAACATCCATGTGCCCAAAAAATTTGATAGGAGGGAAGGAAAAAATGAAAAGAAAAAAAAAACAAAAGAATTCAATAAAAATGGAATCCTTACAAATAATACTAAAAGGAAAAATTGGAAACCTGAAAATAAAATGTATAATACCAACAAAGGAAAAGGGATATACTTTCGAATGTGACGTGAAGTCGTGAATTAATCGCCCAAAGATTGAAAAAGTTATTGGAGAGGATCAATAAAGCTTTGAACTACAATTAAATATAGTAGTATTCTACTAGTATTATTTTTAACTTGAAACATGGGAAGATACCTTTAAATCACCCAATGGATTCTCATATTGCGGACTAAAGAAAAAGACGAAAATCTAAGGTGAAAAAAAACATGGGACTCCCAAAACCTTGTGATCGAAGTAGTGTTGCGAATCGTGACCAAAAAGACAAGTGTTTGAAGCATTTTTCAAGGAAAATGACACTCGGTTTTTGGTTACTCTACAAGTATTAGTTTAGTTTTAGGGTTTATAGCCCTCAGCATTACCCCAAGGTATCGGTTTTCATATCCATCTTCCTACCCAAGTCCTCCAACGCCCACAATACTCCAACCCTTGTCAATTTAGTCTTTTTTATTGTTCCTTCCGTCCTATTTCGGTTCAGTTTGTGATTTCGCTTTTAGTACAATTTGAACTAAAAACAAAAATTAAAATTAGACAATAATTTCAAGTCAGAATGAGTAATTCATTTCATTATATTAAAATAATTTTAGCACGATAATGGATTTTCTAATCACAGTATGAAAATGAGAAATATAGTAATTAACAAAGTAGTTAGAAGAGACTTATCTAAATTACCTAGTTACGAGAAGAATGTGTCTAACAAGTAATGGGAGTTGTTAATTATTAGTGCACCAATCTTAGTTTGATCAATTCCTTGCTTTGCATCATCTTCTGCTATTTAGGCGTACCAAGCCAGACGATTCCACAAATTCTCCTTCTCATAAAAATGGATTATTCATACAGAAATATCGTGACACTTAAATTTGTTTGAAACGTAAGGAACTCCATTTCCTTATTTTGGTTTTTCTAATAAAGTCTAAAATCTCTACAGTTTGAAAAAAGGAGTCTCTTTTTCAATTATTCACAATATATAATTAACTCATTTTACTCGTTGTAATTTAATTTTGTACACCATTGCAATGCTTTTTTCCCAAAAAAAATTTGCGCGTATGTGTAACGCTTGTTCAAACCAATTGTATCTTGAAGTGCATGGTTAAAAATTTGCAAACATTATAATATATTTGTAGAATTGATAGTATCAAGAATGAAATTGATGACCATTTAAGGAAAAATATTTTAGTATCATGTGCACAAACAAATGATTATTGAGAGATTTTGTCTCTTAATGAAATCCACTCAATTCAAATGAAAATTATTACTCTGGTGTCATATATGATTTTTTGCTCCAAAGAAATTATATTATTGTAAATGTCGACGTATCGTAATAAAAAAATGGCTTTCTATTAACTATAAAAAAATATAACGTGACCTTATTATACCATTCACTATGGGCAACAAATCTACACAAAAAGCTGATCACACATTAATAACGCGTAATTCAGGGTACGAACCACGTAAATAAATCTACCTAACACCGTCACGATTTGAGCTATCTATGGGCATATAGTGTACACTAAAAACATTCCAAGGACTAAAAGGGAAATTTTTGGGGGAAAAGAAACAACTTGTTGAGAGGGGGTCAAAATCGGAAGAGAAAAATGCTGATGAAGAAACAGGTCAGCTGGATTCAGCAATTGAAGGAAAGAGCCTTGAATGCAATGTTGCCAAAAACCAGAAGTATATAAATACAAAGGGCCCAAGATCCGACACTAGAAAAAAAATACAAGCAAAGCAAAACAGAGGAGGAAGAAGAGGAGGACAAGTAGGAAAGAGGGGTTGGGAGATAGAAGAGAAAAGAGGTTGTTGGAGGGCTGCTTCATTACCCCCTTTTCTCACATTTTAGCTCCACAACCCATAACCAACCTCCTTTCTTCTTCTTCTTCTTCTTCAACACTTCTCTTAATTCTTAAGCCCACTTCAGTTTTTTTTTTTATTCATTTGAGATTTTTCACAATGTTCTCCTTAAACAATAGCACTATCTTGGTAAACCATCTCAATCCCCCTTTTTTTGTGTGGAAGTTTGTACATTCTGTATTTGATCCACGTGCTTATATCAATATTGAATCAAATTTGCTTAATCACAAAACTGAAATTGAAAAATTTCTTGTTTCTTTGGGTTTATGAATTTGGCAATTTGCATGAAATGAATTGTGAGATAATCAAAGATTCAGTCTTTCTCACCGACGGATATTATAAAAGATGGGGAAAAATACGAACTTGGACAAGATTTATTTGATTTTTTTTTTTTTTTGGTTAATCTGTTGAGTTAAACCAGTTATGGGAAACGAATTGATAATTGTTAGCTGATTCTTGTTTGTGCAGAAAAATTCTCTGTCTGGGGTTTCAAAAGGATGGGGGCAGCAGCCACCCAGAAAAATTTCAGGGCCTGCGCTGGTAGTAGTGGCGGCGGCCGTCGGCTCCAATGGCAGACCTGGGGATCGCAACGTCAGCGTTTTGGTCGACAACACTGTGAAGGAGATTCGGGAGGTTTCTCCGGTGGTCGAGAAGGAGTCCAAAACAACCGTCAGCGGCGGAGTCGGTGACGTGTATGGGGAGGATACTGCGACCGAGGATCAGTCAATCACCCCTTGGACTGTCTCTGTTGCCAGGTAAAGGGAGATCAATCACTTGCTGTGAGGTTTTAATGATTTTTCGATGATTTCTATGATCACGTATCGCTTCTTTTTCCTTTGGAAATTCGTTAATTTAATATATCGAAGATCTTTTGAACTGCTGTTTGATAATAAAATAGAATTTTTATTGCTCTTTTTTCCTATGTGTAATTTCTGTGGAGCGCGCTGTATCTTATATTTCTCAGTAAGAGAAGTTATATTAAGCGTTTTTTGTTATGTTGTGCTGAATTATTGGGGGCCTTTTGTATTTTCACTTTATTTATTTATTTAATACATATTCAATTGGGGGTCTCTTCAGTTGTGGTTGATTCAACATGCTTTTTGGATGCATAAGTTCCATAAGCTTTGGTTATTAAAGTCATTTTGATCCTTAATAAGAAGTTGAAGTCTGTGAATTACCTTTTTGTTGCAGTGGATATCCATTGTTGCGTGATCCTCACTTCAATAAAGGTCTTGCTTTTACTGAGAAAGAAAAGGATGCCCACTACTTGCGTGGTCTTCTTCCACCAGTGGTTGTCAGCCAAGAAATTCAGGTGTTCTGTTTTCTAGAATCAACTTACTTCATCTTCTGAAGTACTATTGTTCGAGCAGTTTTTAAATCCTATGTTTTCTGCCACCCTACTAAACAGGTTAAAAAGATGATGGCAAATATTCGTCAGTATCAAGTACCACTACAGCGTTACATGGCGATGATGGATCTTCAGGTTGCTTACGTTTCCTCTGTTACTTCTGTCTCTATTCTGAGCTACCCTTTGTTCAGCAAATTCAATTTTGACATTCTTCCAGCCCCATGGATATGGATGTTATGCATGTTTCATTAATTTTTTGCTTATTCTTTTCTTACTCTGAATGAAATTGAATAAAACATTCTGGCTTGCTCTTTATCTTTATCGTTATCTTTATCTATACAGGAAAGAAATGAGAGGCTGTTCTACAAGCTTCTCATAGACAATGTTGAGGAACTACTCCCAGTTGTTTACACTCCAACTGTGGGTGAGGCATGCCAGAAATATGGGAGTATATTCAGGCAACCACAGGGCCTCTTTATAAGTTTGAAGGAAAAGTACGTTTTTTGACTTTCTGTTTTGCCTGTTTTTGATCTGGACTGCTTTTTTTTTCCTTTTTTTTTTACTTTACCTGTTTTCTTCTTCACTTTTTGCAGAGGAAAAATTCTTGAGGTGCTCAAGAATTGGCCTCAGCAGAAAATTCAAGTAATTTGTGTCACCGATGGTGAACGAATCTTGGGGCTTGGTGATCTTGGCTGCCAGGCATGTCATCTGCGTTATTCTCCTTTCCCTTTTGGTTTGTAAATTTTATTACTTTTCCGAAGGCAAAGAATGAGGAAATACTCGTCACATCTTTCAGCGCTTGGATATGTGTTGTTCAAGTTAGAGTGGCCTTGTAATTTGAATCAATTTTATGATTTTTGTACAGGGAATGGGGATACCTGTAGGGAAGCTGTCCTTGTACACTGCTCTCGGGGGCATTCGTCCCTCAGCTGTAAGTGTTTGCAAGGCCTTATTTTATTTTATTTTTTTGGAAATCACAAGGCCTTATTTAACGTACCCTTGGTTTTTGGTTTTCTTTCCCTTCGAGATACACTATTTTCTTGTCCTGGTTCTTTGCTTTGATTGATCTCCAGCTTTAAAATTTGTTACATCTGGTGGAAAATTGTGGTACTGTTCATGATTGCAATTTATCTGACGATTTGTGTCCGTTGAATAGAGTTATGACCTGCTTATTGCATAGACAAATCATTGTAGAAATAGTAACATTTCCCCCCCTATTTTTCAGTGTTTGCCAGTAACAATTGATGTGGGCACAAACAATGAAGACTTGTTGAAGGATGACTTTTACATTGGTCTGAGGCAAAGACGAGCAACCGGGCAGGTAGATATATCCGTCTTCTGGAGTTGCTAGAGATTAATATGAGTTCCTTACTCATTTCCATGTAACGATTTGAAATTTTTTTTCCCCATCATCAGGAATATGCTGAACTCTTAGACGAATTTATGTCTGCTGTCAAGCAGAGCTATGGGGAAAAAGTTCTCATTCAGGTTTGTGGTCTAACTGAATTTCCTACCATGGAGCTTAATTGATTTTGGGTTTAGCTACTAACTGACTTCTTCAATTTACAGTTTGAAGACTTTGCTAATCACAATGCTTTCGATCTTCTTGCAAAATATGGTTCCACGCACCTTGTTTTCAATGACGATATTCAGGTGCAAGACAAGAATATGCTACTGT
Source organism: Oldenlandia corymbosa var. corymbosa (assembly GCA_949775105.1). Lineage (NCBI taxonomy): Eukaryota > Viridiplantae > Streptophyta > Magnoliopsida > Gentianales > Rubiaceae > Oldenlandia > Oldenlandia corymbosa. The sequence continues at coordinate 26,022,913 of OX459124.1, forward strand.
TTGGTTATATGTCCTTTTTTGGCACTTTTTAAATAGGAATATTTGTAAATAGGAGTATGTGTTATTCCTAAACTAATTTGTGCCTTTCCTATAATGTTACAGGGAACAGCGTCAGTGGTCCTTGCTGGACTTATTGCTGCATTGAAGTTAGTTGGAGGGACCTTAGCAGAGCATACCTTTTTGTTTCTTGGAGCAGGGGAGGTAGTTCTTTGCTCCTTTCAAGTTTACATTTTCCACGTCATACGATACTTTGCTAAGTATTGAACCCTTTCGGTTTTAGGAAAGGTCATGTCCATCAGACAGATATCTATTTTCTGTTAATACATAATTTTTCCTTTAGAATCACTAAAATTTGATTTATTTCTGTGTGATTTTATGCATTTCCATAATTCTATTCCCCTAGATGTATGTTTTGTGCCTTTGAGCTGATCCTTGGTAATCTTTTGTCAACTTGGTTGGCAGGCTGGCACTGGTATTGCAGAGCTTATAGCCCTTGAGATGTCAAAGCAGGTAAAAGTCTAATTGACTTAATTTTCCTGTTATTATGCACTTTTTGTGTTGATTTCTATTTATCATATGGTCCTAAGAATACAAGTAAACAGTGAGAGGTGACACCTGATATCCTTTTGCAGACTGGAGCCCCTGTGGAGGAGACTCGAAGGAAAATTTGGATGGTGGACTCAAAGGTATGGAAAAGAGAAATTAGAATGTTGAAAGTAGGATATAAAAATGACCATGTTGTTTCTAAACCCATCATTATGTTTATAGGGTTTGATTATTCGGTCTCGCATGGAATCACTTCAACATTTTAAGAGGCCCTGGGCTCATGAGCACGAAGCTGTTGGAAATTTGGTGGATGCTGTTAAGGTATGGAAAGCTCTCTTTCATGTGTGTATGTGCTGATGCACGTGTTTGCATCTGCTCACAAACTGTATCTTCTGTGTATGGCCAGGCAATCAAGCCAACAGTACTGATAGGTTCATCCGGAGCCGGAAGAACGTTCACCAAAGAAGTTGTCCAAGCTATGTCATCCTTCAATGAGGTATTGCATGCTCGTTCCTCCACTTTGTTTGCTGAGATTTCAATAGAAACTTTAAATTCACAAAGAAAACTGATTTAACATGCAATTGCTGGTTTGCAGAAACCCATCATACTTGCGCTATCTAATCCTACTTCACAATCTGAGTGCACCGCTGAAGAAGCTTATATGTGGAGTGAGGTAACCTACATAGGCATTTTCTTCTTGTTTATCCTCCCATCAGACTGAATAATTCACCTAATAAATGCCACGTTTACATAATTACTCTATTGGTTTATCATTTTTCCGTATCTTTTTCAGGGTCGTGCCATTTTTGCTACTGGTAGCCCATTTGGTCCAGTTGAATATAATGGGAAGATCTATGCTTCAGGCCAGGTATTTTGTTGCTAAACATTTTTTATGACTAAAATCTGACGATTGCCTTTTGATCTTTGAACTTACAATTTCCTATGCCTTCTTATTTAGGCAAATAATGCTTATATCTTCCCTGGGCTTGGGCTTGGTTTGATAATTTCTGGTGCTATCCGTGTCCATGATGATATGCTACTGGCAGCATGTAAGTTCTTGAAATTTTTATTTTCAATGATCATGCTTTTCATGTCCTTATTCTCTGTTCAGAATTATATTGATGTTACTTCTAAGAACTGTCTTTCCCCCTCCCAGTTGAAATATTCCCAAATTAGAAGGGAAAGAATAATACTATGAGGGCAATAGTAAAGTACTAACGCAGATCATCTTTTGTTCCTTAAAACAGCGGAAGCTCTGGCGGAGCAGGTTTCTGATGAGAACCTCGAGAAGGGACTCATTTACCCTCCATTCTCCAACATAAGAAAGATTTCTGCTCGAATTGCTGCTCGTGTAGCTGCCAAAGTGTATGAGCTTGGTAAGATAATACCTTCCATGCTGATGAATTTGGTGTACTTTTTACGGTTACATCCACTGGCTAACCTTGGAGTTATTTTTGTAGGGTTGGCAACACGACTACCCCAGCCAGAAAATTTGGTTGCATATGCTGAGAGCTGCATGTATAGCCCTGCTTATAGAAGCTACCGCTGAACCAGTGGACAGTTATGTAGTGTGTCGTTTGATTAGGCCTAGGCCATAATGAAATTTTGATGTCATTCTTAACCTCATATTACACCCATTTATCAGCTTTCAATTCTTGTTGTATTTCTCATTATTTGCTACTAATTACTGCAAGTCTTATACGGGGCAGATAGAAAAGGCAAGTAGGCTTTTTTAGGTGGGAAGACAGGTCTTCGCTGTATGTTTGTGTACTAGAATGAAAGTAGTACAAGGGAATGGTAGCTTGTAAACCGTTGTGCAAACTGATAAATTCCTAACTATATTTCAAGGAAGAGTTGGTTGAAGCTTTACCCAAGATTTGTTTGTTGACCGCGGTATGTTTCTAATAGTTTTTTTGTGGGGTTTAGATTGTTGAATTGGGGTAAATATTGTACATAACTGTCATCCCCCTGATGTTAGGCTGTATAAAAAGATGATTAATTTCACAAGAGTAAATGTAATTTGGCCTGTATGGACCACAACCAATGGAAACTATTCTGAGGCAAAATTTCTGAGGCAATGTGCCAAATCCTCCTCAAGTGAAACATCCTAAGTCATATACAACTACAAAGAATAAGAGTTTTGGCTAATTAACCTATGGCCCCATTCAGAAGAGAAGGCCAGATTATATTACAAGGAACACAAGAATGTTAAACAAAAATAATAATGATTGGTACAGAAGTTACTCAGGTGAGAAGAAAATAACTAAAATACTAATGCTTAATTGGCTCCAAACTGCTTCAGTTGGTTGAGCATCATACCAAACCAAGGCAGTTTTCGCCAAAAATCACGCTGCTGGAAAGGTACTATCTTTGGTGGGTTGAGCATTAAACTGAACCAGTGCAGCTTTTTCGACATTATCATAGAGCTGGAAATGGACAATCTTCAGTTGGTAGACTGATAGATCATTAAACTGAACCAAGGCAGCATTTTCCGCCAAAGTCACACAGCTGGAAATGAGCTATTATTGTCCTTGGTTACACCTGATCCATGAAGAGGAGTGCTAGCATGAAATGCTGATTGCCTTGAGGGTTCGGATGTTAATTTAAGAGACAATCTTGTAGATTCTGTAGCGGCAGAGCCATTTTCAACCAAGCTGAGCTGAGACATGCCCACTAGTGCATCCACATTAACAGGTTCCTTTGGAAGAACAGGAATTGGCCTTAGGATCTGGTGATGTGACGCCTGGGAACTTTTTTCTTCCTCCAGAGGGGCTATGTTTGGTGGCCATAATGCAAATGGTATAGGTATAAGCGCCGGAAAGAATGATGGAGCCACAGGAGGTATTTCAGGAAGAGATGTGACACTTTCTTTTATTTCTTCTACTACTTCGCTCGGGGTTGTTTCCATGGGTTCAAAATCTGGTTTGAGAGAGAGATCCAACGATGGCATTGACTTTTCACCGTCATCATCCACTGCTTGCTGATCGGAAGTTGTAAATTGTTCCTTGCTGCTATCTACTACTTGAGGAGGGAGCAAAAATTGTTCTTCTGCTAAAGAGAGCGCCTCTGATGCCTGATAAACAACAGGACAATAAGCGATAGTAAAGATAGAAACAAAATGCATAAAATAATTTAACATTTAGCAAAATGCATAAATGAGCGATAAAGAGTATCATTGAAGTCTTTGGTTTCATCAAAGAACTATACTTTACCCTGCACTGCAAAGAAACCTAGATGACTTTCCTCAAATAAGCAAAAACAAATGGCACACCTATTTTGGGTTTGTCACACACACACGCACACATATGCAAATAAGATAAGACGTCATTTATAGGTGAGGTAGGAAACACCTGCTCAGAGAAATATACATGTACTGAAAATTCAGCAAAAAACACATAAAAGAAATTTCATCTTCATGGTGAATTCGTATTACCAAGCATGATCAACATCGAAACTCTCACAAAAACACGACCTACCGTCTCTGGGACCATGTCAAAAAGGCTGGACCTTCTCTTCCTCCTTGTGGCATTCGTCTGCCTGATAAAGTACTTCTGGGCATGGCTTGCTACCTGAGTCGGAGTCCTTGATGTCACAAAATTGCGGGATATGCCACGCCAATCACCTTTTCCCAACTTCTGTAGGCCAAGGAGGAATAGCCGATGCTCTTCTTCAGTCCATGGAACACCTAGAAACAGAAGAAATTTAAATTTAGGTCTTAAAAATCTAACCATCCAAATGGACACCAGTGACAATACAAACGGACATCCAACATCTCAAGAAACATCCTTTAAATCTATTTTACAGTCCTTGCCGCTGATATGAGAAAATAAAAAGAAACCAATTTCAGAGTAGTGAAGCCCAAAGACAGTCCCACAACATTTTTGTGGCATAAACAGGATAATCAATAGCAAAAGTAACACAACTTTTCTCTTGTCAAAGAAGAGAATCCGTAGAATGCTTCAGTTCTAAAATCAAGTAAGCACAGCAATTTCCAATTGACCAGTTATCTGATGAATATAGGACCTGATCACCCATCATGATTTATCAAATTTAAGCAGGTGTCCTGTTGTGCATGGAAACCTTTTCATTTGTTAGTCCGTGAAAACAAGCAGAAATCTTGACGAGGACAAACAATTAAATTCCTTCCCTGCTTTAGAGTTTGAACACTTGTCTAAACTTAACTCCTAAAAACTACGGATATGTATGGGTTTGTGAGACTACAGAGTAAGGTCACTCATTGACAGTGTTAACCTCATCAAAACAAATCTTGTCTAGTTTTGCAGCAACTTAACTGAAAGAGGAGACTGAAAAGCTCAAAAAATTTTACAATAAATTCGCTGCAGGTTAGTGCTATCGACAAGTGCTTATAAAAGCAAACATTATCATACGAACTACCTTTAGTTCTCAGACTAATAGAGCGGGGCCTGACCTCAACAAAACAAACCATAGATGAACATGCAAGTAGCAGAAGGAAACTGTCTTAACTGTCAGCTAATGAGCAGGACACCGTAGTAGAAACAAATGAGAATTCATACATCATGGCAAGTAGCAGCCAATCAAAGAAGTTGTCAGCAAAATACAACGGTACGATGACCAAAGCAACAAAGATACCAATTCCAATGGCAAAAAGAATTGGAAAATAACACGCCAACCGCCAACATTACATCATTTCCACTTTCATTTGATGCCAATTAATGTGATTGACAAACAATCATTGACGAACAGGTGAAGCAACACAATCCTTAAAATCCCAAGAAATAAAACAATCAAATACACATACACACACATCGGCTCCAAACAGAAATCCATGATGGAGAATAAAATTAAAAGCACGAATAGAAAATGGAAATAAATGGAAAGTCCAAATAGAATAGAAAACGAGGATCTTTTCACCTTTCTTTCTTTCAGCTCTGCGATTAGTAGAGCAAGAAGCATGATTAGGATCATCAGAAAGGTAACCATCGGGTACATGGACCGGGTCCTGAAAAGGGTCCGAAGAAGGCGAGCTAGGATTAGGTGAAGCCGCAGCGGAAGAAGAGGAATGATAGTGGGACAAATTCCCCATACTCGCACTCTTCTTCATGATCGACCCATCCGTTAATCTCACTCCAAACAGCTTCACACCACCACCGCCGCTTCCACTCCCTCCGCCACTACAACCAGTAAGCCCGCCGCCGCCGGGGGCGGCGGCGCCAACTCTAGTGGGACACGTCCGGGAGTTATGGCCGTTGTTGCTACAATGAGAACACCGCCGAGTCATCCCGCCGCCAGCTGCTGACTCGGTAACACACCCAAAATACTCTCTCAATCTAAAAAATCTTCTTTCAAGATTGGAGGCGTTTTATCAAATTAATTGGATTACAAAGTTAAAAGAAAAAAAAAGGAGGTAGCTTGATTATTACAGATTTTAATGAGGGGGATAAAGATGCCAAAGATTAAAAAAAGAAATACAAAAAAAAAAAAAAAACACGAGTTTTGATTGAGTTTGTGGAGGGGATGAAGAGCGAGAGAAGAGTAAGGACAGAGAGAGAGAGAGATATGTTTGTTTCGAGGGAGTCTAGGAAAAGAAATGATTTTTAGTCTTTAGATGCGATTAATGATTTTCAGTTTGGGGGGGGGTTTTACTTGTGAATTACCAAATAAGGGTCGAGGTTAAGGAGATAATTACAGTCTTAGTCTTTTACGCGCTTCGTTTTATCTTTGTGGAAAGTGGTGAGAAATGACGGTTTTGGGGCTGAAACTGGATAACGTCCTGCCTACGTGGCGTATATCTGGAGCTTTGGGCATTTTGTTTGTTTTTGTTTCTTCCAAAGTCTTTGAAGTAGTAGTACTAACTTCGTCTTGGTCGTCACTCATCCCACTCGACTCCGTAGTTTGGAACTCATTGGTTGAATCTGGTCGGTGGGCTCTGTTTGCCTAATTTTAAAAGTGCGCAAATTGATATACTAATGCTAATCTTGTTTTTGTGTTCATAATTTTAGATATGGTTATGTTTTGTTTCTTGTGATAATCGAGATTTGGACTAAACAACTCCTTCAAATTAAGTATACTTCTTGCATTCCCTTTTGTCTTAAGATAATCGTCCTATTATCAATTTAGAAGGAAGGAAAAATAAAATAAATTTTTCGGTCTTTTGTCACAACCTATCAACAAATGTGTTCTTTTGTACCAAGCTTCAAAATTGCACAAATTTTATTTATCTATTGGAATTTATTTCATGATAAAAACTAAGGACTTCTTTGATGACACTACTTATTGCTTAAAATTATTCCATTAAGTACTTATTAATTTCAACATTTTTTATAACAAAGATTGAAGCTCTTATTGAATTAAGTGGTGCTGAAACTGTGATACAAAATATAAGCAATATTCCGTAACTTCTTAATGAATTCAGTATTTCTTATTTAATGTTAAGCATTCTGAACTAAGCATTAATTTTTATCAAACTTGCCCTAAGTGTTGTAAAATGTAGATCTCTCAATAATACTTGTAAACTGGGGATTTTTTACTTGGGTTTTTTCACAATATATATATATATATATAATTTACAATTAAAACTCGGGGGAGCCTTAATCAACAATGGGTGGCGAACTGAACCAACTTGTTGCACGAAGATTTTTATATCTTTATGAAATTGAGTTTTATTATTTGACTTGATTGAAAATTTTATATTAATTAATTGAAATTTTTCGTTTTGGATGTAAATGGTACAAATTGTTTTTCAGCACATGGTGGAGGTTTTGTTGGATTTGGTCCTAATGAATCAGCACTTATATCCCATCAATCTGTAGTAAAGTTCTGTCCATGAAAAAGTGATTTTCTTTTTAATTACTCCATCCGTCCCATAATTATTGTACATTTTAAGTTTTAATTTTTAATACAAATTGTACTAAAAGTGAAATATTAAACTGAATAATAATTATGGACTAGATGGAGTACCAAATTTGATTGACATTATTACGGCATCTTTCAACACAATCGGCAAATCATGTTGCAGAATTATAGCTTACTTCCATATCCAAAACTTTACCTTAATTAGCAAAAATGACTCAATCAAAGTGGACGTTCTACAACGCACCGAATGAACACACACAAAAAATAAAAATAAAAAAATGTCGTAATGCGTACTCTGATACAATGTCCAAACAATTTATGGTTGTTTATGTAAAGATAAATTTTCCAACCAATTACTAGAAAATTAAATTATCAGCCATGTTTCAATATACCAAATTTTGTAGTAATTCTTTAAATGGTAAGCTAACATGAAATTTGGAAACCTAATCATGTGGGATCATATGTATGTAAGAATTCGTTCAATAATACCGGTAATGGATATTACAAATTTCACTGTAAGCAAAAATACTACTGCGTTCAAATTTGTTTCCCTTAATGAAACCAACATTGCAAAATATTAAATTTTTAGGTATTTATTTATATTTCACATCGAAAGAATAGAATTGCTTTCTCAAAAAAAATAAAAAATAAAAAATTATATAGCTATCATATACTATACTGAATGAACTCATTATCTGTATACATTATTCTTCCGTAAAAATCTTCATATTCTAGTGGAAGGTTGTTATCTACATTTGGCGCAAACACATACCGTAGCAAATAATTGGTCAATAACGTATTTTTGCAAATCGGACAATTGTTACCATGATAAAGGAGTAAATCTTACCGTAATTACTTAAAGTGCTGGGCTGGTATGATATCAGATTTCAAAAGCTTGGACTTTTAAACTACTGTTGGGCCTTTACATGGAAATGATATGACCCCAAATGATTGTACTGACTACTCTGGGCTAACAAAACAAATCAAAACTGGGCTGTTTGAACTGCCATGCAAAATATCCGTAGATCCTAGGAAATTTGTTTATGCTATGCTAAAAGTTAAACCAGTCGAGACAAAGGATCCACTTGTTTTCTTATATGGACAAATTAAGAATCTTTACCATGTTATGTCTTCTTTTTCTGTTTAGCAATTTCATTAATTTTATTGAACAACGATTTGACAAAAGAATACAGTCACCACACGTTTCGATAGACCAATAACAATAATCGTCGAAACTTTTACTAGGTAGCACATATTACCTCTATCCCACAATTATTGTCCAGTTTAATATCTCACATTTAGTATAATTTGAACTAAAAATGAAAATCCAAAATGGACAATAATTATGGGACAGAGTGAATAGATTATTACATAAATTTGGACAATGTATATCATTATTTGCGTTTAACTATGATCATAATTAAGGTTCGAAATATGAGTATTAGAAGAAAAAAGAAAAAAAAAACAACTTTATGACGTGGTTATGACATATGAGTTACATATGCTCTTGGAACCCTTCAAACCAAGCCTGTTAGGGTTAAATTAATAGAATAGATAATCCCGTGAGAATATTATTATTAAAATACCCAAAAAGGCATGCAGAAGCTTGCGACCCAATTAAACGAGGGGCTCAATAACGAGGCAATTATGGGACAAAATGGTCCCTTCGAACATAAATTTGGTGCGATGGATGGATTATTTGATTCTTATAAAAGGAAGATGTGAAGAATAGATGCCGTAGGAATGAACACAGAGAATATGTTTTAATCTGTAAAAAAGATGGATCACTGATCACACCAGCTATATATATATATATATATATATATATATATATATATATATATATATAGAATGAGCCTTTTCATCCCAAGGTTTGAGCCACACTATTTAAAACATTCTAAAGTTTAAAATCATGTCATTTTCATCCCAAACTTTTCAAAAATATGTAATATTAGGACATTTGTTAATTTTTTCAAGTTATTAACGGCGATATTTCATTCAGTTTCTTTTCCCCCATTTTTTTAGTCAAAAAAGTTTCATGCTTGCGTTTGGTAAATTTGGTCCATGTAAAGCAAAAAAGTTGCATGCTCCTGCATCAAATTACAACACCAATTTTTATAATGATGCTACATATTTAAAAAAATAAATGAAATAGGGCTTACTTTCTAATTAGGACACACACAAAACCTTTCATGATTGTTATCAATCTAGAAGGTGAATCTTCGATTTTTTTTTTTTCTTTTTCTAAGCAAGGGAAGAATGGATGATGTGAAGACCAAATTAGGTTTAGCTATTTTCTTATAAGGTGAGAGTTAGTGGAACGTGCTAAATGATTAAAAGAATTGGGGGAAGAGAAACAGAATAAAGTACCACCATTAATTAATTAATTGGACTTAAAAATTTAACGAATATCCTATTGTAACATGTTTTTAAAAAGTTTGGGATGTAAATGGCATGTTCTTAAACTTTGAGATATTTTGGATGGCGTGACCCAAACTTTGGGATGAAAAGACCCATTTTTCCTATATATATGTGTGTATATATATATAGGGTATTATGGTTGCCTTAACATTACACTTCGTTTCGGGATTGTTCTCGTCACCCAACCAAATATTATTGGTGTGATAAGACATATTTATACGTACATGATGAAGGGATATTTTCCAGAATTGTGTCTTGTTAGTTGTCATTCAAAGAAAAAGAGAAGTAGCATTAGTTCCCAAGAATTTTCTCTTTACCTTTATAAGATTACTGTTAATTTCTAAGCATGCATTTGTATTGCTATTGCATGGCTGGCTAGGTACATCATAAACATTCTTCCAGCGAAAAAAACACTAGGAGAATAATACAGTTGTTATCTATATCAACAGATTAGCTATAATAAAACTCAACAGATTAGCTCTAATAAAACTATTAAAGATGAGATAAGGAGGGACATTTATAGTTTGTTAATTTCGGTTCTTTTTGCTTTGAGTTTTGCGTTAGAAACTTAAAAATGTGTATCAGACGTGCAAAATCCTACCAAACAAGTACTTTGTTTGTGTTCAAAAAAAAAAAAAAAACAAAACTATGTTCGTTAGGGCAATAGTTTTGGCAATTTGAATTTGAGTTAATCGGACAATGATTTTTTATCATGGAACATAAATATATTTATATAAGTAAAATGTAAAAGATATACAAAGTGAAAAATGAAACAAGAACACGAGACTTAGAACCAATGTCCATGGAGAATTACCCATGTTCTAATTAATCTATAGAAGTATACAACAATTAAGTATGACAATAGATGTTAATGTTTTTGCACTTTTTGTAGGATACTGTTGAGTCCACTCACAAGCAGTATAAAATTCGAGCAAATGTCATTTCATAATTTCAGGGTTGGTATGAGTTAACACATAATTGAACATTGGTGTGATTCTGATATGGAGATAGGAATTAGTTGTTTAATTAAAAGGTAACTAGCTACTTATCTGATCATCCGATGAAAAAAAAAACACACACACTTCTTCAGAATTGTATTTATTTATTTATTTATTCTGATGATGAAGCAAAATTGTTTGAGACTTTGTTACAGCGTCGTCCATGCCTTGTGAGCCAAGATTCTTATCAACGTAGGAAGAATAGACAGATACTAGTGATAAAGTCTCAGGTAAAGAGAATAACTTTTATTTGGCCAGGGGGTCAATTTACTACTACTACTACTAATAATAATAATAATAATAATAATAATAATACCCACACACTGTAAAATTTATTCTGATCCCCCAAGTCCAAATTAAAGAGAAGAGCATAGATGTGACTACACAAACCAAGAAAAGGAGATAAATCATTAGAAAGATGGAGATGTAAAATGAATTTGATTTTGTGCTAGTTAAGTACAAATAATTAACTACTATATCCGCGTTGAGTATTTCGATCGATAAATAATACAGTAACAATGTCATTTTGATGTACAGATATAAGTGTAACATAAAGAGTGAGATGGACAAAGACGTGAGAATAAAAAAGAGAGTATCTCTTCTCCAACACTTCATCGATAAAGTAGAGCATTCTCGTTATTTTGGAGGATAAAAGGAAAGGAATTGAAAGAAGATGATGGGGATCGATAAGGAGAAAGACAAAGACATAACACGAAGCACTGTATAGTGTAAAGCCTAAGACATGATCGATGTATGTCAATCATTGCACAGATGTTAACCTATCTGAGCAGAGCATTTCCCCTTTCCCTAATTTGGCTTACTCCATATGATACTATTTGCCCTTTGTGTGTGTTGCCTTTAATTTGTTGATGCCTTTGCTTTTCACATTAGATTCTAGTTTCTCCCCACCAACTAAATTCCTGTAAATCAACTTCTCTCCTCATAATTTTTCTTTTCTTACAACAATTAAAAAACTTGAAATTTAAACAAAACAACAAAATGATACAGAAGATCTGAAATCCGATTAGATTGTACTCTTTCTGTTTCAAAATTATTGTTCAGTTTAGATTTTCACTTTTAGAACAAATTGAACAAAAAATACTAAAAATCCAAATTAGACAATAATTTTGGGACAGAATAAGTATTACAACTATGAGTTAATTTGCTCTTAGTGGAGGATGGCTGATTTCCGAAATCTTCCTAGCATGATAGCCGATTATTAACCATCACAAAATTCGACACAATTAAGACAATGTCTTAGAAATTTATCTTTTTGTCCGACAAATCAGCCCATTGGGTTATTGGAATCAATAGAATAAAGGTGAGTAATAGAGATTGTTAACTTGTAGCACACGTATTTATTAACAAATGACTTGGTTCAAATTCTTGTAATAGGAATCGCTGTAACCAACACCTTATTTCCTAGCTTGAGAATTTATTACTAGTGTACTTCACTATTCGAACTACTAGTACTTAAGTAATTGTTTAAGTGCTAGTACATAAGTTTTGAGTAAGAATAAGATTATTAGAAAAAAAAAAAAAAAATCTCGGCGAGCCAAAAAGAACATTTTCTTTGAAAAGTTATAAAATACTTTTCGGCCAAATATGTATAATGAACCATTTAAGAGCTATATTAACATTCTAGAATAGAAACTCCCACTATGCACTTTGGTAGTGAGTGGCACATATTGATCAATTCGAATAGTTAAACGCAGAAATTGATTACAAATATGGATGAAAGGAATAGCATATATAGATGTATGGCGGCCCGAAATGCTGATACCAAATTGTGTTATTATGAATCTTATGCTTCTTCCATAAAGAGCTGATTAAGGAAGAGATATTTTGCACCATTTTTTAGCAAGTTCTGGACCAATTGAATCGAAGCGAAGAATATGCCATTACAGTTTTCCCAATAATTTCCTACCAATTGAGTTTTTTTTTTTCTTTTTTTTTTTAAATCTTTAATATTTAGACGGGTGAGAATTTTTAACTGGGGAATCAGCTAGCTAGTGGTCCAATTGGCTTCCCAATTGGTCAATAGTAGAAATAGGTTGGTTAATGCACTTTAACTTTATCAAATCGGTTAAGTATCGATCTCATGATTGAAATAAACCAATTAAAAATTAAGAGGCTCTAAAGTAGGAACATCATGTTTTAGCATATGGCCTATTCGTAAATTCCTGATTGTATTATCTCCTGACAATTAATAAAATTTTACTTCTCTTTTCGGAAAAAAGAAAAATGCACACATCTTCTTTATTTTGATTGTTCTTGGTGAGATTTGAACCAGAACTTGTAATTATACTTTCTCCACTCTTACCAATCCACCTTAATAGTAGTTAATATACCGTGGATGATGTTATAACTTTGAAGTTTCTTATTTATGTAAACGACAAAATCTTTTTACATAACCATGCACATGTGAATGTGCACCTTATTTGCTAGTAATTTATATTACTGTAGAAATGTTTATTGTCATTTTTTTATGTATCGATAATTTGTATAACACACAAATGAAACGTGAGTTCATTCTGAATTGGGGGTGGAGTAAAAATAAAACTAGCAAGTTGGTTATAAAATAGCTTAGGTACCAAGTTTTGAAGCTTTTCGATCGGAAAACCTTTGAGAAAGATGATCCTCGTATACCTTTTGTGAAAGTGGCACATAGCAATTGGCAAATTAAATACGTGTATATATATATATATATATATATATATATATATATATTCTCTAGTTTAATTTGAAGTCTTTGAGGATTATATGCTCCATCTACATTAATCTTTCCAGGTGATGTTGATAATGTTGTTATCTCCAAACTTTTCCAATTCCTTAGGCCGCCAAAAGATCGGCCGTTCCTTTGTTAACTTTAATGTTCTCTTCCTTTTCTTTTTTATTTTTTTTAAAAAAAAGAATTTCCCCGATTTTTTTTGAACAAATTCTGTCTGCTGTTGCCTGTACATTGGGATGATCAAATGATATTCCGAAGCCGCAATTATGTATGTTCATGAAATGCCACAATTATTCGGGAAAACTATGTACAATTGTGATGATTAATAGCATTCTCTGTTTAAGAAAAATACAATATTTAGATCTTAAAATTCAATATAAATTATTTTTTTAGGGACAATGAAATTATATTTTTCGCAGAAAGGCTACAGATTAATAGAAAAAAAAGCTAGACAGCCAAATTAAGATTTATTTCACACTATTAAATCATAATATCCATTGAAAATCATCTTTTTTTTGGCCGGCTGCTTTTTTTTATCCATTGACCTTTCTTTCCACATAGAGTTTTCATTTAATTTAGAAGGAAGAAATTAATATAACTGGTTGCGAATGAATGTAAAGGCTTTTAAATTAAGTAGTTTATGGACGTACTAATCATATAGTAACTAGCTAGCTAGCTAGCTAGTAAAACCTTAATGCACTCGAAAACTGGTTTTTGTATGGTCCATCGAAGGAGAGTGCACGTGATTTTCATGTGTATTTTGTATTATCAAATGAATTTCGGCATCAATTCAATTGTAGGAGTATTTTAAGTTCTAACAAATGAATTATTCTTTGATATTCCTTCTAAATATAATATAAAACGAATTGTAGAGATGGCCAAATCCAAACTTTTTAAACATTTACAAAAGCTAAAGTGAGATCTAAGATGAAGTTGAAAGACAATTGACGTGAGTTATCATTCTTGACCCCCCTTTAATCCTTTTAATTAGTAATTTAGTCCACTTTGAGGGCTCTAATTTAATCAAGAATTAATTAACGTGTCCTAAGAGACAAGATTATTGGCCTAAAATTGAAGCCCTTTCTTTTTGTTTTTCTGTTTCCTTTGCCTTTCCACTTTTTTGCATGCTATTCTCTATCTCCCTCACTCTCTCTCTTTCACTGTGGTGGGAAGCATATATCCCAAAAGCTCAACCAAAATTTGTTTCACCTATATAAACCCCATCATCATCTTGCTATTCCATCCTTCAATTCATTACCAATTTGCCACTTCATCATCCAACCCCCAAAAAAAAAAAACTTCATTCCAAGTTCATTTTTCCTTGAACCTTAAATTACTTATAATTTTCCTCCTTGGATCATAATCTCCAGAACCTCATATTTATTTTACTAAACTATGGAGCAAAACCAACTCATGAGACGCCAACTTACTAGTATGAGACAATCCCTTTTCGATCAGGTTGGTTCTTTTTCTTATTCTTTTTTTATCCTTCAAAAGAAATCACAAGTTATCCAACATCTTGTTTCTTTGTTTTCCATTTTTTTAATTGATTAGCGTTAATTTTGTGTTCTATAATAAATTAAATGGAGCAGGGGTATCTAGACGAACAATTCATTCAGTTGGAAGAGCTGCAGGATGATGCAAATCCCAATTTTGTTGAAGAAGTTGTGACACTCTTCTATAGGGATTCGGCTCGCATCATTCAAAACTTAGAGCAAGCACTGTGAGTTGTGATTTTTCTATTTATTTTTCTGGTTATTTTAGATGTTTTCAACAAATAGCATATATATGCAAGAAATGAAAGATTAATTAAGTTGCTAGCTTATGATGTTACAAATATATAACAAAGCTAGCTAGCTTCATGTCAATTCATGGTTTAATTAAACTTTTTGATATATCAATGCAGGGAGAAGTATCCTCTTGATTTTACAAAGCTGGATGCATATATGCACCAATTCAAGGGAAGTTGTTCGAGGTACAAGAATACTGTATACTACTTCCTTCTCCCAAAATGACTGTCATGCTTATTGTAATCGTTTTGGGACGGAACGAGATATATTTATAACTTTAAAAAGTTAATGTCAACTAATAATGATCATGAATCAAACTCCTTCAAGTTTCCCCTCTCTCCATCTATTTCCTTTGAATTTTTCCTTACCATTATTTCTTTGGCTTTAAAATGCTGTATATTAACCATGCAGCATTGGAGCCAAGAAAGTGAAAAGCGAAAGCACACAGTTCAGAGACTACTGCAGAATGGGAAATGCAGAAGGGTACTACACCTATATTAACATAATCTAATATATTCCAACAATCCATTATAAGATCAATGTTATTAATTTTTGGGGGAAAAAAAAAGATTTAAACTAATAACATTTGTGATATTTGGCATGAATATAAACAGATGCTGGAGAACTTTCCAACAGCTGAAGAAAGAATATTCTACTCTGAAAAAGAAGCTGGAAACATATTTTCAGGTCCCAAATAATATTGATTCTTCCTCTTAATTTTTTTTTTATATGATCTCTATCTCAATAAATTTCTAGAAAGAATCAAACACTCACTTTCTTTTTGGTTTGTTTTTTGGGGCAGTACGCAAGGCAAGCTGGACCATTTGAAAAGGCATGTCGCCCCAAATGAGTGAAGAATCTGTGGGAATGAATATGGACGAATTTTAGCTAAAACTGAAATTAGCCAAAAATCAAATTAGTGCAACATGTCGAGTTTGAGCTCTTCTTGTATGCATATATGTGTTTTCTGTATCGATCATTATTGTACGTGGTCCTTAGTTCCAATATCCGGTAATAAAGACAGAAAGTGAGTTTTTAGTTTTTGCACGTCCTTTTCTATTTTCTAATATACGTATTTTGTATTTTTTTTAAAGTGTTTTCAGCAAACTTCTAAAAAACCCATAAAATCTTAGCTCAAAATCAACCGACCATGAGGAACTTATATATCAATAGAAAGTGTCCCGATAATGATATGGGACATATATAATTTAGGATTTCATAAAAACTCGGTATGAAATGGTGACGATTTCGATTGGTTTGTGTTGTCCGATATAAAAGTATAATTTTGGCTTCCAAAAAGAACAGAAAGATTTAGGTAAATGAATATTTTTGTTAGTGATGATGAGAGTGCAAAATTATTTCCTTTGTCGTTAGGGCTTAATCGAATATGCGTTTTGTATCAAGAATCCCCATATATATTATTATTATTATTATTATTATTATTATTATTATTATTATTATTATTATTATTAATTGGTTTCATTGAGGCGGCTGAGGATGAAGAGTTTTCATATTCGGATGTCGGAACTAGAAAAACTACGTAAGAACTCCTCATGATCACAATCAATATTTTTAGGTTAATCGTAGTGTTTGTTCGAACGGTTAGAATGTTGAACTCCTCGTATAAATGATTTTGGAATTTGGTTGTCATCATCAGTATCTAAATTAATTAACTAACTAAATATTTTACACTTGGATTTTAAAACACTGAAAGTTAGAAAATAATCCCAAACAAACAAATTAAGGGCATGTTCTTTCATCCCAGAACATGATAATTGAGCCAAAAACCGTGGATTGGGGGAAACCAAAAAAAAAAAAGGATAACTAAAGTGGCCATTCGAGAATCAAAATTGGGAGTTATGGGAAATGTCAGCAATAAGTTTGTGACAACGGGTACCATAGTATCTATTCCTTTCATACCAGAGTTTTGGTTCTATAATGTTGCAATGCCACAATGATAGAGCCTTTTCGTTAAAATTTTTATTTATGCATTTTGTGCTTAAATTTTAATTTATCATTCGTGCTTGTTAATTGTTATTCATTTTCTCTCCTGCTATATTGAAATCTTGGCTAAGTGTCATGTCACTCTGGAAAAAAAAAAAGAGAGAGAGAGAGAGAGAGAGAAAAGAAAAAAGAAATTGAGAAACAGGAAGATTGACAGTAATGCTGAACAAGAAATGTTTCCCTCACTACGGTATTGTTTCTCCTTGGCTACCAAAACTCAAAGGCCCGAAAGCCCAACTTGGAGGAACGTTATAAAGCCCATGAAATCTAAAATGGGCCATCTGAAGCTTGCCTAAAATTTTGTCTTTTTTTTATGTTGACTATGATGATCATTACAAAAAGTAAAAATAATTAAAATTACAATTATAGACACGTCGACGAGTGAGACAAGTGGTACAAAAATTACAATTGCTGCATATGCATGCCCATGCCTTCAAATAGTTTCTGAATGTGTTGCACTGCACCATTCATTTATTTGAACGGGGGTGGAGGAATTAATTAATTGGTAGTTTCAAGTTCAAACACATGTCAAGAAATGCTTTTTTATTCCAAAAAAATATTTTACATTAAATTTTAAAATTTATATTAAAAATAACATAAACCTGAAAAATCAAACTGCGCTATTTTTTGAATATAAAGGCAGTATTTTAATTCCTGTTACATTACGTCGTGATATAGCCATATTACGTACGCCGGGTCAACAAAATTTCGAACCTCCAATCCGATTGTTCCTGCAAGACGTTAGGCAGTCTGCTACCAAATTGAATTCACAATGAACATGTCTCTGGTGGATTTTCGAATCTCTTCTAATTCCTTTCCTTTTTTAGCACAATTTATTGTAGTTCTACTTTCTTCTTTTGTTAGTTTTTTGCATTGTCAGAGGATTTTGTCTCGCCCTTGTAGTTGTAGGAGTTTAAATACTCTCCCCTGGTACGAGTTTCGCTTTTTCAGTATAATAAGAGCTTGTATTTTACTTTTTTTTTTCCCCTTCCCCATTTTTATTTGTGTTGTTGGTTTAAGGCAAGAAAATAAATTCTTGTCGTCTCATCTCTCTGATATGCTTAGATCGAGAAATGATACTATTCATAGAAATTCTAAAGAATGCGAGATTAAATGATTATGAAAGTTGATCAATGGTGTGCTATCCTATGTTTTGATATTGTGTATTGGTTATGTATGATTTGTTTTCAGATATATACTCTCACATCCCGAAATTGTAGTCTAATAATTTGAATTTTTATTTTTTAAAAAAATTAAATTAAAAATAAAAATCTAAGTTGGACAATATTTTTGTGACATAATAAATATTTTTTTTTTCAGTGTGTTAGATTATAATCACGTACTAGTATTAGAATCTATAGTACTTAATTAAAGCAGCAAACAAAAAGGACATGTGTCAGCACTACAATGAAAATTTTCCCGCCAAAAGCCACTTTCAGTACAAAATCATTTTTGACATGTGGCAATCTAACTAATCAGGAAAAAAAAGATAGAATAGATAAATACATAAATCCCTTAATTATAACTACATAAAAAAAATCTTAATTATAAGTATATATTAATTCCTTAAAACAACAATATTTAGTTGATAACATCAAATGTAAGGAAATTCCTTTAAATAAAGTGAAACACCAGTAATGTCTTCCTGATACCCAATTTCAAAGAATTTCTTCCATTCTGCTCCTCTCTCACACCCGGGCCTTTAAATCAATTACTTAAAATCTGACATCAATTATCAATCTATCTCTTTCTACAACAGAAAAAAAAAAGCTGTCGTTAAAGAAATTTGATTTTTTAAGGATGTTTTTTTTTTATTCTTCTGTTGTAGATATTGGTCTATGATTTATGTAAACCCGGGCATAAGTTTACTGTTATAAATTAAATGTTGTAAATTTGGGCATAGATTTATGTGTAAAAACTCACTTTCTGTCCTTTAAATTGATTTTTTATTCTTCTAATTTTTTTTATTCTTTTAAGAATGATTCGTATTTTTTATTTAATCAATTTAAAAATACAGGCGACACCCTGAGCATTCGCCCGAGGCAAGCATCTAGTTTTTATTATAACTAAACTCTGTGCCTATGTTATAGAAATTGAATTCTCAAATGATTCATAAAGTTTAGATACATTGTGTCATAGGATTTTTTTTTTGATACACGGCTCAAATGATCCCCTATTTCCCTTCATTGGGTGTCGAAACCGCATCATGCGGGTGAGGGGTGTAAGGCCGGATCCACTGCGGCAACCCCTAATTGACACGTCATAAGATCTTAACGTGACATTTTGTGTGACACTAGTTAAGTAATTAACACGTATTTAAATAATTAATTACTAACACCCTAAACATATAGTAAGTGAAGCTTGTTTGACAAGAGACTAAACACGTATTAAGATTTTAACTAACGTCACACGAAATGTAACATAAAAGTGTCACATAAGATCTTTTGCCATATGGTACAACCTACAATGCCAATTTGTAATATTACTATTTTTTTTCCAAAAGGAAAGTAAAGAAATTTAATGAACGTATGTGACACTGACAGTTAAGAATTCCCACTTTGGTCACTTTCTTCAGTCATGTAGCTGCTTTGGTTTCTTTCTCTATTGCAGAAAGAAAAAAAAATGTTGATTACTAACTCTTAAAAACAAATAGAATAATTAAAAAAAATGATTAACTCTTTAAAGATCATCATATACTTCAGCAATTAGTTAAGATTTTTTTCTAAAAAAAGAGAGCGGGAATTCCGATCATACAGGAGGAGTAACCTCCTAACTTGCAAAACTCTTCATTTGACAAATCGAACTGTTTTTTTTTTTTTTTTGTTCTTTTTCGCTTTCGTTCTTTGCCTTAAATTCTACGAACACATTATAAATCTTTGCCTTCTGTCCATGTCAGCATCGCCCAACCTGGAAGTTGTACATCACGCTTTAAAACTTGTACCACGTTTACTGAGCCTTCTTTGTCAACTGAAAGTCGTACAAAGTAACCAAATCTAAGTAAAAAAATCCCCCGCCCATTCTACACTCCTTCCTCCTCCCCGAGGGCCACCACCGCCACCGCCGGCGTCACCCTATTTAGTGGAATTCCGATCAGCCATTGTACTTCCCTTCCCCACAAAATCCAATTTTTCAACTGGTTTTACTCGTTTTAAATTAAATTTTGGGTCGATTTTATTTTCCTTTTTGTTTTACTTTAATTTTTGTATCTTCCAAAAGGTTTTTGAATTAGGTTTAAAAAAAATCGAACCTTCTTCCAATTGCAAATCGCAATCTTAGAAGCCGGAACTATATATGACGAGCATGTTTGCTCCTTTCTCTCTCTAGGGTTATTTAATTTTTGTTTTAGATTGTAAATAGGGAGCTTTGCTGTGGATTTAATGGCGTCGTATAGGCCTTTTCCTCCGGCGCCCCAATCAACCTTTGCTCCTCGACCACCACCGCCGGCGACGAATCAGCCTCCTCCGGCGATTCCCTCGCAACAACAGGGGAATCAGTATTCTAAGAACTGGAGCTCTTATTCTCAACCGCAGCAGAATTATTCCCAGTTTGGACCTTCCGGGCAACAACAGCAATTCCCTGCGGCGGCGCGGAATCCGATGCCTCCCCAGCAGCAGCAATATCAGTATCCTCCTCCGCCGCCTCCGCCTGACAATTCATATCCACCTCCTCCGCCACCTCCTTCTTTGCCCCCTCAGCATCCTCCCATGTACTATTCATCCGGTCAGTATTCCCAATTTAGTCAGAACCAGCCTCCTTTACAACCGCCGCCTCCTCCTCCGCCCCCTAGTGATGATGTAGCTCCTCCTCCTCCTCCTCCGCCCCCAAGTGATGATGTAGCTCCTCCTCCCCCGCCTTCTTCCGGTCAGACAAGGGAAAACAGGAATGGAGAGGATAAAAGATCGTCCAGGGATGATAGAGGTTCCAGGTGGCGTGATTCAGGGCCTGCTAAACAGCATAAGGGTCCTCCTGTTCCTCCTGGGAGGGTTGAGACTGAAGAAGAGAGAAGGTTGAGGAAGAAACGAGAGTTTGAGAAGCAGCGGCAAGAAGAAAAACACAAGCAGCACCTAAAAGAATCACAGAATAGAGTCTTACAGAAGACACAGTTGTTGTCTTCTGGGGCAAAAGGGCATGGTTCGATTACTGGCTCTCATGTGGCTGACAGGAGGACCACTCCTCTTCTAACGGGTGAGAGGATTGAAAACCGGCTGAAGAGACCTACTGCGTTCGTTTGCAAGTTAAAGTGAGTATCTTGAGTCGATTGGTTTCTTCTACATTTTTTTGTAGGAAACACATTCTAGAATGTGCATTTTCTGAGTGAATTTTGTTGCAATCTGTGTGTTTTTCTCTGAAGAGTTTCCTCAGTTATGCCTTTGTCAATAGTCCGTTTTTGTAGGTTGTTTGTGGCCTCCCATTCATGTCGTAAGCCTTAGTAGTTCGTTTGGGTTACATGCAATGCCTTGTGGATGATGAACCTTATGTGTTGCTCGTAAAGCATTCATCTTTTCTATAGATGGAACTTTAAGATCAACTTGGGGGTTTGAGATGCCAATGATTTACTGAAATGAAAAACCTTCCATAAAAAGAAAATTTAGTTTCATGCTAGCAACTACGGTCCGGCTTTTTAACTGGAACAATGGGTCTACCTCATCTTTCTCTGATGGTATTAGTAGATGTCACTATCTGTGTCAACTATATTTTCTGTTAAGATATTTGTGACTGTCGGTCCTTGGTTTGAGATGAACCCGTTCATTTGACTTCGCTTGTCAGCAGAGCAGTGAGCCAGTTAATAATTTACATTTGTTTTGCTGTGGCAACCTTATGCAGGTTCCGTAATGAGCTTCCAGATCAGACTGCACAACCGAAGCTTATGTCATTGAGGAGAGATAAAGATCGGTATGCAATCTGTTCTTTTTTTGTCTAGTTTTTGAGTATTCATCTTGTGGTGTGGGAACCGTCCGTCTCATGATTTACTCTGCATTTGCAACATTCGTGAGTTGCCTGTACATTATTCAATGTTTCTTCTGGAAGACTGATGATTAATTGTGCAGGTTTACAAAATATGCGATCACCTCACTGGAGAAAATGCACAAACCTCAATTATATGTTGAACCTGATCTAGGAATACCACTGGATTTGCTTGATCTTAGTGTTTACAAGTATGTACTTGATAACTGATTTATTTTGGTCATTAAAGGTAGGAATAGTGCGGTGATCATTAGCTTCTTTTCATTTGCTTTGTTCCTACAGTCCTCCCAGAGGCATACGTCTGCAATTAGACCCAGAGGATGAGGAATTATTACGCGACGATGATCCTGTGACCCCAATTAAAAAGGATGGCATTAAAAGGAAAGAAAGGCCCACTGACAAAGGTGTTTCTTGGTTGGTTAAAACACAATATATTTCTCCTCTTAGTATGGAGTCGTCCAAACAGGTATATAACAGAATCATGAACCCTATGGAAAGCTGCATGCTATACTGTTGATTGCGAGTATTGAAGTTCTACCTTGATTCTCTTTGTAGTCTCTCTCTGAAAAGCAAGCAAAAGAAATGCGAGAAGGTCGCTCACTTTTGGAGAATCTTAATAGCAGGTTGGATGTGATCTTAAATTTGATCAGGTTTCCTGTCAAAAGGTGCATATGGAGAATTTTTGAACTTGTCCCTTTTGATCATGATTATTGTTTTTGTTTTGTTAAATTGTCAGGGAAAGACAAATCCAGGAAATTGAGGCTTCCTTTGAGGCATGCAAAGCGAGGCCTGTTCATGCAACTAACTCTAAACTACAACCTGTCGAAATACTCCCACTTTTTCCAGATTTTGATCGGTAATTTTTTCAATTAAAATAACTTGGTCCTTTGTAAGCCTTCTCCAGAGATCATTCTTCTGGAATAGGCAATTTATGAATATTATTCCTTCGCCAGAGTTAACATGCTGCTGATGCTCCTGCAGTTATAATGACCAATTTGTTGTTGCAAACTTCGACAATGCTCCGACTGCTGATGCGGAAATCTATGGCAAGCTAGACAATAATACACGTGATTTACATGAATCTGAGGTGAAGTTTCCAATTCCACTTTTATGTTTAATATTGGCCAAGTTTGAACACATATTTTTGAATTATGAACAACGAGGATTCAGGGATGATAACTTTACCTTACTGTCACTTGTGGTTTTAACTGCTTGCTGTTGGCTCTGATGTTTTCAGGCAATTATGAAAAGTTTTATGGCAACCAGCTCCGATACAGCTAAGCCTGATAAATTTTTGGCATATATGGTTCCTGCACCTGATGAGGTAATGCAATATATGGAAAGGCTAACACATCTTTCAGCAGATTTTGAATTGTACTCATTTCTCATTCGTTTATGATTGCAGTTATCAAAGGATATTTATGATGAAAGTGAAGATGTATCGTACTCGTGGATTCGCGAATATCACTATGATGTATGTATTTGCTCTTTCTTACTTTTGTTAATTTTATTTCAATTGGTATGTTTTTGTGGATCTGAAGTTTGTGTTATTGTGTATGAATAGGTCCGAGGTGATGGTGCAGATGATCCGACAACTTATCTTGTGTCATTTGGGGAGTCGAAGGCTAATTACATTGTAAGTTGTTTTGGTCTATTTTTCACTAACATGTAGGAAAAGTAATTGATATTTCTTTGCTCAGTAGTTCTAAAACACTAATTTTGTGATGATTCAGCCTCTACCCACAAAACTCATTTTGAGAAAGAAGAGAGCTATAGAAGGAAAATCTAGCGATGAAGTTGAGCATTTTCCAGTACCTTCAAGATTGACTGTTAGAAGGAGATCAACCGTAGATGTAATAGAGCTAAAGGAAGCTGGGGTAAGCAATCTAAGCCAACATGGTGTTTTCTTCTTTGTTGAAGATAATGATTTTTACGCTCATCTTTACATAATCGGTATTTGTAGGAATATTCAGCTTCAAAAGGTAATGGTTCAAATTCAAAGAGATCAAGATTAGACATGGAAGATGGCCTTGGCCAATCACAATTGGACATGAATGATATGGAAGGTGATCAATCGAGCGGAGGCGAGTATGATATGTCCGATTGAGTGTTGCCTGAATATTTTTTTTTTTTACTCAAATAGGATACAATAAGTGTAATATATTATTGTTAACATGAAATGTGATTTAGGGTTTTTATAGCTTGTAAGAGTGTTGATTTAGAAATTTTCCTAGGCTTTGGTTTGTGGATAGTTTGTCTCCCTTCCAGTAAACATTCTTTTAACCTACTTTGCAATGTTATAGCTTTCGTTTTTGCCTTTTATGTAAGAGTTACCATTCATGGAAACAATTTGACATGTGAAATGCTAATTTTTTTATTTTATTATTTGTATTCAACAAGAATTAGGTACAATTTACAGAGCAGATCAGAGTTGAACGAGCAGATCTCCATACAAAATGCAACCTCGCTCCATCAAAGAGCTGAGTATCTGTGTCCTACAGTAGTTATGCTATACACATGGTTGATGCAGAACAAATTGTAAACCCTTGAAAAAAAAAAAATCCTCTTGAATCAGTAACAAAACTAATCTGCCGAAAACCCAATGCCACCAAAGTAGAGCAACAACATATTCTACAAACAGGGGGATCATCAAATCTGTCAACGCCCATGATTCCACCAAAGCTTGAAGCTGAACCGCTCATCCCTCTTGTTTTCTACTAATACTGGAGAAGAAAATAATAATAAGAGGTAAATAAACAAATAAAAAAATCCACTTCACAATGAGACAGCTTCTGCTCCGAGAGCTGGAAAACAAGATATATTCTGCAACCTAGACATTGACTACAGAAATTAACATGATCGTATAGTGTTCATATTATATTTCTTTTGTTGTTCTGCACGTATTCAGGTAGAGAAAACTAAAAAAGGATTTTACTTATCATGTACTCCCTCCGTCCCATAATTATTGTCCAGTTTGAGTTTTCATTTCTAGTTTAAATTGTACTAAAAGTGAAATCTCAAACTGGACAATAATTTTGGGACAGCGCAAGTATATGGGGCTATAGTTTCCTAAACAAATTAATGGCACAACTAATCAAAAGTAAAGATACAGCTTTTACAATATGCTGTATGAAACATTTCAATCCCTTAATCGGAAATTAGTTGAAACATTGCAACAAACGAAAAGGCCTAGTGCCGACTCAGAAGATGCACATAAAACAAACCTTTCCATTTGAGATGCACAAATCAGTTGGCTCTGGTTTGTTCAACAGATAAGGGCAGCAAGGAACGCGGCAAAAAGAGGTCCTCCAAATTACACAAAAGAGGCTTTCTTCAATCAAATTGACATCCTGTTCAAACAGCATAAATATTGATGATCAGAAATATACTATTAGCTTTCAATTCCAAATGAATAAAAGAAAATGGCCATCCAATATGTGAGAGAGCTCAGACCAAGCCTGGCGGCATCTAACTGCTTCTTGTCGAACAGCTCTCTTTGGATCGTCAAGGGATTTTGATAAAGCTTGTAAAACCTAAACGACAAGGACAGAACTCCGACTTCAATATACATAGCAAAACATTCTGGAGAGAAGTTATGAATATTTAATGTAGACTTCAAATGACCATTTCAGATAGTAGCATATAATGCATAACATTGCAGAAATATCTACAACCACAAAGAGCACGCCATTAAGCTATAATTTAATCACCGAGAACTTCAAATTATTCAGGAGAAATCATGCATATACTGAAAAAAGCTTCAACCTTGGTTCTCAATGGATAAATCCGCGCATGGGGCAGTCTTGACATAGCAGAAATGCATTGAATTGCTGTCCCCCGGATTACCTACAAAATCAAACAAAGCAGGATCATAATCAATATAAGATCAATATAAGAGAAAAGTGTTCTTGAAAGGGATTAAGATTTATGATGTTCCACAGCTAACGTAAGAATAGAAAAGTTATATTAGCTTTCACTTAAATTCTAGCTAATTCATTCGCACAATTTAAATTAGAAGATATAATAACTAAGGCTCCGGAAAAAAAAAAAAAAAGCCCCTAAGGCTCCGAATGAAAGACAATGGTGAGACCAAGCCAATCACGAAATTCAACACTCAAGATCATGACTTGTAACGACAAAACTGGTCCTGCTACCATTGCAAGCTTAGCATCAAAGGTGTGGTGCTCTAAAAAGACTAAGCAAAAGTCGCCATTAAATAAGGCATAAGAAATTCAGATATCCTTGGAAAAGAAAATCAGCACTGCTTTCAATTGTCAAATCGAGAAAAAGCAGAAAAAATGGTTTTGAAAGCAGGTAAACGGCCCTGCTTTCCAATGTGGCAAGATATTTGCCTTCTTTAGAGAAATCCACCTTCCGTAGAGAGCAAAAGAAGGCATTTTGGCCTCCCATTTTAAGAAATTCCTCAACCAAGATTCCATCTCATTTCTATCTTAAGTAAATCCCTTTGGGTTAAACAACAAATCAGACTCAAAGCAAAATCCCAAAATCTGGTTTGCACTAAGTACAGTTTCACTTGAGAAAAAATACTCGAGGCTCATTGGCTCATCGCAAAAACATGCAATACCATCATGTGAGGAAAGACAGCAAGCTGAATTAGCTGGTTGATTATGACGTGTGCATTTTCTTCAACAGCTTCTTGTCCTGAAAGTTCAACTAAAAAATATTAATTGATAGGAATAAGACTAGCAGCAACTGAAAACAACCTTAGTAGACTTATTTAGTAAAATAATAACCTAGTCAGTAAATGCATCCAAAAAAAAAAAAGATTTTAAATTATAGGACCTTGTTGAAAAAGGACAGGTGGTTAAGGGTAGTATGTTTCCTCCACCAATTTTATGTGACGCTAATGCCAGCTCTGGTCATCACTAAACGATTGATGGCATGTGGGTAATGAATGTTTTAATACTTCAATATCATAAAAACAATATGTGCTTCTTTGTAAAATTGGTGTCATCTAATGCCAGCTTTATCTCACCAAGCCAGACAGCATAAACTGCTCTCATTATCCTTATCCACCGCAACCCAAATCCCCGACTTAACACTGAACTCCTTTCAGACATAGTTGATGATGTTACATTTCAGACCCACAGCGACGGAAGTTTCACTAAACCCTGTGCCAATGTGACTATCACTTCAACGACAACAAAGTAACTGCTACTAGCTTTTACATTAATTATAATTGCCTCTATCGAAACTAAATAGTTAAAATTTCAAAAGGTTGTCTTCAGTAATTTGTATCTTAAAGACTCCTTTGCACTTCCATAGACCCACACATGCTCGCAGATCTTAAACACTTGACTTGATACTTATCAGGTACTTAACTGACCCAGTCCGGGCCAAGAGCTAGGTGAACCTATACATTTCAATCGACGTACGAATAATTGCATTTACTACTATCATAAAAGCTAACAAAGGAATAGCACCATTCTCTCACCATTTTTCTCTATCAGAATTCCAGACAGGACAAGTAGCATACTGTAGACGACGTCTTTGTTCAGAATATCTCCAGTCAACATGGACAAGCTATTTACAAGCAAAGGGATGATCTGTGCACATGAGCTCCATGTTTCAGAAACAGTAATTAGTAATAAACCAGCAAAACTAAAACAGAAGAGATAAGACAGACTAAATCCAAGAAAATCTCTACATAATAGACCTTTTTGGCTTCACCAATTATAGCAGACAAAGGAGCCTCTGATACTAGGTGAGCAAATGATCGAGAGAGCATAGATCTGTAACAAAAGTAGATAAGATAGCCATCACTTTGAGCACTTAAAGCCAAAGGCAACCATAACACAACCTTCAGAATGAATTTTGACACAAAAGATTATGAGCCACACTCATATCACATATAGTTCCTGTTTTTTATTCAATATTTTCCTTTTTTCATGCTCTTAAATTTCCAGTCAAGCAGTCATAAGTCATGCCAATAGAAACAAAACAATCCATCCAAAATGACCACTTCAACTGAAGATTCTTAAGAACCTCTACCCTTAAACGGTAATATGGAAAAATACTGCCAACCCTTCCAATTCATTTTCATCAACATCAATCTCTTTGATAGCCTCACACTTGGAAAAGAACAGAAGAAAAAAAAATCTCCGAATGGATGCTACCATTTTAGACATTACAATGCATGCCAGAGAACATTATGTAAGTGACCCGTCAGCCTACTGCATACCATGACTATAAGAGATTACCATCCACCAATATGATCCGAAGGAGAAAGCTAGTTCAAAATAATAGTGCGGAGAGGGGAAGAACCAAAAAAAAAAACAAAAAACAAAAAAAACTGTGACATTCAGAAGGTTATTGGTGATTGTAGGTTCCTGGACCAAGCATGAACATGTTATATGTCGAGGGATTATAAACAAATTGGAGAAAAAGCATTACTTAGTAGGCGATGCTTACGCCATTCAAAACTATGTTATCTGGCTGGCAAAGGCCCAGTTGTATGTTTCTTAAAACCAACATTCTATGACAACTATATGAGGGTCATCCACTAAGAAGGAGAAGACAGGCTAAAGAAAATTATCTTCAGCTCAATTTTCAAAAGAACTTGCATACAAGCAAGTCCAAGGGAAGGTGGTGCATCTACCTTGAAGATAATGTATCAGATTCCATCATAAGAGATGAAAGGATTGGCATCATAGTGCTGAAAAACCGTTGCTTGTAAAGTGGCCTTATCACAGCATGATATCTCCTATTTAAACAAGGTCCAGAATCACTCATGAGAATATGAAACGTATCTGAAGCAAATCTTGCAGTACTCCATTCTTGTTCTTTGCAGATTTCACTATGGCCATGGAACTGTGAGAAGTCCACGGCATTGATATTCTGATCCAAATAACCTAAGAAAGCCATAGCAATGTCTTTTACCTTTTCGTGGCCTCGCATTACTAGCCCCTTACCTATCCATGCAAATCCAACAATAGCACAGATATGCAAAGGGGCACAATCTAAATCATTAAGGCTATTGCTAAAATATGTCTCACTGCCATTAGCAGGTTCTAAGCATTTGCTCCCACGATCACTTTTACAGGTGGTCCATATACTGCTACTGAATATAGTATCAATTATTTCTTCCGTGCCACATCCTTTTGGAACATTACTTGCATTGCTCTTTGAAGGTGATTTATTAACCAAAGAACCCAGCGCCTGAGCTGAACAAATATGACCTCTACCGAAGCTCGTCAAGAGCATTTGCACAATCATGTTTACATTTGGGATGCATGTTTGAGGACGTAGTGCAATAACAACTGAAGTAAACAGCACCAAGACCCAATCGTCCTTAAATAAATCACTATCAGAATAATGACTAAGACACAAACCCTCGGACTTGGAAAGTGAAGTTCCAGGTGGTGAAGCATTCAATGTAGAAGTGCTTCCTGATAACACCTTGAAGGCTCTACGTACAACTTTCTCCTGACCTTGACATGAACAACATCGAACTGCTTCCTTTAACATCATTACAGTTGCCTTAAGAAGTTCCTGGGTGAAATATGTTAGTTGGTAACCTTTTAATGAACACCAACTTTGAGTGCGGGGAAAAAAAAAAAGAAAAATCATTCCCAGATCCTTGTATGCAAGGAAAGGTACAAAGTTCTACTTAACAACTGCAATTTGAAGAAATAGTGAAAAATATGAAAGATAAGACATATAAAGCAGGTAACACAAGATAGGTCTATGAGCTTTCATCATTACTGTCCTGGCAAGACTTACTTTATTTTGAAGAGTGAGGCCTGACAAACTACAATTCTCAATCAGCTCCCAGAAACTAGCAGTAAAATTAAGGGCGACTTCTTCGGAACCCCCATTGTCCTCAAACCTGGAAAAGCAAAACTCTGGACATGTATAAAATGAAATAAAAGATAAGAGCTGCCATATTGGAAAATATACAGCAGGAAATCAGAATTAGATTTCATTATTGTAGGATGAAGAAACTGTCAGGGCAAGAGTACTTACATGTAATCAGTTTTGTTTTTTTTTCCTCAACTGATTTAATACAATAGAATTCGCAGTTCCATTGTGAATAGGGATACTCATGTAAATATTGTTATTTGGTTGCTTTTCTAATATATATTTACCTTTTACCAAAAATATTGGGAAATATGACATTTAAAAGATTTTGTTAAATATTTTCCACTCTAATCATAAAAGTAGAAGAAATACATCCCACGCTTTCTATACTATTTAAAGATAATTTAAATTCATATTTCGAATAAACTGATCAGTGAGGCAAATTCCATACCATGGGAGAACCTTAGTACTGTAACATTCCAAAAGCTTGATCATCAATTCAACTGACTCCAAGCTCCCCTTCACCTGTACGAACATTTGTTACATGTTAAGACTCCACAACAGATATTTGAACCATAACTACAAGAAGAAAAGATGGTTAAAAGAATTGACAAAAGAACCTCGAAAAAAGTCCTCAAACCCACCTTCCGATCTAGAATCATCAAATTACATTAATCTAACTCGCAAATATGAGTAATAACTCAAAGCAAGAACAGACATGGACTAGACACTAATCTGGAGAACCCCTGGTTAAACAAATAGGTTGCCTTTCTTGAAGACCAAACATGAATTTATTTACGAAAGGAACTTTCAAATTAGCCACATACATAAGCCTGAGCGAAATTGGCAGATATAGCCTTGTCCATCCCTTGAATAACTCTCAACAAATTGCTCTTAGATGTCCTTCCAATTTCAAGGATAGCTTCAAATTTGAGAGGCAGTGGCATGGCAGGTTCATCAGCAAACACCAGATAAACAACCTTCTCCACAACAAGCCGCTCAAAGCTCAATGCTTTCTCAGATTCTTGATACTGATAAATAAATAACCCAATCACCACTAATGACTTCAGATTCAAATTCCACAGAAATATCTTGTTGAAGTCAGAAGTGATGGCTGACACCAGGTTCAACAATATATTCTCAAAAGGCAATGACAAAATGAGACAGATACTTCCAGGAAATGTGGCTAGAACCTGCAAACCCTTGGCTGACAAACAAATATTCCAAAGAAAAAAGAGAAATTAGCGAAAGAAAATGAATGGCAATCCTACAAAAAAATCACTGAATATAACATTAAGTGAACCAGACAAGTAGCTACAGTCTCATCATATAATTCATATTTAAGAACAAGAAGTGCAATGGGTAAGTATAAGCTAGAAAAGCTTCCACTTGAACTTATGATAGTTGTTCCGAAGCAATTAGAAATCAACAGAAATCAGAAATGTTACTCCTAAGTTTACAACACATTAGTGACTCCTTGAAAGATAAGAAGACATATTTACTATTGTATTCCTTCAAAGCATTTTCAATCCATGCACACGAAAAAAAAATAACAAACCAAGAAAGGAAGAAAACAATAATAATAATGAACAAAGATATCGTCATCAGTAGTTTTAGCAGGGAATACCTCCAGAATGAGCAAAAGGATCCTGATCATTTCTAGCAGCCACTGCTTCCAAACTGGAGAAGAAGACTACTGCCAACGAACTGGAATAGTTTTGAAGCATGCAGCAACAAGTCTCCAGTGCAATATCAGAATGTGAAGTAAAGTCTTTTAGGTCCAACATTAAGTGTCTGCATGCATCAAGCAGTTCAACGCAAACGTATAGAGCACGATAGTTCGAAGTAAAAGAAACATTGCCAGTTTCAGTAATACAATTCTCTTTAGAGTGACTTCCAACTGAGAATCCCAATGCCTCCAACAAACTGGGAAAGAATTTGTCAAATACTCTATTGCAGGAAGCAATGGAAGATTCAGCAGAAATAGAAAGAACCCGACCTACAGAATGAAGCCTTTGTTTTATTTGTAAGGTTATATCATCACAAGGCAGAGTTAGCGACTTCATGAAGACATTAATATCTTCATCAGAAAGGATCAAATTTAAGAACAAATCGCCATTATTCTGCATAAGTTCCTGCAGAAGTGCCAGAGCTTGGATCATTACATCACTCTCCTCAAACACCATACCAACAAATGATTTTGACACCGCAGACAATGCAGACTGGGGTGAGGTGTATAGGACATCTTTCAGAGAGGACCAAAGCTCTTCACCATGTTTAACCATCCTATCTGATCCATATCTTGAAGAGCAGTAGACAAGAAACTTCAAGGAATCAACCTGCCAGACAACTATAATTGTAAACAACTACTATTATGAATCCAAGTGACAAGCTGTCAATCTAAATGAAAGCAGGTAATTACAAAAGGCAAACCTTGGATGATGGAAGCGTGGAGGAAAGTTTATCGATTAGCAATGGAATAGAGTATGGTTCAAAAAGTGGTGTTGAACCAAATGCAAGCTGGAAAACAAACAAATTTTATCAGCTGAACAGAAAATTACAACTCAAACATCTTCCAAAGTGAAACCCTAGGTCGTAACATTCTCACAAAGTTCAAGAAATTCAAGTGAAGGATAAGACACCAAAATCAACAACTCAGATTTTCAAATGATTCAAATTTCATACATGCAAAAGATATCAAGCCTACAAAGCATCAGAACCCATGATAGAGGCACTACATAATTATGATACTATATGAGGACCATAAAATCATAACTAACATAATACAATTCACTGATTACAAAGGGACATGGCAAGAAACTAGAATATTTACATGTTTCAATCAGATCACGCACTATGCAAAATCAAAGAGTAACAAAGAGAGGAAATGTAAACCTTATTGTTTTGGGAAGCAAAAAAAAGATAAGGAATGGATTGAGAACACAAATTTGCTACGACTTTGAGCCTATTAATTCGTTCATAAATCAAGGACTTGGGACAAAAAGAAGGGATGACTCATCAAAGCAAATAAAATGATTATCATCCAAAAAGGAGCTTCAAGAATGTAGCATAGTCTACGACATACCATCAATGCTCTGGATAACTCATCTCTACCAACACCAACATCTTCATCTTTTGGCTGAATATTAAGAACAAAATGAAATATATAAGAAATGTTCAAGCACTACAATCAAAGTAGAAGTAACAGATCATTCAAAAAGAAGCAAGCCAACAGTGCTGAAGATAAACTGTGTACTCAATGAAGCCATGCATTATTCCAAATTCTGTCAGGTGAGGCTCTTATGACAAGCAAAAGAAGTAAACTGCCTCAAGTTGTCAATCGCATCATCTAAGCTATCTAAAAAAGTTTTAACTGTTTAAGGTAAGGAACTATGATTCGATTACAAACTCATTATGGTCAATTCAGTTTAGCGGATTTATGGTGCCAATTAGTGGACCAATCTCATATGCAGGTCCTGAACAAATGGTTAAATGAAAATACAGAAATTTACCCTCAGTTTTCTGTGTTTCATTCATATTTCTTCCGCTGGAGTCCTGTGAGTGATTCTACGGATGCATCTTTGAATATCATAGTATCTAAGAATGACTCCATTTAAGAGAAGATTGAATCTAGTTAAACAAGATTACAAAACAGCTATGATTTACGCCATGTTCTACTTTCATCTACATTGATTTGTCTAACCCGAAATTTACGCTCATCCACAGGGTATCTAATTCTTAGTAATTGGGTGAACCAAAAAAGAGCATTTTAAGAAACTTAAGGAGCATAAAAGTGATTAAAGAAAATGCAAACGTCGCAGGTACAGAGGTGAGAAGATTAAAAGATTAGGAAAATTACATGTGTAAAATGAATGGGAAAATAACTGCCCAATATCTCAAAGAACTCCGCAGCGTACTTAGCAAATGGACCAGAAGAATCAGGAAACAATTGGGCAGCAACTTCAACTATGTGAAAAGTGAGTATCAAGCACTGAGGATCCTTTTCTTCGTCAATAGCTTCACAGATTGCATATAAAAGTTCATCACCCTAAGACGCACAAACAATAACCAGACTTAATTAAGTTACAATAGAATTCATCAACAAAACCACAAAGCATAAATAAGGATATTTAAGTTATAAAACCACTTCAAAGAAGATTAGCTCCAGATATTCTTTATAAAAAAAAAAAGATTAGCTCCAGATATATGAGTACCATCACACGAACAACATTGGGGTACCGATCCAACAGGCATTCCAGAAGTTCATAGCAGAGCTGCAAAGAAATGAAATCCAAATATGAACATCCATGACTCGTTACACTTTTGCAACAAAGATCCAATTCTTGCGAGTGCCAGAACTATGTCACTTTTCATGAAACATATCAGACACTAAGATCATCAACGTTTACCTTGCGATCATGCTGTGCCAAGGATGGCACCTGCAGAAATTCGGTAAATGATTTAGCCAAAGCCTTTGCATCATCATCTTTTACCACACCAACATCCCTTTTTCTCGTCATCAGTGCCAAGCAACCAACAAGTGCACCACGCAATGCTCTCCAGTCTTCCTGTTAGTATTAAAAGATCATACCCACATCAAATGACCAATAGCCTTACATAGGCCAAAGAATGAGAATTGAAAAGATAACATGCCATGAAAGTAAACTAAGAACTAAACCGTACATGCTTCTCTCACATGACGCCAAAGCGAATCGAAGCTGTCATAAGCCTCCATAAAAAGGTAGTAGTACAACTGAAAAAGATAACAAAATCTCCTAGTTTTTATTGCATACTGATATTATTTGATTGGTAGTTTCATTAAGCCCTTGGACTACACATCATTTAAAAAAAGAAAAAAAGGATGGTCCCAGCAAGAATCCCCTCAGACTACACATTATCTAAGTAATCCCAAAATCGAGCATTAAAAATAAATGCGAAAAGAATGACTAAGAATGATCGAGCCAATTATTCAGGAAAACAAGCACAACAAAAAGTAAATCAAGCAAAAGATAGCTGTCTTACCAGCCTTTCTATGAAAAACCTTATCAAACTATGAATTGCAGCATCTCTTAAAGGGATCAGCTTCAATCGTGACACTATTTCCCCAAGGAGAAGAATACCTGTTGAACATTGGATGGATAAGGATAGTCAATGGATGTTAGTAGAATTAACTCTTAAACTTTTGTTCTCAACCCTTCCTACCCTCCCTCTTTCCTTCCCAACAAAACAAATTGTCAACAGAAATCTGAGTTTCTGACTTGAGTAGAACATGCAATCGGACTGACAAATATAGTCAATGCCAGTAAAGATGTGACATTAGAATTTATTGTTCAGGGGAAAAAAAAGAACCGGTACCTCTTGAACGAATGATGCTGTCTGTGGTAGTCAGATATAAGTCCATCTCTTTAACCTATGATCATAAGGTCCCGAATTAAAATCATAAGCACAATCACATTAGAAGGAGGAGGGACGCAGCGAAGCAGCTAAACCCACATAAATCAACACTACTAGTTACTTACTAATGCTTCCAGAGTTAGCACCCCAGTCTTCAAAAGGATAGCAAGTGAATCCACACAAGCAATCTGCAAGCTCAAACCAATATGTATTATGTATGCCTAAATTCAATAAAATGAAATAAAACATTGTGGCATGCAAAACTAACAAAAATGCATTATACTAAAACAAAATTGGTGATTTTTTCACAGTACTTCCACATAGAAACAGTGAAAATTTAGTACTCTGCAGCATAACAGTATAACTTCACACAATTGTATACAGTTTAAAACAGTAATTAACAACTGATTACTGACAAAAATGATCGAAACTTAAGGCAACGATACTTTCCGTTGAACGTGAATACAATCAAAGAATCAACTCCGATAAATGGAAAAGGAATTCCGGAAGAAAGTGGACGGACCTGTTGAGACGGAGAGCTTGATGAGTCAACATATAACTCTATATGCTTAACGTACTCTGCCGGAACCGCCATTACCGCAGAGAGGGAGAAATGGAAGTCGCCGGTGGTGTGATTACCGTCTTAACGGTGCCGTTGTGGGGGTTTTACAACGTGGTGAGTAACTCAGTAAAGGGTTTTGAGATTTTTTTAATTGCGTGCCAGTTTCCCCTAGTTTTGGCCCCAACACCAAAAGAACCCGAAATTTTGTGATATTATAAAAGGATACCCCTATTCGGGTTAAACTTCGAGACCAACTTTGAATAAATTGGAAATGTTCATCAGCTCACTAAGCAGGGAACAAAAAAAATAAAAGACTTAATAAACTTTGCAATTGTGATTTGTGATCATGATTCGGTCGTGAAATTCTAAATCGAATTTTCTGAAAATTTAGTGATCCAATCTCGTTTCTTTTTTTTTTTTTTTGAAAGGGGTGATCTAATCTCGTTTAGAGGGATAAAAAAGTAAAAAGAGAAAGCATAAAATTCTAATCATGTGAGCAACTAACGATTAGTATATGAGTATCTGTGTTTGAAAAACTATTTGCAAAAAAAAAAAAAAAAGGAGTAGTGTGTATAAAAAACAAAACAAAACGGAGAACTTCTCAAGGATATTTTCGTTTTGTGACGATCAAAATTTCAAATTTGTTTTTATTTGTAAGTTGATCAACGGTCAGTGTTAGCATATGTTGTAATATGACCAGAACAGGAATGCTTTTCGTACTTTGAGGTTTGAGCTCAAATTGGCTAAATGTTTTTTTTTATAATAATAATAATAAAAAAAAAGCAATGAATCTGATTTTCCACTGGATTTCTACTTTGTACCTCAACTTTACTAACATGATATATGCGAATTTTTAAACTTCGCGAAGTAATTAATACAATCATTTCGACAAATAATGAATTTGTCAACTCGAGTCTTATACAACATTCATAGTTCATACTACACTTGTATGAAAAGTCCAAAAATTACAAAATGCGGTTGTGTTTCTGATTAGATGCTACAACTTTTGTTACTCCCTGCATTAAAATAGAAACTACACTACGTTCAAAAGCCATATCCGGTCAGTATATTTTTCAAAATACACCATGTCAGATCATCTCAAGGAGAAACCTCCTCTTCTAACCTATCTAAAAATCTGTTTCCACTACTGTTTTCAAGAGGCGAGACATCGAATTGAACCCCACGAACGGATGCTGCTTCAAACTTTGTCCACAATTCTCTCTTCAATGTGTCTTCACCAGGACACCTTCCCCGTTGGATGGTGGTCTTTGGCTCCCTTTGTTCTGCAAATAAAATGGGAAATTGGTAATTTTATTCAAGACCATACAAGTGTGTTTCCAATGATGCTTTATAAACTCAACATAACTCTCTTAAAGCACCTTACAACATCATGTATGTGTTTTCATTATTTACCAATGTTACCTTTGACTAATTAAAACGTTGATGAGAATCAGACTATTTTACTGCCAACGGATTTTGCTCAAGTTCTTGATGGTTACCCCTCAGACTTTCCTTCACAAATAAGAACTTATTTGGAGTTTTGGACATGAAGTGTAGGCCCTATTTATTTTCAAGATATGGCCTTCCATTTCAACCATCAATTCATCAAGATTATTCATTGTTTGCATTAACTGATTTTTCCTAATCATATTCTGTTACAGTTCATCAATATGTAAAAACAATACCACTAAGGCATTCAAAGCAATACTAGTAAAGCAAATAAAATAGCAAATGACAGAAGCCGAACCTTGCTTGCCAGTTGCATCATGATGCTTGTTAGTGACATCAGGCAACGCGGAATTGCAAGGATCATTTATCTGCAAGTTTTCATCAGATGGCTCCATCAGAATGCACGTTTTAGGAGGTGACCTCAACCAACATGGTGATTCGTCAACTGCCCTTCTTCTGTTGCCACTGTTGTTACCAAGCTTTATTCCAAGAAATTGCGGATACGTTAAAGGCATCTTCTGCGAATTCTGAGAGTTGGATGATTCTGTATCTTGAGATTCGTCGGAGTTTTGAATTCCTTTAACAAAGGGTGTAGATTGATGAACACCGAGACTGGCCTTTCGCGGAAATTCAGCCAGAGGTTCCAGTAAAACACATGATTTAGGTGGGGAAACTTTCAAACAAGGGGTCATTATAAACATGTAGCCATCCTTTCTGCACAAATTTTGAGGAGAAAAGCATTCACTCTCAAGAGCTCTATCAGAAACTTTCTCCGGAGTTTTCTGTACCATAATGCTCGCAACTAAATCGCCGCTACTTGTCTCTTCTCCTACATCCATAATAGCAGGTGGTGGAGCAATTGAGCTAGATGCAATTGCTCCCAGTGCAGGTTTGGAAGGTTCCTGATACTTTACTGAAACATCTTTTTGCCGAGGCAGAGGGGTGAGCAAAAAAAGCTCTTTACCACCTTCATGAGCGCAACTGGCTCGCCAGGAAACTAGGGGTGACGGTGACACCAAGAAGTCCCAATTAGATTGTTCGGGGCTTTCAGCAGCAGAGCTCATATTTTTCATCATGGACTTGCCCTCCCTACCTATCTCAGCTTTTTCCTTCATATTACCTGGCTCAGCAGAGAGAACTTTTCGGAATCTAGGAACCCATTGCTGCAGGTTTTGCACATCAAAGAATACATAATGGTGAGAATTTAACAGAAGCAAAGTGCTCAATGTTAACTGATTTAGACAATGAGGTTCAAAATATACCTTCAATGACATTTGCATTTGAGACAAAAAATTAGCAAAGGATTCTACTTCCTTCATCCCCTCCTTGCTGGTGATTTTGAGAGCATCAACAACAAGTTCATCTATCTGCGAGCCAACCATACAGTGAATACTAGGAACCGAGCTAAATACCAATGAATTTTCCCCGTAACTTCAACTGAGATAAAGGGCATATAATTTACAGTTGTTTGCATAATTGTAACCATGTCTTAGACTCTTACTCCTTTTTTTTTTTGACACTTTTTTTGACACTTACTCCTTTTGTGTGAATATACTAGGTACTGAGCTTCATTTGTAAATTATATTGAAAACTACAATGAACGACAAAAGAGTCCCCACTGTCAAGCCTTTGTTGATACTTTTAACGTTGGAAAAAAGGAAATACTCATCAAAACCATCCACAGAACACCTTTTCTTCACACTGTTTTGATGGAGCACTAATGTAGACATAAATCCAGATAGCTGAAGACACACCATTGCATTAAGATTTAATTTCAGTTCTTCACACTCCTATCCTCTGTCATAACATTCCCTTCAATGGCTAATCAGAAAACTACTTAACAGTAACAAGATTTACTCAAAAAAAAAAAAAACCCTTACAGTAACCACAAGGGGATTTCTAAACCACGTGAATGCAAAATTAACCATATCAGAAAGCACCGAGAACTCAAAAATTTCCAGCTAAGGACAATAAGCCCCAAGCAACATCCAAAATCGCAACAAAAAATTTTATGCATTCGCTATAAAATTAAAGCTTATAGGGTTTCAGTCATAACTTATCAATTTTCTCCGACCAAAATCAAACTTAGGGCAATTGATAATCTAGCAGACAACTGAAGCATTGAAGTAAAATTAGTTGAGATTTTGAAGCATTTACTTGATTCGTGAGGGATGATAAGTCGGAGTGGATGAGAAGAAGGCGGTCAAGGGAGGCGTCGCCGCCGTTACCCATTTGCGGGTGCTGCGGTTCATCTTTTGTACCGCGTTCTTCCAATTTCACGGGGAGCTTCTTCGCCGTAGACTTCGGATAGGATTTTCCGGCGTTGGAAACGTCTCGGAGCGGCCTGCGGACGGTCGATTTGGATGCCGCATTGGTTTTTGGGGCGGTGGCGCTGCTGTGGGTGCGGTGTTGCGGCATTTTCCGTTCAAAGGCTAACTTTTGCCGCTCTTCCCCTCTATTTGAATTCCTAATGATATTCCCACAAATTTTCCTTTCGTCCTCGCTATTTCAAGTTTCAACATCTAGTACCGTGTAAGTTTGTAACGCTCCTTATGATCCCAAATGTAAGTAAAAAAAATTAATAAATGATGGGCTGATTATTGAATTAAGTAAACAAGTTTGAAAACCATGCATTAAATTATTGTGATTAATTGCAACATCTATCTATCTATGTGTATCAATATATTGTATCCTATTAAAACAGAAGTCCAAATGAAAATCAATATTAACGTGTCATGTTTACATTCAACCATTTCCTGCCCAACAAAAATGGCGTAATTTTGTGAAAAAAAAATAATTTCTACAATCTTTAATTATGTTAACTTGTCCCGTCCTCAATTTACAATCAACCATTCAATATTAATAAAATAAGACATTAATGATTTAAATAAACGATAACTCATATTATTTCCAAAAATAAAACACAACAATTTGATTTAAATTTCAAAAAAATTATATTTATTTTTAATATTTTGGGACTTTATATTTGGTGGTTATAAGGTTGACCATATCTTTGTCAAGTCAACAAAGGTATTTTCGGTAATGTCTAATTTTCAAAAGTATATATGTAAAAAAGAAAATATCGATGAAAGTTATATTAATCATATTAATTGATTTATAATTAATTAAAAATTCAAAAAATTCAAAATTCAACAAAAGAAAAAAAATCCAAAATCTATTTTTTTATCTGATGGGCCCCACAGCCTAGTTCTTATTATTGACCTTATTCTTTAACTTTTTTTCTCTACATCCAGGAGGGGGTTTGGAAATAGGAACGGAAAATGGAGAAAAAGAATAAGGTCAATAATAAGATCCTGGATGTGGGGCCCCTGGGATAAAAAAATATGATTTTGGGAATAAAAATTGTGAATTTTGAAATTTAATTTTTTAAATTAATTATAAATTAATATAATATTTTTAATATTATTTTAATCAAATTTTTTTTATATTTTTGAACCACAAAATGTAAAGTGTAAAGTGTAAAGTGTAAAGTGTCAAAAAAGTAGAAAAAGACTAAATTAGTGTAAAATACAAATGTATATATATATATATATATCATTATATATATTAAAAGAAAGAAAGATAATCGACACATGTCGCTCATTGAGCACATTAAACCTCAATTAACACGTGTTATTTGCTAATTGGTTGATCATTAACCAGTTAAAATTTTATGTAAACAGTTAATAAATTATTTACTATATAAAATTTTTACAGATATTACAAATTCTTGATTGTGTGGTTGAAAATCAATATTTTCAAAAATTGTTGAGAAACTCCCGACTTCCGAAGTCCTTTCATTTACGAGTTTAAACTTTCGACCTATTGTCATTTTGGCCCTTAAAGTTCCATTTATGTGCTACTTAATTTTCAAGTTTATCGATTTTATATTTTTAAGGATGATTAATTGTGTCTCATATTTTATTAGAACTACATCTAATCCCCTGAGTCCCCTTGTCTATAAATAGGTCATAGGCATCTAGATATAATTTACGTATTTTTTAAATATTTTTTTAATCCAAACATAACATTAGTTAGTGGTGACAATTTTTATTATACATCTTTTGAAAATCTTTGTTGTAATATTTTTTACCAGATTTTACAAATATACATCTCATAAATAATATCAATACCTCTCATTTTGATCTAAAATTGATTAATCAAAAAAAATTACGATTTTAAGAAATATTAGTAACTACATTATCTAATTAATTCTTTTAAAAGATAAATTTTTAAAATTGACAAACCTGCGCAAAGCGCGGGACACATACTATATATATATTAAAGGAGAGTTTGTAATCGACACGTGTCGTTCAATGAATTAGTTTAGGATAATTGTGACACGTGTCGTCAACTCTCCTTCATTAAACTGTAAAAAATTAGTTAAATTAAATTTCTTTTACCTTACTTTATTACCATATTCTATCATTATATATTTTAATTTCCAAGAACCATAAATCCGTTCAAACGAAATCATTATAATTGAGAGGTGAACCGTGAATGAGTGCACACATCCCAACGTTTACACCAGTTAGCCAATTCATCCCAATGTTTTAAAATTGATCAATTATGTCCCAAGGTTATCAAAATTTGATAAATTCATCCCACGACCTGCAAAACATAAAAAAATGACTTGATACAACAAGTAAAATTATAATGAGCGTCATATTCATTCTTTTTTTTTTCTCTCATTTTACTATTTTTTGTCATTTTATAGTTCATTAAAAACAAAGAAATTTTTTAGATAAAAAAAACTCGAAAAAAATTTAATTAATTAATAAAAAAATTTATCCATCACAAATGAAATAACTTAAAACTTAGAATAAAATAAAAATTAATTAATTTTTGAAAACAAATATATCTATGTGAATCTTAATCATTCTATTTTTACAATCAAAATAAAGAATTTTTTTAAGGAAGTTTCTTAAATTTATTACAAAATTAAGATGAATTAGATAAAGAAAAATATTAGATTCATTAATAATTAATTAAATTTTTAATTTCTCCATTTATTAATGTTGTTCTTCTTTCAATAAACTAAAATAAATTAAATGTTTTTGAAAAACAGAAATAAAAACGTTAAATAGGGGATCTAAATGATTTTTACTTGTTATACCATGTTATTTTTATTGGTTTGCAGGTCATGGGATGGATCTGCTCAATTTTTATAATTTTAGGATGTAATTAACCAATTTTAAAACTTTGGGATGAATTCACAAGCAAGGTATAAATGTTAGGATGTATACACTAATATTCCCTACAAGTATTAATCTATATAAGAAATTTTTTACCTTACACTATTAGCATAACAAACCTTCTAAGTCTTACAGTTATTCCAATTAAAAAAATTACCATCTTATCCCTTTTTATAAAATAAATCGTGAATAACAAATTACATAATAAATCATTATTGATTAAAAATTTAAAAATGGGATAAAATATTTTAAAACATGTGCAACGCACGGGAATAATATTAGTGTAATATGATATTTTTCATATTATCACATCAAATGCTCAAATCACAGTGTGATTCTTGACGACACACTTAGTGTAGACACCTTGAACCCAGGGAGGGACACAAAATATGTGAAAATTGCTAAATAATTATTTCTTCTATCCCAAAAAAATTACAAGTGAAAATTTAAATTGGATAGTAATACTTTCTAAATTAGTCTAGCTACGTGATCCATGCCTGATCTTCAACAGTTTTCGGATTTTATATAGTATTATTCCGTTGCTTAAACTCCAATA
This sequence comes from Oldenlandia corymbosa var. corymbosa, assembly GCA_949775105.1. Lineage (NCBI taxonomy): Eukaryota > Viridiplantae > Streptophyta > Magnoliopsida > Gentianales > Rubiaceae > Oldenlandia > Oldenlandia corymbosa. The sequence continues at coordinate 26,066,179 of OX459124.1, forward strand.
TATTAGTCATTCCTCTTAGTCATGAAATATTGTTCTTATTGACAACTGCTATGATCACGTCTTTACTTCCAAATTCCAATATATGAATATACCACCTCAATATCAAAGGGGTCTTTTCCCTAAAAAATTTAATTAAAACAAAGGTGGACAACTTTAAATTTTTCAGAATATTTGTGGACAGGAATATATCCCACGGATTTCCGAAATCCGAGTTATAATTAAAATTGAGAACTCGGATTTCCGAAATCCGAATCTACATTTAATAATAAAATAATAATTAAATAAATTTTGTTGAATACTAATACCTATCATTATTGGTACTAGTGTTACTTATTACTGTTAAATCTATTAGTTATTAGATATTATCATAAATTCAGTATAATTTATCTGTATTAGTGTTGTGTATTATTTATACGTACTAGTATTATGTAACACATTAATACTATTACTCATTATACATTACTGGTACTAGTGTTACTTATTACCGTTACATCTATTAGTTATTAGATATTATCATAAATTCAGTATAATTTATCTGTATTAGTGTTGTGTATTATTTATACGTACTAGTATTATGTAACACATTAATACTATTACCCATTATACATTACTGGTACCAGTGTTACTTATTACCGTTACATCTATTAGTTATTAGATATTATCATTAATTTAGTATAATTTATCTGTATTAGTATTATGTACTATTTGTACGTACTAGTATTATGTAATACATTAATACTATAATCCATTATACATTACTGGTACTAGTGTTACTTATTACTATTACATCTATTCTTTATTAGGTATTATCATTAATTTAGTATAATTTATTTGTATTAGTGTTATGTACTATTTGTATGTACTAGTATTATGTAATACATTAATACTATTATCCATTATACATTACTGGTACTAGTGTTACTTATTATTGTTAAATCCATTAGTTATTAGATATTATCATTAATTCAATATAATTCATCTGTATTAGTGTTATGTATTATTTGTACGTACTAGTATTATGTAGTACATTAATACTAATACTCATTATACATAAGTGGTATTACTGTTATTTATTATTATTAAATCTGTTAGTTATTAAATATTATCATTAATTCAGTTATAATCTATATGTACTACTGTTATGTACTTTTTAAGCAAATAATCGCATATTCAGAATATGAGTCAAGTAAAAAATTAGATTTTCAAAATAAGGCCATAGGGTTTAGGGTTTAACTTCGGATTTCCCAAATCCGAGTGTTACTTATACTCAGCTTACCAAACTCCGAGTGTAACCTATAAACGGATTACCAAAATCCGAGTGCAACATATACTCGGATTACCAAAATCCGAGTGTAACATATACTCGGATTTAGGGTTTAGGGTTTAGGTTCGGATTTCTAGAATCCGAGTTTATCAGGGAAACATGGAAGATTCGGATTTCGGAAATCCGATTCATGTTCAAAAAATTACCAACACTTGTACAAAAAAAAAATTTTCCTCAAAAATTAATATTTTAATCATAAAGTCGGATTTCAGAAATCCGAATTATGATTAATTATGACAGATGAAAATTTTACTTAGTTTTAGTTTTAATTAAAATGAATTCGGATTTTCAAAATCCGTTTTCTATTAAATTCGGATTTCCGAAATCCGAGTTTACCCCGAATTCGGATTTTGGAAATCCGAAGGATATAGATTTGTCCACAAAAATTTCAAAAAAATTAATTTGGTATACCTTTTTTTAAAGAAAATTGTTTAGGTAAAAAACTCGGGGGATATTAATGTATATCCATCCACTACATTCTTTCGTATCTCTTTAAGTTTCAATTTTCACTCTCCTCTCTCCGTACATCATCATCTTCTCCAAAAATTTTACCCCCATATTCTTCTCAATCCCTAGGGTTTCCTTGTTGTTGGAATAAGAAGCCTTAAAAACATGAAGAGAAACGATCGTCGTAGGAAGAAGAACAAGAACACCGCTTCATCGAGCCGTGCGAAGATCATGAAGACCACTGCCGCCCAATCACCCGCCGGATCATCCAAGGAGATCACGACGACCACCGCCCAATCACCCGCCGGATCATCCATGGAGATCATGACGACCACCGCCCAAGTACCCGCCGGATCATCCAAGGTAATGCCGAAATTTCATTTTGTATCTTTAACTTTCTGCTCTGATTTCATTTCCCCCTAATTTTTTTTTAATATTTTTTTTTTTGTATTTTTTACTACTTATAAATGATGTGACAGGAGGAGAAGGAGACTGAGCAGAAGAATCAGTACGTTGATAAGGGCACTCCTGAGGCCATTCAAGCTTTGGTTGCTGAGGCGTTACAGGTTACTGCGAAGGGACATCTGGGCGAAGTCAGTTACTTGATTTGAACTTAGTTAATACTTTTTCTAAATTAATTTTTTATTTCTTATTTAGTGTATTTCTTTTCTTCCAATAATTTTGTAGGCAAAAAATGAGGTGATTCTACGGCTCGTAGATTGTGTCAAGTGGCACAAACACCAGCGGGTAATCATCAGTTCATATTTGTTCCTTTTTTTGTTTTGGTTTTAGATTTTACCTTTTCTTTTGGTTGCTGATGAAATGAACTTGGCATTTGTCAGGATCTTCTTGACTGGGCTGCAGCCAAACCAGTGCTAGAACCTATCGCTGAGAAGAAGTTTAAAGACCTCCTAAACTTGACTTTATATGTAGCTCAGGCGGTATGATGAATTCCTCTGTTTTTTTGTTTTTGTTTTTTTTTTTTTTTGAATGCTGCTCTGCTCTTCCTCCCTTTTGATAAATGATTATTTATAGCCTTTTTTCTTGCTTCTTTAGGCCGATTCAATGACGGCTACAGTGAAGAGAATGCGAGCAGGGGTATGCCTATTCAACCCCTTAGTTCTTTTCTTTAATTTTATGAATGAGCATTTGCTGAAACTGTTTTATTCACAAATGATTATTTGAAGGGACGGAAAAAGTATCTTTTCATGTTTGGTATGTATATTAATAGATTAATTAAAAGGTTGTAAGTGTGCCCTTTTGGTGTTTTTATTAATTGTTCAAGATACGAATCGTAAGACTTGTAATCATATTCGAATGCGAAATGGTTGTGAGAGGGGGACACAGGCTTGAGAACTACAAGCATCAAATGACTTCTTAGTGTCCACCTTTGTACTCTGATTGTTTCTGCTTTTCAACTTCACAGTAACATACTTAAAAGTATTGTATGTATCAGACTTTTAGTATAACGGTCTTTGGAAATATGGCAAAACCTGGGGCGATTAAACTCTATTTTCACGATTCGTTCTTCAAATTAATTGCAAGCATACTCCAAAACTATCCCCAAAATCTCAGTAGGCTTTCATTTTTGGGGATACTGATTCCAAACCCTTTAATTTAATATGTTCTGCAGATATTTTTTTTTCCTCCTTTCTTCCTTGAAAAGCTATATGGTTTGTTATCTTTTCTTGTAGTCAATGTGTAGCAAGAGTTTCAAAATTCTTATGGTAGGTTTTAAGAGATTTTTTTCAATTGAACAATATGTTAAATTGTTAGTCTGATAACTGGTCCCTCGATGTTGTAGTGGCACCACTATATTAGGGTTGAAAGAAAAGGCAGATGGTTGTAAGTGTATGCATGTCTATGGAAGTTGTACAATGCATTTTGGAACTTTTCCATTGAATCACACAAATCAGATGGAGCCAAAAGTATTCTGTTTTGGTGAATTACTCAAGTATTGAACGTATTATAATATTAGTTCTGTTCGTGCGGCGTTTTGTTGTGATATACTTGTATGTTATACTAGTAGGGGATTGGATAATTTTAGAGAATCTATCCTTCTGCTGAAGAAATTCGAGCCGTATACTTTTCTCCTTTCTAAGTTGAGCATGTTGGCAAGTTTTGATGTAATGAGTAGACACTTTTAAACATTGGCGATACCATTATCATATCAAAATGGTTTTGCTATAAAATATTTGCTAATGTGTTGCTCTGGACAGTCCACACATCTGTCGTGTTAGTTTCTTACTTTGTTTATGCTTTTTCTGTTTCAGGAGAAACCTCCTGTACCACCAAAGTTTGTTCCTTTCACGCTGCAGGAGCAACCTCCCCTACCACCAAACCAGGGCTCTGGAGCTTAAAGCTCAGCATTGCAAGGAAGTTACAGGATTGAATAGAAGACTAAGCTGCTGAAGCTAATGGTATTGGTTATGATGATTAGTTGTCTTTGACGAGTCCAGTTCTGAAGTTAGTTTGTTAGTACTTATTTTCATGGGACTTTGTTTATGGCTACATGTTGCAAAGTTCCAACAATGCTAGTGATGTGCAATGATGCTTACCTCACCTAATTCATCTCGATCTTGCTATTTCATTTCTCATCTTACATGGTATCTAGTGATTGCGCAATTTGCGTCTAAATAAATTAATCTAAATATTATATTTATTAACTAATACTAGTCAATGATAATATTTTGTATTGTTGTAATTTTATACGAATGGGTTCACCTTTTTTGGGGTTAGAGTCTATTTATTTTATCATAATGCTCATGTTGAATTGTCGATCCTTAAAATTAAACAGTCAAATCTATATATTCGGCTTATTTGGCAAGCTTGGGGTGGTTCAGAACTTGGTGTTGCGCGGGAAAACATAGAATAACTGCCTTCAAATCTTGGTGTTGCCTGAAAAAACATAGAACAATGGATCTGTGCTGGAAAACATAGAATAACTGGCTTCATATCTCGCTGTCGCATGAAAAACTATAGAATAACGGATCTTTAAAGTGTGTTTCAAATATCAGAGTAGGAGTGAACTTAATTATGGTCAAAAGAAGATGGAACAGAGGTCAGTGAGAGACATCCATATCTTGGAAGCAGAGAGTCCCGAGTATCTATCAGCCAAAGGATCTTGTTATCTTTTGATGGCTCATTTGACCCTCATAAGTGGAAGTAGATATATCCAGCCATGGAATTGTTTTCCAGTAAAATCCGAAAAGATGAAAGCATTCTCTCCTCTTCATGCAGAGACTTTTAACTCTAATGTTGGCCTTACAAGAAGCAAGAGGATTTGGACTGCAGGACATCCTAGTTCATAGACACTGAATTTCTGTCAACAACTTTGAAGCTGGAGTTATCTATTAAAATACTACCTCTGTCCCACAAAACTCAATGTGGACTGGGACAGAGGGAGTAGTTCTTTTTTTGTGGCCATTTACAGTGACTTGGCCGGAAAATATCACGGGCAGAGGTAGGCCGCGGTTTGATTTTGAATGGCGGTGCTTAGGTTAACCGGCAAAAAAAGGACTAGTGAGGGCAAACTGGTGTTTCCAAATTTACACATGATCTCAACCCAAAAAATAATCATAATGGCAACTTTTTTGGGCGCATCCGATTTTATGTAGCAGGGAGAAAGCCACCAGCAGCAAGGGATTCTACTCCTTCCCCTCCTTACTGGTGATTTTCAGTGCATCAACAAGAAGTTCATCTATATGCGAGCTAACCAAACAGGGTTTACTAGGTACTGAGCTAAAATGCCAATCAAGTTTTCCCATACTTCAACTGAGATAAAAAGGAGTAAGAGTCTAATAAGACACTGTTACAATTATGCAATCAATTGTAAATATATTGAAAACTACAATGAAGATAAAGGAGTCCTTAAAACTGAGGTGCCTTCTGAGGTGTTGACTAGTCAACCTGTATGGCTTTCTGGGATGTCACTAATCAGCTATACTGCTATAGTGTGTTTCTTGGCTCCTGTCTAGTTACTTGCAAAACCAAAAAAACAGAAACATCGATCCAACTGTTTCTAGATATCATTAGAGGCCGAATACATGAGTACCCTTTTGTGCTAATAGTATAATAACAGCTTCGGACATGGTGTTTAAAGTTTTAAACGAGAGGAAAAACGGGAAATTTTTATAAAAAAAAAAGAAGAAAAAGTGCGAACTTGGCAGGTAGATTTATTGGAAGTAACTAATCTATAGTATTATACTAAGAGAGAAACCAGAGAGAGAAAACAAAAAAGAATTCTAAAGGTGCCACATAGGATAAAATCCTATATGTCATTTTTCTAATGGTTGAGTTAAAAAATATTTACAACAATTATACTAATAGTCCTTCAAATTTTATGTAAATAAAAGTTTTATCAAATGGTATTTAAAACTATAGTTTAAAATAGGCAAAAAAAATAATTAAATTTAATGGACGGGATTAATGAACATTAATGCACCAGAATTATTCCCTCCCCAAAAGAATCCCCAAAGTTACTATTGGAGTCATTTAATTAATTTCTCTTTAAAAAAAATCTCTCTCCCAATCATGAAAATCAATAAACTACAATTCAAAAAAAAAAAATACCAATCATTCAACATTAATGTTATCTTTAAAATCTTCTCCAAAAAACATGACCCTGTATTTTTCGCCAATAAAAAAGAAAAAAAAAGGTACAAAATTTGCCTTCAATTATTACTAAAAGGATTGGATTTAACTACAATTAAATGTTATCTTTTGAATTTCAAACCAATGCATTTATTTGTATAATATCATATCTACCCAAATAAATATAATCTTTCCTTAATAATATCTCAAAAATTGTTATAAACTTTATCTTTATCACTAAAATTTTGGATAATCAATTATCATCAATCCCAATTTATCTCTATTTATACATGTCACACAAACCATGAGTATGTTCCAGTGCTGCAAAAATTCCCCCCTCTCCAAAACAACCCGAAATTTAAAGATGAAAGGGCAAAAACTTTAGCCGTACAGTTGGTTTGTTATTCTGAAATGATAAACTAATAGTGGATCGATCGTGTGGCATGGGAGGTAATGGTTAATTAAGGTTATATATGATTTTTTTTTCCGTATATTCTTCTGCAAAATGATGTTATAAGGTTCTTTTTTAGACGTTACTAAATTTATGTTTTTTTTACCCATAATTTCATTATTTCATTAATTATTATTTTCTATTGTCATAGCAAAAAGGGATTAAAGGGCAAAAATTTTAACTCTCAGTTGGTTTGTTGCTCTAAAATATTAAGTATTGGGCCAAACAGTACCATAGAATCTTTAATTACAACAAAATAACCATAAAAATTTTAAACTTCACACTTCAGTCACACATAATCTACCATCTACTATTGATAATTACTTCATTATGTATTTTACGCGTACAATCATTTTATCTTTTCATTCAATATGTAACATTAATACAATCTTATTTATTTTACTCTGCTTATGAGTGTTATTGTCCAGTTCTTCTCCTTCAATAAAAATCAAGTGAACACTTGCATTTCAAATGATATGCATTATTTTATCTTTACAATTACGTCTTTATTTAATTTTAGTTGTGTAATGTATCTTAATATGGACTCCAAATACATTTTACACTTTTTATATTTTTTTGTTGATTTTCTTATAATGTATATAAATAAACCCCGCGCATCGCGCGGGTTTAACATCTAGTTACTACTTATAATAGGCTTCAAAGAGATAGTTCCGAATTGGAGTCCTCTTGTCTAATGAACTTTGGTATATTACTTTCTTTGTGATTGTGTTTCTATATACTATATAATAATCTAAAATTATAATATATATATAGATTTATTTATGATAATTATAGTATTTGAGATAACATATGACTAGATCAAATCAAATCATCCAATCGCAATCGACATTTTGTAATAAATACATATAAGCCGTTGCATACAACATCAATATTTTTGGAGAAGTATTAAATAAAAATCCAAAGCATAAATATAAACATCGCAGCGTTACAAGGGGAAAAAAAAAAAAAAAAAACTGTCTCTTTCAAGCTTGTTTGCCCAATTCATCCTCTACAGTCTGAACCTGGACGCAATTCAGGGATTTGAGACACAAGGATCACAAGCTTCCAATTAGCACAAGACATTAATCCACCCCAAACTCTTTATCTATATAATGTCCGAATGTGCGTATTTTGCATCCGCATGTTTCCTTAAGCATAATTAATAACTCGTTGACTATTCGGATTTAAACCAATCCTCATCATGCCACAACAAAGCTTCTTCAAATCAATTGAGATACCTCAGCACAGAATCTACAAGGATATTGTCTTCCCCGGCGTTCTGTCTCCAGGCAACAACAATTCCTCCGATGGAATTGCAAGTCTTTCAAGTTTGGAATTTGCGATCAAAGAACAAAAGCCATGGATTGAGTCGGTTCTGTATCAATCCGGAGCGATTCTGTTCAGAGGGTTCCCATTGAACTCTGCCTCAGACTTCAATAACTTCGTTGAAGCCTTTGGTTTTGAGGAATTGCCTTATGTCGGCGGCGCTGCTCCCCGGACTAATGTTGTTGGCAGAGTTTTCACGGCTAATGAGTCCCCTCCTGACCAGAAAATCCCTTTTCACCATGAAATGGCTCAGGTTTCTGTTCTTCTTCTACACTATACTTTAATTGATGATGTATGTATGGCTAATTTGGCGTGCTAGAAGAAATTTTTGGTGCTATGGATTATAATCTGAATCTGAATATTGTGTTTTTGGGTTATCTTTCATGAATTTTACTAGCCAAAAGTCTTATAGTTTATGCATCTGCTTACTTATTTATTACCAGGTTCCAGAGTACCCATCAAAGCTGTTCTTTTTCTGTGAAGTAGTGCCTGCAACTGGAGGAGAAACTCCCATAGTACTTAGTCATATTGTGTATGAGAGAATGAAAGAAAAGTACCCTGAATTCGTCGATAAGCTTGAAGAACACGGGTTGATTTACACGCGTGTTTTAGGTGAAGATGATGATCCATCATCTCCAATTGGTCGTGGTTGGATATCAACATTCTTGACCAAAGACAAATCTGTTGCGGAAGAAAGGTTCGTGTGATACCTTAATGCTGCAATCTTTGTAGTTTTTGCATAGTTTCCCTTCCAACCTGATAGAAAAAAAAAAGAAAAGAGGTAAACTTAAAAACCAACTATTTTGCAGGGCTGCTAAGTTGGGGATGAAGCTGGAATGGACTGAAGATGGAGTGAAGACAATCATGGGACCTATTCCTGCTATCAAATTCGAGGATAAGAGACGGCGCAAGGTATGGTTTAACAGCATGGTTGCTGCTTATACCGGCTGGAAAGATGCCAGAAATGATCCAGTCAAGGCAGTCACTTTTGGGGACGGAACGCCACTCCCTTCTCACATCATCTACGACTGCCTCAGGATTCTAGAAGAGGAAAGTGTCGCTATTCCATGGCAGAAAGGAGATGTTCTGTTGATAGATAACTTGGCTGTTCTTCACGCTCGAAAGCCCTTTGATCCTCCTCGCCGCATACTGGCTTCCTTGTGCAAGTAAAAGCTAAATGAATTTTTGATCCATCTAGTTGTAAGAATGAGAGCCTTTCAACCCCCCATAACGAGGGAGTTGAGGAGAAAGCCCTTTTGCTCCTATTTGTTTGGAGTCTCTTTTCTCAATTGGAACTGCTGAGATCTTCTCAATAGTATCGACTATGGAGCTTTGTAAAACTATAACACAACCTGTTTACACATGAATAATCCAACGTTCCCGCCCCTCGAATGTTCGCCATTTAAATATGTTTTATGAAGGAATGACTTGATATAAGCATTAGCTTAAAAAAGACAAGTGCAAGTGTTGAGGGGATAAATTAGGATGAACCTCTTCACATGGAATCGGCTAAGTTTCTTAAAGCAGCCAGCCTCTGCAGTTTGGAATTATAAATGGTTAACATGTTCTGTGCTTATTTGAATTCAACACGTGCACACTGTTTTGTAGATTCACTTACTCAGGAGCAAGATAACCGAATGTTCCAACAACACTAGTTGCTGATGCTTCTCCATCATTCGTGTTTTTCTCAACTTGCTTTGCCAAACCAAAATCTGAAATCTAGATATGAAGAACTGAATCATATTCAATAATTAGGAAAGTGGAAACAAAGGAAGGAACTTTAAGAACTCCGTAGGCACCATCAAGTAAAATGTTGCTGGTAACATCTCTATATCAGAGAATAAAATAGAAAACCTTCGGTACCCGCAACAAAACCATCGGTCACTTAAAACAGAGTTTAAGCACCAAATTTTTTCTCAACTTCCTCATGTGAGATGCATGTGAGTTGACAAAGTAATATGGACACGATGTAAAATAATTTTTTAGTTTAGCTTATTTGTATCTTGATCTTCCACAGCAAGCAAAGTGGGCAGCAGTTCAGTTGGCTGCCGTTGAAGGTGAAAGGATTACAAATGTAGAGGATTGAGCTAATGGAAGCAAGATGCAATCTTTTTCACGTATTTGTTGGTGACATTGGAGATCAATGAGTGTTTTGATGGAGACAAAATGTTAGCCATGTAGTTCCTTGGCTAGATAGCTGAATTAATTAGGAGAAGTATTTTTTTTAATTTTTTTTATTTTTTATCAACCTAATCAATAAGTAGTAGTTTGAACTGATCAATGCTGAATAAAAAAAGCAAGAGTATGTATGCTCTGAGTTTTCAGCAAACAAGTGTAATGAACTAAGTATGCATCCGCCAGGTCGTTCATCCTATCGATCAACTGCATGAATTTTGATTAGCAGATGCTTTTGAAAATCCAGTTTTATGACGCATAATACTGCCATATAGAACAAAATATGGAGACTTTACGAATGCCAAGGTAGAGTATTCATCAATGGTTGCAACCAATATTAATAGATTCAGAAACATTAGTTCCAACTCTTCTACTTGACATCTCTTTCTTGTCCTCTTACAATTGCATAAATTCCTCAACACATAAAAATCCACTTTTTGAAGTGTACAATACCCTTAATAAATCTACATGAAATGAAGTACTAACAGAACTAGCTTCAGACATGAACGTCGTGTCGAAGACAACTGATCAGCTATGGCCTATGGGTTTGTGAAGGAGAACACCTGCAACAACCGGAGCATAAACATAAATGTAAAAAAAAAATTTGAAAATAATGACAAACGGATGTGTTGACAGTCTAGAACAACATATACATTATTAGCAGATATGTTATAGCAAAAATCAATTTCATCGGTTCAAAAAGTGTATTAAGAATAAGAAAATAAATGTTGTGATGAGACAGTTATTAAAAAAAATTTTGAAAATAAATCTAAGGAAAAATGAAACAACGGAGCCGAGCTCATGTCTTTGACTTTGGCGGTCAAATCTTTCAATTTTTGGTGCTATCAGGTACCTCAGCTTGATAGCTGGTTTCGAGAAGATCCTAGAAGACATCAGCATCAGATACCCACAAAAAAAAAAAAGTAACAAAGTGAATACATTAACAAAAAAAAGAAAAAAAAAAGAAAAAAGAGAAAAGAACTGATTACCCCCTGAGATTGGTGCCAGAGAACAGAGGTGGATAATATCAATTTTGGCCTAAACAAAAAAGGAATACAAGTGAAGATAAATGAATTTAATCGTGTGATACAGAAGAAAGATGGATCAATTTTCCCCGTTCTTACCCCAATTGTTTTGGTTTTGGAAAGTGGCCTTGGAAATCGATGCACCACCATCTTTTCATTTCCTGCGGTGGACTTCCACCCCCTCACACACAGTCACACACTAGTAGTACTCTACTCTTCCGCACTCGCTACCTCTCGGAAACTTGTTTGTTTCTACAAAACCAATAGATACGTTGGTCTTCTTTGTTTTTTTTGTCTTCCTGAGCTTCAGTCCAACAGAGAATCAAAACACACGTCATTAGTTGATTCTCCTACTTCTTCCTGCCCCCGTCACTTCTTTCACTATCTTTTTTTTTTTTGTTTTTTGGGGGGCAACAAATATCAAAAGCACTCTTGCCATTTGGAGAAATATCGAAAACCTTGTTGACCAGCAATCTCTGCTCTTCTTCTCTCCCGTGCAATTAATCTCCGGATCCAAATTCAAATATTGTCTCGTCTTTGATGAGAACACAGTTATAAAAGCATCATTAACCATACATTTTCAAAACACGAAAATTCAAACTATCACTTACTCCTCTCTTCTGCATCGGTTCAGAGAGCATGTTCATTTCTGTTAGAAGAGTAATCCTCCTTTGATTCCCCTTTGATCTTCTTCCTTTTTTAAATATATATATATATATATATATATATATATTCTAAGAAGGGTCCTTCTTCGATTTATATTAGTGATCAAAATTCATAAAAGAAAATGGACAGGATCAGTGATTTGCCAGATGAAATCCTTTGCAGCATCCTCTGTTTCCTACCTACAAAGGAAGTTGTTGCAACTAGGATTTTGTCAAAGAGGTGGGAGTCTCTATGGACTCATATGATTGAACACCTTTGATTTCGATGGTTATAAAGCTAAAGGAATAAGGAGTTTTAAGCAGGTTGTTGATAATTTGTCTTCAAGTCATTGAGAGCAAAATTGACAAATTCAAAATCCTAAAACGATGACTCACATTTTAAAATGAAAGGAGTATATCTATATTCTATATACAATACTGAAGGATCACAATGACTCATAGGATTTAGCATTTTCGAAAATTTTTCTTTCAAAATATTAAAAAATAAATATGTATGGGAGATGATTCCTGTGAAGGATTCAGAAATTCAGAAATACCAATTTGTCATACCCTAAAGTTAGCATCACAAAATCACCCGATCAAATCCAACAACTCACAAATGTATATAGGCACACATGTATATATTTATTTACAAGTGTTCAGATTTAATGGTTCTTACGAATGGCAATGTTGAATGAATTGCGGAACACTAATTCTTGGAGCTTCAAGCTACCATTATATTGGCAAGGGACAGTTTTGAACATTTTCAGCCACAATTTAAACTGTTAACTGTGTATTTTTAACAATGGCAATGCTGATAAACTTCATAGTGGACGGTCTTTTTCCCTTTTATCTTCTCTTCCGGGTCTTCTTTCTTCATTTGTGCATCCCAGTGTTATCACTTGACAATTGACATGATCAAACATTAAATATTCTTAATGCAGTGGACCAAACAGTTAAACATAAAGAAGGGTTTGGCCTTCCAATCACAAATTCTGCATTTGTTTAAAGCACAATTGACGGCATAAAGATAGGGGAGCCAAAAGGGATAAAAGCAAGATAAAAGCGGGAAGCACAGACAAAGACTTCCACATTATAGCTGCCTTGGCTGTATGAGAAGATCAAAGTTTCAGAAGTTTCAGGAGCCTTATCTTGCTTCTCTCTTAATCAACTCCCCTCAGTTGAATTCGAGAATGAAACTTGATGAACCCTACTGCCAAAATTGTTCTACTTACAGAAACCTCTCTGTTCATCTCACTCATCTGCCAAACACTATAAAAGCCGCAAACATTCTGTACAATAGAGCAACAGATACCCATTCCAAGGCAAGTAACAAAACAATGGGCTGCCCAAAGGCAATATAGACGGATCAATCGTGTAGCTATACATATCAAAGCAGCAAGCAACCTAGAATGGTTCAGCCAGGAAAAGAGAGCAGAAAAAGATACGAGTAGTATTATAAAAAGGTATATACTCTGTCGCTTCCACCTATCTTCCTTGAACAAGGCCGCTGAATACTTGGCTGTTTCCAGAAAGAGTTGCTTCCCATTCAATTGAAGACAATTGGATATGTGAAAGCGATATCACAATTTGCTTCATGTCTGGTCGAAGAACAGGATCATCGTCAACGCATTGTTTTGCCAGCAGAGCCATCTGAGCAGCAACATGACCATACGGTATCAAATCAGTAAGGTATGCCATAATGTATGCCATGCACAATGTTCCATCAAGTTCACCACCCTCAAGATATAGTTTTGGATGGTCAACTCATGTCCTTAACGCAACTATGTTCCAAATGCCAAATTACTAACCTTACGCTACACCAATCCAACATGCTTCCATCAATCAAAGAATGTACTCCCTCTGTCCCAAAATGATTTTCTAGTTCGGATTTTCATTTTTACTACAATTTGTATTGAAAAAACCTAAAGTGTAAACTGGACAACGATTTTGGGACTGAGGGAGTGTTTATTTTTTATGATTGGATAAATAGATATTAGTATGTTTACCTTAAACAGACAATCTTGAGGGTATAACTCCATTAAATTTGGATCAACGTATTCAGCTAAACTTGACATACTCATGGAGTCGGGTGAGTTTCTCAAAGCAGCCAGCATCTGCAGTTTGGAAACATAATTGAATTACATTTGCTTCTTATATAAAAATGTTTAGTAGAAACTTTAGCAATAAGTGTCTGAAACACATCCTGTCATGGTGCAGAGTAGGAAAACATGCGTCACAACCAAACACTCTTTTTGCAGCTTTGAAAGGTAAAACTTACCACTGATGCCAATGATCGCCTATCAGCACTTTTCCCTGCACTCCCTTGAGTTCTTGTAATGGCTTCCTTTCCTGATATCATCTCAAAAAGTACTATACCAAATGCATATATATCACTCTTGTTTGTTGCCAGTCCATCCCTCAGATATCTGCAGAGATAGAAGCAGCATAAGAAATATGCCAGAAACTTCGTCAGATATCACTCTTGTTTAAATTTACATATCTAATCCTTATAGATTCACTTACTCAGGAGCAAGATAACCGAATGTTCCTACAACAGTAGTCGCCAATGCTTCTCCGTCATTTGTTTTTTCAACTAGCTTTGCCAAACCAAAATCTGAAATCTAGATATGAAAGACTCAATCAGATTCAACAACTGAGAAAGTGGAAACAAAAAAAGGAACTGAAGAAGTGTAAAAACTCAAAAACCTTGGCTCTGTAGGCACCATCAAGTAAAATGTTGCTAGTCTTGATATCTCTATGCACATAATGAGGCTTAGTGTGCTCGTGTATGTACTCCAGGCCTCTAGCAGCATCGACTGCAATCTGAACCCTCATGTTCCACGAAAGAGGTGTGTGACCTGTCAGAGAAATTAAAACCATACATAAGCAGGTGCATGCGCAAATCCCTATCACTCACCAGAACAGCCTAGAATTTGGCCTTAACTGAGAAGATGAAAAAGCAAAATTCAATTGCGCAATCAAAAATGGCCAATTGTTATCTAGAAAATTAATAGATAAACGTGATCTGAATTTTCGGGGAAAATGTCAAAATAAGACAGAATCCCACCCTTGTGTTGCGGATCATGTAAGTGGCTTTTGAGAGATCCCTTTTGAGCATGTTCATAAATGAGGAAGAGTTCATCACCACTGGCAGCATAACCAATCAGTTCAACCTGGACAGTGAAAAAGAACAAAAAGTCAACTTGAGGGAAAAAAAAAAACAAAAAAAAAAAAAATCTCTGAACAGGAAGTATTAGTTTGAGATAATAATGAGCAACAAGCATACCAAATTTGTATGATGAACCTTGCATAGAACTTTCATCTCTGCCATAAATTCTTTAGTTTTAGTGGCTGTCATCCTTTTGATCGCAACTTCCTGATATTTGTGACCAAATATTGCAGGGTTAACAAAGAGAATCTGATTAAAACTATTAAATAATCCCAGAAGAGTCTTTGACCTGCTCACGAAGATTTCCGTAATATACAGAACCATATCTTCCATGCCCGAGAAGATAAGAGTCAGAAAATCCATCAGTACAAGAAAGAACTTCTTCATATGTGAAAACAACGGGCTTTTCCATGTCAAATACATCAGTACTTATAACTGCATAGACCAACAAAATTGATTAAGTAGCAAATCGCACAAAGAGAGTAACAACAACATTTTAAAAATGTGAAAGCTTACACATATAAAATCAACTTGCAAGTCAAACCACTTCAATCAGAGACTTTTCTAAAAGATATGTCAACTGATATGAAACTTGGGACATTAAGGAGTAAGACTAGTTTCTACTAGTGCATAAACTAAGTTACAAACTGTATACTAAGTGATGCGGATACTGCAACCATAAAGAAATGAGGTCAGACCTGTGGGAATATTTGCATGGCGGTTGCTGGTTTCCCCAGTAGGTTGTTTCCAGTCCTCAGATTTGCGACAGGCATCCCTTCCTGAACCACAACAGAAACTTGCATTCCGGAGAATATGGAATTTATGAGGATGTTTTCCATCCCCCAGAGCTCCACGACAACAACTCGATGATCTTAAGGATATAAAGACAACTACAAGTATGATGATAAGCAGTAGACCAACTGCCAAACTTCCAATGATCCACCACATTGGAACATGCGACTTGTGTTTGACCTGGGTTGCTACACAAAATGTTTAATTAGTAATAAGAGACAACTCGCAAACCATATCAGAAAATTAAATGAAAACCTTCTGTACCTGCAATATCACCATCTGACGATTCCGGAACTGGAGCTGGAGCTATATCATTCTGCACTGGGTATGGTTCACCAGGAACTGCAGAGAGTGAGCAACAAAACCCATTGGTCACTAAGAGAATTAAGCACCAGAATTTTTCTGAAGAAAATGAAAACTTTTTATACTTGCATGAAACTACGCAGTAAAATGCATTTCAAGTTTTAAACTACAACAAAAACTATTGGTCGCACAGCAAATGGGACAAACCCACGATTTCATGGACTTGGTCCAGAGGCATCCACAACTTCTCCGCAATCATCACAATCTATGAAGCCACACATTCATTAAAAAATGCCCAAGCTCCTAAATTTTGGTCTTTTGCCTTGTGGTACCAGGAAGTACAATTGACATCAGTGATTCAAAAGGTTACCAAGTGGATTGAAAAGGGTGACGGAAGTAACGTTTGCACTAGTAAAGGATGCAAGGATGCAAAAGGACGTTGGGGGCGGCGATCTAGGTGAAAGTTGAACTTCGCAAGCTGTTCAATTGGTTAATATGAAAAAGATAAAATTTCAACTTGCTTTCAACCTGCTATCTGCATTGATTGATATATCCATAACAACATTTTTCTGCAGCATAGCCACGTTGGCACATTCTACATCCTAAACCGTGAATGGACTAATTTTACTCAGCAGGCAGCAGGCTAGATAGTCACATTGGATTGGTTATAAAATCCTGAATTTTACAAGGAACCATGCCTCATTCCAAAGCAAGTATGAAGAATCATCAAATAAATAAATTAGAGAACAATCCACCCAATTTGGAAACAATCATAAGACTAGACCTATGCTCCAACAACCAATAAAATCCAAATTCATTCAAACCACAACAATAAAGCCAATTTTAAATTGAACTTATTTGAGAAAAGTAGGAAAAAGAGAGACTAATCCATTGTTGAGTTAACTCAGATGACAAAAATTGTACCTGAATTCAGGGGAATGAAGTAGAGTTGCCCAACAGTTACATTATCAGGATTGTCAAGCCCATTAGCTGTCACAATGCTGTCCATACTAACCCCGAACCGGCTAGCCAGAGACTCCACACTGTCTCCATCTCTCAACACATAACTCATCAAGTAATTCCACAAGGCACTGGAGCAACCACACATCAGCCGCAGTGACACCACCCCTCCTTTCTTCGCCTCCCTAGTGAAATTTGATGAGAAATAGGCCAACCCATGATAGGCCTCCGTTACCATATCATAAACAGATCCATTGTTTTCCCTCACAGTATATGTGGTGTTGCTCAAGTACACCTTGATAGTAGGAGCACAAGAACAGTTCTTTCTGATGAATACGTAATCCCTACCATTACCTTCAATAGTTATGTCTTTGGACAATACATCAAACATGCTCTCAATCACTGGAAGAGTCTGTTCTGAAGTGGGCTTGAAAGCCAAGAAGGAAGAGCAAAGTCTATTTGGGTCTGAACAATTGAGTGGAACTGGAAACGCTGTACATAGTCCCAATTGCAGTAGGAAAATGATCAATACCTTTGCTCCTAAACCATCCATTCTGCCGCAAAGAATCAATCTTTGGTGAATTCAGCTACCCAAGAAATCAACAGAATGCTAATGGAGACATCTAAAATTCCCTTGTTATTGCTAATTGTTGAATGTTACTGATCCTAAAATTGATGTGAAAAAGAAAAAAAAAAGAGAGAATCCCAAGGCTAAGGGGGTTTGATGAGGCACAGAAGAAAAGAATTAGTGAAATGAGAAGGGTGCATTTTTTGGGCTAAAAGAGGCAGTAGTGACTGACTACTGATGGGTAACTGCTACGACAGTAAAAGGAGGAGAAAGCGACGGCCATTTTTCTTTTTTCAGTTTTTCTGTGAGAATGAAGACACCTCCAGAATCATCCCAGACACATTTTTTTTACTGTTAGAACATACTTTATTTTGCTTAACAACCTAACAATGTGTTACAACTTATAACAACGTTTAAAAGAACAACATTAGCCTGTAATAGTGTGAGATAATTCTCAGTTTTGCATTGGATTATCTTTTATCTGTGACAACTCACAATGAAGCAAGATTTTTGTTGCTTAAAATAATACACAGCTGAGTTGTACAATCAATTGTATAGAATAGCAAAGCATGTGGAATTGTGGAGTATGTGGACAACGTCTCTATGAATATGGCTAGCCCACCGATTCATGTTCCTTGCAGGGATAACTCTTAAATCGTATGGGTAAGCGGTAATGATGTGAGTGATCTACATAGGTATAATTTAACCGTTGTAATAATATAGATACTTCTAATTAATATCATATACCATTATATATATATATATATATATACATATAAAAAAAACTCTTAAATCACATGAGTTATTCTTATGGATTTCAAAGTTTGCTCGTTTCTTCTAACCTAATTAAATTCCTAATAATTCGTACAATGTGCTAGTATTTCTGCATTTGGACTACCATTTAAGTCATTTTCTTTGTGATTTCCATTTTTCCCACTATTGTAATTTGCCCTATCGACATATTCACTAATACTGATACTCCATCCGTTCCATAATTATTGTCCAGTTTGAATTTTCATTTCTAATTCAAATTGTACTAAAAGTCAAAATCCAAACTGAATAATAATTTTGGGACAGAGAGAGTAATAGAGACACTACTGATTTTCTTTCTAGACATACTATTCAAAATCAAAACTATCATCTATTTTAGTTAGAGATTCAAAAATATTTTCGTAAAGCCGACTATTTTCCGAAATCTTCTATTTTAAAATTATGATTCAAGTAAATTTTATGACACGATATTGTAAGATTGGGTGAAAGATCACTGCATAAGAAGTATTGTGTGAAATAAAATAATGAAAACATTATGGGAATTATTAGGAGGACTACGAAATAGTATATACGAATTGTGGGGGGAAAAGGTTAATAAGATGAGGTTAAAACTTTCTTGGTGGAATTGCCAGAAGTGCAGGTAGAGGAACGAAATGGGGGTGACAGTTGGGATTGGGTCCCACGACTCAAGTGGCGCCAATCTCTTCAAAAAATCGCCGAGGAATTTGACTGGACTCCTAAAACGGATCATGCAAATGTAAGCAAGTCGTTGACCGAAAGATGTCAAACCCGGAAAGAGTACTTATCTTAATGGGCCGGCACGTGGACTGGATCCAACTGTAAAAATTTGAAGTTCGGCTCGCGTACCATGTACCGTGTTACAGCTATTTTTTGCATCATGCTATTCTAACATAATTAATTCTCCTTTCTTCCTAAGAAATCCACTTTATTCGATTAGACTATTTTTTCATAACAAGAAGAGTTTATTTTTCTAAATTCTTTTCATTAATTTACAAATATTATATTAGTAATTCTCTCTTTTCCTTCTTCTTTCTTTTCTGCCGCCTAATTTTCTTCCCCATCTTTCCAGAGAGAATGGGGAGATAATTTGTCACTTCTTTTATATTTTTTAATTTGAATAAATTTAGTTCATCATTAGATCTTGATCTACTGGGTGCTAGTAGTTTGTCGATAGATCTGATTCTATTGATCGTAATTTAGTTCTTTTGTTGTTGTGTGTAATTTATAGTTTGTGATTTTATCCGTGATTGTACTGTTATGGTTCATAGTCGTGGTTTATGTTTGAGGATTTGCAGTCAAAGTAAATTTATATTTTAGATCAGCCTTTTAGGGTTTTCATCTGATGATAAGTAAAGTATTTGAGATAAGAGATTTTTTTTGGTATGTGATGCTTCCAACAAATATTTGCGAGTGCTGTGGAAGAGTTTGTGTTTTAGTCGTTCACAGTAAAAATAATCGACTGATTCTTAGTATTAAAATTCCAGTCTATTGTTGTAATATGTTAGAGATTGTAATCTTTTGTCAATGGTGGTCGTATGTTTTCCAACAAAGTTAATAAAAATTTCTTTTATGTAAAAAAAAAAAAAAAAAGAGTTTACTTTTCTAGAATCGTTGAATTTTTCATATTAACTCGTGTACTTTCACCTCAACTTTATACTCAAAATCACATTATCCATCTTAAAACTTATTTGTTGCATGTTTAAATTAAAACGGATAATAGAATACTCTTACTTAAAAATAATATTTTGGGGTTATATGATGTTCGCCGTCCATAATAGTGACTATTTTAATTTTTTGCTCATTATTTCGACGTCCTTATTGATTTTGTCGCATTGCTTCCCGGATCGAGCCAGTTTAACGGGGAAATGAAAAATTAAAAAAAGAAAGAAAAAAAAACATTAATTGTGTGCTTCATTTGGAGGAAAGGAGAAAATCCACTCCCTTCATAGGGCCTTAACTTGGTTGGACAGTTAAGGGTACTTAGCATTAGCCCAACTATGGTAGCCCAAAAACCACTCCTCAGGCTAGAATCTCATTTCCGTTTTTTCTCCCTAGTTTTCCCCTAGTTTCACAGCCCTTGAGATGGAACTCGAACTAATATTTCTGACATTAGAAACGATGGTGAAAATTACCTCCAATCTACATAAGAAATTAATTTCTATGGCTTTCTTGTTTACTTCTGTAATATTGTAGTTCATTATCTTGAAATGCTTGTCACTTAAATTACTAAGTGAAGGGAAAATAGGCAAGGATGACTTAAGTACTGGTCTTCAACGACTACGTGATTTCTTTTTAGGTGTTAAATCATGGTTGAAAAACAATTCAATTTGCGTTTGTTTTTTCTATACACAAAATGTGATTGGAATATTTTTAAAAAGAAAGAAAAAAAACTCACAGATCTCTTTCATTGTATTGGGCCATGAGAAAAAAAATGCAAGGCTGCCGCTTGTTTATTTGTCGTTTTATTTTACTTTTTGTCTCATTTTACCTCTTAAACACAAATCCCAATACACTATCCAAACATCAATTTAATTTACCTTTTTAACTATTGTAAAGTTTAGTACCGATGGTCACTAAACTATTTTAAAGTTTTAAGTTTGGTCACTAAACTATTGTAAAATTTAGTAGCGGTGATTACTAAACTATTGTAAAGTTTTAAGTTTGGTCACTAAACTATTGTAAAGTTTTAAGTCTTGTCACTATACTATCCCACTTTCAAAAAAATAATCAATATACTATAATTCTTTCCAAAATTTGTCACTAAACTACATTTTAAATCTCCTCTCAAATCTAAATGAAAAACTAAAACAAAACGTTGTCCAAACATCAGCTAAAAGCTTACATGATAACAAATCCAGAATAAAATAAAACATCAAATCCAGCTTTATGCGACTTTATATGAACATGAATATGTAAGAGTTAGTTAACTTAATAAAACAATTAAAAAAAAATTGGTAGAAACTGGAAAGCAAAGCATTAGGTGGAACCTTTGCTTTCTTGTTGGATGCTTGGTCCATAAACCAACTTTAAAGCTATAAAATGCCAAGTACTCATTTCATGTATACTATAATATCTGCTTGGTTTGGTGGGAATGTAAGGAACTTGCCCCTCAGTTACCCTCTCTGGATATGGGTAGTTGAGATTGCACTTTGCAAGAGCAGGAAGAAATCATTTTTTTTTTTTCAGCTCTTATTCTTCTTTTTTGGGGACCTTGAAAATGAATATAAATCGAACCCACTTGCCCTTTTGTCCAAATGAAATTCCTCACGTTTCTAAACAATTGGGTTGGGTCCCTGAAAAATTCTGCTAATGCTCGATCATCAGGGGAGAATATAATAATAAAAATAGCATTGAAGGAAGAAATAGGAAATCTAAATTAATTTGCATTTATATGTGTATCACATCACTACTTGAACCATTTTCACTAATAAATTATTTGTATTTATTGTTATTTTTTTGATAAAGTTACATTCAGATTATGGTGTGCTCATCATAGAAAGTAGTTAAAAGAAAAATGGAAAAAAGATCTAGTTCTACTTTGGAGATCACATTTTTTTTTTTTTTTTTGGAAAAAAGAAGAAGCATTTGGTCGATATATTCTCTTGTCTTTGTAGTGGATCATGAAGTGAGCCTCCTTAAGTCATCAGTCGAGATTAATTTAATCAAACATAATTGATGCCGTCATGGGTTGGTAGGTAGTAATAATTATTTAATTTTAAGCGATGATTTCAAAATGACTTCTTAATAATTCTAGAAACTTAAATAGAGGTCACAACACACGTAAAAATAATACTCCCTCCGTCCCATAATTATTGTCCAGTTTTACTAAAATGAAAAATTTTATTTTTTGTCAAACTTAACTATATTTTACCTTAAATAACCGGATATACCCTTACATAAGTAATTGTTTAACCACTAAGATTTTATGGATAATGTTTTTTACTAAGGACAAATGTGTAACTTGATCCATAAAAAGTCAAATTGGACAATAATTTTGGGACAAAATTTTTTGGACAAAGTGGACAATAATTATGGGACGGAGGGAGTAAGAAATTAATGATACATACATACGTAGCCGATTACATTTTTATCACATATTTAATATTACTTCCAACCTTCGGTAATACTCTAATAATTCACTTTAAGATGAAGAAACTGCAGGTATTATTTTTCATTTAAATTTGTATTGAAAATTTTGACCAAGTAAAATCTATATATATTGTACTAAAGCAAAAACCAAAGAGAGAAAACTAAAGGCATGGAGCACATGCCACATAGAATTTAATCCTATGTGGCATTTTCTTAATTTCATAGACTTAAAAATGCACAAAACAAAATAATAAAACCAAAAAAAAAAAGCAACTGAAATAATTTAAAAAAAATAAAATAATAAAAACCGAACCCTTATTTTCGTGAATCAAATCCTAACATAGAGATTTATTGGAGAGAGTACCAAATCCTAACAAATATTAGAGAGATCTGCATAAACCTAATCACCAGTGAATTTAAAATGTCATTTTACAAAAAACAAATTCCTGTAAATCCAGAGGTAATCATGTTTAAAACTAACGTCATTACATATTTTATAAAAATACAAAATTTATATAAAAATATCTATATGTGTATGCCTTCCCCGTCCATTGGACGGGTCTAACACCTAGTAACAATAATATACGGAAGCGTGGAAGACAATGAGTAACAATATTACGACTACACCCTTGCATGCATTCTTCATGTTTGTCGCTGGGAAAAATACGAGTATAGGTTTTTCTTTGTTCCATTTTCCAATCCCCTAAAAAAATTTCCAAACCTAATATGAACTATTTTTTTTTTGACAGGATAAAATATTTTTTAAGTAAATCAAAATTGATATTTAGGAAATACAATTGAAATTTTTAGTATTGACGAATACTTTGATCAACTATTTAGTTTCAAAACCATCCAGTCACAACTTTTATGTATATGAAAATCTTATATTGATTAATATAGATCGACCTAGGTTTTACGAAGCGTTAAAGTTTCATTATTATACCAAGCAAATTACGAATTAAATTTTAGTTTATGTAAATATAGTCTTTGACATATCATTAGTCTTTTTCATTGGACCGGATGCATTTTTCGTCACCCAGCTTTTGAGCGTAGCAAGATCAAGTTATCATGAATTTTCAATCGATAAACACAGTCCCCTAAAATATTTTTCTCATCAATTTTGGTCAACTTAACAGAATTTTTTCAAATTTAACGGGTCAAACTTGTTGACCGTTAAATCTTTAATTTTTTTATAAATTTCCGAAATAGTGGAGTCCACTAGTTTGACCCAAACAAAAAAAATTTCTTTTTTCTTTTTCCTTTTATTAAAGTTTTTTCTCAATTAAAAAAAATATCATAAATCTAAATCTTTTTTCTTTTAAAGAAATTTCTTTTTATTCCCTTTTTTTTTTTGTTTCTATTACTTTCTCTACAGATTTTCATTTATTTTTCTCTTTTACTAAAATTTCAAATTTATCATTTTTTCCTTAATTCCCTTTTATTTTCTTTTTTTTTTTTCAAGTTAAATTTCTTTCTTTGTTTTATTGTTGTTATTTTTCATTTTCTTTTTCCCCATATTTCATCTTTTAAAAAAAGTTTCTTGGTTATTTTTTTTATAATTTAATAAAAAGACCATAATATAGATAGATCGTTATTCTTTGAATGGAAGTTAACCTCTTAAGCTATGCGTAGTCATTAAAGAACAGTGGAAAATGATTGTGTTGAGAGGAAAAAAAATCGATTAAATTAATTAATAGATATTAAAATAATATTTAGTCAGTATTGCTAACAGTAAACATCCAGTGAGATGCAATTAAAAAAATAAAAAATAGAAAGAATAATATTTGGTCCTAACACACGTGTTAGGAAATTCAACCCTCATTGACTTATTAACCAACTAATCTTTTTGATCAACCCCTGAAAAGAGCTTCAAAGGTACTTATTATCAATGATTAAAGCTAAACCTCGATCAAACCTAATAGTAACTGAAACTTGACCTGTGGGAACATGACTAACTTGAGTTCTAGTCAAGCAAAAGCCACTGATCTCGTCGGAAGGTAACTGGAAATAAACATGTTTTTGAGCTTTTTCCAATTTGATCACTAAAAAAAAAAAATTGGGAAGAAAATCAGATCGAAATTATGAGACTCAATCTGAATGAATCCCACAAGTGGAAGTGACCCATGCCAAAAAGGGATCGACTTCCATGTGGAAATAAAGGAAGCCGACTTAGGAAGACCCCAATCATAATAAGTGAGACACTTTTTACTCAATGGTTTGATTAATGTGGAATATTGGATAACGATATGTAGTATAGTATATTCGGCAGTACTAGTGACTATTTTAATCAGAGTATATTACAACGGTGTGCAAAGTACTCCGTCTCATTCGACCAAAAAAAAAAAAAAAATACTCCGTCTCATATTAAATATACAAAGTGTATTATAATTTCCATCAAATTTTAGATAGCATAAAAACTGACATTCTTGATAATCCAGACTTGATCATGATTAAATCGATGATCTAAGTCTCACAGGGTTACAAGTTTTATTCTTTTAAAACTTATTATATAACTATAAAATGGCTTATTGTAGACATGATGGGTTATTACTCTAGTATTTATATTAAAAAAAGTGAAATTCAAATTAAAACAATCATTCCAAAACACAGATGAAGTATAACGTGGGACGGCTACATCTTCCGCCGAAACTTCGTCAACCAAAAATCTGTGATTTTTTTTTGGTTGGTTTATGCCAGATACATTGCATCATGTATGGTAGGTGCAAAATGAGTAACCAAATGAACTTTTTCTGGGGAAATAATACAGTTAAGAGAATAGTAGATGCTGCTTCATAGTGGTTCTTATCATTTATCAACAACGTCTTCCTTCTTTCTTTTTTCCTATTATCAAAGCCCAAAAAGAAGGCCATGCCTCAAATTATTATCCCCCTTCCCCACATCAGTATCTCCCATTCAATCATCTCATGATTCCATCACGATTATTTCTGACTAACATGGCATTCCCAAAGAGCTAACTTTCCGAAGAAATACTCTCACGGTCCGACCCATAATTATTATTATTCAGTCTGGGTTTCAAATTTAGTTCAAATTGTACTAAAAGTGAAATCTTAAGTTAAACAATAATTTTGGGACATAGTGGATATTACTTATCCTTTTCGTTCCAAATTAGTAATCAAGTTAGTTATGTTTTAGTTTAATTTAAAGGAGTTTTGTGTAAGAAGAAATAGAGAAAGATATATATATATATATATATAAAACACTGTGTATTTAAGAATTCTAATATTTTATCTTCTTCTTAAAATGAAACTAATTCCATCACGTTCGAGATGAGGTAAAAATGTGTATTGTGAAACTAATTCCAATTGATTGGGTTATGATTTTGGGCGTTTATGTTGGCCAAGTTTTAGAAGTGATATATTCAATGTATAACTTGAGCTTATTCACCACAAATAGGGTTTCCGACGTTACATGGAGGGAAAAAAAAAAAAAAGAAAAACCGAAGAGAAGAATAAGTGAAAATAAAAGGACAGCAAATTAACGCAAATTCTTATCACGATAGTGGAGGAACATATATGATGGAAGTTATGAGTGGAAGGAAGAAAATAGAGGGGGGAAAAGTGGCAAAAGTTCCGGATTGAAATTTGGGGGTTGAGTTGAAGGATGCGCATTAAAACTAAAAAAAAAGGACCGTCTGATGATAAGAAGGAAGAAAATAGACCATTTCAAAGTTACACAAAACCAGAAACGAATTAAAACTGAAGAACAAAGTACGATCATCAAAGCAAAAATAAAAATCAGTGGATTGAGGAACCTACAAAGCTCAACAAAGTGCGAATTGAAAGCCAATTTGGTTCCTTATTTTTCCCCTTCATATGTATAGTTATTGAAAACGTGGACAAATCTTCTACCTAAGTAAATAGAAGAAATAAAAAAAAAAAGAAAGAAATCAATATCGAAATTTACAAGCAGCCCTCCATTGAAACAGTTGTAGGAGTTTGGAGAGACTTGGGATCGCGCATTTCCCAAATTCCTTTTTTCATATGTTTCATGATTTGATGTTTGATCACTACTTCTTCCCTTTTGTGGGCCAAATGGACATTTCATCAATTTTTTTTCCCCATAGACGCCAAGAATGAAAAGCACTCTCTGTCGACTCACTCCTCTCTCATGAGTTAGTTGTAAAAAAAAAGAAAAAAAAAGTGGCATAAATTTATTTGCAAAGAGTTTTTTGACATGGAGATTTAATTAAGATGAAGTCTGTAAAAGGGCTCATAAAATGTCACCAATGTCGTTGATACAATTGTAAAGGTGAGTGATGTTACATCCCGCTTTTAAGGGGAAAAAATACAGAGCACCAAGATGATCAACTCCATCATGTTTCCATATCAATCCCACAAAGACCCATCAACCTCCATTCATTCTTCCATTTGGGGTTATATCTCTAGGATTAATAGCCGTTACTCTTTGAGTTACAAATATTGTTTCATTCATCTTGAAATAAAAATTATTTTTGCTCGCGGTGACTGTTGTCATTTGCCAAATGTAATGATCAAATTGGTATGTAGAGGTCAAAAAAAATTAGCAAAGGCAGTAAAATAGTAAAAGTTAAAAAATGGGAGAGGAGTGAGTGCGCCATGTGTAAATTCCAACTTTTGGGTGTAATAATGAACTCCAATATTTCCTTGACGCTCGCTTTTGGTTACTACTAAAACACAACAAAACGCATCATTACCATGTACGACCAGAGTCCAGACCCAGCCTCTTATCTATCTATCTTCCTCCCCTACTGCTTTTACAACTCTCTCTCTCTCTCTGTCCTAATAAAAGATGCTTTTTTTTTTTTCCTTTCATTTGATTTGACCTCTTCATCACGAGTTGCCTCCTTCCTCTCTCTTTTATGCTTCTTCCTTCTTCTTTGTTTGTGCTTTTTTCTTTATTTATTCGTTAATTTCAAATAATTAAAAAAAAATTTGTATTTTCGGGACCGGACCCGCGTAGACTATTTAGGATGGAGTCTACTAACGTTTGGCACTGCACAAGAAACTGCCATTGTTGGCTTTAGTAGCAATACAATACTTTTACTAACCCTCAGATTCTCTGCAAGAGGAAGGAGAATGACATATTTGACACGAGCCGGTGCGTGGGGGCACTTGCCGCCAGGGAGCCCCCCAGTCAATCTTTCCGCGGTCTACCCACTACTCATTTCCGGTCTTCCCTTCCATTTTTTTTTAATTATTATTATATTGTATATTTGCTTCAAAATTGTTTCCTTTTTCTTTTGCTTCTCAAACGACAGAAATTAATTGATGAATAAAATGCTTATCACTGACATTTTTGCCTCTTTGTATCATATTTTTTAAGTTGCTCAAAAACTCAAATCCTATGGTTAAGCACTCAAAATTTGAGTAGAAGTGTTCATTATTCATATACTGACGTACTGTAAGAAACATAGTCTTAAAAAAAAATAAAGATTTCGGCGATCCTTTTATGCCGTGCAAAATTTTAAACGAAAATGAATCACAATTCTTCTCATCCTCAAACGAATTGGATCATAATTTCCCCTCAACAGAGTAATTTCCTAACAAATACATACCTAGAGCTTTTTAGATTTGTGAACACTGTATTAAAGAAGATAGAGTTTAAAAATGTATAGAAAAGACACCCGAATTCTTGCTCTCAATAAAACATTTCCCAAATTCTTGCATGAAAACTCCGTGCCACGCGTCGAGAGTGCGAGTGGTAAAGGACATTGGCAAGTGGGTTCGCATGAAAACATTAAAAAAAGAAAGTCATAATTCCGCCGACTTGGGGGAAGCTGGGCATTTGTAGTTAGAGCGCATGTTGGTTGGTCGGAAGCCGCAGACGGAGAGAGAGAAATAGTAAGAGAGAGTCTCAAATGGCCAGCTGGCCACCATCACGCGCGGGGGTAAACCGGAGCAAACGGCCGGCTGGGATTTGCCCGGACTACGGTGGTCCCCGGCGTGTGGTTGGGGGAGTTATGGCACGTGGAAAGTGGTGTGGCCTTTTTCCCTGTAAGCGGACAACTAGGCTTTAGGCCCTTTGGTTAGGAAGAAAGGAGGAGCAGGGAATAGCGTAAACTCACTATCCAAAACTCTCTACACAGCCTCCCAAGTCCTCACACTCACCGCCACGTTTACAACCTGCTTTTATCCTCTCTTACCACAATTTATAATTTCACCCCCACATCTTTCTTTTATCAAATTGCCTTTGTTGGAGTTATATGAATTTAATTGTAGGCATAATAATATTATTGATTCACTCTTATGAAAACTAAGATTAGACGGAGTATTAGGTAGGAACATTATGATTTTGATGATATCTCGCCAAAAATAAGTTTTTGTAAGTACAGGATATAATTAAGAGTAAGTAAGAAAAGATTAGGTAAAAATATTATCCTATTCCTACTGCTTTTGAAACTTTACCACTGGTCTTTGTAGTATGTACCAATTTTGTTGGCTCTTGAACACTTGAGTGAGTGAGTAGTTGATGCACGAAATTGAGATTGAATCCACGATGTATGCATGTTTTCAGCTATTCATTGTTTCAATTTAATTTTATACTCACTGTCTCGTCTTTTATGTTATTTTCCTACACATTCAACAAGCTACAGATGCGACTTATCCATCACAAACAAATATATACTCTCTCCGTCCCATAATTATTGTCCAGTTTTACTAAAATGAAAGATTTTATTTTTTGTCAAACTTAACTATATTTTACCTTAATCAATCGGATATACCTCTACATAAGTAATTATTTAACCACTAAGATTTTATGGATAATGTTTTTTACTAAGGACAAATGTGTAACTTGATCCATAAAAAGTCAAATTGGACAATAATTTTGGGATAAAATTTTTTGGGCAAAGTGAACAATAATTATGGGATGGAGGGAATAATTATTTAGCTATTGTTGTTTTTTTCCCCCAATAAAAGAGGCTCCAGATAATTCGCTACAAAATTTGCTCTCCTAAAATCATTTGGCTTCATTTTTATTTTTATTTTTTTTTTGAACACAATCACTTATGTGAAATGTGGTTGTAATTTTGTAATTTGGCTGTCATACAATGTTATTTCGAAAAATAGGAAAATAGACACAAGCAAAGCTAGCTAGAGATGGTGTCCTGTTGACTCTGAGAATTGCGAGCCAATTCCATGAAAATGGGGGGAACAAGTTGGGGATTGTCACCTACTCTTATAAGACTTGTAGTACAAAATTATAAAGAATTCAGGGGTTGATTATTGGGATCCAAATCTACTCGAATGTTATACGTATATCATCAATCATGGATTAAAATTGGTATGGTTAAGTGTGAAAATCCACACGTGAAGAAAATCTCCCAAAATTGACCCATCACCAATTCCTTCATTCATTTGCCACCACTTAACCAACTTTGATTCTTTCCCGGTTCATAACAAGCGAGGAAGAATTTTCCTACCAAATTTTTGTGATTACAATATAGACAGACACTTTCATGGCGATTGATCATATTGTTGTTGAATTTGTGTACTATTGTTCATCATAAGTGATTTTTTATTATAAGCATCCTCATCCCATGAAATAAAATGATAACAATGCTTATGTTACGGCATTAGAGAAATTGATGCACATTTTTTTAATCCATCAAAAATGAATTACATCACCTAATGAAACTTGCGTATCAAAATTCTCAAAGTTTAGCGACAGGGATCAGCTCAGCTGAGTCATATATGATATACCCAAAAAACAAAACCCCATACCCATAACATAATACCATAGGAAGAAAGTGTCACAGGGAACTAATTACTTCTCCAACTCTGGTTTTTTTTTTTTTTTTTGGGATGCAAAAAAATTGCATGGATTTTTGGAAGTTTGAGGAAGGAGATAAAGAAGGGGACAAGATCATGGGATCTGCATGTTTTTTTATTTGCATAATCCACCCCCTACTCCTCCTGCCCTCTCTGCCCTGCCCATCTGCAAATATGGATCATGCAAATCCTCTCCTCAGAGTTCTTCCATTTCTCTCTCTTTTTCCTGATTTAATGCCAGCCCTTTTAACCATACTTGTTGAATCATAGTATCATATAAATATCACAAGACTTTTGCAATTAGAAGTCACTTACACTGATTAGTAAAAATGGCTACTGTGTAAGGAGTTAATAATAGTTGGATTTGGAGTAAGTAGTCATTTTCAAGTTCTTGACTTTATGTCTCATAAAACCAAATCAACAAAAACTCAATCAAGTGAAAAGGGGGATGTTTTGGGGGAGTGTGCCAAAAATGCTGTAGTGGAAAAAATATATAGTTTTTTTATTAAAAAAAAAGTCCATATAGGTCAGTAGGGATCTGTGTCATGGTCTACTTATTGCAAATATGGTAGCAAAACAGTAGTAGTAGTAGGATTTATAGACCTTCTTATCACCCTGGTTTTATTTAAGTATTCTGAGAAAGAAAGAAAGAGAAGAAAAGAAAGAAAGGTCAGCAACTCAGCATGCTTTGCTTCCTGAACCAAACAAGGACACATTTTTAGGCATTAGGATTGTGAGGTTGCGTGTTTTGTCAACTAAATTTTACTACTTTTCTGGGGCCAAGAGAAAAAGAGGGGAAAGAAGGCAGTAGTAGAAAAGGGAATCTGATCTCTCTCTCTCTCTGCGTCTTTTTTCTTCTATTTATTCTATACTCTTTTGCCCATTTTCTGCTTCCTTCCGTTTTAATCATCTGTTCACATAGGCCTGGTTTATAACACAAGAAGGGGAATTGGGAGACTAAACCAAAAGGGATAAACACACACAGACACACACTCCACTCTCCACGCATTCATTTTAAAGTAAAAACTTTGAAGATTTGCAGTCCAGAACTATCAATTTCTTTTGGTTTTTTTGTGGGGTTAAATTTTGATTTGAAGAGGAGTGTGTTTACATGTGTTGTTTTCTTTGAAACAAATTTCTGCTCAGTCAAAGATTTGAGCTTTATTAGTACTGCTGTCCGGTTGCTATCCAGTGATTCCTTCCTTCTTTAAGTTTGCCTCTTCCTTTTTATGTTGTTTTTCAATGATGTGGGCTGCTAAGTTTTTCAGCTTTGGTTAGACATTGAAGGTAAAGTTTCATTCTTTCTTTGTCCCTTTTTTAGTTTTTCTTTTTTCTCCACACGTATGGATGGATTTTATCTCTTCTATAAAAACCACATGAACTGCATGTCTTATAGGTTTGTTTGCAGCTGTTCTCTTTTCTCTAACCAAAACCTCACTTTTCTTTTTTTTTTTTCCCTCTGCAGAAGTCTTATCTGTCTACGCTATATAATTCTTGCATTTCTGTTCTAAAAAATCTCAACCCAAGACCTCAGACCTCATTTTTTTCCAATTGAATCTTGGAAATACAATGGAGGGATGTCCTAAACTACTCGATTTGATACCAAAAGAAGGGGAATGGAATGTGAAAATGGAAGCAGGCCGTGATGGTGTTTCAGAGGAGAAGAAATTGGAGCTCAGGCTTGGTCCACCTGGAGGAGATGAATCATCATCTCCATCTCTTCCTTCTTTTAACCGGTTTCCTAACATGATGACCAATGTTTCTACAACTTCTGGGATGAAGAGAGGTTTCACAGACACTGCAAATGGTAGTAAACAAGCCCAGAAATTCCCATCATTTTCTGATGATCATGTGTTCTCAACCACTACAACAACTCCATGGTCAACTTCATCTTCATCATCAGCTTATAACCAAGGGAAAGGCCATCAGCCGCAGCAGCAGCAAACAAAAGGGAATTCATCATTTCTTCAGCTCCAGTCAACTTCACAGTGTCTGCCTGCTGTTATGTCAAAGGAATCATCACAGCACTGTTGTCCCAAAACAGTAGACTTGCAGACTGCAGAAAAGAAGGCATTTTCATCAACTTCTTCTGCTAACACAGCTGTGCCCAACAGTACTGCTCAGAAAAGGTACTGCTTCAGCTTTTTTTTTTCCTTTAATATTTTTATCTTTTTAATTTGTTCTTTTTGAAGAAGAAAAAAACAAAATTCCTTTCTTAATTTATGTTTGGTTTTTCTTTTGGACAGATGATTCTCACTATTCCAAATACTCTGTTGCATGTTTGTGGTCCAATATTTTTTTATCATATTTGTTATACAATTTGGTGTCTGATATGTAACTGTACATCCTCCAAGCATCCCATCTCTATTTTTTCTGAAGGTGAACATTTTTGAGCTCTTTAGACATATCCTAGCTCTATTTCCTTCTTTTTCTTTCTTTACCTGCTCATTTGTATAATCAACAATAATGGGAATAGTCATGGTTGGTCTGTTTTGGCAATATGTAAACAAATCTTATCCTTTTTTCCTTTACATGTTTTGGTCTGAATTTTTGTTTAGTCTTTTGTCATAACTCGAATTAAGCTCTATTTCTGAACAGTCCATTTCATGGCTAAACATGCATTTAATAAGAGAAAGTCCTGGATCTAACCAAAATGTTTGGACTTTAATAGAAAAGCTTTTAACAAATAGTACTAACTATTAAACGTTGAAGAAAGAGTTGTTTTTTTCTCCCCTCGTAATGGTTATATATCATTTCGGGTCTGGAAACTTTTGATATATAATTCAATTATTGATGGTTTCAAATGACTACTTTTTATCTTATCTTATAAAATATGGTCTTTGGTGAAAAACAGAACTACTGCTCCAGCTCCAGTTGTGGGGTGGCCACCAATTCGTTCATTCAGAAAAAACCTTGCAAGTAGCAGTAATTTGAAGTCCACTTCTGGATCTCTTAACAATACCAGCAAGATTACTGCTGATGAAAAAGTGAAAACTGAAAAATGCCAGCAGCTCAAGGGTTTGTTTGTGAAGATCAATATGGATGGAGTCCCTATTGGAAGGAAAGTTGACCTTAATGCCTATGATAGTTATGACAAACTCTCCTCTGCTGTTGATGAACTTTTCAGAGGCCTTCTAGCAGGTGGTTTTTCTTTACTGCTATAGTTTTTCACTAGATCTTTTTCTTCTAAGAATATTATATAATTTATGCTTGGGATGGTGCGGCGGTGAACATGATTGAATTATTGAAGTGTGACTATAAAAAGAATGTGTATCCATTATTTTATTACATGCTCACAAAATGGATCTTTCCCTAACCTAGACTATTTCAATATTTTTAAGTGAAAAATATATATTCTGCAAGACTAGCACAGGTATGATGATCAATAATGATGGTTTTCTCATGCTTACTGAACTTTATTGATCTGGGGTCCTTGCTAATTGTAAATCCTACATAGTTACTTGAGTTTTTCTTTTTTCTTTTTTTTTTTTCTATAAAAGGTGGTCTAAATTACTTTGTATTTTTTATTTGTGTTTTTTTCAGCTCAAGGTGATTCCCCTGCTGGTGGAATTCAGAACAACAACAATGGAAGAGAGGGAGAGAAAGTGATTAGTGGCTTATTGGACGGTAGTGGAGAATATACCCTTGTATATGAAGATAATGAAGGAGACAGGATGCTTGTTGGGGATGTCCCATGGCAGTAAGCATCTTTTCTTGTTTTGGATCTGATGCCTCCTTAATATTTTTTATTAAAATAAAATTACTACTTGCTAACCTTTTATATTCCTAGTACAATTTGTCACTATTGGTTTCAAGGGAAAAAAGAACATATCTTCAACCTAATCTCACTAGATTTGCATCATATAAATTATCTTCCTTCTATTGGAATCAAACTGCAAGCTGTTATTGTTAGAAATTAGGACCAACAAGAACATGCTATTATTCTCAACTGACTCATTAAGAGTATAAGACCAGCTGTCTGGTATGGAGTCTATATGATTATATTATCTACATGAACCTAAATGAAAACATGTGTTTTAATATTATACGATAGCTCTTAGTGATTCATAAAGTCGACCCGAATAGTTTTTGAGAAAAATTAGTGGTGGTTGTTTGTTAGATGTATCGTCTACATGGGAGTTTCATATCATCTTCAACCCAACCTTGTTGATATTATTGTCTTAAAAGAAACATGTCTCAATCAAGTTTGAAGTTTTTGGCAAAATTGTTTGTTTGCCTAACTCATTTTGGCTGTCCTGTATTTGTCTGCAGCATGTTTGTCTCCACAGTAAAGAGGCTGCGGGTGTTGAAAAGCTCTGAGATTTCCAAACTATGCCGTAAGTCGTAATTTCACATTTACCCTTGTGACACTGTGCTAAGAATATGAAATGAAGCAAGTTCTAAGACATGAAATTTTTCTTCCTTCTTTTTTGGATTTTGTAGGTGGGAGCAAGCTAGGGAATACCTCACTTGACGTTTCACTGAAATGAGGAAACAACTCTGATTGTGTAATGACTTGCACTTTTAACAGTTTATATATGGCTGGCTGGAAAGATAACCCAAACAAGGGCAAATGATTTTGTAATTAACTACAACTGCTGCTGCTGATGATGGGTGGTTGTATTAGGAAGGACAAACTTGTCATTTTGAATTTTTTTTATTTTGTTTTTCACTTTTTTGCCTTTTTTAAAATCCTTCTTGGTCGTGGAATGTGTGGAGTGTCTGATGCAAAAGTGCATATATTTCTTGCTAAACTGTTGAATATGGAGTTAAAAAGTATGTAACTTTTTACCCCCTGATGATCATGTAAGTATCTCATGTTCTTGATTTCAGATGGTTATTAACTTAACTGGTCCTTTTCCGCTCTGCATCTAGTGAGCTTTTTTACCTGTCATGATACTCCTTCCGTCCCAAAATTATTGTTCAGTTTGAGATTTCACTTTATGCACAATTTAAACTAAAAATGAAAACCTAAACTAGACAATAATTTTGGGACGGGGGAGTAATATTTTGTACCCCGATTGATGCAAGGAACAAATCTAGACCAACAACTTAATGAAAATTATACGTGCAAACTGTAAATAAAATTTCAAAGGGGGGAGGATACTATATTCACAATTGTTTTAGGGGTTTATGCTTGAAACTCTTTTAAGTTCTATCAGCAACAACAGAATCGAATCTCGCACCTTTTTCATTCTTGTGATTATTCAAAGAAGTGATGTATAATTGGACCTCATGAAATATGGCTACAGCTCTACATATCATTCACAATCAATCGTGATAATCTATTTTATGTGTTAATAAAAGGAAAAGATGTAGTTCCCAGGAACAAATCTAGCTCTGCTCTGCATGACTGAAAATAATCACAGCTGTGAGATTTTCTGGGTTGAACCCTAAGAAGCCAAACGGAGTTCATCTCTGCTGATGAAAGAAAAGCATCTGCATACCCGATGTTAACCGGCTAACGCTAAAATTCTCCATATTATGATAACCGACCCTGATAAAGATTTGGAAACTTGAGTATATTTATTAAAGTTAGACTAATCTGTTTGATACATCATGAGGTAAAAATTGGCTGTGCAGTTTGGGGGGAAAAAAAAAAGAGTAAATGCAAATCCTCATTTTTCACATCTAAAGTCCACTCATTTCCCCAATTATCAAAACCATATATCTCTTGATACGTATGTATATGGTTTTATGGGGTAAGAAAACGGAGGTTAAAATAGCCCAAGAAAAGGTATGTTTAGGAGAGATCCCAGGCAGACACAAAGATGTCCTATGCTTCAAAAAGGAATACTGTCTGATTGCGGTTGTGAGTACTCTCAGGATCTATCTTCCAGGTACTGGGAGTGAGAAGCCGCTAGAAGGGCAGCACCGATTCCCGAACCATCGTTGGAATGCTCAAAGGATATACTGTTCGCGGTATCTCCAAGCAAATCCTTCAGACTGTTCTCCAAACACTTGCTGTATTCAGTGTAATGCTCGTACAGTCCACCATCCATAGCTATCACAGTCTTTTCGGGCACTCCTCCTGTGGGAATGTCCCTTCCCATTTTCTTGAGGACACCCAACATCCCAGCAGCAGCAAGTCTGGCACCACGAGTAGCGATTATGTTGCATAGCTCAACCACGATTCTTCTTGTTTTCAGGGAGGTATTGGACACCTGAAAGGTAAGACATTAATGGGAACGGTCCAACATAATTGGGACACTAACTTTGATGCAAGTATTTTTTTCAACAGATCATCAAAGGATTTCAATATTCAGAAATTATGTAATGATACTGCTAATAATGACAACGAACAGTATTGATATTCTCTTATCCACAAGCTCTCAAGGATGTGAAAGACAACCAGTTTCAAAGTTACTATTCTTTGACATCACAACTTCATGAAGATGTGAATGATTGGAAAATTACTGACAGTATCCACCAATTTAAGTCGGATGCTGAAACTTGGGATGAATTAAAATGGAACTAGAACATTCCGTGATTCCAATCCCAGTTTTTTGTCCAATAAGCCAGAGTCAACCGTGCAGAGAATCGTCTCTAACTAAGCAAATTTACACGGACAGACATCCGTCATCACAATGTAACACACTGAATTAATAAATCACCCGATCTGGTTACTATTTATTTTCTGAACAGACCATCAACATTTTGAGGAAGTGGGAATCAGATATACACGATTTCCAACCCAAATGATAAAATTTGACAAGAGAAAAGTACCTCTAATATGTCCTTTAGTTTGCTGCTCACGACTTTCAAATCAGAGGATGTGTCATGATGCATGGCTGACATTTCAGGTGTCCTGCAAATCATAAACAAATAAATAAGCATAGTGTTATATAATCCTATTACACAGCAGCGTAGAAATTGAATCAAAGAAGTGAATATTGAAGATATTAGCGTATAAAGCTACAAGTTGAGAAAACCATTCTAACAGACTTGAAAAGAAAATGTATCATGGAGGTATTGTTCTAAGCTTCTAATTGTACTTCTTGGGAAGTATCATTTGGAACATGCTGCTACTTCATTGTTTATATCAGTCTACAGTAACCCAGATACCCTAAATTGTTGATATTCTAATGGTGCAACTCCTGAGTAAATAATACCCAGACAAGGATCAAACTTACAAGAAAAGCAGACTAGTTTTGAACTACAATACTACACGTTGAAAATTATAGATCATGCAATCTCCCAAAAATACCTCAATACAAATGGAATCTTCAATTTTGGTGGAACCTCATCTCCAAAGAAATCAGCCTCTTCAGCCAATCTAAGCAGCACTCTGCGCAAGACCTCTCCCAAGTACATGCCGGAAGTTAGCTTCTCAAATGTCTGTAAACAAAAACCAATTGTAAGGTACAAGAGACTGTCTATATAACGACAGAGAAGTAGCAGACACTATGAATATTCTGACCTGTTCACCAGGATTTAAACTCTCAGTATCCAATGCGTGGTCATACTCTGTTAAAGGAAGATGTGAGGACCTGAAATTTCCCCACTCCATGTTTATAACCTACATTTCAGTAGAGATGAACTTTCATTAACATGCTTTAGAATCCTAGCATAATGAAAACTCATATTGTTCCATAGGGAGCAACAGAAGGGCACATTGATCATTGAAAATACAGGCATGTGAAAACACCGAAACAGATGAGCTTAAAAGTCAAGGCAGAATCACATTCAGTAAAGAGATTAACAATGAATGACTTTACTGACCATCTCTCCAGACTTTGGTAATGGACCATGCCACTTTGGAATTGCCTGAGCACGTTCTACATATGCTGCATTGGTTCCAGTACCCATGATCACAGCAATTGCTACATCACTGTTAGAGAACTTCCCCCCGGCTAGTGTTCCAATCGTATCGTTAACCTACGGATCATGATCATATAAAGCAAGTTCTTAAACAAAGTAGATAACTTTTACAGTATTTCCAATTAGGCACACCAATTTCATAAAACCACTTACGAGGGCAGTAACATTAACATCAACACCCTGTCGGTGCATGGCCTTTGTCAATTCGGCCACAACATCATTGCCGACCTATTATAAGGAAACATGACAACTGCGGATCACATTCAATAGTTACAAATTGAAGATAACACAAAAGCAGCAATGCAAATGCACAGATCAACGAGGACACCTCGCTCTAACAAAAAGGGGAGGTCAATGCACGATGTAGGAAATTCAGTTCAAAGCTTAGAATTTTTTTCCCCAAAGAAATCGAATCTAAGATACAATCACAGTTTTCTAACAATATAGATGCCAAGTTGTTACCCAACCCAACTTCATAACAGCACTGGGATTCTCTTAACTATTCTTTCCAAAGACAACTCACAAAACCTCAGGAGGACCACAGAATTACCATGTCATCAATAGAGAAACCCTTTGTCCAGCGAATAAGTGTTCCCGAATTAATTGAAGTTTGCATCACAGGGAAAGAGAAAGTAAATCCTAATTCCCTTTGTCTACCGGGTGGTGGGTGATACTTCTCTTCCTCTTCGGTAATAAATTTCGCAAGCTTTGAGGCAATGTAGTCAAAGAGTGCCTGAAAACAAAGAATTTCCCAGCATTCAGAAAACCGATTGAAAGAGATCACCTAAAGGAAAAACCCAACAACTAAAGAAACAACACAAAGATAGCTTACATCAGCACTTCCCACCATCAGCTCAGGAGGAATAGATGCCTCCATGAATTCTTGACTGAGTATTCCACCAGATTTCCCCCCTAATTCAACTCGCAAAACTCTAAAATTCGTGCCTCCAAGATCCAATGCGTAAAAAACACCTTCCTCATCTCTGAATAAAGAACGGTAATTAAGGCAAAATCCAGGAGAATTTAACATTCTATATAATTAAAAGCAAAAAAAGAAGAAGAAGGAACGATGCAATCTTTCTTCCTTGATTTTCCAATAAAAAGATCCCACACATAAGCAAACTATCAGTCAAGATTATCACCCAAATGGAAACAATGCAAGAAAGATCACACTTTACACGTATGGGGAAATTGAAATAAATGATCATGAAATAAAGGAAAAGAAATCAATTCGGTTCAAGAAAAAAAAAAAAAAAAAAAAAAAACTCACCCGGTGGGGAGATTATCGACGTAGCTGATGAGCATCTTAAGCTTACTGCCACCCTCGGAGGCCAAGCCGGCGTGCATCTCGACGGTCATGGCGTCGGCGATTTGTCGGAGCTTGGCATCGGGAGTCGCACACTTCTCCTCCAGTTCCCGGACAATCGCCATAGCCCTGGCCCACCGGCTGGAGCATCGCATCCGATGCCTGACAATCAAGGCCGCCCCTGCACAGACGGCAGCCGCACCAATCACCGCCACTCCCACCGCAACCTTCCCCATGATTTCTCAGCACTCAATTTACCCAAACTTTCAAAGAGCGAAAAAAAAGAATAGATTTTAATACGGATAGATTATTTACTAACAAGAAAAAAGATTAGGCCGAAAAATTAATCAGCTAAATCGGTATATATATAATAGGATAAAAGGGATAATAAAGGGATAAAAAATGGATAGAGATATAATAATCTTGATCTTCAAGAAAAAGGAGAAAAAAGTGAGATTTGAAGTGAATAAGAATTTCAGGGGAAAGTTAGGACTGGGAATGGGAAATATGGATCTCCCCTCCTTTTTTTCCTTCTAACCAACTACGATGGTGATGAATTCATTATGGAAAAAACATGTTCTTATTTAAAGCAAGTTTCGTTTTCTTTTTTGGGGGAGAAAAGAAAAGGATGGATTTTTGATTGCCCAGCTTACCAACGGTGCAGAATTGAGAGAGAGAGGAATCTGATTTTTGTGTTTGGTGTTTTCAAGTTTCTATTTTTGGAAGGGCATATCAATCAAGTCTGGTTTTCCTACATTATCAGTTTCGATATATTCGCTGAATAATTGGGTAGAACTATAACTTATTAGGACTTTTAGGTAACATGGGGCTACTAGGTTTCGATTTTTCATTGTTGATCTGATGATACTCCAAAATCATGGGAACACACAAGTGGCATCCTGACCATCTCCCACATTATGGGAAGCGAATATTTTGGACGTCTCAACTTTCATGGTAAGTTCATATCGTTCATCAAAATTAATGAAATTATTATTCATCTCCTACAATATGTCAATAGTATCAAATCAAATTTCTATCTCGTACCACAACCCAAGTTACACACACTTTAGAACTATTCTTGTCCACGTTTGGACTTTATGAAATACAGAAACAATGTTCTTGTTTGGACTATACATTGTTAGGTCAGAAGTCGCATTCAGTCCATTTCCGCATGTTACTTGCCAAGTTCGAATTTTAAAACGTGCTCCATAGTTTCACAAATCATGTATTCCGCGAACCTTGAATAGTTCCATGGTCAATTTTAGCGATGAGATCGGAAACCACAAGTATGGTACATACTTTGTAAGGCGGAAAGCTAAAAGCCCATAAAAATAGACAAGGGAGAATCTGATTGATTGTCAACGATCTAATCTCCAGAATCACTACGGTCAACCATGTACAGGAAGAGTTCAAGGTGTTAGAACTTAGAAACAAGTACAAAGTGATTGGAATAGCAACTTCTGTTCCAACAAAACAACCAAGTCACTCCCAAAATCTTAGGCAGAGTACCCCGATCGATTTATGTCTCCAATCACCTTGGTTCTTCAACAGACAGTTCTATCACTTCAACAAGAAATAGGACCAAGTTCCTAGCTAACATCAGCTCAGATGTATCCCAAGTTCCCAGTCTTTGTCAAAAGCACCAAGGCTTGCTCATAAAGAACTGCAGCATCATCCTTGCCCAAGGAAAATAAAGACTGTACACAGCAGAAGTGAATACAGGATTCATCTCGCCTATTTGTATTCCTGGCTCACAGGGTCCCCTTCCCCAGGGATAAAAGCACAATCGCGCCTGGAAAAAACAGAAGGAAATGAAAGCCAGCAATGTACATAATACTTACCGGACGTGCTGGCTTTCCCTTAATATCATTATCCACAATCAATCTTGTTACATAAGGTCCAACTTGCTTTATCAAGCTGTTGATGCAAGGCTCAACCGGCTGCAAATAGCAAAACCACAAACAAACAGCAGCATAAAGACAAAAATGGTAGAAAAACGATCAAATACAAGAAAAATAGTTTACAAAAAACCAATTCACATGCCTCATCACCGTTTTTTGTACAGATTCGGAGCTTACTCCATCCCTGGACTTCAGCACGACTTCCTCAGCAGTATTTGGCTTCAAAGGAAGGCAGGAAAAAAAAAAGAAAAAGAAAAAAAAAAAGGAATCAATATTCAAACAGAATCAATTGTGTTCAAAGAAATGATAAAACTCTATTCTAAGCTAGCAACATCAACAACAATAGTCGATAGGAATTAACAAGTTAGTAGCGGGAAAAAATGCAAGATGAACAAGAATGATAACTATGCAAATAAGTGAGTAAAAAGGGCAAAGAAAATATAAAGCCAAAACCTCCAACTCCCGCAGTGCATCTTCGTACACATGTGCCCCATTTCCCCTTCCATTGCCCATCGGCAATTTGGCATCCGACTTAAAAGCATCAGAATCTGAAGACCCCTTAGAAGCCACCATCCCAATAATACTTCCATCTCTTGTGTCCTCGCTGGAGATCTCACCATTTAGGTGGGATGCTGCACTTACGCAGACAGGCTTAGCATTCTCATCAAAGAGCATATTGGAGCACTCATCCAAGATACTTTTCTGTGGCACAATATGCTGCACCTCCATTAAGTCCAAGCTAGTTCCTCTACTGTCACAATTTTCCGCAAGCATTTCTGGTGTGAATCCGGCAGAGCTCAAGCATAATCCATTGGCTCCACCACTTTCTTGCAGTCTTGAATTTGCATCTGAAGAGCATGCTTTCAGATCAATGCTATTTATTTGACTGAAAAGTTCGGGTGAGATGGAATCTCTCCTCTGGGGACTAATCGAATGCCTTTTCTCGGGACTGTCTTCATTTACACCAGCCGCTTCAGGCCCCATTTTCCGTTTAAGCGTTTTTTCAGAAGATCCTGACCTGTGAATCTCACCATTTTCTGACTTATCAGCTGATTGTTGACTTGAAAGTCTTGGAGGTCGACTGCGTTTGTATCCCTCTGGAAACACATACACTGGTATCTGCTTCCGGCGAACATGGTACACATATATTTCCATTCCTGGTTTCCAGAAAGTATACATGTTCACCTGATGCCTAAACTCATCAACTGTTCCACGGATATCAAATTGCTGACCCTCTTGAATCACCTCTCCAGGTTTCCTTTGCAATCCCATAAAAAACGCACAATGGGAACATGGCTTTGAAGGATCCACATACTCATTAGGATATGGATGACATTGTAACTTGCCAAAGGTGTCCCGTTCAATCTGCAATGGTTAAGAAAAACAAAATAAAAGAGAATGTAGATTGTCCTCCTCTTCAACTATCCAATTTTCCCCTAATGGGAAATTGCACACCAGAGTTTTTAATGGAGTTTTTACCAATTATTCCAGACTATAAAGATATTACCATAAGAGTCAACTGTCTCAGTCGCGATTCGACCCAACCTTTCCAGGTCCGCAGGTCATCAGCATCAGTTGCAAGAATATCAACTTGTAAATAATTTTTATAGCTCTCAAAGAACATATATGGCTCAAACAATGCACTCCAATGGGTCTTGTTCAGATCAATTTCCTGAAGAATGAATTTTGAATAGAACCCAACCACTCAGTGAAAAGCTGTCAAATCATTATCAAAGTTCAAAAGGTGAAAAGAAGGAGTAAGAGATATTATACCTCACAGATCTTGTTACCAAACTGGAATTGCTCCATCATTACCCTTAATGTACTTGCAGAAACATTGTAGCTAGAGTTCATGCATGGATACGCAGGAGTTATGATTGGCATAAGATGGCCTCGGTCCCAGTGATTTTTCCTTGGATCCCAAACAGAAAATCCAAGCTCGTTGTCCTCTATGTCGCAAAGCATTACAGGATTTGGCCAACGCCATTGGGTATAAACTCGGAAAAAGCGAGAAACTAACATGCTCGGGTTTGCATTTGGATATAGTTGGCATACACGAGCAACAAGGAGAGCCCAGTTTACTCCACCAAGAAAACCAGTCACCTACAACCCATAAAAATGGAGTTTAAAGAAAAAACAAACAAACTCAGAAGCCAACATACAAACTCTACCAAGTAGGAATTCACTCACATTTGAATAAACGCCACGTCGTTTTGCCCAAAACTTTACACATCTAAGTGCCGTCCGGAAATGCTATGTAAGACATTCAAACGATGATAATATCAAAAGGGAGAACATATAAATCATATAACGAATACAATGTATTACAAGAAAGGCAAGAGATCACCTTAACATTTGGAACGAGTTTTAGTATTTGATCTGCAACTCGGCAGCCATTCAGACTCCGACCAGTTGCTTCATCGACATTGTACAACACCGAGACATCTGAAATGTCCAAATCCTGAATAGTTTTCCCAAACATACATCATATCAGATAATGCTACTTTGGAATAATACTACAACACCATGTCCATCAAAGATATGGAAGAAAGTGAAAATCATCAGATACTAACAAATGCACTTGAGAAAGTTCTCCAAGGCGTCTATTTAAACAGCATAAATTATAAGCCTACTAACTCTTTCATTCATCGAGTGAGATGCAAGTTCGAACACTCACCAAGCCCAGGATAAATAAATAAATAAATAAATTAGCTAAATGAGATACCAGAAATAAGTTACAAAACCACAATAGAATAACTTACATTTGGGACAACTAAAAGAGACACACTGGCAAAAAGTAGATCGATTGATATCCCATCAAACTTGAATTTCATAACCGGTACATGAGCGTCCGGAACTGGTTGCACTTCAGCAACTCCCTCTACGTCGGCCAAAATATCATGCAACACGTAAAAGAAGTCCTATAGTGGTAGCAAGATCGAAGAACATTAGACAAGTCATGGTAACAGAAAATGACTTTAAAGTCGCACCCAAAAAAAAAAAAAAGAAAAGAAAATGACTTTAAGGCATTGAATCTAGAAATTACCTCTCTAGTTACATATGATGGCCCAATACATAAGGTATCTATGTCGGCTCCAGGGCCATGTACCTGATAAACAGAAACATTATGTTGTCACGACTAACGATACTAAGACTCCAGGAGAGGACTTTAAAAGTTTAGAGGATGAAAAAGCAATCCAGTAACAGTAACAGTTGAAGAAACAGCAAAATTTCCTTTCAACATCAACAACAATGATTACGAATCGAACTGAAAACTTTTTGAGACAAGGGTACCAAAAGTACAATGTTAATAGCCAACACACTTGTGGCAGTGAGAAGTATCTAAAACTCTTAGAGATCATTTGTTTGACGAAATACAACTGTATTGGTCAACAAA
Source organism: Oldenlandia corymbosa var. corymbosa (assembly GCA_949775105.1). Classification (NCBI taxonomy): domain Eukaryota; kingdom Viridiplantae; phylum Streptophyta; class Magnoliopsida; order Gentianales; family Rubiaceae; genus Oldenlandia; species Oldenlandia corymbosa. The sequence continues at coordinate 26,111,034 of OX459124.1, forward strand.
GGAAGCCCGTGATAATTAACACACAAAAGGTATTTGCTTCTTCCACAAATCTCTTCCGATCAAATAACACAATTGCAATTAGGAAAAGAGGACAGAAAATCACTTCACACCGCATAAATTTTACATCTTCAACAAAATTACTCTAGCCAAACTGAAGCTCAAACAAAATCATGTCAAGCTCATCTAGAGAAGGTTATGCTGCAGAAACCCAACCAACTTAGATTGTCGGCGCTATTTGCAGAAAAGTTAAATTTCATGGCCAGGAAAGCTAAATAAAGAGAATATGGAAGCTCTAGCAGGTTGATGCCGCATTGTCAACAAAACAGGACAATGAAGTTAAAGAGGAAAAAGAGAAGGATGTTCACCCCAAGGCGATAAGAACCAAAAGTAAGTATCAAAGCATTGGCATCCTCCACCATCTGGTCAGTATACCCACGCAAACGAGTGATTCCTTTCACCCAGTCCTTCACAATCTGTGCAGAGATGAAAAATATGTAAAAAAGAATATAAAACTAAATACTCAGTAGTGCAGAGAATCCTGGCAATTGTAACACATCAAACAAAGGACAGTTTGGCAAACACAACACCCTGGCAATAGATTCAATTATCATGTCAAGGTATAATAGCACCAGCAGAAGACTGCAATGGTATCAAATGGAAACCATTCGCCATAAATGACAACCCTCAAAATTATTTCACATAAATGATAAGCCTCAAAATTATTTCAAACACTGAACACACTAAGCCAGCCATTTTACACCCTCCAACCAACAGCAACCCTTGTTTCAATACAAAATCAACTACGCTATTCATATCTGGAAACTAGGAATAAATAAACTGGGCATAAAAGATCTCATTTATATTTCCAGTTCATATTCCAGTTGCTGATAACATTAATTAAAATCATTACTGAGATCCGCACAAACAGCACTTAATTGACAATTACAAAGGTGAAGGTAGTCCAAAACAATATTTTTTACTTATTGCCAACGGCATCCTGATCAACAATGCCACAGCTACTTAGACTAACATACCTCCGTAAGCCGAGACAAAACATCTTCTCTTTTGGCAGCCTCTTCAGCACTCTCGTAGAGTCCAGAATCTTCCAGAAACTGAACACAAGGCGCCACAAAATTCAGAACGGAGCACACAATTCTAAAAATTAGCAAGCGCTGATGAACATATATCCAATAATAATAATTATATAAATTTCAAACCTTTTCCAAGTCCTTGGTCCGCATAATATCAGCCTCCGATGGGCCGGCGCGAGATATAGGTTTTGTAACGCCGAATTGCTTAGGTGCAGCCGCCGACTCAGGCTGCGGCGACGACGAAAGCGGCGGAGACAGACTGGAATTATCAGAACCCACCATTTTTCGAACAAAGGCCAACCCTAATCTAACCCTAAATCCCCAACAACTCCAAACGAAGATATCAAACCCGCAATAGAACTAGGGATCCGACTAGAAACCCCCCAAATAGAACTCCCATTCAGAATTGAAAAACAAAACGGGAATTGAAAACCCTAGATCAACAGGAACACATTCGTGATTTTCCACCACCGGTCAAAATTTGAAGAAATTCGAGTTGACTGGAAGAACACCAAATTCCAACAAATTTCCAACTTAGGTAATTTATGAATCAAAATAAAAAGGGGAAAATCATAACTCGAAAGGAAAAAAAAAACAACTTATTCCGAATCAGACCCAAAACAACGAAAACAAATTAAAGCCAAAAAAGAAAAAAAAAAAAAAAGGAACGGAAAAATGGAAAGACTTGGGTCTGGGGACAAAAGGGAGGACGGAGGAGGGATTTTTTGGCACACGGAAACGGACTAGATTCACATTCTAGTGCGAGAAAGAGAAGGAGAAGGACTTTTTCGGGGGGGGGGGTAGAGAGAGAAAGAGACAGAAAATTGAGATTAAAGAAGAAGAAAAAAAAAAGAGAAAAGGAAAAAATAGATATTTGCTGACGCGGGTCCCATAGGCCGGGCGGCATACTAGTACTACAAAGCAAAGCGATGGGCGGGTGGATTTGATTTGTTTTTTTTTTCTCTCTTCTTCTTTCTCTAACGTTTTTATTTTACGTTTGTCTTAGCTGTACTTTTCCAATAAAAATCGCGGAGCTGGGCGCCTGGAAGATTCTTTTGTTCTTCCTTTTTCTTTTTTACTCTTTTTTCTTTTTTAATACTATATTATTTATAAACAATGAAAATGAAAATGAAAATAAAAATGAAGAGATGAAGATTCTAATTTGTGTACATTCTGTATTTCACAATATCCTAATGGAGTAAGCACAAGCTACTTATTAATAGTACTACTACCACTAACATCAACGTTGGATTTTATTTGTTAGTTTTGTTGCTAAGAAATTTGCGTGCTCAAAATATTTATAAAGATTATCACTTCTAATAAATATTTTATTTATCCGATCTTATCTTTTACTTTCCGCTCTTACGGTCTTACCTAAACAAAAATTTAATTATTTTTGTATAGTTTTTTAAAATTATTTTTAATATAATACTCACTCCTGATCTGTTTTACTCACACTGTCTCAAAATTATTGTCGAATTTGATATTTCACTTTTAGTATAATTTTTAACTAGAAATGAAAAACTCAAACTGGACAATAATTATGGGACGGAAGGAGTATTGTACAACTGTTATAGTTAAATTTAGCTGATCTTTATATAATTTTTGTCCAATTTTTTTTACTGTACAATTTTGTATATTTTAATTTTTTTTTTTAATTTTATTATCCTTTGGACCCCCAAAAAAAATAGTACTCACTCTTGTCTTCATTTTAAGGTATTTCGATTTTTTAAAAATTTTTTATTAATTGTGTTAATTTACTTTAGAATAAAAAATTTTAAAAATATATTTTTATTTTTATTGTGTTCTTTCGTGATATTAAAATTTTATTTTTAATAAAAAAATACGGTAAATGAAACTTGAGAGGAATCAAACCATTTAATTATAGGAGGGAGGTGAAGGAAGAGTATTTTTCTTTTCTCTCCTGTTTTTTCAACTACAGAATTCAGATGGTGTGAATTTAGGAGGTTGACTGGTTGAACTTGGAGGTGATGTAAAACCGTTTTGTGTTGGACGAGTGAGAGCAAAAATAAAATACGTACTGCGGCATTAGTGGCGGTGAACGGAAGAGGCGTGTGCTATATAAACGTGTAAAAATGTACAGTTTACTAGAATCCCATGACTATAACAGAGGAAAAAAAAACGTGGCGATGTAGGGGAAAGTGGTGGATGGCGTGGGCAGTGGCCGGTGAGTGGTGGTTTGTGGTTGAAATGGCCGCCGCCCTCCACAAAAGCACGAAATGGAAAGGTTCTTTCTTTTTTCTTTCTTGAAGGCAAAGATTTGAGAGGTCTGTTTAATGGACAAGATTGTAATACTACTACTTGACATACTTTCTTTTGGACCTGACCGAGATCAATGATGAATCAGGAGTTAGCTTATTACGATATTATCCTTGATATAGTAGTACACCATTTTTACTCGTTGATTTGGAATTTTGTTTCTTACGTTGACAATCACCATGTCTATTTTGCATCTAACAAAAAAGCAGCAATTAAGGCTCTCTTTGTTTGGTTTTTTGGATGGTTTTTCAGATAATTTTAATAATAACTATTTCATCTCCGCATATATTTTTATATTTTCAATATATTTTTTTACATTCTCAATATAAAAAACACATAAAAACACACACATTAAAGAAACGAAACAAACATATCCTAAAAATTCTATCTTCACCAAAAAGGAAAAAGAAAAAAAGGTAAATTAAACCGATCAATATACTAAGCCCACAATCGAAAACTCAACTGTGCTTTGCTTTTCTGGAATAAGGGAGATGAGTTTCGGCCTTTTTCGTAAGGGCTTTATATGGTTGGAATCTGAACGGGCTACAGTCGTGGTGGGTTAAAGAAATTAAGTGGCCCAATAAGCAAAAAAAACAGCCCCCTCAATTTTAGGAGTATTTTTGTTTGGAATATTTTATAAGGCATAAATACAACACACTAGATTTTTCTTTCTTCTTTTTTTTTTTTTGACATGTAAGACAGAGAAATTGCTTGTTAATGATCTACATTCTATAATGTGAAGTTTTTTCGTGGATTCGAGTCACGACTATAAAGATTAACCGGACTCTCTACTCAGTGTTAGTTGTTTCAATAAAGCAAAAATGTAAATTATAATGACTTACTAGATCTTGTATTAAGTTATTTTTTTCGTCATATAATGTTTGTGGAGTTTCAATTTTCATTTTTGATAATTGTTTAAAAATAAACATTTAAATTGAATAGTTATTTCGAAACAGAATAAATAATATTTTTTTTTTCTGTCAAAATCATTTGCAAAAAAAAAAAATGTAAACAAAGAAGACAAGAATCATACTATTATTACAGTATATGTCATACGTTACTCTAGTCCTAACGTATAGTGACATCAAAAGTTCAAAAACTGTAGTCCTACTATCTCAAACGTATAGTAGTAAGTAAGTAGATTGACTACGCTCCCCCGAAACCACGCAACACTATTCAAACTGAACCAATTAATTTAATCTCCCCTAATTTCAAATTTCAAAAGCACCAAAGAAAGAAAGAAATAAATAAAGAAACCCATTTATTGCCGTCTGATTTAATAGCCGTAACATCATCATCATAATTACTTGTTTACTCCCCAAATCCTGGGAATGCAGCTGAAAATTTAATACTAACTCAACCACCCCCCCTAAGTTTAGAAATTTCGAAAAAGAATATTTTTAACTCAATTTTATTGATTTAATCCTACATTGGCTTAATATTTGTCCTTTGTTCAACCAAAATTGATGATTCATTGAACGCGGTAGGGAGAACAGAGAGTTTTTGCTTACCCAAAATTGTCCTGATCTTTTTCCAGTTTCTTTCCAAAGTCACCACCTTTTTTGGTTTTTCTTCACAGAGAGATTTTATGCACCAAAAATGGCAGATTGTTTCTGAGCAAATCAAGCCCAAGTCAATGAAAATCCACTGAGATATATAATACGGTCACCTCCCCAGAATCGAAAATATATTTCTACCAGCAGCGACCCCCTTTTGGTTTTATTACAAACTCTGTCAAATAAAGTTTGGTGAGTGCTATTATGGTTGAATTCAGATCTTTTTTTTACAGACCGGAATGGGTACAAGTACAACTGCTGCTCTGTATCATCATTAGGTTTTTTTTTTTTTTCCCCTCATAATCCCATTTGGTTGCCTGCCTTAAAAAGGATTGATTGAAATAAAAAAAGGCCATAACTTTAGAGGTAGAAATATGGTTTTATTTTTAGGACTTCAGAGTTTTGAGTCTTTTGGTATATGGTTTTAGATTTATCAATTTTAGAGCACATTGCTCCAAAAAGTTGAAGAGAGAGAGAGAGAGTGAGAGAGAGATGCATACAAGTTACTATCTGTTTAATGTTTACTGCTTAAATTTGTGTTGATTTGTTTATACTAAATTGATATTGATAAATAAAAGTGGCCTTAAAAAAAAAGGTGATGATGAGTGGTTTTTGGAGTTTCTAATTGGGGGAAGTGGGAGAGTTTGAGTGGCTTTTTGAATTTGAGAAGGGGTGTTGGTGGTGGTTTTGTATTTTTGAGTAAAATCTACTCTGTCTTTCTCTATCTCTCTCTCTCTCTCTCTGTGTAATTGACATTGCTTTTAAACAAATGGATAGATCATAAGATTATGTCTGTAAATTCTTGTTGTTTTGACCAGCTTTGTGCGTGTGTCTGTGTGTTTGATGATGGAGTGAAAGGTAAGAAAAGTGATGAAATGATTGTGCTTTCTGGAAGCAGTAGTTGGAGTTCTCATTGGTTGGTCTGGTCTCTATGGGTGCAATTCATAAATATTCATCATCATCATAATCCTTTTTTTGAATTTCAGAAGGTGGCAATTGGAAACCATGAGAATTGGTCTAACTATTTGAAACACACACACACACACTCACACAGTCAAGTCTCTTCCTTCTTCCCCCTCTACCTAATAGGGCATTATTATGACTCTCTTTTAATTCAAACTTTTCCCTGATTTTGTCTGTAATTTCTTGTTTGTATGGTTGGCAAAACTCAAAAAAAAGAAAAAAAAAGCCTTTGCTTCAATCTCCCTCTCTCACACACACAAAATTTTTAATATTTTTTAAAACCTGTTATTTTCAGTGATGCCTTTTTGTCTTGTAATACAGTTCTTCACGAGGAAGTGTCAGTCAGACTATTCAATGAAAACAAAATAACGAAAGAGAAAAAATATTAAAAAACCAATCTTTATCCCTCCATTATTTAAACATTTGAGTTCTTTTATAAATCAAAACCTTTTCTTCCTTCACTCCTTTCCTTTTCTCACCTCTCTCCCACTCCTCCATTTGTTTGTAACATGCAACAGCACTGAAGATTCCAAGTGTTCTTCACACAATCCTGCTTCCCTCTAAAAAATTTGGCTTCAAAGTAATGTTTTTCAAGTTGTACCAATTCACTTGACAGGCACCCCTTTTTGATGTCTTTGTAGATTTAGATACAGTGCTTCATTGAGTGAAGTACACAAAAAAACAGGGGAGAAGATGGGAAAAGCTTCAAGATGGTTTAAGGGCTTGTTTGGGTCCTCCAAGAAGGATAAGGAAAATGTAGAGACTTCTTCAAACTGCAGTGACAACAACCACAAGAAGATGGAGAAGAAAAGGTGGAGTTTTGCAAAATCTGCTAAGGATGCTCCTCCTCCGGGAAAGATTCCTGTTGTGAATGATTCAACTTGGTTAAGGTCCTACATATCTGAGACTGAGAAAGATCAAAACAAACACGCCATTGCCGTGGCAGCTGCCACCGCCGCTGCTGCCGATGCCGCCGTAGCTGCAGCTCAGGCCGCCGTGGCGGTTGTGAGGCTAACAAGCCAGGGCAGAGGAACCATGTTTACTGGTGGTGGAAAGGAGAAATGGGCTGCCATTAAGATTCAGAACGTATTCAGAGGTTACTTGGTAAGTTGGGTTTAATTGCCTACATCTTTGTCATTCCATTAGTTATTCTGTAATTTTTCCCTCTGTTTTCAGATTTTCAAAATTTGAAAGATATTTTTAAAATTGGAATCTTTGGTTGAGTAGTTTTTACGTTTTCACAATGTAGTAAGCTTACCCAAAATAACAAAGGTGGTCCTAAGTTTCCTGTGTTTCAATCATAAGACTCATTTCATATTAATATATATGTATGTCTGTACTTCAGGGTTGGATGCTTTTAATGCATATAGTCTTCTACTGTGAAGATGTTTCAATTTTCTATAACAAAACCACTGATTCTGTAACTATTTTTGCAGGCTAGAAAAGCACTTAAAGCCCTTAAAGGATTGGTAAAGCTTCAAGCACTTGTCAGAGGTTACCTTGTTAGGAAGAGAGCTGCAGCAACTCTTCATAGTATGCAAGCTTTAATTAGAGCTCAGACTGCTGTGAGATCCCAAAGGGCTCGCCGATCAATCAATAGTAATGAATTCAGATTTCCACCCGAATTACGAGCTAGAAGATCCATTGTAAGGAAAAAAAAAAAAAAAAAACCCCTTAATTAGCTCTAATTACTTTATTATTAGTTGGTTTGCTGATAAAAATGCATTCTTTCTTTTGGTGTTTTTCAGGAGAAATTTGATGAATGCAGGAGTGAGTATCATAGCAAAAGATTATCAGCTTCTTATGATGCATCACTGAGTGGGTATGATGAGAGCCCGAAAATCGTTGAAATCGACACAATCAACAAGCATAGATCAAGATCGCGCCGGATTAACACAAGTTGCATGTCAGATTCAGGGGATGATCACCATCATTATTATCAGGGGATGTCATCTCCATTTCCCTGTCCTGTTCCAGCTCGCCTATCCATCCCCGATTGCCACCATTGCCCGGATTTCGACTGGAATTTCGTCGTTGGCGATGATTATAAGTTTGCAACTGCTCAGAGCACACCTAGATTTGCTAATTCCGGCTGTTATTCTCACCACAATCCGCCTGTAACGCCGTCCAAGAGCGTCTGCGGTGACGCTTACTTCAGGCCGTACTCAAACTATCCTAATTACATGGCTAATACATTGTCATCCAGGGCAAAGTTGAGATCACACAGTGCTCCAAAGCAGAGACCAGAACCAGTTGGTCCAAAAAAGAGGCTTTCCCTTAATGAAATTATGGCTTCAAGGACTAGCTTTAGTGGGGTTAGAATGCAGAGGTCATGTACCCAAGTTCAAGAAGATTTGGCTTTCTGAAACTGAAAAGTGCTCTTTTTTTTCTTTTTTTTTTAGATTTTTACTTTTTTTATTTTTCTTTGAATGTAGATGAAGAAGGTGGTTATGATCAGGCTAGCTAGTTTTTTTAGTTTTATGTGTTACAGAGTAAAATGGAGTTTGTGCATAGAGAAGAAGACTCGAGCTAACATAACATAACTTCTCTATATATGCTTTGAGGTTTTCCTTATTAGTAGAGCACCGAAGAACAGCAGAGTTGTGTAAATTATTCCAGTGATACTAGGGTATGAAGATGACTTGATGATGATAATGATGCTTTTAAAAGAATGAAATTGGATTAATTAGTGTTTGTCCAACTTGCCTTGTTAGATTATATGTCGATTTGGTAATAGTATTCTTAACATCTCAATCTGCAACATTTAAATGCGTTTTTTGCGTGTTATTATAAAGAAATAAAGCGTTAAGAAGAAAGGAAACACATGTATTCTATAGAAAGGATAAAAAGCGCATTTGTAATACTCGTGTTCTCGAAAAAAAACTTGTTAGGATCGTATATTCTTATGATGCTTGGATTTGGAACTTTTAGAGTGGATATTTGGGCATATGATGTTGTTGCGTTTGAGGTTTAATTTCAAAATCTACATCTAGTATAGGGTTATAAGACCTTAACCTTAATGGAGGGGAATTTGGTACATGTGACCCCATAAGGTACCCTCAAGACACTACCTAGTACCAAGCGAAAGATGGAATTAAAAATAAGAAAATGGATAATGCAGTTTCCTGAGAAGAGGAGAGTGGCAACAATGTGAAGGAGGGAGGGAGTCTGAACAAGGTCACAAATAGGGAAATGTGAATAAAATTTGGCACTTTATTTCATTGGAATGCGACCTCCTCCGTAGCTCCATCCCATACCATATACTTACCACTTTTTCTTTTCTATTTCTCTCTCTCCTCCCCCCCCCCCTCCCCTTTTAATCTTATTAACTAGTACTTGTGTTTCTGCAAAGGGTTAACTTTCCATGAAACTTCCATGTAGGTATTAATCCGAAAAGCCATAAAACTTGGGGGGTTTGAGAAGCTCACATTTCCCAATTGCTTCCCCCCACCACCATTTCTTCATTCTTGCTACAAGACAGCAGCTTCGAATGTGAGGTTTCAGCTCGACAACACGGACGATTTATTTTATGTTGGACAGAATATTCCTCTGTGGTGCTGTAATAATTTTGTTGCATATTTTTCAAAAGTTTTCAAAATTTCAGATTCGATCGTTGGAAGGCCAGGCAATCAGTCCTTCAAGTACTTCCTGTTCGATTTGATCTGTGGTGTTTTCACTTGATTAGATTAATTTGTATATGCCTTTATTCAATGTATGTTATTGTACCTGTTCGTAATTTTTATTACAATAAATTTATATGACTCACGGAGTACTCTTCTGGTACTTATCATAAGGTAGTTTAATTTGTCTTAAGTTTTATTTAGTATGTTATTACAATTGAAAATAAAATAAAATTATTTCATAATAATGAGAAGAACACAATAAATATGAAAATACGTTTTTAAAGTTTTATCTTCAATATGAAGAATATATATTAGATGAAATTTAGGACAAATCAAAATGACTTATAATAAGGACCGGAAAAGTATTATACACAATAACGTGCATTGTTTAGTATTTTCTTACTAACTATCTAGCTATCAATTTGCTTGCACACTTTATACACAAGTAAGTGCATGTGTTGTTTAGTGTTCTCTTACTATCTATCTACTGATCAATGTATACGCTTAACGAGTTCAAATTCCATTCATCTTATAGATCCCTCCATGAAATCAAAGTTTCATAAAGGATTTACAATTTTCGCTCAAACAATCAGTCAATTTCAACGGGAAAATGCCATCTTTTCAAATTCGATTTATGTGTATAGACTCCTCCTTTATCAAATCAATGTATTTAAAAGGATTTATAGTTTTCCCTTAAGCAATCATTCAATTTCAGTGGGGGAATTGCCATCTTAACCAGGAATTCAGAGAGAAATACTGCGTGTGCTGCTTGGGGTTTAGATGATCAAATTGACACTAAAAGACAACTTAAAATCAGTACTTTCTCATTGTGGAATCCATTGATTCAACAGTTAAAAGTTATTTTATTTCTTCATTGAATGATTGAACCCCAAAAGAATTTGTAAAAACTTTTTTTTTCCCGTATTTCCCTCATTTTGTTAATCTACATTCTTGTTTAAATCCTTTTTTTTTTAAAAAAAATTCTTTTGAGGTCGGAGGCACGTGATCAAGGAAGCAATACCCTGTAAAAGGGGAACTAAAAGAAAAAGAAAAGAAAAAAAATTTTTGAAAAGGAATATTAGCACTAGCTAAAATAGGTGGCAATTTTTTTTCTTTTGTAGTTTCATTTGTGTTTGAAAATGAATCTTAAATTTCATATCAGTAATGATTAGTGTTTGATTTGATGGACGTGTTGAGGATCTCTTGAAACTCGATGCCTTTCTGCTTTAGCATCTTCTCCATCTAGTACGACGAGTAAAGCAAAGAGTGAAAGAGGGTCTTTTTGGTAAATTCAGATTCCTTTGACTGCATCATTTTCTGCTCAACAAACGTCATCACAGATATTTCGTGCAGTGTGAAGATAAGATTCTTCTCGCTACTGTTTTCGGACAACATTGTCATTTCCCCCAAATGCCCCCCTTTTTTAGTCTTTCTAGCAGCTTATACTACTACCTCAGGTGTATTGATCTCTAGTTTGATAATTTCGGCGTTGCCATATTATGTTTACAATTTTTTAGGGACACAAAACTTGCAGTCATGCACGTTTTTACGTATATTCTTTTGTTTTTTTTGGTTCGTAATTGTTGTTAATGCATCCCGTTACTTATGAGAAGTACAAACAGGGAGCATCTTTGAAGGATCGTACACTTCCCTCGAACCCCAAAGATCATCAATTCTTAGATAGGAAAAAGATTTCTTTTAAAATGTTATTCTTTGAGTTTTAAATTTATGTTTATAAAGAAGCAGTGGAACTCTAGTTGCCATCATCTTGGCAAATTAGTTTTGCCTGGCAGTTGTATACAAAATTGAGATATAACTACTCTTTTGCGACTAGACAAATGGTTTAAGGCGGATGGTAACATACCAATTGTAATTTAACTACTCTTGTATGAGATTTTTTCTTCTTAATATATATGATTATCATTTGACAAGAAAAAGAGTTAAGTCCTACATGGAGGTTGATATTTCTTTTGAATACCTCATTTGATTATTGTTTCTCTAGAAAACACTCAATTGGAACAAGCTACAAAGTCTATATTTTTTTTTAAAAAAAAAAACAAAACAAAAGAAGAAAGAGAGGAAAGATACGTAACTGAAGTTGCACCAGGTTTTAATTTGTGAAGTTTGATGCTTGACATCAATTATTGCTTGAAAATGATGGAATTCAAACGTACGAACATTTATTATCGTTTTAAATACTGCTTATATCTTAATAATTTCTCCCAGGCTGTGCGTTTGAAAATACAATGATTAATACTAGTAGTATTACACCACTACTAGTATTATTGACCATTCTCATTGTGGGGGTATGATGAAAATGACATGCCCCCATGAAAGCCATTGACCAAGCTCACAAAAGAAGGGCTCCATATTTTGAAAAAGGGAAACCTGTTTGTAACGTTTTTTTATGGTTTTTTCAAAATAATTAAATAATAAATGTCTAATCCCATTATATTTTTTTACATTTTCAATGCATTTTTTTATATTTTTAATAAAAAAACACTCAAAAACACACACTGAAAAAACGATCCAAATATACGCTACCAATATCAAGTAAATTTAGGCTTGTGTATGACGCTTTTCCAGTGTGTATTTTAAGTTGGTGTAAGTTTGAGAAAGTGAATACGATGATCGTGAAAACTATCCATAAAATGAATAAAGCAATGTTTAATGTTCGCATTTTGAATTTTTATTTTATTTTATTTTTATGTTACGATATATGTATATATATTTGTATAGGGTTAGTTTCGTCCTTTGTACGTATTAGGGTTTCCACCCTAAACCTAAATGATGTGTATATATAATCCCTCTGTGGACCGATCAATACAGAATAATGTTTTATGTCGGCCATTTAGTTTGTGTCATTTTATCAAAGGTAAAAATCTTTGTATTGATTTTTTTTTATCAGTACATGCTCCAAGTCTTTCCTGTGCTATACAAACAAAACTATACAGTATGAGATCTAGAATTTAATCTAACCCCCAAATTTTCTAGAAATCTCTAATATCATCATTGCTTCTAAATCTACAAAGATAGTGAATTTTCTGATCAAATGAATTGTATTTTTCCATTGACAATAATAAAAGATAAAGCCATATCTTATTCATGTATGCTTTAGTATGTACTGTATTTCCATGGATCAGTACATAGATTCAGTTAGAATATTACTTACACGATGTATATTGTCAGATGTCAACCATATCCGAATCTCACATCAAAAGAAGAAAAAACATGTTTTATCAACTTAATCAACTTTAAGGTCTGATAATCCACTATTTTTAAATTTAGCGGAGTACAATAAGATCGATTCTGATAATCAACTTAATCAACTTTAAGTTCGTACTAATAATACTACTACAGTACTACTAATTTACATTGAACCAACGGCATTGGCAAAGAACATTAATTTAAAACACATCGCTAATCCAGAAAATTGGCAGAGAAGGAATTAATGCAACCAAAAAAAAAAAAAAGAAGATCAGAAAAAATAAAAAATTTATTAGTTGACATATTCGAAATATACATAATATATTACCTGTCTAATCCAAGTTGTTGATAGTTAACTTTTGCAACATTAGAGAAGCATTAACACCTAAGTAACTGGCATGTCTCTACGGATTCAAACACAAAAATTGTGACCTCATGCATTCGTCTTCCCCCATTTTTTTAATTTCGATTTTTGAGATTTTCTAAGAATATTTCTATTTACGAGAGAACATGGGAGGTGTATGATGATTGGTCGAGCGGCTATGCTGGCGTCATCTTATCCTCTATTCTCGAGTTCCTAATATTTTAGCAAAAAAATTAAGAATTAAAATACATTAATTAAGGATGTGTTAGGGGTTAATTTAATGAATTAACGTACGAATCAAGGTGATTAACGGCAAATCGAGGTGCTCGACTATATTTTGTCAGTCCCATGAAACTAGAATATTGCAAAACTGAGGATTTTTGAATCTTTTGAATTTTGAAAAGCGGGAGGGAGTAGTGTGGAATTTATCAAAATAATAGTACTCTAATAAAATCGTAAGTATCAAAGTAACGGCTGCCCAAGGTTTATTATGAGTATTTCCCTAATCAAGAATCTTCATAAATTTCTCAGCATCAAGTCAAAGAAAATGTTTGCTTTCATATTTATGTTCTAAATTTATCAAAGACTGATTATTATGAATAAATAAAAGAATAAAGCATATAGCCGTTTCCCCATTCATTCCATGTTCCTTGGGAAATTTTAACGTTGTGATTTTTTAATGTGACTTATCAACATAGAAATTGTAAGAAATGTTCAAATTAGGGAGTAAAAATGAAGTACATATACAAAAGTCAATGCTCTACTTTATGGCATCAATCTTTTTTACAAATCAATGTTGTTACAATTTCTAACCATCAATGTTTGACCATCGAGACAACTATTAGTATTTATCCATACGGACCATACCAATATTGTGATAGTAAAAAAATTGACGGTGCAAGTGTATTTTGGTTTGTGGATTGTTTTACCCCAATGTATACAATCAATTATGGTTAATATCATCCATAAACTTAAAGTCATTTGCTGCACACCAAATCATCAAAGTTGCTATTTTGATGTTGTTCATCTCCAACTCCAACCCATAAGTCTATTTTATGCAGTACAATTGTACTAGAAACCCAAAATTAAAAGGAAAAAAAAAAAAACCAGAACCAAGAAAAGTGAAAGAAAGGAATTGGTGAGACACATGAATGGCTACAACTTCAGTAGAGAAACAAATCTGGAGTAATATTGTAGCCCCACCAACAGTTTGCTGCCGTTTTTTACTATTTTGCTACAACATTAGAGAAAAAAAATCCAATCTTTTACCAAATTGATGTTTTGATACAATGTTGAAGTTGCTCTAACTATTCAATGTTCTGGAGCGGAGAAGAATAAGAGCTTTTGCATATATATATATATATATATATATATATATATATAAAAGTATTCACTACAAGAAAAAGGGATCTAAATGATACCTTAAAATGTCTTAATAATGATTCTATAACTACACTTTACTTATCATGAGGTTGATTCTAAATGTGGTCTATCCTAATGTGTTAATAGACTTAATGATCTATGAAGACATTTATAAGTGTCTTCATAAGTAATTTTCTTTTAACTGTTTAATATCTATAAAGACATTTAAAAGTGTGGAGAAAAATAATTAACTGTTCACAAATTATTATAATATAAAGACATTTCAATGTTTTGTGATAACTAAATACCTTTTTACCATTTACTATGATATCAAGACATTTTTATGTAGAGATAGTTAATTATCTTTTAATCGTTCATGAGATAGAGACATCTTCTTAGTATTTAAATATTAAAATCCGTCAATGCTTAACTAAATAAACATATCATAAGAAAAATCCTTTCATAAAAAAATAAAAATTCATAATATGTAACTCTTTCACGTATTCAAAAAACACAAACTATGCGCACTTTACAATGAAATAAATAAACAAAAGCTTATTAAAAATTCAAATATTAGACATATTTGTGAATAGCTCGACCTATACTAAGGGGAAAAAAAAAACTAAAGGGGTCTTCCACGGTTAACTATAGTTCGAGGATTCGAATCTCTCGATGAGTATGGAGCAACTTTGCCATGGGTTGGAACAATTTTAAATCTTTTAATCAGCTCTCCAAGCTATTCAAATAATTACTATAAGCGAGGTAGATTAGTCACTTTTCCAATGGTGACACCTTGCAATATGGGAAAAAAAAAAAAAACAGACTTGTAGTGAATATTTTGCATTATTTACCAAAAAACATGGCCAAGCAACAAATCACCATGTGTATCTTCAATAGTTTCAGAATAATTGTAACCTCAAATCAATTGTGGTTCTAGGATAATCAACACCTTCATATAAAGAGTTGAAAATTATTAATCCCATTGTTAATAACCAATGGCTAAAAGAATGACATCCCTTAACAATCATATTGCATAAACATTAAACGATCATGAATAAAAATAATGAGATAAAAGAAGAGAGAAATGAATTATGCCTTTTCTAAAATGGTCAGCATCAAATCATGTACAAAACGAGCAATCAGATTTGCCAACCTTTTAGTACATAAATCAGAGAAATTGGTGAAGATAAACAATTAAGAAGAGAAATAAATTTCTCTAGTAAAAGGTTGCTTTTTCATAAGCGAGGAAAAGTTTCAGAATTTATATAATGAGCAAAGCAATTTTCTTCAAGTTAACACAACGCATAAAATCAAATCCTTTTACGTTGATAGGAAGACGACGGCTGTCCATAGGAAGCTATAAATTCAATGGCGCTAAGTAAAAATTATTGAAAGAAAAAAACTGTCGAAAGGATATTTGATCTAATTTTTGAAACAAAAATTGAATTGAGTATAACAAAAAGAGGAAGACATACCTCAATATCAATAACTTAAGCCCAGAAATTAATCCAAATTAGGATTGTTTCCTGAACTATGGAGACAAAGAAGCAATTATTATTTTCTCCCGAATTGGAGTAGAACTGCTCAAAATGTTTTTACCTTTCTTCCCCAAATTGTATATCTGCCAATGATGTTTTTCCCCAAATCCACTCACGTTTGTGTCAAAGTTCTTGAAGTTATGTAGTGAAAGTAATGTGGGACTCTTAATTAAAAAAAAAAAAAGTCCAACGGGGAAAAAATAAAATAACCAAAAAGAAAACAGACAGTACTTGGTATGTGATTTTTATCAAAATTACCCATAAATTTTACCTTACTTCAAACATTAACTGTATTTTATTAATTAATATAAATTAATTAGAAGACCACCACCACCTTGAAAACCCAGGAAATGAGTTATTTTCTCCTAAACGTGGTTAAAGGTGTGTCACCTAATGTGTAGCCTACTATTAAAAGAACAAAATGCCTTGTTCGTATATTTATCAAGACATTTAAAGTTAGTGACTTCATATTTACCCTTTATTAAGATATTTTTATAAAAAAATGTCATGATTTATATGTCATGAAAGCCCCATTTTCTAATGGTGATTTGACCTTATAATAGATTATTGCTGATTCACTAATCGATTGGTTAAGGGAGATACATATTTCCTTGATTGATATTTGTTCTTTCGTAAAATGATTGTGAAATTAGTTCTTTTTTACTTTTTAGTAACAAATGGTTAATTTTCGTGAGATGGGGAGATTTTTATATTTATTATTTCCTCTGTCCTAAAATTATTGTCCAGTTTGGATTTTCACTTTTAGTATAAATTGAACTAAAAGTGAAAACTCAAATAGGACAATAATTTTGGGATAGAGGGAGTGTTTTTTGGTAAAAACAAATCAAAATTAAAACAACGAAGTCTAGTGAGTTGCTTTTTTGTGACTTATGAGTTTATTATAAATGTTTTGCAATCTCTTCTCACTTCTCAGTTCTCAAATATCATTCCCTTCCTCATGTGCACTGCACTCCCTTTCAGACAATCCTTTCTCGCAAAGGAAAAAAAAGACATCCTAATTTCTTCTTTTTCGCATTAAAAGGTTAAAAGCAAACAAGATTTGGCCACCGACCTTATCTGCTATTTTTCCTTCCTAGATCATGAACATATTTTATGGGGGGCACAAAATAATTTACCTTAGATTTTATTTCATCCACTATAAATTCTTATTTTTAATTAATCACGAAACTCTTTTAAGAGTCTGGACTTGAATTGTACTAAAGTTTTGAGCCCAGCCCACTTGAGTTGTATTTCAGATCTTGGCGCCAATGTCGAATTTTGGAACCTTCCATAACCTACCTCTTCCCTCCCTTGTTTCCCCGTGTCAGCTGATTTCGTCTTCACCTTCTCCTTTCTTTGATCTTCCCCCTCCAGGCTTGATTCTCTTTTATCACATTTATAATTGCCCTTCTCATGTAAGTTGTAAAGGGTACCTGATTTTATCATTCTCGCCGCCAGAATGAATTCTTTCTGCTTCATGTTCGATGTTTTGCCAGAATCAAGCGTTATTTCTGAAGTTTTCGACAGAAAAAAGGAGTTCGGGGATACCAATTTACGCGGGATATCGGTCGAAGACCTATGATTTCTGTAGATGGTGTTGAAGGTATGTTAGCAGTATATGCAGGTTACGTGTTTGAGAAAATGTTTCAGAGAGCCGTGCCATTTAACTATTTCCAAAGAAGGACATTAGTGAATGTGAAGCTGAAATGGGTAAAAGATCGCATTTTAGACAACGCTGTAGCGGGCGGAAGACATCTCAGAGCAGGGTGTTTAATTATATCCATCATCGCCTCCAACCCGGATGGTTGTATGCCTATATATCACATTTCGCGTAATCGTGGTCAATTAGGCCTCCCGGATGGGATCAAGGTCTCTTCTTTTATGAGAAGATATCCGAATGTATTTGAAGAGTTTCATTTACCTGATACTAGTGGCAGCACTCATGTTCCCTGGTTTAAGCTGTCATCGGAAGCATTAGATGTTTATCAGGACGAAATCAGTGCATTTCAGAGTTGTGAAGTGGACATCCTTACCAGGTTCAAGAAACTACTGATGCTTTGTGAGAATCGTACACTTCCACTACAGACGATTGATCAGCTGAAATGGGATCTTGGTTTGCCATATGACTATGAAAACTCTTTAATTAAGCGGCATTCGGAACTGTTTGAAATGGGTAAACTGGATGATGGCCGTGATGAAGTTAAGCTTGTGAAATGGGATAATAGGCTGGCGAAGTCATATTTGGAAAGGAATGCGCTCAGCTCCGGTTCAAATGTTGAAAATGATGCCGGCGTGATGGCATTTCCTATTGGATTTACAAGGGGCTATGGATTAAAGAGAAAATGTTTGAAGTGGTTAGAAGAATGGCAGAAGTTGCCATATACTTCCCCTTATGTTGATGCTTCGCATTTGGATCCTCGTACAGATGAATCCGAGAAAAGGGTGGTGGGAGTTTTTCACGAGCTTCTGCATCTAATGTTGCAGAAGAAAACTGAGCGTAAAAATGTGAGTAATATGCGCAAGCCATTGAGATTGCCTCAGAAGTTTACCAAGGCGTTTGAACGTCATCCGGGGATATTCTACATTTCCAGAAAAGATGATACCGATACCGTGGTTCTTAGGGAAGCATATAACCGTGATCAACTTATCGAGAAACATCCTCTTGTTGATGTAAGACAGAAATATTTTAGCATGTTGAAGCGAGGGTTTTTGGACCGAAGCAGAGGATTGTACGAGAAAGAGAAGATCAAGGGCCTCGAGGAAGATCATTCGTTGGCTAACCTTTTGGATTGTGAAGGAAAAAATGTCGGATTTCAGTCGGGACAAGAATCAGAATGCAGTTCTCTTTCAGACTAGATATGATGTTGTGTTTACGTTGGGACAATGTACTGTACTGCTATAGTTTTTTAGTTTAGCGAAATACTGGGATGAAAGTTTTGGTGTTGGCAACATTCATCATGAAATATTTTTCGTTTCCATAAAGGCTAAACTCTCAATTACCAAATTTGTGCAAAAAAAATAAGTAGATTATTAAATACTTATTCATCTTAAGTATTTATTTATAATAATAAGTACTAGAAGTTTGATATGGGTTATTTGCCTCCTCGCCAAATTTAGCATCATAAGACGTACTGCGCCAAAACTCTGTGGCGCCGCTCTCCTTTCCTTCGTGAATTTTGGGCTTCCAATGTAGATCATTTTATTTTGGCGTTGGATTTTCTTCTTTCAGTCGAACAACTGGGGCGTTTATATGAATTGAATCAACTTTGTCCATTTTCATCTGATTTTATGTGTTTTTTTTTTTTTTAGATCTAAACTCTGAACGGTTTCGTCTACGGTGGACCTGAATCGTTGTTCAAAGGTATAAACCCTTTTTGTTAGCTGTGCTTTTCTTTGTAATCTTTCCTTGTTTACGAGCCAAAACAAGCCTTTTTTTCGTTGAATCTATTTTTTTGTCTCGGGGTTTTTTTTGGCTGCATTTTAACTGATAATGTAACAATAGAGTAAAGCAGTATAATTGGACTCTGTAATGTTTCTGATATTGTAAATCAAAATTCAAACCAGAAAAACCTATTGCAATTCATCAATTGGGCCTCAATCCTAACTATACAGCGTCTTAAATTCTGCTTGCTTTTGATACTACTTCCATGGGCCAGATGTCAAAGTCTTTATTGATAAGCCCATTTGAAATGAACCATTTGGATTTGGAAGAAGTCTTTTTTCTAACTCTCTTCTTCTCATGGTCTCATCTGAGAAGCAAATATAGCCGTTACAAAATCCCAACGGTCGAAAAAGTAGCTCTGATCCTGAAATGGTCTAGAAATCAAATACTCCTTAGAAGTCTGAATTCAACGATACTCTGTCACTCAATTTTTCAGATTTACCATCTCCGCCCAATCTCACCTGCCCCCTAAGATCGAGCCCCGGAAATCTACTTTATCAGGAAGAAATGGAAAGCGCTGAAAAGGGTTTCTCGTCCTCAAAACACCCTCCAATCTCTTCTTATTCTGGTAAGCTCTCTCGATCTCTTCTTCCCTGTTCTAAATCCTTTATCTTTCTTTTTGAGATGATGAAAATGGATACTTGGGCTTATTAACTCTTGAGGAAATTTTACTGGTTTGATTC
Organism: Oldenlandia corymbosa var. corymbosa; assembly: GCA_949775105.1. Taxonomy (NCBI): domain Eukaryota; kingdom Viridiplantae; phylum Streptophyta; class Magnoliopsida; order Gentianales; family Rubiaceae; genus Oldenlandia; species Oldenlandia corymbosa. The sequence goes on from OX459124.1 coordinate 26,131,143, forward strand.
TTGATGTAATGAAATAAAGAGCTGACATTCTTGGGCTGTCTGTATTCCTTGTATTTGTAAAATTAATCTCTAGAACTTTGACGGGAAAAGGAGAAACAAAGAAATTTTCTTGTATTTAAACTCTGAAGCAATGATTTTGTGTTCTTGGATCTTGGCTTAACGGATGAGGTTTCTTTTATTTCTTGTTTATATTATTCTTTTAAATGGCAAGTAAAGGTTCTGGAAACGATGCAGGCGAATCTAATGAGAATGATGTTAACCCTAATGCAATGGGTTCCAATTCGAAGTCTCAGAACGCCAAGAAGTCTGTGGTCAAACACTTCATGGCACCTACGGTGTCTGCAAATTCAAAGGTTAAGGTTCCGAGGAAGAAGATTTTGGGAGAGAAAAACGATTCCTTCACTTCTGGTGAGAATACCCAGTTCCCAAAAAATTCACCAGATATTGATTCAAGAAATGGTCTCCATCGTTCAGGTTCTGGAACCTCCCTTGGCCATCCAATATCAACCTGTAGTTATACCTTTAAATCAGATGATGAAGATGTTGGTACTTTTTCCTCTGATTCATCATTGAAGCCGTATGATCCTTTGACTAATTACCTTTCCCCAAGGCCTAAGTATCTGCGTTACAAGCCCAACAGGCGACAAGAGATGTTCTTTACTAGCAAGTCTGAAGGGAAGGAAGATAATTCATTCCTTTGTACAACTGGGATTTCGGATTTCCATTACCGGGCTGAGGAACAAAAGGCTTCTGAATTTGACCAGAAGCAGGTGTCTTTGTCTCTTCAAGAAAGCTCTTCAGAGATTCCAACTGTTGAGTTAGAATTGGAAGATGATTATGATTCTGAAGATACCGACCAGGAGGAAGATGAGGAGTTTGAGGAGGAGAAAGGCTGGAGTTTCAAAGGGATGATGAAATTTCTGTTTTTGCTGGCTCTAGCAATTCTATCAACTTCATATCTATCAGCTATGAATGATGCGACACCTTCTCCAATTGTGAATCCCTTTGACGCAGTCCCCACGAATAGTCACAATCGGAGAAATGTTTCAGGAACTCATGTTGTAGGTAATGAATCAGGTTTCTTGGAAGTGAATCCCTTTGTGAAGGAGATTGTTAAAATGAGTGAGCCATATAATGAAGCATCTGATTCACTGCTTGAAGAAATAAGTTATGGTGAAGAAAGCGAAAAGGATTTGATTTGGTCAGATTCAAAGATTTCTGAGTTTGAAGTAGAAGAAAATGGTAAGGAGGAGGAGGAACACCATCAGTTTCCAGCTGAGTGGGAAAGTGACTCTAATGCAACAACTGATGAAGATATTAAAGTAGAGGATGCTTCAAAAGCGCACCACTTGTGTGGTGGTGCATTGGATGATATTCAGAGTGTTTCTAGAAATATTCATGATACTAATCAAGATAATGAAGGAAATGAATTGGAAAATGATCAAGAAATTGACACAATTTCCGAGGAAGCTGAAATTGGCCATGAGGCTGAAGAGATAGGAGGAGTTTCTGCAGAAAATTTGTTGGAGACTGGATGGCCGACAATGGAAATTAGGGGTAGTGATGTGGATGTTGAAGATTTTATACCAGCAGAGAATGATGGCAATAAAAGTGATGATGCCAGCATGCTTAAAGGAGTAATGAAGTCAATGAAATCTGTAGGATTTATGGAACTTGAGGCAATTGACTTGTCTGTCATATGGTTATCTGTTGTTTTCACTATCATGGCATCTCTGGTTTGGTTACATTCAAAATGGACAAAAAAAGCTCCTGAACTAGATTCTCTTCATGAAAGATCTAGCAAAAAGGTTGAACCAATTTCAGCACGACCCTCTGTGAAATTGGAGAATAAGCAGGAGAAAGCTGAATCCATTGTGAAACCTTCATCTGCTTTCTATTCATATCAAGAGACTACAAGGGAGTATGCTCGCATCCAGGCTCCAGATGTTGAGCTGCTCGGAGAGTTTGTAATTGAAGAATACAGCAGCTCCCTCAGAAGTTGTGGTCGAAAAGGCAGGATTGATACTGAGGAGAGTGTTAATCCCATCTCATATGCAGGTCACATTGATGCCAGTCCTGTTGCATCGAAACCCCAACCACTTGTTCAATCCAGCCTTGTTGGTTCACAAACTCAGCCAGTTGGTAAGGTTCGGTTGCTGAATGTTTCAGATGCAGATTCTAACTCATATGGAAGCTTTACAACTGAGAAGATTCTCCTACGAAAAGAGGTAAATCTGAACACATCTATTACATTACATGATCTTTTAATAGAGCAACCACAAGAGCTGTCTTCAATAAAACTTCTTTGCACATTAGGCATGTGTGTGTGCTTGTATACTAGGAGAACGGTCCTAGATCTAGTTTAGGCAAAATAATGCTGTCTTTATAACTTTTGATGGGTGGATGAACCAATACAAGTCGTGTGTTTTCATCTATCCATACCATATGTAGTATTGCTCTTCTCATGAAAGCTTGTTTTGACTTTGCGCATACGTTGAAACAGACGGGTAAAGATGGAGATGCAAAGCCGATCACAACTCCAGTGAGAAGATCAAGCAGGATTCGGAACCTTTCAGTTGCACCTCCATGATCTTCCGCGACTTGTTGATTTCTTTTGCTTCACTGAAACAGAATCTCTGTTGTTTCAGCATTTTGTAGCCTCTTCTCTGTAACCACTAGGAATTTAACTTGGAAGCAATTAGCCATCGTGGAAAGCAAGCTGGAACTGATCTTAGAACCAGTCAGCTGGAACTGATCTTAGAACCAGCCAGTAGTGTAGGGTATTAGGGAAAAAGCTTGCTGTATCATTTGGAGCAGAACATTGTCATAATTTGGCAATGGAAGTTAGCCAAGCTAACATTTCAGTCTGATTGATTTTTCTGTTACCATCGGGGGCCCAAGTGTTACTTTTAATGTCAGTTCTAAACTACTCTTTTCCTCAACACATCATCTTCTTTTGGCTACACCTCTCCCTGCCTTACACACAAGCCACTAAAAGTGCACATTTGGATAACTTTGATGACTGGCATCTTGCTCTTTCTATAGCACCGCACACTTTATAGGAATCAAAATTCTATATTCAGTTTTGATGTTTTGGACTTTCATGACATGGAATCTTTCACACACACTACAATGGGAAATAAATAAAGGGCCGTCTCAAACAAAAAGATATGGTGGGAAGCAAATTAGTATAAAGATTCTAAACTTTTCAACTATAATAAGTCAGAAACAAAATAAAGAGAAGGACTAAATGGAACAAAGCAAAGAATGTGAGTTGGGTAACATATGAAATGTTCATGAGTACGTACAATTCCCTCCCGTGCCTCAAATGTACAAAGGTGCTATACTCATGTTTCCTGAGAATTTCTGAAGCTCTATTTTCCTAGGGGAAAAAAAATTAAAAATTTCCTTGATGATAATCGACATGCCCACAAAAAGAATAAACAAATTAACCACCATTGAAGCCCTTGTGAAGAGGAATCTGTGGAGGCCTAATACAGTTAGCATTGATGAAACTTCTTCTTAGGCTACTTGTTGAAAGTGAGGTCCCTCTAGTATTTTTCTTGGAAATGACTGGCCTCGGAAGAGTGAATAATCTATATGCAACTGCCTTATTCTTCTTCCTTCTGCAATTATAAGGTGATTCTTTCTTTGCCAAATCTTCTAAGCTTGTCACCCTTGACAAACATGTGAATGAATCTGATTTCCCGTTGTAGAATTGAGATAGCCCTCTCCTGCAAACAGATTTTCAGTTCATGAATTCAAATCCAAAAACCCAAAAAAAATTCATATAAACACAACGTTTAATTGTTGGCCTGAAATGAAAACAGGGGAAAAGAAGCTTACTTGATTGGGAGTTGAGCCATGATCTCCGACAAGTCAAATAAAGCTCCAGTACTAGAATTTGAGGACGTGGAACATGTAATTGTTGAAGATGCATCATCATCATCATCAAAATCATCATTTGAAGAAGATGATCCATTTGAAATACTTGAATCATCATCAGTATCATCATCATCATCATCATGATCAACGTGATGAAGATGACCAATGGAAGAAGATGGGAATTGATCATGACGATTATGATCATCATCATCATCATCATCATCATGGATCATAATCTTGGCACCGTCTCTTTTCTTCATTTGATCTTGAACATTATGAGGTTTCCCTTGCCCCATTCTTTGGAATTTTCGGATTCAACAAATTGCACAAACACAAAAATGAATGAATTATTATTATAATACAATCTAACTTTGGATCGATTTCCAAAAAGGGAAAAGAGAAAGAAACCTTAATTTTAGCTAATATTTCTTCCTACATAAGCTTATCATGTAACGGGTGTATATCTTTGGGACAAATAAATAGGGGGAGTCTTATGCGTGTCTGTTATATATATACATATATATGTTTTCTTTTTCTGAGGAAGAAGTGGGATATATATTGGATTAGAGTGATTAGTTGAGTTTATTTAGTTAAAAAAAAAAATAAAATAAAATAAACCCATCCGGAACTCCTCCTTTTGTGACAGGTTGGAAGATAGAATTTCCGAAATGAAAATGAAGATAAAATTTGATCAAAAAAGAAGATAGATAGGATAAAGACACGCCACAAAAATTGCAAACTAGAATATGAGAGACAATTTGACATGTGAAGCCTATCTTATTATTATTATTGTTATTATTATTATTTTTCCCTTTTAAGCTGCTTGATGTTACAAGTCACGCTTTTATCCATTCCCATTTTCTTTCCCCCGCCAACACATTTTTTTTTTAATGAAAAATTTGCATTACATGTTGGGAATATTCATTTCACTTTTTCTTTTTCCTTTTTCAAATTAAATTATCTGGACTAAGTTTAATTTCAATTCTGATCGTGGGTACAATAACGGTAAATTTTATTATCTTGTGTAACTCTCTCGCCACTTTTAAGGTGATAAAGTTAAAGACTATTAATTGCTTTAAAACGAATTTGATTGTGTGTGTGTGTGTGTTTTAATTATTTTCTTTAATCTTCAAACTTAATGTGGAATTAATCGTATAAGAAACGAGTAGTAGTAGCTGATGAGCATTGTTGGTTTGGAGGTGGTAAGGAATATGGGGTGGACGACCGAAGTTGATCTAAATTTTTAGGCACTAAAATACAGTGGACCCTCGTTGTTTAGAGGGAGAAATTAAATAGTATAAATTATTCCTAACTAGAATTTCACTTTCAGTGCCTTATCTCGGATAATGTACATGTGTATATATTATACTACTCGTTATTATCACTATCTTTTTTTTCTTCTGTTTTATTCCTTTCATTCCCGCCCAAAATACACACAATAAATGGGACGCGGTGGGTGGTGAATGGATTGAAGCACTTGTTGATCAAATCAAACCAGGATTGAACTAGTTTTTGTCTTTGTTTTGTTATTAATAGTAGTCAACGTAGAGGGGGTTCTTTTGAAGTGGATAAGGGAAAGATGCCTTGGATGAATTTATTTATTTTTCTCTCTTTTTTTTTTTTGAAAAAAAATGAATTATTTATTATATATTTGTAGTATTATATATATATGAAACCAAACCTCCGTTCGTAATTTCGTACCCATTCATGGAAAACCCTTGAGATTTATGACGTGGATTTTTGGAGTAAGGGTGTGCATTAATAAAGTCCGTCTAATTAAAGCCCAAAAGGCAAATATGTTGTTTTGACTGTTTTACTTGTGTTTTGACTGAATAATAAGTGTAAATAGATGTACTGTAACGTAGTACTACATGTTACTTCAATGTCCGATTAGAATATACTCCCTCCGTCACATAATTATTGTCCAGTTTGGATTTCATTTTTAGTACAATTTGAACTAAAAATGAAAATTCAAACAGGACGATAATTATGAGACGGAGGGAGTATTATTAGGGGGTGGATTTTTGAAGCCACCCACTTTAGTAGTCAAAGCCACGAAAAAAAATTTAGACCATTTTGCCCCTATCATTTTGCCCCTGCCACTCGGATCGAACCGGGCAAGTCATTCGGTCTGATTCACGTGAGAACAGACAAATTATTAATTTTTATTTTAATGTTAGTTTATTCACAGTATCATTACACATTAAATACTTCGTACTTTAAATATTATTAACAATATTTATACTTTACTGCTTAAACTCTCGATTTTATATTTACTCGAAAATAAACAAGTAATTAATTTTTACTTGAAAAAAATTTAAGATTACTTGTTAAGTTAATTCATTTGAATTGATATTGAAAAATATCATTATTTTAAAGATAATTTTTAGTTAAAATAATAATTATACATTTATAATGAAAAATAATAATTGTACCACAAAGATTGTGACAAATATGTGCAAATAGATTAACTATTTTTTGTACTATAAAGATTGGTGATATTTAATGTAACTCAAATAATAAATTATTAATAAATTTAATGACCTAAAAACTAGATTAACTAATTACAACAAAAAATCTAAAAATTAAAAAAATAGCAATGAATCCGATTGATATTTTTTAATTTTTAGACTTTTTTAAATAACAAATATTGCTATTTTTTAATTACCAAAAAATTAAAAAAAAAACAAAAAAAAATTTAAAAATTAAGAAAAAGGGTCTGACCGGTCCGGTTCACCATATCGGACCGAACCGGGACCGGACGAGCAATCCACTCGTCCTAGGTTAACACGGGATGGGCAAGGAACGCGTCCTCTTGTTCGCCCGAACGCGTTCATTTGAAGGCGTTCGGGCGAACAAGAGGACGCGTTCCTTGTCCGTCCCCGGTTAACCCGGGACGGGTGAACCGTCCGGTCGGTCAATTTTTTTTTTTAATTTTCAATTTTTTTTTTTATATTTTCTTTCTAGTCAAATGAACGTGTTCGGGCGAACAAGAAGACGCGTTCCTTGCCCGTCTGGTCGGTGAATTTTTTTTTTTTAATTTTCAATTTTTTTTTATATATTTTCTTTCTAGTCAAATTATTTGATTTAAAAAAATTATAAGGGTAAAATGATCCAATTTTAAAATATGTGGCTTCAAGTAGTAAAGATGTTCACTTTGAAATAAACACCCTATTATTATTACTACTACATGCATGTATGTATACTTTGTGAGCCCCACCTTTTTCCCCCCCTTATCTCCTCCTTTCTTTTCCCTTTTGTTTTTAAAATTGCACTTTTTAGCTTTATCGAAGAAAAAAGAAATACACTTTTTGATATATATATATATATATATATATATATATATATATATATATATATACACACATCCACAATCATGAGTCAACAGAGTTACATACACATACGATTCTTGTCAAGAATAATAAATACAGTACATTTCAAAATATTACAAGGATATCTTCATTTTAAAATAATTGTCATATCTTTATTAGGACGCAAAAAGTAGTGTATATCAGCCACTTCTTACGACATTGAAGTTTATCTAGTCATGGAAAAGATGAAGTCCTAAGATTATTAAATGGCGGTTTGCCTACCCCGCCGTGATCTTTTAGTTCCCAAGATTGAGACAGTCGGGTTGAAACTCGTAGTCCTTTGGCATGGCGGAGTACTATACTACTAGTTTTTTTTGAAGAAACAGTAGTACTAGTTAATTGTCATTTTGCCGCTGGAATTGATGGGCTTTCGATCTTAAGTTATCCGAGGGAAATTTGTCAATTAAAGGAAACAAAAAATTAATCAAGCATGCATTAATTTCTTCAGCAATAGATACTTTTCCCATCATTCTTGCTTTCCAATCATCAACGTTACGTTCTGAAAAAGGAAGAAAGTAGTTTAAGAAGTTCGGGCACATGGTTGATTCATAACCCAAAGGAACATGATTAATTATTTTTATATAAGACATGTTACTGCGCGAAATTAAAAGAGATGTTGTATTTATGTAATTTAGGGAGTTGTTATACTATGCACATTAAGTGCATTTAGCTAATTGCACTTAAATTCTATTTTAATTATTTAATAATGGAGGGACTTTATATGTAATTTATTTAACATACCTTTTTTTTCTTTTTCAATGCTCGCACGTGTCCCTTCTTCTTAATTTTAAGAAATGGGTTTAAAAAATTTCTTTTATTTTCAAATGATTTTATTTTTTAATCCGTAATGAACTAGACCAAGTATCTTATCTCATTTTGATAGTACTCGATAAGCTCTATTCAACAAAATCCATCATAAATATGTTTTTCGAAACTTTAAAAAATTTATGTACTTGGCTTGGTCATCCTAAAAAATGCTATGGTCTTACTTGTGTTTTTTAGGACCAAGACCTAGAACAAAGGCCAAAGACTAAAAACCAAAAACCTAAGAGCAAAGACAAAAAATCAAAGACCTAAAGATCAAAGTGAAGAGCGAGTGTGTGTGAGGAATTAAGACCAAAGACCAAACATCGAAGATCCAAGACCAGGAAAACAAAAACCAAAGATAAAAGGCCAAAACCAAAAACCGAAAACTAAAGATTAAAGACCAAAGACCAAAAAGAATAACGAGTGTGTATGAGAAGCAATGACCAAAGACCAATGTCCAAAAGACTAAACTAGGCCCTAACCAACATGAAAATGCTTAAACCCCCAAAACCCTAAACAACTAGACTCTAACCGACATGTAAATGGTTAAACCCCCATAAACCCTAAACACGCTAACTTTCTTTTTTTGTTTAAATTTTTTAAAACCAATTAGGCAAAGGTCTCGTTTACGAAACAAAAAAAAAAATTACAAAGTTATAACTTTAATAATAATAATAACGAACACAAAACTGGCTTGGTCTTTGTGAGCGAGCAAAGACTAGAGTGACGAACGAAAGTGCAACAGGAGCAAAGACCAAAAACCAAAGGCCAAAGACCAAAAATCAAACACCAAAGAGCAACAAAGAAGACCAGAGAGTGTTTTAGGAAGACCAAGCCAATTTCATAAATTTTTTAAAATTTCGAAAAATATACTCATGATGAATTTTGTTGGATAAATCTCTTTGAGTACTATCAAAATGATATAAGAAACTTTGTATAATTAATTACCGATTAAGAAATAAAATGATTTGAAAATTAAAGAAAATTTTAAAACCCATTTCCTTAAATTAAGAAGGAGCGGTGCGTGTGTTTCATCTAACTCATGAAGACTTACATGTTTAGCCCTCCTTTTCTATACTAATTGTCAAATAAGAATCTATGTGTACCTAGCTACGTGCAATTAATGAGCATGGTATAATTTTCGTAATTTAGTGGATTTAGAACTACTGACAAAATATTTAGATCGACTTGAACATAAAAAAATATCGAAGAATATACAATGTCCAAACCAAAATTTGCAAAATGATTTACCCAAACATTCTTTCTATTCAGCGGGGACTCAAACTCAAAGAAGATGTTTCTTAGCCATTGTGATTTCCTGCAGTGAATATGCAAAGGTCCGGAAAAAATGTCCAGAAGATCTAGATCACACTATTAAGCTTACATAAAGAAGGATCAGCACGCACTTGATTTTCAATTTGCGTGGCGCTTTGTTTCGAACAGCCTCGTGGACGGAATTATTTTGCAGCTTTAAACACAGATTCATCAGCTTTTGGGGTTCTCCAGGCTCAGCAGGTTTTGGCTTTGTTGTTCCCTCAAGGTGGAGTGAGATGGCTGGATCGTCAAGTTTCTTGCAATAGAGGAGAGTTTGAATCCGAAATCAAGGCCTTTCAGTCACTTTTTCCTAGGATTCGAGATCCTAATGTTTAAATTCGAATGGGGAATACAAAGATACAAAATCTTGCTTGAAGAATATAACAGTCTCCCTTTGGCTAATGCTAACAAAAACCGAAGCGCACACACGGAAGTACTCTAGTCATTAGCATATATGGCATCCAAAACCATGCAACTTTACATCATAAATCTTGTTGTATTTGGGGAATCTGATCGGGATTTGAACAGGAAAAAAACTGATTTTATCTCCAGCAATATCAGTGTTGTCATCAAATCATGCTTTTACGGGTCAAAAACCTAATCATTATATGTTCCTTCACCTGCAAGACAAAATGATCATCTTGCATAACCAATTTTGCACATACAACGCAGAACACAGATGTATTCTTTGTCCATAAGAACGGAAAAAAAGGTGAAACCCAGAAAAAGTTCATACCATCATCATCATCAGACAGGTTAAAGTCATCTTCATCGTCTTGAAAATCATCAAGATGCTGCAAGAATGCTCAGTTTCAGTGAGATCGTCACCCAAAAGAATAAGAAAACAATGTATACGATATAATGATAAGCAAAAGTTGAAGTATACGGGCTAGGTTGATTTATACTCTAAACCGTTTATTTCTTAGCTCCAATAATATAATGAAAACCGAAGTCTGTCAAGTACCAAATCATAATCACCGTTGTCACTTTCAGATCCGCCTTCCTCTCCCTCTTCTACTACCTCATCTTCTTCCTCCTCTTTGTCTTTCTTCTCATATCTGTCATCACCCTAGTGCATTTTGGGGCATGGAACATAAGAATCAAGACAATAAATAGATCCATGCGATTAAAAAGAGCTGGAGCTTTCATTGCCTCCTGATTCTTAATCGATTCTACACTGAAGTACAAATAAAATTCAAAACTCATTCAGTCATTCCCTAGTCTTGTTATATGATTCCATCAATTTGAATAAGAAAAGGATGGGACATAATAATGCAAAAAGACAGCGCCAGCAATTTACCTGACGCTCATGCTCAAGCTTTTCCAAAAAATCCAATCTCTTCAAGTCTACCACATGAAATATAGGGTCAGTGTGAAGAATAACCACTTCTAAAATTTTCAATACAATCACTTTCAACAAGCAAAAGGAAAGGATCTTAGGTTATATTGTTTTAGCCATTCGAAGCCACCAATTACAACAAACAGGCATTAGAGGAATATTTTAAAGGTTTCTCGAGTACTAAAACATTGAACAAATGAAAGTAAGATATGACGAACAGGGAAATTCCACTAATGATTTTCCTGACCCTTAAAATGAGAAACAAACAAGATTTTTTTTTTTTTTTCTTTCTTTTGGTTATAAACTTCAACTGTTCAATAATCTCAAAACTGTTTCCTCCAACCCCCCAACATTCCCGTACATATCCGGATTAACCATTAACATGATATTACAATCCAATTGCCAGAACTACCACAGAAAGAGACATAAGAGAGCTTTTGTCTCAAATGGCATCTCCTATAAATAATCCTGAAGCTGACAATCGTCAGCATAAAAGCAGAGAACACATTATGACCAAGCAGAAAGAGGAAAATTACTCACTATATTTTACCTGAATCTGGATTCAATCTCACTCTCTTGACACCACGTCTATCCTTCCTTTCTTCTGTTTCACGCATTCATAAGACAGAAAAACAATGCTAAGAACAAGCAGAACGACCAATGGAAGTTATAAAATACCCAAAAAGATCTCCAGAAAGCACCAAGGAAGCAAACCTTTTGCCAGTTCTGCTGGAACATAGTCAGGGTCCATTCTAACATAGTCAGAGAGTCGTTCTTTTGCTCTTGTCCTTCCCAACTTCCTATCTGAAAACCTCTCAATTTCTTTTCTTTGAGTTCCTACAAGCATAAACCAAGACAGCTGAAATCTAAAACAACAAAGAAGCTTGACATTACACTAGTTCATCAAGAAACCATCCTTCCCACCGGCAAATTAGAAACTTCTGAATACTTACTCTTTGAACTTCCACTCTCATCTCCAATATAGAAAGGAGAGGTGGCCCAGTTATTCTCTAACACCATATACCGACGGGCGAACATAATATCCTGTTTCACACCTGCTGCAGTACCTAGTTCAGGAATGGCCTACGGTAACACAATAGAAAAGGTTTACACAAACCATTTAGCATTAGATGCTATGCACACATAAACACCAAAGTAACAGTAAACCCCCCAAACAATTCAAATAAATAAATAAGAAACATATCCACGGAAAAAAACTTGCAACAGGGCCTAACCAATGTGATTATATTCTGAAGTCGACCTACAACCATTTGACAATAACAGAATGTATATCATAAAACATAAGGCCCAATTTTTTTGAATTCCAAGAACTCATGTACTATTTCCCACAGTATCAACAAGAACAGCTTAGCCTTTATCCAACCATGAGATCGGCTATTCAACATATTGCTCTCTATACGTAACTAAATTGACCCAGTCCCATAATCATTAGCTAAATCAAGTAGCAATTTTTGAGATCAAGAATACCTATTCTTACAAAGAAACCACGCTACCCAGTTACATAATTCGTTAAAACCCGTGGTCACTAGCAGAATCGAGATGCACTGGCAGATAAGTAAGCAAGAGAGATAAACAACTGAAGATGTAATGTAAAAACAGAAAACCAAAAAGAAAGAAAAAAAAAAAAAAGGAAACTAAACATTACCGGAAACAGTTCAAAAGAGCGTGGCTTAGCATGGAAAAAGCTTCTGCCGCCACGCCCTCCTCTCCCTCCTCTAAAGAAAGCCATTGTTTTTCTGAAAGTGCCTAGTAAACTCTTTATTAACAGGAGAGGGGAAGAAAATAAACCCTTCAACAGAAGAATAAGTTCCTGTAAAATTTCCGGTTTCGGAACTCTGAAATTGGGTGGGGGAGTGGCGGTGGCGGGCCGCTGGAGCTGTGACAAAGTAACGACAACTCGTTTGTTGGGGGATTTGGTTTTAATACATAGGGATATGGGCTTTTGATATGGATCTTTTTTTAAAATTGGGGCCAATTTTTATAAAGCTAACGGCCCAGTATTGAAATATCCCCCTCCTGACTCAATTTTGCCCTAGTTCCTCGTCAAGCGTCGTCGTTCCAAACTGGCACACGGAATCTCAATATTCCTTCTCTTCCTCGTAATGAATTATGCCCACCCATCTGAAGGGATGCTGTAATTGAATGTAGACGCGGCATTCTTTTAGGAGAAGAAATAGTAGGAATTTGAACTGTTTGTGAAGATCCACAGCGGAGGGGAGGAAGCAATCCTGGCTGAGAAATTGATGCAAATATACAAATGCAGTACGGCTGTAGTAAAGGCTACTCCCTGTCCCAAAATTATTGTCCAGTTTGAAATTTCACTTATAGTACAATTTGAACTAACAATAAAAATTCAAACTGAACAATAATTATAGGACGGAGGGAGTACATTATAATTATGGGACGGAGGGAGTACATTATTTGTGGAGGAAGAGGGAATCAGGGACGTCTTTTTGGTTTTTGAAAGGTGTTCTCATCATTATATATATCCAGTAAAACAGAAGGGAAAATGATGATCCTGTGTTGTAACAAAAAGGCTCCAAGGGTGTTGACATTGCAAACTTTTTGGCTACCTAAGTTGTAAGAAAATGGCTCTGAGTGTGGATGGAAATCTTCCTTGATACGTGACTGATATGGCGGCTACTGCTCTGGCAGACTTGAATGCAATGGGAAACTTTTCTGCTCAAGAAACCCAGGAAGAGAGGTATGTTTTCCGGCCTGCTACTTGAACTTTGTCCAGAACCATGATCATTTATCTCAAATCAGTAGGAATAAGTTTCAACCTGTTAAATTTGATACTAGACAGTAATGATCTCTTGGGTTGAATTTTTATTTTTTTATTTTATTTTTTATTTTTTCACAAATGTGCATAGATGATGATGATGAAGAATATAAAATGTATTACTTGTCAGGCTATGGTTAGACAGGCACTCCTTGCCAGGTTTTTTCCCTCTGATAATTTTATGATTTGGAACGTTCAATGCAAGCAAGCCAATGATAGGTTAGTGGCATTAATTATACGAACTGGGATTTTATTTTATTTTAAGCTCTAAGGAATTGAGAAGGACAAAATGCACTTCTAGTCCTCCAACTTTTGAGGGTAGTAAGATCAAGTTATCATGTATGTTCAATCGACAAAAATAGTTCTCTAAAATATTTTTCTCATCAATCTTAATCTATTTAACAGAGTTTTTCATGACTTAACGGGTCTAACTCTTATTCTGTTATTTTTTTTTTAATAATTTCTTACTGTTTTTGGGGCCATGCCTTTGACCCAACAAAAAAAAAAAAGTATTTTTGTATTTTTTCTTTTTCAGTTCGGAAAAAAAAACAAATTCCCAACATTTTATTTCTTTCTTTATTTTATTTTTTCTTTTTTCAATTCTGGAACTTCCTTTCTTCTCCATGAATTTCCCAGCAACAGAATCAACCGCCGCCGCCGACACCATTAACCAGATATCAGTGTAAAGGGAATTGAAATTGACTCAAAACAACGTTGCTGATGATCCAATTTCAGATGGTATTTCTTCTACATTTTTCTTTTTTTTTTTTTTTTTTCTGATGCACGCATTTACACCTACCCAAAGTATTTTTGTTTGTTTTCTTCTTCTTCCACCTTGTTTCCCAGACTTGCATAAACCCATAGCTTCCCTTCATTTAATCCAAAAAAATAAACCCCACAAATTAAAAATTTTGTGTTTCAAGAGAAAAGATGAACCAGCCAAAAGCTCACATCTTGATCTTTCCATAACCTTCACAGGGACACTGGTGCCTCTTCTGAATTTCACCCATCAACTCTCCAATCGTGGCCTTGACATAACCATATTAATCACCCCAAAAAACCTTCATCTCTTATCCCCAATCCTCACGGAAACCAATCTATTCAGACCCTTTTCCGGCGCACTCTTCAATCCCCGACGGAGTTGAAAATACCACGATGCGTTCCGGGCTATGATGTTAACCTTAACCCGACTTTCCGACCCAGTTAAGCAGTGATTCCATTCGCACCCTTCTCCACCGACCGCTGTTGTTTTCAATTTTTTTCTGGGTTGGACAAATGGCCTCGCCGCCGAGCTCGGAATTCCCGGGTATGTTTTTTCTCCATCTGGTGGGTTGGCGTTGTCAGTGTAACGGAAGGGGGCCATCGATGTGTTCAGTGACTACATAGGTGACGTCTAAACCGGCGAAGCAGACAAGGTGTTCCAAAATCCAATTGGCGGCGGGGTGAGAAAATGGGGTAGATCTTCTCGAATCCATTGCGACACATCAGATCCACACGATTGATGCCGTTGGTGAGCCTGTAAAACAGAAGGGGTTATCAGAAACATAAAATTTAGGGGGACAAAAAAAAACGGAGACAAAAATTAAAAAAAAGAAAATTAAAGAAGAAGGAACCTACGATTCTCTAAACATAAAGGCTAGAAGCCATAGGGAGACCATTGAACGTTTGGTTTTCAGTTCCCTCTTCACTTTTGCCAATTCGCTTTCCATGGCCGGATGATCGGAGAAGACCGGAGAAGGAGATGCTATCCAGAAGCCATAAAAAAAGCTTTTTGATTTTTTTAATTATATTAAATTTTAAATTAAAGAAATAGGAAAAATAAATTTTTTTGTTGGGTCAAACTAGTGGGCCCCACAATCAGTATAAAATAATAAAAATTAAATATTTGACGGAGAAAACCGTTAAGTCTTCAAAAATTTTGTTAAATTGACTAAAATTGACGAGAAAAATATTTTAGGGGATTGTTTTTGCTAATTAAAAATTCATTGTGAGTTGATCTTATTACCGTTAAAAGTTGGGGGACGAAAAGTGTATCCGATCCAATTGAGAAACTAATTAAAAACACAAGGGAGAGTACTTAATGTTAATGGAGGGTTAACAATCTAGCACCCCTAAAATCAGAACTTCTTCGGAAAGTTTACTTTCAAAATTTCTCAGCGAACATATTGTCGTGAAAAGAAAGAGCAAAGAGTGAAATATAGACTATAATGGCTCACAGTTCCACTGGGGTTGATTCTGTTGTTCATGCGCTTGGGCAGTTAGATATTCAGCCTGGCTTTCCTGAAATTCTTAGACAGGAGTTGAGATTCCTGAAGATATTCATCAGCTGCCTGACTAAGTGTGAGGGAGCTGATAAAGATATCAATTTGACTAATGCAATTGTTAGTATTGAAGCTATACTGAAAGAAGCTGATGTGGATTCTATTGCTCCTGATTTGTGTACCAAATTTGAGCAATTTGAACCGGAGATCAAAAGACTGAGTGCTGTTTTGTTGGACTCGTTGAAGTCCTTTTCTTGCTCAGGTGATGAGATCTTGGAATTTATCAATTGCCTTTCTGCTAATTTCCAGGATCTTGCCAACATTAAAGCTGATCTTTTTCTTCCGGTAATGAACCAAATCATGGTTCTTGGCGAAAAGCTAAGTTTCCTAAGAATCCTTGTGGATTTCTCTGCTAAAAGATGCACTGACCAGAAAATGCTAGAAGATTTCTTGGATTATGTGAAGGATTTAGTGCAAGATGTGGCACTTATGTCCTTGCTGTTCTTGTTGAAAGGGAAAGATGAAATGATTGCCCAAGGATTGGAAACTACGTTTCTTCATCTACTGCAGAAGTTCAAGCCTTGCACTCCAGAGAGTATCTGGATGTATGTACGACTCCTGAAAGCTTCAAAGTCAACCAGATCTGACAAGTTTCAAAGCGGTGAAATTGTTATCAGGTTTGTCGATTTTCTACTTGAAGGTTTAGTTGTCCCTTTGAAGGATCATGTTGAAATCCTCAAGCAGGGTTTGATATTCATGATAGCCTTCTTGATGGATCCAAAAGAGGAAGCTTTGACAAGCGCTGAAGATGGGCTTTTCACACAAGTTGACCTTCTCATAGCAGAGGTACTTCATCTCATTTCTTCATTTTGCATGGACAAATTAGTAGTACTGGATAGTCCTGATCTCCAAGAAAAGATAGAGAAAGTTAAGGCAGATATTAGAACGCTTTATGTCCCGGTGTTGAGATCATCAGAATTTAATTTCCCTATGACAAATGGTATGGGATTCATCAATTTCTTCTTGGATAACTTGGAGGAAATGATGAAAAAGAACCCCAACAGAATTGCTTTTGCGAAGCATGAAATGATGCTTGTCCACAAGGAGCTTTTGTCCTTTAAACCACTTTTCAAAGATATTATGGAGCTGCAGATAGAAAGAAGGGACCTAAAAGATTTTTGGAGACAAATCATCAATGTTGTGTTTCTAGCAGAACATGTTATCACCTCGTGTTTAACCATAGACCATCCTATTTGGTATGATTTGTTCCATCTTTCAGATGTACTACTTGAGATTAAGCTAGTTGAAATGAAGCTGAAGAAGTGTAGCAATCGAATAAGCGAAGTGAGAATGTCTAGGACGGTCACAAGTTTTGGTCTTCTCCCAATGAGGCAAGTATATCCTTCAAGTCTTGATGCTGTGGTGGGTTGGAGAGATGAGACAAAGACTATAATTGAGAAACTTAAAAGAGGAACAACCCAACTTGACATTGTCTCCATTGTAGGCATGCCTGGCCTTGGCAAGACCACCATAGCAAAAAAAGTGTACCATGATCCATCTATTAAATATTTCTTCAATAGACGTGCATGGTCTTGTGTTTCCCAAGTATATAAGCGTAGGGAGTTGTACTTGGATATTTTAACTGATGTCACTGGTGTTGATGCTCGTGAATCTGACCCCAGCAGTACTGATGATGATTTGGCTGAAACGCTCAGGAAAAGTTTGAAGCAACAAAAGTATCTCGTTGTTTTAGATGACATTTGGAACATTGAAGCATGGGATTGCATAAAAGATTCATTTCCAGATGACAACAATGGAAGTCGAATCATATTTACTAGCCGGATCCATAATTTGGTTTCACAAGCAAAGCTGAATTGCAGTCCCCATCCTCTCCGGTCACTTTCTGATGAGGAGAGCTGGGAGTTACTACAAGGGAAGCTATTCCATGAGGATTGTTCCCCCCCTGATGGTGAACTATCAGAAATAGGTAAAAACATTGCCAAAAACTGTAAGGGGCTGCCTTTAGCCGTGGTTTTGGTTGCAGGTATCCTATCAGGCAAGGATAAAGCATTCTGGAGGCAAATTGAAGAGAGCACAAGTTCACAAGTTGTTAGCGAAGGGTGCATGGATGCACTCGAGCTAAGTTACAAGCACTTACCAGATATTTTGAAACCTTGCTTCCTCTATTTCGGTGCATTTCCAGAGGATAGACTTGTTAAAGCCCGAAAGCTGATGAGCTTGTGGATTGCAGAAGGTCTAATACCAAGAAGTGACACAAAGAGCTCATATGAAGTGGCAGAGGAGTGCTTGTCTGATCTTATCAGTCGAAGTTTAGTAATCCTTTCCGAGAGAAGTTCCAACGGTGGCATAAAGGCATGTCGTGTACATGATCTTATACACGAGCTGTGCTTGGCGAAAATTCAAGAGGATAACTTTCTATTTCGTGTGCATGACAGCGATGTTTCTCATTCTTCCCCGTATCCCAGGAAGTATGAGAACTATCGCTTGTTTATTCATTCTGAATGGACGAAGTTTATCGATATTAAACCTGCAGGTCCATTTGTCCATTCTTTAGTTCTTGTGCATGACATTGGAGCATGGCAAGTATTTCCATCCCCCTCTACCATTTTTAACTGCTTTAAGCTTCTTAATGTGTTGGACTTGGAGTACATTGTAATAGATGGTCCTTTTCCAGAAGAAGTAACATTAATGGTTCATTTGAGATACCTTGCAATCCACTGCCATGCTACAGCACTTCCACCATCCATTGCCAATCTGTGGAGTCTGGAAACCTTAATTGTGAAGGGTTCTGCTGCTGAAATTCCTCTTCCAAGTATCTTTTGGCAGATGAAAAGCTTGAGACAAGTATATGTTCCCGAGTTGTGGCTATATGGTCTTGAGGATCATGAATACGGTCAGTTAGAGCATTTGGACATTTTCTCAACACCACATCTTAATTCAGGAGATGACACAAAAGAACTACTTAGAAGGTTGCCCGGGCTTCGAAAGCTTAAGTGCAATTTTCTTGAGAGACGTTGCTCTAATGATCCTTATAAGTTTCCAGAACTGAGCCGCCTGACTGGTCTCGAAGCACTCAAAGTGTATAGCTATGGCATTGTATTCTTTGGTGAGAATCACGATCAGTTCCCAGCTTTTGATTTCCCCAGTAGTCTCAGAAGATTGACACTGGGAAGGTTTTCCCTGCCATGGAATGCAATATCGATAATTGGGCAGTTGCCTAATCTCGAGGTTCTCAAGCTAAGATCGCGAGCATTTTCAGGAAGAAGCTGGGATGTGGAAGATGGTGAATTCATAAACCTAAAGTCCTTGGAACTCCGGCAGTTAGACATTCAAGAATGGACTGTGAAACATGAGCCGTTTCCCAACCTTGAACGACTTATAGTAAAAGATTGCTACAGCCTTGGTGGGATTCCATCTGGCTTGGGATACATTCCTACCTTGAAGAAGATTGACATGCGTTGGTGTTTCCAAGCCTCGAGATCAGCCAGGGAAATTCTTGAAGAACAGCAGGAAATGGGGAACGATTTCTTAGAAGTTACTGTCTTTGGTTAAAGGAAGTCTCACAGGAGAACATTGAAGTAGCTCAATTAAAGGATCAGGATCAACCATATCTCTGGCTGTAGGTGAAGCGTAACAACACAGATTGAGGCTTCAGTGTTTAGTTTGTTTCGTTCCATCTTACAGTTCAGCTATTTGAATCATGTGTTTCTGGATCAGACTCTGTATCAGGTTTGATAGATTTCTGCTACAAGAAATGGTGAAAAATGGATTCTTCGACTCCGGAAAGCATTCCAAGCCCATTTTCTGGAAGATTTGGGGAGTTCAATTTTCCTTATTTACTTATCCCTTCTATCCTTTTTTTTTTTTAATTTTTTTTTTTAAAAAAAATAAATCCCCATTGTTTGAGTGAAAGTTGTGGAGTGATCGCCCTTAAGGTGTATGTATGACTTCCCATTAAGTGACTTGGAACCTTAAATTATGGGTAATACTGCTGTGATTATTTCCCGGACAAAAACATGCACAAATTTTCAGTTCTAGTGTCCATTTCTGGCTATGGGGATGGCAGTTGTGGGGAGCTGCAAAGAGCATTCATTTCACTGAGGATGTACTGACTCAACATCCATTAGTAGTCATTGTGCTTTTCTGCCTTCCATTATCTTTCTACCATGATGCATTTTTTGCTTCCAAATCTTCTTCCACCACAAAGATTCCACAACAGAATCAACCCAAATTCGGTAGCAATTATAAAGCCTATCCAAAGCCTAAAATCATCATCCCATTTAGCAGCAAATATGGCCAATCTGGTCACTCCGTCTCCCAAAAAAGAGTCGTATTTGTTAAATCAAAATAATTCGATGAATTTCTTTTTTATTCAGCATAGTTCACCAAATGATATGAGGTACATCATACATGGCAAGCTCCAGATGCTTTTTTTTTTTTTGGGAAAACAAAGCTGCTTATTAATTAAGTGTAAAATGGCATCACATTAGTCGCGGGGGGGAGTCCCTAATAACTTTTCAGCTAATGAAATACATTGGATCTGGTACTTTGAAAGTCCTATTGCCAACATTTGTCCCTATCAAATCACTCCATTGATCTCCAATATTTCCAACAATTATGTATCCAGCTTCCACTAGCTCTGTCCTCTTGTTGGATTTGTATTCCACTGATGAATGAGGTTCATTTTGTCCCCTGCAATCAAAAATATTAGAAGAACTAATTAATTTTAAAACTTCAAATTCAACTAAATTCTGGTTGTTGATCGATCATTTACTGAATATTGGGTTTTGGTTGTTATTACTTGAGGATAAGCTTCTCCCATTTGCGATAACCGGCTTTGTTTAGATTGGAGATCCTACTTTGCCTGAGTTTTTCTTTTGTCCCTGATAAGAACACCGGCTTGATCCCAAGAGCTAACACCGTCTTGTATAGACGAAGAACTGCCGGAACTGCGGGCGCATCTCCGGTAGCCACCCACTCGTCAAATCGTGTGGCGTTATATGGAAGTGCCCTGAAGCCATTTCCAAATACAAAATTTGGTCAAAAAAATCGTTTTACATATTTTCTCTGTTCCAAAATTATTATCAAATTTGAATTTTCATTTTTAAGTGTATATGTAATCAATTATTTAGAGTCATCGGTAAGGTTAGATCATCATATGACCAACGTATGACAAAAACCAAATGTAGAGTATATCAAATTAAACAAGAAAGAGGAATGAACTGATTAAATAAATAAATAATGGCACTTTAATCCGCAAAATGGATAGTCAACTCCCTCCTTTTTAAATTGTGACACAATCACAATTAAAAGGTAATCCGACTAATCTGTCACTCAAAAATATATGTATATATATTGATTGAAACAAAGTCAAATACTGCACAATGCAAAAGTGCCAAATAAGTGGCCACTAAAAATCAAAACAACTTTTTTGATGGAATTAATAATTCTAATAAATTACTAATTGTGGATTTCTTACGTACCCAAATTGGACGTCGGATCGAGCATAGTAAGGAAGATTAGAGAGCGTTGTTTCATCAATGTCAAACACCCAAATTTCTTTGCCATTTCCACTCAGTTTAAGGCTCTTAGCATACTCAATCGCAACGTCGGCCACGGCTTCACAATCCTTCCGGTACTGTTTTCCGAGCATGTAATGTCCGACGTAATCTTCGCAAGAGCTCGGCAGCATACCCCAGTTGCGGAGGTTGTAGGTTTCCACCGCCAGGCGCCAGCTGAGGCAGTCGATTTCCGGGATATTCCGGCCGGCCGCCCCGGTTATCGGCCGGAGGAGATGGATTTGGTTTTCTTGGTTACGAACGTTGTTTGAGTCCCTAGGACATGTTGCATGGGAGGTTACTACTAGGCTAAGAAGAAATAAGAGAACTGGCTTTGCCATAAATGATGTTTGACTTAATGTTGGAAAAAAAAAAAAATGAAAGATGAGACTAATGGAGTAAACTAGACAACTATGGGGTTGATTTATATAGAGTACAGAGAGGATTCTGGAGCATAGGAAATTATGAATGAAAATAGTGTGGTGGTATGTTTGAAAGGAATATATAATAAAATATTACAAATTGGAGGTAATTTTAATTATTTAATTTACTGGCATATCTTCTGAGAAAATTGAACTGTGGTTATTTGGAATCATGTTGTTGGTGTTACCCAGTAATTTGGTTACTACTGTACAGCTAGCGTCTGGTTACTATTTGCCTTCATTTTTAGAGCGATGCATTTTTGTAAAGTTTAATGATTAAATATTTTGTCCATGTGATGTTACATAGTTGGAGAATTTTATTTTTTATTTATTTATTTATTTATTTATTTTTTGAAATGGTGAAATTTTGGCATCTTTTTTTCCTGTCAATGCAGTTCAAGACATAAAGTTTTCATCAGAAAGTGGTGCAGGAATATGACATTTTTTAAGATTAAAAAGCACACACACAAACGAATTTTCCCTTGGTATATCCCGTGAAAATATTATTGTTTAGTGAATTAATGAAATAGTTAAACTAGGTGTAGTGTATCTAATATGACTATATACTACTAATATAATATATGTACATTGGTGATAAAGTTAATTCGAATTGCCAACTCTGGCTATATACATGGATTTCAAACTAGCCCACACTGCCTTCTATACATAAATAACGAAGTTGTTGCACCTTACAAATTAGTGTGAAATTAACATTTTATTTTCAAAGTTAATTTCAAAATTCCCATTGTTCATGGATACTGAAAGCTGGTTCCAATCGATGTGACTGGCAATGAATTCCGGTCGACGGAGCTCTTGTTATGCAGCGGAGTTTAATTAGTGAGCATCTAATGGGCTATTGAAGAGTTAATATTGGCTCTTCCTCAAATATGAATCGAAGTTATGGAATTAGTATGACATTTTGTCAGTGATTTTTCAAAAATATTACTGTCGCAAGTCAACCATGATGCCACTAACCACAACTTAAAACACTTTATTCAGCATCTCAGCTAAAGAAAGTAGTTACTAGTACATAATCACCACGGCCTTATTGATAAATATAGAATGGCGATCAGAAAGAGAAACTTAATAAATTTCCAAATTCATCAACCAATGAAATACAAAGGGTCAGGTACTTTGAAAGTTCGAGCCCCAACATTGGTCCCCAGCAAATCACTCCATTGATCTCCAATGTTACCAACAATTATGTACCCTGCCTCCACTAGCTCTGTCCTCTTGCTTGATTTGTATTCCACGGCAGAACCTTTCTCATTTTTCCCCCTACAATTAAAGCCAACATTTTTTCACACAAATAGTCTCAATTACCTTCCCTTTGTTAATTTGGTTATTACTTATCAATCTAGTGCTTCATCGATAATTTGCCCTTTCATAAATCGGTAAAACTAAAAATAGTTTAAAGGGGAAAAAAAAAAGAGAAATTGAAAAGGGTTTTAGTGAGAATTACTTGAGGATGAGCTTCTCCCAATTGTAATAACCGACTTTGTGTAGATTGTCAACCCTGACTTGTTGATAAACCTCTTTAGTCCCTGACAAGAAGACCGGTTTGATACCAAGAGTTAACAGAGTTTTGTATAAACGAAGAATTGCCGGAATGGCTGGTGCTTTTCCTGTTGCCACCCACTCATTAAACTTTGTATCATTATATGGCAGTGCCCTGAAACAAGAAGAAGAAGAATATCAGTATTGTATTCAACAACATGAGTACAAATCAAACAAGCCCAGATAACTGATACTTAAAAAAAAATATAATCACTCTGTCCTAAAATTATTATTCAGTTTGAGATTTTATTTTCAGTATAATTTAAACTAAAATTGAAAATTTAGAATAATAATTCCGGGACGGAGGAGTATTTTTCTAGGATGGAGCCTGAACTCTAATTTCGGAACGGAGAGATCTATATTATAAATTTAATCAAGTACGTACCCAAATTGGACGTCAGATCTAGCGTAGTAAGGCAGATTAGAGAGTGTGGTTTCATCAATATCAAACACCCAAATTTCCTTGCCTTTTCCACCAAGTTTGATGCTCTTAGCATACTCAATCGCAGCGTCGGCCACGGCATCACAGTCGTCCTTGTACTGCTTCCCCAAAATGTAATGTCCGACGTACTGTTCACAAGACATGGGCACCAAATGCCAGTCACGAATGTTGTTGGTTTCCACCGCCAGACGCCAGCTCAGGCAGTCGGTTTGCGGGACTTTCCGGCCGGCTAACCCGGATTTTGGCCGGAGGAGATGGATTGGAGTTGCGATTTCTTCTCCATATGAGTAGGTTTTGTCGGTTAGGCTGCGGATTGATGGGTTCTTATCATTGGTGCATGTTGCTTGGGAGGTTACTGCTAGTGCAAGAAGGAGGAACAAAAGAATTGAGGTTCTCATTATGGTGATTTTGTTGAATTGTGGAAGAAAGCAGAAACAGGGGAAAACAGAGCAAACTCGCGTTTTATGCTTTGTATATATAGATGGAATTCACCTGCCCTCCTCCATCCCACAATTATATGTGCTATAATTTGGCTCACCATATCATACTCTTTTTGTGGAGGAAAAAATTTAGACCCTTCGAAATGAATGACTAGTTTAATTTTTAATTTTTATTTTTTTACTTTTAATGTTCATTATTACTTTATCTATTTCAAAATGACTGCATCGGAAGTTAAACAATAATGAACTATATAGTACAAAAAGATTTATCTAATTTTTTTACTAACTCTATTTATTTATCTGTCGCATTAGAGTCAATTTTGTTTTTATTCGTAGCATTCACTTTCATCCCTTGTTTCTCTCTACTTTTAATAACATACAATATTAATGACAATTATCTCTTTTTTATACTCTAATTTCAAAATTTTGTAGAGTTTAGATAGTTTTAATTACACTTAAAAATTAAAGAATCAATCATTGTTTTCTTAATAACTATAACTATGCAAACTCTGAAACAACGAATAAAAAGCAAAATGAGGTAGTATGTATTACCCCACCCACATCACTGAAATATTGGTATTTGTTAGTTTTTTTTTTAACAATAATTCTTTTATGTATAACCCCACATCATTAAAATATTGATATGTGTTGTTTTTTCTGGACAATAATATCCAATTGGTATGGGTGACTTGGTGTGTCACACATTTGTGTTAATAAACAGTACAGAAAAAATAGAAAGAAAATGAAAAAAATCGCCGCAGAAAATCCAAGCTATAAAAGACATACTTTGACCGTGATAATTCATTCGGTACGTACCTGTCAATTTGTGAAATGATTAAAATGCAAAAAGTGTCCAAGTATCTTGCTCCCTTGGGCTACCCATTAAAAGATATCATCAAAGGCTAACATATTTTCAGAGTAATTGAAAATTGAAAAATTATGGTGATTTGTATAAGCAGATTCAAAATGATTAAGCGAACAAGATATTTTAAAACGGAGGTAAATATGGTTATGATTAATATCAATCCTAGACTGTTAGGATGGTAACTAAGAATATGGTTATGATTAATTCAATCCTACCGACAGAGCCATTTTACTTTTCTTCCGACAAATGACTTGAATACCCATTCACTGAACTGCGTTGTGGTGGACATTATTTTTACCCTTTTTCATTTTGGTGTGGATTTTTTTTTTTTCCGCATTATGAACAGATAATTTCTTTACTATTTGTGTGATTTTCATCATCCCTAAACGAGAAGACAAAAATTATCAGGAAAGTCCAGATTGCAGGACTGGACCATTTGTACAATCAATTATGGAGATGGAAATTGGCCATAACAATTAGCCATGTGATTCTTATGCCAGAATATATGAAAGCCGTAAAGGATGAGACAGGTTAATTCATTCATGCTCCAATCAAAAAGCCCCAATGCAGCAGGTATGGCGGATAAGAAAACAACTTCTTCTTCTCCTCCTTCTTCTACTATTGCAGCTTGATCTGCATCAACGTCAAGTATCAAACAAGACAAGTATAAGCAGCAGACCTATAACGGCTCTCGTATATACCAATCATTTACCTTATTAACTTATCTGTCGTTTTTTCTAACTCAACAATAAGTCGATGGGTAGAAAAATAATGATACAAATACTTGCGATCACTCGTGTGTTGTCTATCCTACCCCCGACAAATGAGTCGACAAAATGCAAAATCATTATACATATACCAGCGTCGACTTATTCGTCGACTTTATTATCTCGACAAAAAACTCGATGGATTACAAAATTATGATTCAATTATCCGCGTCGACTTATTGGTCGCCTTTAACAGCCTGATGACCAAGTCGACGCCTTTCAAAATAATGTACTCAGTTACTGCGTGGACTTGTTCGTCGCATTCTAAACTCGATGAACAAGAAGATGAATTAAAAATTTTTATTTAAACAGGCACCGGCTCAACCTGTTTGTCAATATTTCTAGCCAAATGAATACGTCGATGAGATTCAATTTTTTTTTCCCTACTAAATAATACAAATCATAAAAATTTAATAATGAGCTATTTTTTCCAAGATCGAAACAATAATAAATACTTTCACCTTAAAAAAAAACAATTCGACGGCCGGTGAAAATATGATACAAAAACCTACATCGGCTTGTTCAGTGCCCACCCAATATTGATTAAAAAAAAAAGTCGAAGCTTGCAAATTATGATACCAACAAAGAATTCGACGACTTGCAAATCATGATACAAAAAATTTCACCGGCTTTCTCGTCGCCTATTCTATCTCGACAAATAAGTCGATGGATTTCAAGGATTAGCCATAAGGATTATCCATGTGGTTATACATCTAAATATAAGATAGCCAGCAGGGATCGAGACAACATTCATGCTTCAGGCATGCCGCCAACCCCCACACCCCCACACACACACACACACACACCCACCTCACCAACTGCTGCTTATTTAATTGAACATACAAGTATCAAAGACAAAGTAGACAACGCCAACGCCAATATATAATGAACTCTCGTCATTCATCGTTCTATGCTTCGATTGTTCGGGATCAATAAATTGCTCGAAATTTACGATACAAATACTCCAGTAGACTAGTTTGTCACGTACCTTCTCGACAAACAAGTTGACTTCGGTTCAAAAATTATGATACAAATACTTGCGTTGACTTGTTCGTCGCGTTTCTTGTCTCCATGAATAAGTCGACGGGCTTCAAAATTATGATTCAAAATACGCGTGTCGACTTGTTCGTCGCTTGTAGAACCTGATGATCAAGTCGATGACGTTCAATATACTTTACTCACGGCTCACGTTGACTTGTTCGTCGCTATCTTAACCTGGTGAATAAGTTGACGAAGCACAAAATTAAAAATTTTGATCCAAAGTAGCACGGACCCGCGGTGCTGTTACTAGCTCAGTGGATATGTCCATGAGTTTCAAAGTTTCGCAGTAAATAAGTTCGGGCTTGTTTGGACAATTGTTTGTTTTAGTTTTTGGTTTAGTTTTTGTTTTGAGTTTGAGATGTAATTTAAAATGTGGTTTGAGATAAAATTTAAAAAGTTGTTTGGGTAGTATTTTAAATAAAATAATACTCTCTCTGTCCCAAAATTATTGTCCAGTTTGAGATTTCATTTTTAGTACAATTTGAACTAAAAGTGAAAACCCAAACTGGACAATAATTATGGGACAGAGGGAGTAGTATTTTTACACCACCACCAGACCACCTCCACCATCAAAGCCGCAGCCAGACCACCCATTGCCGCCACTGGACTACCGTCGGCAGGCGACTGCAGCCGGATTTCGGCCAACTCGTGACTGTCGGCGGCGTCCGGTGGTTGTGGATAAAAATTATGTAAAAATAATAATTTTAAAAAAGTAAATAAAAAAATTGTTTGGGTAGTATTGTGTTTTGTGTTTGAGATGTGTTTTAAGAGGTAAAATAAGACAAAAGGCAAACCAAAAGGTTGGCCAAACAAGACCGAAATAACCTTGTTTATTACATTTACATCGATGAGATTCAAAATATTGTTTCTCCAAATTGGAAAAACAATAGTAGAGTCTCATCCCTAGCGAATTACTTGAAGTCTTTGAGTAGAATTGGTAAAATTTTAATTACTATAATTTAAAAAATTAAAATAAAAGATAATAAAAGACTAGGTTCTCGCCATTATAAAGTATTCTTTACCTAAGTATTTAAGATTACTCAATATCTATATATTTAAAATTACTTCATGTTCGTGACATGATTCTCACAGCCAATCTATAAATGAATTTCTATCCCTCAATCTCTATCCTTTGATTAAGTTACGTCGAAGTGAAACAAGTATTTTGGACTTACCATTCAACTAAAAGCAATATTGATCGCGAAGTCAAATATAGTTCAGGGACATTGTTCTGAGATTATTGCATTTGGAAGTCAAATTTTGTTCTGCGTCATAAGTCATTCAAGAGTTTTCAACGAAATCATTTGATCTAAAACGTTGGGGGTTCATTTGGCAGGTTTCTAAGAAGTTATGGGTAGATACTGTAAATGACCCAAATTATTTCGGTCGTCGTGGCACAAAACAGTTTTCAAAATTCCCGGGAACGGTCTCCAAAATCAGAACTCCCCTCCATGCCAGAAAACCTAGAACACCCGGACGACGTCGTATTTGCCTCTCATAGCGCCACAGGCCTCAGTCAGTGTGGCGGACAAGTTTTTCGAACTTGCCCCCCAAATTGTG
Organism: Oldenlandia corymbosa var. corymbosa; assembly: GCA_949775105.1. Classification (NCBI taxonomy): domain Eukaryota; kingdom Viridiplantae; phylum Streptophyta; class Magnoliopsida; order Gentianales; family Rubiaceae; genus Oldenlandia; species Oldenlandia corymbosa. The sequence continues at coordinate 26,159,596 of OX459124.1, forward strand.
AATCAAAATTTGCCCACTTCGCCATGCTGTTGAAACCCTAATAAAGTTTTTCCCCCATCTCCATCTCTTGCTACTGACTCATGCAAGCTGCAGATATGAGGTTGCTCTGCAAGCTGTATCAAGCCACGAATGATCTCGTCGCTCTATCCTTTCGGAAGGAATCGATGCGTGCCATCCGTTTCCTATCTGTAAAATACCCCCAAACCCCTTCATTTTCCCGCCAATATCACTCCTCGGTTGCCCTCAGATGCTCTGAACATGCTGCCGAAGCAATTGATCTTTCCGCCGGCTGGAAGTCCGATTTGGAGTCCGTAAACTCCCTTTCGACTTCGGGAAGCCTCAACGATGACAGTAACGTGGAGACTTTTTACGACCCGATGTCCGGGAGTGTGAGGACGAGGGCTGTAAGATATCGGAAGGGAAAAGGCAGTAGCAGCGAGGATAGTGATGACAACAGTGGTAGTAATGGTTTGTCGAATTACGAGGTCGGGGGGTCTAGGGTTTATGGGGATATTATTGGGAAGGCAAATAAGAAGGGGAAGAGTAAGGCTGTTTGGGTGTGCTCTAGTTGTGGCAACTCGAATGGTCAGTGGTGGGGGAGTTGTCCTTCTTGCAAGATGGCAGGTACTATGAAGCGTTTTTCTGTTGGAGAAGCAGAGAGTACTGACGGTGGAGCTAAAGTGAGTGGGATTAAGGTCTCGGAGAATATAGCGCGGACTTGGCTGGGTCAGAGTTCTACTGATGCTGGTGTTCCTATTAGGCTCTCCGATGTGAATAGAGCAATCAGCCCAACGGATTGGCGAATTCCGCTGTAAGTTTAATTTCCTTGCTTGTTTGTGTGAGGTGGATCTCAGTTGTTTGCTTAACTTGTTGCAATTTTGGTTTGCTATTGCATTGGTGTTTGGCTCATTAGAGTAAAACAGGTGCAAAATGACTTATGCATGATTATGTGTTTAGCTGTGGCTTTGGAAATTGGGTTTTAACATGTTGTTGTGGTGCTGGATGAGTGGTAATGAAAGGAACTAATTCCAGTAATCTAGGAGTTTGTGATGGGCTAATTATTTCTTAAACAAATTGAATTGACTTTTTGGTTATGTGTGTTAAGATCTCTATTACTGGGCTACTACTTTCTGATCCAAATGACACTCCTTGTGTAATGTGTTTGTTCGGTTTATATATTGCTGTTTGGCTTTTCTATGTTTTCGAATTTCCATGTGTCAGGTGCTGACATATTTAGGGAAACTTAGGTTCTGTTTAACCGTCTGTATGAATAGTGGCAGCCATTAACTTGTTTGATTAGTTGATTACTGGTTGTCTTATGGAAAACTGAAGATAATCATGGTGTTTGCAGCTAAGTTATGATAGGTCAATGTATAATACTCATTAATAGACACACAGAGCACAATATATATAATCTTGGACTGTTTGGACTGAAGTTGGAAGGACACTTGGTAGTGTTGTTTCCTATAGAACATATTACATTAAATCTGTTTCCTTGCCACCTCCATTCCTCTGAACTGGTGTGGGTGTATGGAGGCCATCAAATCTAAACTCATCATCAATAATATATAGGTCTGGACTATTTGGAGCTGAAGTTGGAAGGGTGCTTGGTGGTGGTGTTGTGCCAGGTTTGCAGCCTTTACAAAGTTTTGGTTCTATGCCGTCTGCTTGTCTAAATTTTGAATCCTGAAAATTTTCTGTGTTCACTGGGGAATTAGTTATGTGTCTTGTTGGTGACATTGATTTATATTTATTATCATTTCTTCCATCTTTCCTCTGAAGTCACGCAGAAGAGCTTGAGTGGCTCCTTGACTGTATTGTAATTGTAAATCGTGACTAAGCGTTATTTTGAAGAGGGTGCAAATCCTAGAATGCCTGTTTTCTTCAATGTGCAATGGTTAAATACACATGAACATGACAACTAATTGAAGATATATTACCAGCCATCTTGATGAACTAAAACCAAATTTTGTGAGTACTATCATGGTGTGTGCAACCCATAATTAGCTGACACAAACCATTTTGATTGCATCATAAACAGTTTTCAGGGTTCCATTTTCTCATATAGGTAAATGAAACCATGCGTGTGTGAAAGTTATAAATTATTAGTTCTGCAATTCTGCTAGATGTTTACATCCTTAAAAACATTTTTGCCTTATTCCGCAGTTATTTTATATACCTTCATGGATGTTGTGCCTCCTGAATTTGATCATCAGTTGTCATTTTTCTGACTAATGTTTGTATCTGAAAGGCGATCTTTGACTGCTGGAACACTTGTAGGCGGACTTGTTCACCTTTTTTAATTTTGAAATTATGTCTCTATCAGGATCTTTGATTTTAGTTGGGGGTGATCCGGGTGTTGGAAAGAGCACATTAATGTTACAGGTATTGTATTGCTTTAAGCAATTTGTCGAGTTTATCATGTGAGATTTCTCTTGGTTATTTGCCATTCTAAAACTGAATCACGACGTATTATGCTTTCTAAATGTTTTGCTCACATTGAACTTTTGATTTACAATGGAAGATTGCTGCAATAATGGCTGAAGGGCACAATACAGGTGGGCCAGCTCCAGTTCTTTATGTCTCTGGTGAAGAGGTCAGTGCTTGTCTAAATCACCTCTACTCTGGATGAGATCATAAAACCTATTCAGAGTAAATTCTTTGTTTCTTTAGTTCAGAAGTTACGATAGTGTTATGGCGCTTAGGTAGCATTATATATATCCTTAATTATTTGCTGGGAAATATATATAACTTTTGGGGGTTATAAAATGTGATGCATCTTCATTTAACATCAAAATTTGAATAACATGTCTTATTTCAATTTGTATCTTTTGGGAATTGATTTATTTTGTTGTTTATATGGTAGAGCATTGAACAAGTTGGGAACAGAGCTGATCGCATGAAAATTGGGACGACAGAACTTTTCTTGTATTCAAGTACTGATATTGAGGTCAGTTTTTTCTTCTTCTTTTGGATTTCAGTTATACTTGAACAACTTCATAATCTCCTCAAGTGGAATATAATTGCTTCCTGACTCTCTGCTACCCACCTAAACATTAATTATGTTTTGATGTGAACTTATTCTCTGTCATCAGTCAACATCACCACGGTTCACTTTAAATTAAGAGAGATTTTTTTACGACCTTACTTGAACCGGATCTGTTCTATAGGCTCCAACCTCTGTGTCCTTGAGTTCTAAAAAGAGTATTCGTTTAATACAAGTATTGTTATATGTATTTTTAAACGTTTTCTGCTACGAGTTACCAAAATATTCATCCTGACATAAGAAGACAAAAGGGTGTGAATGAATAATTTTCCATCTTAGATTACTATTCTGAATTATGATTTCTTTACAAGCCTTTTAACCCACTCCCCCCTTTTCAGGACATGTTAGCAAAGGCGCAACCTCTTTCCCCTCGGGCCTTGGTGGTTGATTCGATTCAGACAGTTTACCTGCAGGGTGTGACTGGAAGTGCAGGAAGCATAACGCAGGTTCACAACTTTCTGTGGCGCTTTATTTTGTTGCCTGAAGGTCTAAAGAAGCTTTGAATACTGGTTAAATGTTTTGGTTGACCTTTTTAATGCACATTTTAGCCATTTCAATGTAAGATGCTTTATATCCTTTCTTCTTATCAAAAAAAGTTTCTATAATTGAGGTTATATGTGTCAGGTAAAAGAATGCACTGCTGCCTTGCTGCGGTTTGCTAAGAAGACAAACATCCCAATCCTTTTGGTAAGTATGAAAGAAGATAAGTAAGTCATATTGATATCCAAAATGGAACAGAAAGACACAAAATAAATTAGAAACATGTGGGGTATGAAAGAGTAAAAGCAGTCTCATTGAATTCCAAACAGAAGGGAGTGCACAAAATACATTAGAAAAATTTGAGGCCTTTGCTTAGTATTATTTGTGCTCTGAAGTCTGTCAGTTAGTAGTCTATTTGATTTGTCGTGTGGCCAGATTTACGTTTACATTAATGACCAGCATGTCTTTTATTTTCAGGCTGGGCATGTGACTAAATCTGGAGATATAGCTGGACCCCGTGCTTTGGAGCATATTGTTGATGTTGTGCTATATATGGAGGTGGATGCATCTTCCTTATTCTTTTTTTCTCCGCATTTGTTACTCTGTAGGCTATTTGTATCTTATGTTACCCTTTTTAAGATCCACCTGCTTGTTCATTTTCCTTTTTTCCACATTATGCTAGATGAAGGTTTTTTTACGCTGATGCTCAGAATCTTTTGTAATTTCTAGAATATGTAACTTAATATGATATTGTATTCGGTTCAGATCTTTCTGATCAATATGGAATCTACGCTTGTGTGTTTATTGTTTGTGGATAAATATTGTAATGCCGGATGAGGCCAAAAAGCTGTCTCTGACCAGGCTATACCTTTATTCTTGAGTGTGCTGAAAAATGAGTTTTGCTTCTTTTACTCATTAGTCAACTAGCTCTACATTTTAGATTGATAGCAACTCTTATTTGGTCATAGAACCTCATATTGGAGAGTGCCAACTTTCTTCTTTTCTGTTGTTTCCTATCTTTTTGCGTAGATTACTGCCTTTAAGCTTTTGATTTTGTGAATATATGTCCCTCTGCCTTTAGCTTAACAAAAACTAAATTTTCAGGGGGACAAATCTTCTTCTCATCGTCTGCTTCGATCTGTGAAGAATCGGTTTGGAACCACGGATGAGGTAACTATCAGTTTCCATGTATTAGAAATCATCTACTCTATATATGATTATGTAGAATTCATTTATGTGGCTACCCACAAATTTAGATTTACTGCACCGTTTTCTTTTCAAGTTTGTAAATTAACTGGTCAGGTACTTTTTGTTGAAATGATTTCTGCTCTTGTGGTATCTTCCATTTCTGTTAAAATATTTGGGTTAACCAGTAATTGTTCTGCTGTCAGCTTGGAGTTTTTGAAATGTCGCAATCTGGATTACAAGCTGTTTTTAATCCCAGTGAGATATTTATGAGTGAAGAGCAGTCAGATTCAGAGTTCTTAGTCGGTTTAGCTGTGGCTGTAGTTATGGATGGCTCACGGGCTTTTCTCATTGAGATTCAGGTATACCTTAGCAGATTAGAGTTGATCTTGATGTATATTTCCGCTGTAGGCATGCTCTGCTTAGGTTTATTAACTTGAAATTAAAGCATGGATTTTTAATTTCAGCGAACATTGTAAATGGCTTATGATCTTCTGTTTGTGTTCTTCTTGAGTTTCTGACTTAACACTGTAAACATAAATTTGATTGGTGCTTGCGTAGGCTAAAGAATTGGTGTGCTTTTCAAGGTAAACATTTTAAAAGATTTTTATTTTTATTTTTTTAAACAGAAAGAATTGCGATGTTTTGTTTTCCAATTATGATTTGCCTTCTTTAAGTGTAATCATCATGCAAAGGGTTTGCTAATCCCATTTATTATTTGCATGGTGTTATGTTTAATTTTTTATAAACGTGTAGTACCAGTGTTAATTCTAGTTTGAGAGTCTTAGTTTAACTCGATCATTTTGACTGTTATGATTATGGATTTTTATCTTTGTTGGCAGGCATTGTGCGTATCGGGTTCATTCACAAGACAATTAAATGGTGTTCATGGGAGCAAAGCCGAGATGATAGCTGCCGTAAGCGATCTGTAGCTTCTTTAAACTGAAGGTGCATGCTGAATTGACATGAAGGGTATTGCATTTAATTTAGCTTCACTGTCCTGCTGTAGGTTCTTATGAAACAAGCTGGAATAAAGCTGCAACAGGATGTAAGCATCTTTCTGGATCTAATTTAATTAAGTTGATTAAAGGAAGTTGCCTTTCATGGATGTTATATTTTTTTGTCTCTGCTATTCTTTCTTAAAGTATGTCTTTTCTCATTCTGGAATGTAAATATGCTCTGGTAGCTATAAGATAACATTATGGCAGTTGAATTTGGAGGACTGCTGTGAACTTTTGTGGGCAAATGATCATAATGTGTGGATGTAAGAATTTTATTTTATTATTTGTATATCTTTTTGGCATGATCTTGACTGTAAGATGAAATGCCTTCTGCAGTTGAGTTTTGTTTGTTTTTGAAGGAAAAGTAGATTAAATAAAGTATTTACAAAATGTCAATCTGTCATTATTAGAACACTTTTTTGTTAATTGCTGTAGTTTATGTATGGTTTTGAAGATTCTATGACCTAAAAGGGTTAAGGAGACATAGCGAGGGTGTAAGAATGAAACCGGAGCTGAGATTACATGGACAATATAGTCCAAATGGCTGTGCTGGGTTAACGATACCAAACTTCATGACATAGAACTTTTACTGTGCACATCTCTTGCTGAACAGTTTTTATATCTCCTTAACTTCTTGCTGTCAATTGTAGGCACTTTTTATCAATGTTTTGAGTGGTGCTAAGGTATCAGAGACTGCCGGAGATCTTGCCGTTGCTGCTGCAATTTGCAGCAGGTAATACAAGTTAACATCCAAGATTTTTATTTTTCTTCAGATGCAACGGCATATAGATATATTTTGGGAGTCCTTTTTTGCTTCTTTCTGTCCATGTGACGCTTGGTATAGAAATTGAGTCTAAGACTGTTGGCTGAGCAAATGGTTTTTGTCTCTTTCAGGGAGTTTGTTGTAAATCTTAGATATTTAATGGATACGTGATTAAAGTTTTTGTGCATTTGTCTGTACGTTGTTATTATGGTGTTGTGCTTATTTGTTTACAGAGGTAGTCGTTGGGTTAATTTTTGTGCGAATTGTAAAAAACGTAGCTGAAATCATGTTCCGGTGCTGCACATCCTACATTTAGTGTTTTGCTTGAAGTTTCTTTTAGGCTTTAATTGATTGATGTGTTGTATGTGTATCACTCTTTCTTGCTTCTTTGTACTCTTCCAGTCACTTGGAATATCCTATTCCGAAGGGGGTTGCATTCATTGGAGAAGTTGGCCTTGCTGGGGAGTTACGTACGGTATGAAACTTCTTAGCTTTCATCAATCTGTATAATCGATGTGAATGATGGTTAAAGCTGAAGTACTGCTTTTACTGCCTTTTTTCCACACTGACTTAAAGCAGTATTTTGACATTAATAAAAAGTACTGCTCCAGAACCCATGATGCATCGTTGATAACTAAGCTTTAAGCTGAATGCAAAAGCATTCTTCTTTGCTGCTGTGGTGAGTTTTTTTGCGGTGTCCATGCAGGTACCAAGAATGGAGAAAAGGGTTAATACACTGGTGAAGTTGGGTTATAAGAAGTGTATTGTTCCGGCATCAGATGTGAAATTTTTGTCGACTCTGGATCTTGGGGAGCTTCAGATTGTTGGGTGTAAGAATTTGAAGGATATGATTAACAAAGTATTCATAAGATCATGAGAAATGATGGGTAGAACTCTGGGTATGATGTGTATATTGGGGCGAGTAATTTTTGGCATAGATGACAAGTTGAAGTTTTAGGGTATGATGATGTATATATGGGACTGATACTTTTGGCAATGGATTGTGGAATGCAATTCCGGCTAATTTACGGTTTTGAAGCGCCGGAGCCTTAACCTTTAAACGTGTCTATCTGGACCGTTTGCAACATGACTGCTGGTTCAGTTCTCTTCACTAATTTTGCATAATTAATACCAAACCTACACTTCCACAGAAGTAAAATCACTTGTTAGTTGTTATCATAGATTTTCCCCCTTCATTTAATGATTAACAACTACGTACACCAGCTGTATATTAGTATTAATTCAATCCTCATTCTTTCTGGAGTATTCCAGAGACTTTCAAGTGATCTTAATTCGACCAACTAAAAAGTTGAGAATTGTATGTTTATAGCAAGGGTACACGCTTATGAAGAGAAAGCCGCAAATGAATCCAAAAGGACCACACGTTACAAAACATACTTTATCATCTTGCATTTTTAGTTTTTTTTTTTTAAGTGTAAAGATAAATTTATTTTGTGAATGTATGATTTGTGGTTTGACTATGCTGTTTTAGCAATGGGATCAAGGGGGTAATCTTTTACTACTTGTTATCCTAATCCTTTCTTTATTCTATCTATAAATGCAATTTCTCTCTCCATGAAATCCACAAATGTGTAAGAGATTACGGAATCAATGCTTTACTATCCACAAGAGGAAATGTAAAGAAATCAATCAAAGTTGACATTTAAATGAAAGAGTTTATTAGTCCTCTTTACCTCTTTTCTAGTTAACACTTGACAAATGGCTTTACTTTAGTCTTTAGAGCAAGCAATAATAAGGCCAAAAGGAAAAATGTCTGAAACACCCCATTTTGAGAATGAAAAACAAAAAAAAAAAAAAAAGAAAGTTCATTTTAATCTCTGTACGGGTGTTTATGTACATTTTTGCTCCTAATCGTGTCTTTTCAGGTTTATGTACGATTTGATGTTCAAAACAATTTATTAATACTTATTAATTTGAATTAAGTTGGGAATTTTTTATTTTTTATTTTTTATTTTTCCTCTCCCAAACAACACTTATCAGGGTTAGATGTATGCTACATATCAACAGTCAAACTGTGTCCATGGCTGCAATAATAATTGAAAAAGTTGACTGAAAAAGAATTTAGAAATAAAGACAAAAATTGCCGAGAGCCAATTGGGGTCAATATCGAATTTAAAAATAAAGGACTCGCCATTGCATGTAGCAAGAAGAGCCACAACACATGATCCCACGAGCGCAATAAAGAAGGTAGAGATTAGAGAAGAGAGAAAAAAGAATAAATTTATCACACGCAACAGTTTTTCATCGTTCTTCTTCTTCTTTCTCTTCAACCAAAATTCCTGAAATATAGAGAAGAAAACGAAAGACAACACGAAAACGCATTTGGTCATTGGTTAGAACATTTATATATTTGCCGACCAGACACCAGATCACCCTTACGATAAAATTCCCAACACGACAGTCCACATCCCCATAGTGCGCTTCCGAAGCTGATTCTCTGTTTTTTTCTCCTTTTCTTTATCATTTTTTTTGTCCTCCTGGACTTATATATTCTTTGGTTTGATTCTCTTTTCTGGGACTTGGGACTTGGGACTTCATTAGATCAAACCCATTGTTTTGTTCGGGTTCTGTTATTTCATTAGTAAGCTCTCCTCTTGTGTTTCTCTCTTCCTACAATTAGTCACCGCCTTTGATACAAAAGTTTGAATTTTTATTTTTTTTTTGAATTTAGGTGGAGGATGAGGACAAGGAGGATTGGTATGTGGATCCCTCGGCTAACTTGTGCAGAGGAACAGAATTGAAGGTTAAAACAGCTGAATTTTTCGTTTTGGGTTTGAAACGATGACGAGGGAAAAGAGGGACATAAGGCCGGTGCTGTTCAAATTTGGGGTAGCTTTGGCTTTCTCTCTTGGTGGGATTCTTTTTAATTTTTTGAGGAACAAACGGAATAAGCCCTCTGCATCCCAATCTTCTCCAGGTTTGATCCTCTTTCTCCTTTTTTTTTAATAATTTTTTTCTGGGATCAAAAGTTTTAAGTTTGTCTTATGGGTTTCCTATGCTTCAATACAGAGCATCAGAATCAGGCTAACTCTTCTTGTGAAAGGATTGAGCACAAGAATGATGATGAGGATGATCATGCTTTGCAGAAAACGCCCAATTATTGCCATTTGGAAGGAACCGCCTCTGAAAAAGATGTATGTTTTGGGTTTTTCTCCTATTTTCTTTTGACTTAAAATCTGTTGATTTCGAAGTAGGGTCTATCTGCATTTATGGAAGGTTTTTTGGCTAGTGCTCTCTGTATAATTTGAAGTACTGAAACTTTAGTGATGCTCATAATTATGTATTTATTAGCTGTAGGTAGAGGTTATTCAATGCACTGTATTTTTGGAATCACAGTTTGGAAGATCTGATTCTTACCTTTAGATTACCTCAGAGGATTGAATCTAAGATTATGCTAATTTTGCCTTAAATTAGGGGTAGAGATAGACCTTTTTGGAATCACCTCACTGAGTTAAGAATTTGATAAACAAACAATTTTGCTTCCACTTCTCAATCAAATGATTAATAGTTTCATAAATGACCATCAGCTGGAAATATTTAGTTTTACCAAAATAGATGTTGAATGATGTGATTTCTCTGGAATCTTTCCAACTCTTATGTTTGTGCTTTGCTGGTGACTTTATATGATTGTGTTGGATTATAAAAGGACCAAAGCTCGGTTAAAAGGATGGGTTAGGTGTTGTGAAGAGGTTATCGCATTGAGCTAACTGAACTTTTGGATGTTGTTGCAGGAGTCTGCATTGCTCCCGAATAGCACCAGTGATAATCATCTATGTAACTTTTCTCCAAGTAAGAGATCGAGCGGGGATAAAGAATCATATCTCTTGCCAGAGTTCAATGATCTAGTAAAAGAGTTTGATTTGGTTGCCATAAAAGGTAATTTTTCCCCGAGGAAAGATGTGGAAGTGCTTCCAAATGGATCAGCAGCTAGCAGTAATGAGAGGACGGACCAAGAGCAAGAAATTAAGAGGCTAAGGGACATGGTTACAACTCTTACTGAAAGGGAGAGATGTCTTGAGATTCAATTGCTGGAGTACTATGGTCTTAAGGAGCAAGAAACGGCTGTCATGGAGCTTCAGAACCGATTAAAGATAAACAACATGGAGGCTAAGCTTTTCAATCTCAAAATTGAGTCATTGCAGGCAGATAAGAAAAGGCTCGAGGAACAAGTAGCTGATTATGCAAAAGTTGTCACAGAGCTGGAAGCGGCCAAAGGGAAGATTAAGCTACTCAGGAAGAAATTAAGATCTGAAGCTGAGCAAAATAGGGAGCAGATCTTGGCCCTAAAAGAAAGAGTTTCAAAAGTGCAAGATGCGGAAAAGAATGCTCTTTCAACTGACTCGGATATCCAGTCAAAACTGCATAAACTGGAGGATTTCGAGGAGGAGATGAAGGAACTAAAGGAATCGAATGAGAGTCTGAGGGTAGAAAATTCTGCACTGGCTCAAAAGATAGATTATTTGCAAACAATTGCAAGTTCTATTTTAGATGATGAAGAGGTTATTTTCTTCTTTTCGCTTCTCTCATTTATTTTCCCTTGTCTTTTTCAGCTTCCTTTACTGACAATTATTTTCCACTTTCGTTGCTGTCTACTCTTGATAGACTCAAACCTTGAGGGAAGAGAGTAACCGTCTAAGAATCCAAAATGAAGATATGGCTAGAGAAATGGAGCAACTCCATGCAGCTCGTGTTGCTGATATTGAAGAACTAGTTTACCTCAGATGGATAAATGCTTGCTTGCGCTATGAGCTGCGGAATTATCAGGCTACCCCGGGTCAAACAACTGCAAGGGACCTGAGCAAATCACTAAGTCCCAAGTCTGAGGAGAAAGCTAAGCAATTAATACTTGAGTATGCACACAAAGAAGGCAGCACAGGGGATAAGGGAATAGATATTGCCGATTTTGATTCTGATCGGTGGTCATCCTCAGCTTCTTACATTACTGAATCTGGCGATAATGATGATTCATCGTTGGATGTTTCATCGACCAGTAAAACACACAACTCGACAAAGACAAAGATTTTCAGTAAGCTCATTCACATACTACGAGGAAAAGGTAGTCGCCATCTGAAAAGGAGTTCATCGCTGGATTTGGCCGTGCCTGCTGAAGATTTGTTAGGGAGGAGTTCGAGTCTCTCCCCCCGATGCAGCAATGGCGCATCACCTGGGGCATTTTCTGGTACTGATGCCTTCAATACAAGATCAAGGAATTCATCGCAGAGCTCATCTAGACTCTCTCTTGATCTCCAAAGAGATACATATTTTCAAGGATCAAGGAGCATCAGAAGGGACGATAGCATCAAATCAGAACGTGTATATGGAAAGAGCCACGACGATTCATCCTTCCTTTACAAAGTAATCAATCCCATCTCAGAGGATGTTGCTGACACACCTGCAGAGAATCAGCAGCCCGGTTCTAATAGTGATACTCCAAAATCCAATTTGGGAAAGTATGCGGACGCGTTGAAAGACTCGCGGCGAAAACCCTTGTTTCGCAAGAGGTCAGCATCAGTTAGTTCCTTTTGATCACATCGGATGAAGAGATAGATGCCAGTTTTTACTTCTGCATCCAAGTTTTTTCCTCATAACATCGCATACTTACTGGTTCTTATGGCCTATATATATATGTGATAGATAGTAGATGAATGGGGTTTTAGATCAAATTTAACACTGTAAATGAAGGCCATTGAGCTGCCCCTATATCAGTAGTCTTGCTTTTATATAGGCTAATTAGTCAGTAATACCAGTGTACATACATATTTTTGCCTCGAAATCTACCTAGAAAATGCTTTTGTGCATTATAAAAAGTATAGTTTCATGTTGGCTACATTCTGCTTGGATCTTGAAATGGAACTGAGAGTGTAGTAATGCCATCGAATTCCTTACCCTCCTCATACACAGCAACACAATCACTCTCTGAAATCAAGATGGTAAAGAACCTAAAATAATTCTCAAAACTTAAAACCGAATTTTTGGATATCCCAAGTTTCACCAGAAAGGATTTTTCTTTTTCGCTTTATTTCTTTGTATTAAAAATGTAGAAAAGTTATTTAGTAGGTAAATAGAAGTATGGAGAAGGTTGTATGAATTAAAAAGCTGAAAACAAAAGGAATAACTTGTGAAAAAGCAAACAAGCAGTAGCTTTCACAAGGGGAAAGAGTACTTTATAATTTGGTCCATGGTAAAATTCCATAATTTTATTGAGAAGAAAAAAGGATATAAAATCAAAATAAATGGCGGAAATAAAAATAGAAGGCATATATGAATTTACTATGAAATGAAATGCTGTATTTGGGAAGAAAATAAAAAGGAAAAATAATGCAAAAAATAAAAAGGGTATCTACAATTTGAGGATCGGTCACGTGATATTGATTACAAAAGCAATCTTTTGGTACAGAATCTCAAACATCACTCAATCGCCACCGTTAAAACTTAAACCATCATACCATTCCGTTTGAGGGTGATATAGCAAAGGCTCCACGTGGAGAGCCCCCATTCGCGCGTGCGCTTCAGATGCGTATCTTCCGTACAACACCGAGGAGAGAAGAAAAAGAAAGACTAGTGCTGGACGCGACCTCTCTGCCACCAAACAGTCACACACAGTCACACAGTAGTTATAACAAAAATTTCCCGCTTTCCCCTCATTTTCTCCATCTCTCTCACACACACTTTCCGACTGGGTTTTTCCCCTGCTAAATTCGCTCACTACTACTACTATTACTACTTTCTCTCTCTCTCTTCTTTTCCTCAGAGAGAGGAGGGTTTCCAGAAGATGGTGACATTGTCTCTTCACATTCCACCGCCACCACCGTCTGAGGCGGACACAACCTCGTCTCCGGCGGCGGAGTCTGGTCCGACGTCGAGGGGGGTTTCGCTATACGTCGGCGATCTTCACCCGAAAGTGAAGGAGGCGGACCTGCGGCAAGCTTTTGAGACCGTCGGACCGTTGTCTTCCCTTCGTCTTTGCAGAGATAGGGCCACCGGCGACTCTCTCTGCTACGCTTACGTCAATTTCTGCTCACCCGATGATGGTAAAATTTCTCGATTTTCTCTGAATTTCGTGTGCTCTAGGGTTTGGTGATTCGATTGTGTTCTTTTTAGAGCAAAATGGCTCTTTGTTAAGCACGTAAAGACCTGTTGGGGTTCTCTTTGTTGCTCTGTTTTTCTTCAATTTCCTTTCGGTTGATTTCTTTCCTTGTATCTCTTGCTAGTCCTTACAGTCTACGATTGATGTTAACTTGTTTGCGATGTCGAGTTCTGCTCATGTTCTGGTTCATTTTTCTGTTTTTATGTCTCGGATTTTGTTTTTGTCCATTTTTTCTCCTTAGTTCCGTGCAGTTTCAATGTAGTTTGTCAAACAAAACCAGTACATGATGATCCTTTGTGTATGAATCTGCCCTAATTTCTGCAAATTTCTTACTCTCACTAGGAAGGTGGTTATATGTATTTGAATTTTCTGAACATTGTCATTTAGGATTTTCTTTTTCTGGGATGTAAATTTTCTCTAAGCGTACATTTTATCTGAATTTCGTAGGTGCTCTAAGTTTTTAAATGTGTTCTGATAGAGTGGTAGAGCTGGTGTAAGTGTTTGTATTCCCGTGGAATGTCATTCATTTACTTGATTATTTTGATAGCAACGGATTAATTGTTATAGTTTTTCTGTTCTTTATAATCAGCATCTAGGGCTCTGTCTTCTCTAAACCATACGAAATTGGGGGGAAAAGCTATGAGGATCATGTGGTCTCAGAGGGATCCTATTACTAGAAAGAACGGTGTGGCCAACCTTTATGTCAAGAATCTTAGCCCTTCAATTTCCAGTGCTGGTTTGGAAGAATTGTTTAGTGCGTATGGAACTGTCCTCTCTTGTAAAATTGCTGAGGAAAACGGAGTGAGTAAGGGTTTTGGATTTGTTCAGTTTGATTCCGAGGACTCTGCCATAGCAGCGCTGAATGCTCTGAATGGTTTCGTGTTTGAAGGGAAGAAATTGTGAGTTCTTCTTCCTGTTTTGTATTTTTCCACATTATGGATCTTTGTGTTCTTGCGGGTTGTTTTCTTTGATTGATCTTCTTTTCACATTACTGTGTCTTACCCTTCCATTTTTCCCGTCTGTCTTTGGAGAGAATTGGTCTTCTAGGGGTATGGATAGCTAAAAGGTTACTAATGCAGGGAGTTAAACACATGAAAAGAAAGAAATCTAAGTGGAAAGGGCTTCAAATAATTAATAAGAGTACAAGTCCAAGAGCGTCTTTAAATATCACTAGTTTGCAGTGGTTTAAATATGCACCTGATTTAGTAAAGGCATATGATGCTGTCTCTGTTTTCTTTTGGTTTTTCTGTAAAGAGACTGTAGGAGCATTTCAGAAAGCATACTTAAATTGAAAAACCTGCATATGAGGAATTGAACTTAAACTAATCTCTTAAGTTTTACTTGGAGGTGCATGTGTATTAAAAATGGTTTTGACCAATGCTCGGAACTCTTAATTACAGTTGTAATCCTTTGTGCTTTCAGATTGGTCTGCAAGTTTGTTAGAAAGAATGGCCGAAAGGATGCCTCTGATGAAGAATTCACAAATTTATACTTCAAAAATGTCGATGAGGATGTTTCAGAGGATTCCCTTAAAGGGAAGTTTTCAGAACACGGGACAGTCAGCAACCTTGTGATTATGAAGGATAATGAGGGGAAATCTAAAGGTTTCGGATTTGTCAGTTTCAGCTCACATGAAGAAGCGAAGAGCGCTGTGGATTGCCTTAATGGTACTCCTCTCGGTAAGTACAAGAATACATTTATTCCATTGCCTTAATCTTCTATACTTGGCCTAGACACTGACTTAAGAGATTTGATATTGAACAGGTTCCAAAACTTTGTTTGTTGGAAAAGCTCAGAAGAAAGCAGAGAGGGAAAAGATCTTGCAGCAAGCACATGAAAGTTTGCGTAGAAATATATCTGGAAGTTCTAACAATTCAAATCTCTTTGTGAAGAATTTGCACGATTCGTTGGATGATATTGATTTGAAAGCACTTTTCAGTTCTTTTGGATATGTTACTTCCGCTAAGGTGATGAAATATGAAGGTGGCGTCAGCAAAGGTTATGGTTTTGTACACTTTTCTTGTCCAGAAGAAGCAAAGAGGGCTCTGTATTCAAGTAATGGTAAAGCCCAATCTCCTTTTTTCTTTCCCCTGTTTCCTTCTTTTATTAGCTTATTTGCTTATATGATATGGGCTTTTCATAGGATCTACTATACGAGGCAAGACTCTGTTTGTGGACTTTGCTCAGAGTCAAGAAGAACGTAGGCAGCATTTGCAGGGACTTCCTGTGCCGTACCCCATACAATCTTTTTATCCTTCTTACTGGAACATCCATCTTGCCCCTCAGCATCATCCTCTTTGTTACAATGCCCCATTTCCTCAGCTGCCATATCCTCAATTTTCGTTGCCACAGATGAACTCGCTCCAGCCAAAGCTGTATGAAGGCTCTAGCCAAGGTTTCATTCGAGTTTCTCCCATTCAGGATCAGGGGTATCTACAAATGTTACCTGGAACTGCAGTAAGTGAAGTAGATAATTAGTGATTGATTATTGCCTCCTCTAACTTTCCTGTTTGTTCTGCATTTTCACCTTGTTTTTCCCAACTTTTCTCGCAGGTTCCTTGTAGACAGCCTCATCAGGAGCCTAAACTGGACATGACTCACCAGTCTCATGTAAGTTCTTTTTTGCCATTTCTGGTTTTCTTTACAGTCTTGCATATATATATTGATAGCAGAAATCTTCCTTCTCTCTCGAAGGGCATCCTTCGCCCTTACTGTGTTCAATTGTTGCTGCTGATATTGTGTTCAAATTCTTTGGAGTTGGTCATTTCTTTTCTTGGGGATGTAAACATCCATGCTATGTTTTTCCATATGCTGAATACAGTTAGTTGTACCTTTTCTTTTAGTGTCAAAAAGTTTCTGGTTTATTAAATTTCTAGTCGAGAATGCCTTCTAATGTTAGAGCCATATTCCTTTTCAGCCCAAAAAATCATCATCTTCTAGTGGCTGGAATCAATGGAAAAGATTGAGCAAACAGGACAAAAAAAGAAGTGCCTATAGAGATCTGGGGTCATCCACCACAAGGTCTGGATCTGGAAACCCTCCTACAAGATCATCATTGCAATTTGTTTACAGGAACAATTTCGACAAAATGCTTCAACCTCGTACCAAGAATACTCAGGTAAGTGCTACTTATAGTTATCCATTGGTAATGAAATCTTCTCTTGCGTAGAGGACGGGTAGGTAATTATAACTCTGATTCTAGGTTTGCGTTAGGAAGTAAATTTTCTTGCTGTACCGTAGCAGATCTTTGCATCCAAGAATACAGTTGGGGTTTAAGAATGAATATCTTCTAGGCACCATCAGCTCGCTAATCATCTCATCTTTTCCTCTGCTGTTAGACTGAAGTCATCGTGGAAATGGATGTGAAGAAGCTACTGAACTCCCGAAACCCATTGGCAGTACCTGTTGAAGAAGCCATCCAAAAGATAGGGGCAACATCTGGGAGTCAGACTACTACTTACTGAGTTACTCTCACTAAATTTGACTGCTGCTTAGCTTGACACACACCCTCTCTACATGTCTGCCATTAAGCATTCCTTACATCGGATAGCTCCCTAACTCTAAATTCACTGCAGATTCTATATTTTGCTTTTTCCTCATGGCATACTGAGCCTTTTTCCCATAGAAAACAATCTGCCTAGTAAAATGGGGAACTGAAGTGTTGTTTCCTTTGTTGTTTGAATATGGTTAACTGAAGTGTCACTTTTTGTAGTCAATTATGGATGACTAAAAGTACTATATGCTTTGGGGTAATATCTTCACATCATTGCATGATTTTAGTTTTGATATAATGGTGTTGAGTTCTTTTTTCCCCTCAACTGTGAGTTTGATGGTAGCATAATCTATTTCTATAGGTAAGTATCTTACAGTAAGAAGGTTCCATTAACATATGACATGAGAAGTTTTTGAAACGAAGCGCCATGACATAATTGTACTTGCATAAAAGAAGAAAAAGCAACCTGAACAAGAACTACAGTAGGCTAAATGGCTGATCAACTGTCATTAAAATAACAGCCACCATAACCAAGAATCAGGTTCATCAAATTATAAGGCTTATTCCTTGGCTGATTAAAGAATCGGCAACGAACTGATTGGCTGCCTCCGATAGATGTACACCATCCCAGAACACATATTCCGTCGCATTCCTGCAGGTTCCTCGCAATCTTTTATTGCACAAAAATGCAGTGTTTTGAACTGCCCCTGTTCTACAACAACCTCTGGTTGTTTCTTTGAAACCTAAAAGAAAGTATGACAGCATAAGTTAATAGAACTGTGGCGCGTATTACCAATATTAACTTGAAGTGAAAAATGTAGTTCCGATCGTCAATACCATAATCTGAAGGACTTTTGATAAAATCGTAAAAGGGCTTGAAAATGTCGAAAACTGCTAACTTGAGTCCTGGAAGCTGTTTCAGGAGCCGGGATGAGGTGTGGTTGAGTTTCATATTAAACAGTAGTGCGTCTCTGTTTTGTTTAGCCACACATCCACCTTGTCCATGGGGACGACCGTACAAAATTCGGGCTGCCGGAGTGCACCCCAATGGTGGCAGTGATGTCACACCGATTCTCCTGGCTCCTAATCCATACAGATCCTGTTATTCAAAACCAGAAGTAAACATCAGCCCTGATCCTGAGAATACTGACTATAGCAAAGTGGTTTGGTAAAGATAAAAATAAAATTGCAATAACAGAATTCACCTTGATGAAGCTTGAAAATTTACCAATCAGGTAGGAAGAATACTGATCAGGGGTGTAGACTTTGTTAATGGCAGGATTGATGTAATAATTTTGATTGAAGTCAGCAGTGCCAAAGCCTATAACGTACAATGCATCCTTGATTATAAGTGAGGCGTTTTTAGGCCCAGCTATCCTTTCTAACTTCTTGATGTACTCCTGGAAATGCTTCACTTGCTGCGATATTGACAGTGCATTCTGCATAAACAAAACTTAAGGTAATCAGATCGTTGTTTGGATTGATTTAAACAATCAGACCTAAAACAAAGTACTCATTTGTTAAACACACTGTATTTATATGATGCTAACATTTAAGTGGGCTGTTCGATCATCATAACCAGATGCAGCAGAAGCAAAGCTGGCTCCAATAAGAAGGTTTTTCCCTGATGCTCGAGGGCTTAGATATGCAAGAGGATATGAAGTAAATCCCAGAGAATCAGCTAAACCAAAAAAAAAAAAAAAAACCAGAAACAGAGAAAGTTAGATGAAGTTTTTCTCGTTCAAGTCCATGTATAGAGAAGTAATCGATGGGGTATGCAATGAACCTGTGAGATCAGTAACTAGCTTCCCATTGGTGAACCTTCCAGTGGGACGATGAATTTTGCTGAAATCCCTTCCATAAGGTGGATAATTTGCCTTATATATGGTTGGAAGGTAATTGTTGTTCCCAACATCAATTCCAGAGTCACCAAATGTTATCAGTGCTGGAACAATTGCTTGAGCATCTGAAGTGATTGCAAAAAGCCATGCAATAAGTATGAAATCCAATAACGAAATGGCTTCCTTTCTAGGAATGCCCATGTTCTTGTTTTTTGGTTTTTTTTTTGGGTTGTTTGATCTAGTTTTGGTATTGAATGATGGATTGGAGGCGGTGTGTCCAAGATACGTATATAGAAGAGGTGAGAGAACCTCGGTTGCTAAGTTTGACTATACTAGTAGCTTTGAATGAGAGTAGTAGAAGGTAGCTGAAAATAATGAAAATCTTGCATATACTAGTACTACTGAGTACTGGTCACTGATGTAGCATTAAACTCAGCCTGCTCCTGCGATCCTGCGGCCTCGTTGTTCGCCGTCTCCCCTCGTTGTTTGCAGGATTTGGCCGGATCTTCTCTTAGTAGTAGGGTCAACGTTAGCTGAAATTTTTTTCAATTCGATTCCTCAGTGATGGTTGAATAATTTTATTTTCGATCCCATGATTTAAAAGTTCTCATTTCGTCACCACTTCCAAGTTTGAATTCTCGATTTTAAGTTCGGGACAAGAAAAAGAGTTATGTTAGGCTAACATATTTGATGTTAAATTTTGTTACTCGCTACGTACCAAAATTATTGTCCAGCTTTGATTTTCAATCTTAGTTTAAATTATACTAGAAATAAAAATCTAAACTGAACAATAATTATGGGACGGAGGGAATACTTGTTTTTGTTATATGGAGGATCCGACTCCATTTATGTGATTTTGACAAAATGTAACAGCGTCAAATAATTCATGTAACCGATCTCACATTGCTGAACGAACAAGGATTGGTTTATTGATACCACCAATGTGATCATTAATTGAAAGCCATGTATGATGACGGAGGAGATTAATGTCCCACATGAATTAAATTTCTGTCTACAAGACAGCAATCAGAAATAATGCATGCCTTCCTCCTTAAATGGTGGAGATTTTGAGTCCATGAAGTATATCAATAGTTTATTAAAAAAAAGAAAAGTCGAATTAAGTTTTATGATCTTGGCAGATGGATTTCGAACTGTTTCTTAAATTCTTCTCAAGGAAAAAAAAGGGTAAATGACGAGGGGCCTTTGTATTGAAACTATGGCTATATCTTTAGCTGGCATTTTGATTGGAGACAATTTATGACCATCCCTCTTTTAAGCCACTACAATTATGTCTATGTTTGTAAACCAAATCCTCTTACAAGTAATAATCTAATGCTCACAAGCAACTCATCTTCTAAGAAATTCATATTTTTTTTTAGTTTTAAAATGATTCTTCCGGAGGAATTGAGGTTTGTTTGTAGTGGTATGCATCATATTCATAAGTAAACATATAAATAGAAAAAAAAAAAAAAAAAGGAAATGCAGCCCGCGATCAAAACAAGAAGTGAAGGCCCAGAAATCTAAAAGTGGTCCGTAACAAAAGTGGTCCGTAACTTGTTTGTATTTATTCTGATTTCCCTCTGGTTTCATTTTTTTGTAGAGTTTTTCTTTTATGTTCTAGGTTGTAGCCACGAACTTAAAATCCATGGCGGAGGAGGGTTCAGATTCAGAAGCACTCCCTGTGGAATTGTATTGGGAAATCCTGAAACGGGTTCCGGTCAGATTCCTGATGCAATTCAAGCGTGTTTCCAGAAATTGGAATTCAATCATCACAGATCCAACCTTCGCCGAAGCCTACGATGGCGGTTCTCAAGGTTTTCTAACAATTGAAGCCACTCAATCCGGAGTCTTCCACCGTACCCATTTCCAATTCTCCACCCTAATCGGCCCCACCAATCAATTCGTTGCTGACGGCCACGGGAGGCGGCGGGCCACCAACGTCGTTAACGGCTTGATTTGTTTCTACTATCGGAACTGTTCCTGGTTGTACAATATAGCCACCCGGGAAAGCCTGAGACTTCCCAGTTCTGGATTCTGGGCCCTGCGGTAATACTTACCATCTGGGTTTTGATCCCAGTGTGAAACGTTTCAAGTTGCTCTGTTGTGTTCCCGCCAAATCTGTTCCTCTGAAGTTTATGATTCTGACAATTGGTGTAGACTCCATCTGGAGGGATATCGATACGGGGCCAGAGAAGATCAAAGGTCAATGTAGGTGCTCAGATGGAATTCTTTACTGGTTGAAAGACAATGGGCCCCGTACTTATGACCGGGATGATGATGGATTGATTGCGTTTGATCTTGCTGAGGAGAAGTTCCAGTTTATTCCCTTACTCAAAATGAAAAATACTCTTGACAATTGTATTTATTATCTTCCCAATTTCGGGCCTCTGGCTTTAATGTCAGTGTCAACTGTCCACAGGGGAATCAAGCCAGGATCCCTTGTGCTTTACCGTCACCGCGGCCGGAGGGATTCTGGATAGACAGGGGAAGGAATGGATTGGGATAAGGATGAATCATTCGTTCTACCATCTTGGGCTCAGATGTATTATTCTTATTTTAGCTTTGAGGGAATTCTGCCCAATGGAAAACTGATCACATCTCATCCTTATGTCTCTAAGGGAAAACTTCCTAATGGAAGAAAATTGCGAACTTCTCATCCTTGTAGCTTTCGAGTTCCATTTTGCTTATTTGAAGTGTTGTTAGCATGTGACAACATTACAAAGAGAATGTATGTTACTATTATAGCTTGTCTTGTGTGTTTGGTAATTGGTCATGATATATATGTTTTTTCCTTTTCTTTGGTTAACAAGTACGGACTTTTCCAATCCTGATCGCTATACACAGATGTCATAATACATTACTGCATCATTCCCCGGCTTTTTAATGGCTCTTTTGGATGCATCAGTTTCAACTGAATATACAGTATATGGATATGCATGTTTCTACTGTGTTTAGGCTACATTTGCTGTCCTCTTATGTATATTAGTGAAACATAATGGAATACCTTACTTCCAATCAAGGATCCTGAATGAGCCATTTGGACAGAATTTTTCATAACATAATTAGTAGTATTTTTTATTACTATAACAAAACCCGAAAAGAAGATAGGAAGTGTCACTTTCAAATCAGTAAGGGAAAAACAAAAGCTCCTCTAGTAAGAGTAATCATTTTTAATTTTGAGTTCAAACATGACTCTTTTCCGGAATGGAAGAACTGAAAAAAAAACTAATAAAAGTTTCGTTCTGTTGTTGCTATAGAACAATTTGGAAATTTGCATTGGCCATGCAACTTCCTACTATATTAGAAACAAAAACCTCCCTTTCAAACACCTCATATGATTGCCACGTGGCATGTAGAAAGTACTAAATTGCCCTTTTGTCTAACCATAACTAAATTACTAAATTTCCCTTTCCACTTTACGTGATACGTTTTTTTTTATTTTATTTTTTCTTTATGTTTCATTCAACTAGAGTAGTTTTTTAAATTGAATTGATCAATTAGGTTTTTGTTACAAAGTGTCAACTTTGTTTTAAGCGTATACCCTTCGGATGAAACTTATTACAAAACTATTAAAAATCTTCAAAACTAAGTATTGATTTGGCACGACCAACGGAGAACATCAATAAATCATCTTACTAATATTTAAATTTATTAGGATACTTTTATATTTTATATAACATTTACTTCAACACATTTATTCGATTAATGCTATTTATATTTAATAAGTAATACTTATAAAATATTTCTAAAACATACATGGCGAAATACAATTTCTTTTTTTTTGTGTGCGTGAAATACAAATATTTCTATGATCACACTTATAAAACATTTCTAAATCCTTCAAACATTTCTAAAATATATCGCTACAAATACAAAATTTTATTTTTTTTCAAATATAAATATTTCTAAAATCTACAGATAGACTGGGCCAGGGTCGCGCATTGCGCGACCAGACATCACTAGTATAATTAGATATAAGAATAAGATATGGATAGATTAAAAGCCTACTAATTATTAATTAAATAAATACATTATGATAAGAAGAACGCCAAAATGATCAAGACTCCTTAACTATAATGAGTTTTGTAAAGGTTATCTATTTGAAGTAAACATTCTCGAGTTTTATGTTCTAGGTTTTGGCTTTGGTTCCTCGATTTTTCTTCACTCTAAAAACTTTTACTTATAATTTTTGGTCCAAAACTTATCTTATGTATCTATGGCGGAAGGTGGTTCAAAAGTACACCCTGTTGTACCTGAGGCGTTGCAGTGGGAAATCCTGAGATGGGTTCCGGTCAAATCTCTGTTGCGATTCAAATGTGTCTCCGTGGCCAGGAATTCAATGATTACAAACCCATCTTTCGCCGCCATCTACGGCGGCGGCTCTCGTGGTCTAATAACCCTAAAACCCCCTCGATGGGGTCTCTCCCACTGCAATTCCTTCTACTTCTCCTCCATGGATATTGATGATGACCACGCCGCCGGAAAACCCATCTGTCAATTCTCTCATTACTCCACCGTCAATCACCACAACCACCAGGACGGAAGGCGGGCCACAAACGTCGTTGACGGCCTGATCTGTTTTTACCTCCGGAACAATTCATGGTTGTACAACGTTGCCACCCGCGCGCAACTCCCGAGCTTTTCAGGTTCGGAGTGCTGGCCCTACGGGTATAGTTACCATCTCGGTTTCGATCCTACCGAGTGTTCAAATTGCTCTGGATGTGTCGGGCCTCAACTAAACCTGAACGTTTGAGGTGCAAGATTTTGACAATTGGTGTGGATTTGTGCTGGAGGGAACTCGAAACTGCGCCTGGGGAGATGGATTTATATGACAATGGTCGGTGCGTTTACTCAGATGGATTTCTTTACTGGTTTGAAGACCAAGACGAGTTACCTGAGCGTTTGGTTGCGTTTGATCTTGCTCAGGAGGAGTTCCAGCTCATTCCCTTACCTACAGGGGATCCTCATAGTAATTGTGTATTTTATCTTCCTGATTTTGGGCGTCCGGCGATAATGTATCAGAAAACTGGCATCTTTGGATTGAGGCAGAAATCGGTTTACAGTTACTGGAAGGTGGATGCTGATCAAGGGAGGATTTCGGTTAAGGAAGAATCATTCCTTCTACCGTCACGGGCATCATCCTTTGCTCCTCTTTGCTTTGGTGGAATACTTCCTAATGGAAAAGTGCTAACATCTGTCTCGGATTCTTTTTATTTGTTTGATCCAAGCAAGAGGGAGAATCAGGACATTGGGATTAAGAAAGATGAATCTTTTGGCAGTGTTTTCGGGCATCGAGGTTCCTTTTTGTCTCTGTTTCTTAGGCAATATTACAAGGAGAATATAATCTCGTTGAGGTGTTTGACTTCCACGTCAAAATGATTTGCTACTTTGAGATTTTTAACCTCAATCCCAAGTCCTTAGGTATGCTTCCCACTGCCAGTTTCTCAGATGTTGTTGGCTTTTGAAGTGTGAAACCAGTAGGCAGTACCTTTCACTTCTCAGGCTTCTTAAACATTTGTTATAATTTTAAACAGCCTTTATGAATGTCTCAATGGCTACTTTTTGTTGCATTTTTTCAAACTATATGTAAAGTTTCTGTATCTTAAGTCACTATGATAAACTGTGAATATATATAGATGATTGAAGAACAAAAAACATACAAAATCTTATTTGTAAGAGAAGCATCATTCAATGTGTCTACTAATCATCTGATGGTACAAGAAGCTTTTTTAAGGATGTAACAACATCTAGTATTGTGGAGAATGCGGAGGAATCACATCATCATTACAAGATATGATAATGATGAAACTGGGGGGTTTTTTTTTTTTTTTTTGGAATCTTCTGTTATTCTGTTATTGTTTCACCTTCGTTTTAGTGCATTATGGGAACATGAAATCATGAACTTGATTTCGTGATGAGAGGGCAAAACTTGTTCAATGTAAGCATCTCTTTGTTGAAGTGTGATATTTCTGTGTAAATTTCTCCCTTTTTTAACACATAAATACAATCATAAATTTCTCTGTCCCAAAATTATTGTCCAGTTTTAAATTTCACATTTAGTACAATTTGAACTAGAAATGAAAACTCAAACTGGACAATAATTATGGGACGGAGGGAGTATTTTTATTTACAACAATACAATTAAACTTTAAAATGAGAAAAGTATCAACTTTTCAATACACACAGCAAAAGGAAGAATTGTAATAAGTAAATTCCTAAGCAAACAAAATCACGCATTCAAATGGAAATAAAAGGATTGCTAAAAGATCTGGAGTGCATTATTAGTAAATTTCAAAAAAAAAAAAAAAAATCTCCTTAGAAACATTATTTCTGCAATTGAGACTGTAACTAAAACAAAACTATCCATAGCGCGAAGTACCCCATTAATGAGCACATCTTGTTTCTCCCCTGAAAAATTCACAACCAAAAATTGATTAGTAATTGTCAATGAACAGAATGCTATCAATAACTGTGGTAATAAACAATATGAAATACAAACGAATGCATACATAGATTAATAAAAAAAAATGCAAAAGAAACTTATTGACAAATCAAATTGAGAAAATTTCATTAATATAATTATTGATTTGACGGCAACATAAAACTCATTCAAAAGCACACACAAGAATTTGTCTATAAAGCCATCGTGGGCTCAAGCCAATGGAGGAAGAAAATTATTTGAGAAGGCTCAAACCATCTTGGGTTCTGCTCTCTTTCTCGGCGTAAATTAAAATTGCTGGTTGGCAAAAAATTAAAATCAACTTCATTAATTGACAATTATAGTACTATTTAAAATTGTTAATGTCATGTTAACATATTAACTGATCAAAGAGGTCAATTTTAAATGATGATGTCATGTGAACTAATGAGTCAATCAAATTGCTCAATTTAATTTCTGGCCAATCACGTTCAAAATTCTAAACTCACCAAGAGACATTTACTTATGTACAGATTAAGAGTGGATATTGGGTCGACTGTATTGTCACTTTCTCTCAGCAAAATTTAGACAATCCAACATCCACCATTATTGTCTACAAGGAAATCAAGTGCATTAAGATTCTAATTTTCTATTTATTTGAAAATCTCATTGTTTTCTCCTACAAAATTAATTCAGACTGTTTGATGTCTTCCTCAAAGAAGAAAAGCCCCACAAGATTAAGAAAAGGAAATCAAAACAAAGAGGGAGGGGGGCGAGAGAGAGGGCAATCAATTTTGTGGGGGAGGAGATCCAAACTCTAGGATATTACATCTACTATTTTTTCTTTTATAATGTGGTCAATTATAGTTGTAATATCAGAAATCAGCAAAATTTTGATCCCTCGTAGAGAATTCAATCTATGGTATCCTGCCCGATTTACCGCTACAAAGAAATCAATAATATTACGTCTTACATCTTATAACTAATTTCATGCATATTGCTGGATCCCACATAAGATGTTCTCTAACATCAAGCTCTAGTCACAAATCATTCTCCCATTTCGTACATAGTACATTAGTATTGGTAATACTACAAGGGAATAATTGGCTTAATTACGAGAAATTTATTGTCACGAACAGTATTAAATAGAACGCTTTGAGGCCCAAAATCAAACAATTGTCAGACAATTCACCTCCTAAAACATAATTTTCGATCAACGCACAAATACATATACATTTTTATTCCTTGCATAAGGAGTAAAAGAAAGGACAAAAAAAATCCTTGCCGATCCAACCAAGAAGTGAAAATTTTCATTTGTTATAAACTTGAAAATATACTAACTTATATTTGTGTGATTTTTTTTCCTCGTATTTATCATTCCTCTTAATATCACTACTATATTTTATTAGTTTTAAATTAATTTCAAAATGGACTAAAGCCTAGATGGCTGGCACTCGAGCTTTTACCAAGCAAGAGGCAGAAGGCCCAAATATAAGTTAAGGTTAAACATGTCCAATGGTCAAATGAGTTGTTTTTGTCATTTTTTTCATCTCCTTTTTTCTTGTCCATAACTGACAGGAAATTCAATTACGTTTGATGGAGAAGTGAACAAAATCAGCTGATCGAGGCAAAGATTGGTAAGCTAACTACTTTCTTCTTTTGATTGTTTCAGATTTTGTTTTTTGAAAGGGTACCTGTTAATTTAAAGAGTACCATATCTAGTACAACCTCTTATTAGATTCTGCATTTCAGTGGCATTGAATGACTCTGTTAACTTTAATCAGTTGGGTAATTCTTTTATTGGGTAACTGGGTTGCAGAGTTTATATCCATGTTGTTCAATGTTCGTCGTTTCTCTGATTCAGGTCGTGAATTTAGATTCTGAGTTCTTACTTTTTTGGTAGATTTTGGTCCTCTTTAATTCATTACTCTGTTTCGGTAATTCACGGCGGAGGGTTCAGAAGTACTCCCTGACGAATTGTATTGGGGAATCCTGAAAGGGCTTCCAGTAAAAAACCCTAATGGGAGTCAAATGTGTTTCCAGAACTTGGAATTCAATCATTACGAATCCAACCTTTGCTGAAGCCTATAATGGCGGGTCTGGATGTCTTCTTACTCGTGAAGCCACTCAATCAGGCCTTTCCTACCGTACTCCCTTCTACTTCTCTACTCTGGAGATTCCACCATTGAATTTTGTCCGTGGTTGACAACGAGGGGAGACGGGCCACCAACGTTGTCAATGGCCTGCTTTGTTTTTACTACCAGAACGCCACCCGTGCGATTGTAGAACTCCCGAGCTTAGGATGTTGGGCCAGCGTTTGTACTTACTATATTGGATTTGATCCCTCGGTTAAAATGTTCAAATTGCTATGTTGTATCGGCAGCAAAGTTAGTCGGTTGAAGTGCAAGATTCTTAGGATTGGGGGAAAGGGGGGGGGGAGAATGTTCTGGAGAGATATTGGTACAGCTCCTGAGGACATATAGGGTGAATATAGATGCTCTGATGGGGTTCTCTTCTAGGTGGAGAAGAAGCGATTTTACCTCCATTACGACCAAGATAGTTTATTGGTTGTGTTTGATCTCGTTCTCGAGAAGTTCCAGTGCATTCACGTGATAAACCCAAATCCTCATTACAGATTTTATGATCTTCCCATTTTTGGGCCTCTGCCTTTAGCGTCTTAGTTGATTGACAGTTATGGTTATGAATGGATGGTGATTTACAAATGCCGGAGGAATTCTGGACAAGTGGCCATGGAAGGGAATTGGGTTAAGGATGAGTTCTTTAAACAATTATTACCACATCGATGCACTCTTTTTTGCTTCTGAGGGAATACTTCCCAATGGAAAAGTGGTAACATCTCATCCTGATATCTCTGAGGGAAAGCTCCCCATTGGAAAGTTGCTAAAAACTCATCCTTATAGCTTTATACGTTGCTTTTCCTTGTTTGATCTCTGCAAGAGGGATACACAACAGATTTCTATAAAAGCGAAACTATCAGTCTCCCAAAATTCAGCACTTGATCGTGCCAATAATTGGTTTCAGGGTATTTGGTATTATTATGTGGAGAACATAATCTCCTTGAGGTGTTTAACTTCCACATCTGAAGAATATGCAGCTTTTGGGAAATTATTCTTGTCGCCCAGCTCTTAGGTAACGTCTTTTTGGGATTTACCTCTCAATGTCTCTCTTAGGTGTTTGTTGCAAGTGAACTACTTGACCCAAGATTTGTTTGCAGGTTAACAAGTTATCAGTTACTTCAGCTTTTCATAGTTGGATAGGCTAGTATAGGTAGCGTATTATGAACAGGCAGAATGGTAGTCTTGTGGGCGGCAAACTGGTATGGTGGTATACCAATAATGTGCATTTATTTGTATTATTGCTTTGATCTAGACAGGAGACCATTAACATATATTGGAGCCAGCTGCTTTAAGTATGAAGGGTGATATATAACAGTTTGAGATACATTCTAAGTTATATATATGGTCATGATACATTAGTACATCATTCACTGGCTCTTTAATGGCTCTTTTGGTTTTATCGTTTCAACTGAATATACATGAATTTGCATGTTTCTAAGATAACCCCGTGTTTCGGCTATAGTTGCAGTCCTCTTATTGTGTATATTGGTGAAACATGCCTGAGTGAACCGATCTGGACAGAATTTTTCGTAACGTAATTATCTGTTATTACTACTACTACAAAACCCGAAAGGGGTCACTTTCAAATCAATAAGGGCAAAAAAAAAAGCTCCTCTAGTGCCCCCAAAAACAAACAGTAATTTCCTTAATTTTTAGCCAAGCATGACTATTTTTTGGGAATGGAATAACTAATCAAACCTAAAAGTTTTGTTGTGTTGTTGCTATAGAACAATTTGCATTGGTCATTAATAGAAGTAGATAGATTAAAAGACTTAAACATATTAGTCTATTACCGATTAAATGAATAAATCATTGTAGCAATGGGAAAGAATTCAGATTCCTTAATTATACTGAGTTACGCGGGTTGTTATATTTAAGGTAAATATTCTTTGACTCCCCTGGTTTTTTTTATATGTTCTAGGTTTTGGCTTCCTTCCTGGATTTCATCCTATAAACTCTACACTACTAATTTGGTCCAAAACTTGTGTATGGCGGAGGTGCTCCTTGTTCCCGAGGCGGTGCAGTGGGAAATCCTGAGATGGGTTCCCGTCAAATCTCTGTTGCGATTCAAATGTGTATCAGTGGCTTGGAATTCAATGATTAGGAACCCATCCTTTGCCGCTGTCTACAATGGCGGCTCTCGTGGTCTTTTGACCCTAAAACCCCCTCGATGGGAGCTCTCCCACTCCAATTACTTCTACTTCTCCTCCATGGATGATGATGATGATGATCACGCCCGAAAACCCGTATGTCCATTTTCTCATTACTCCACCATCAACCATCACAACCACCAGGACGGGAAGAGGGCAACAAACGTTGTTAACGGCCTGCTTTGCTTTTACCTCCTGAACAATTCATGGTTGTACAACATTGCCACCCGCGAAACCTCGCAACTCCCCAGCTTTTCAGGCTCAGAGTGCTGGCCCCACGGGTATAGTTACCATCTCGGTTTCGATCCCTCTGATCAAGTATTCAAATTGCTCTGGATGTGTCGCGTGTCAATCAATTCTGAACGTTTGAGGTGCAAGATTCTGACAATTGGTGTGGATTTGTCCTGGAGGGATCTCGAAACTGCGCCTGAGGAGATGGATATATATGACAACGGTCGATGTGTTTGCTCAGATGGATTTCTTACTGGTTTGAAGACGACCAATTACCAAACAACAACAACCGACGCCCGCGGGTTGGTCGTTTGGTTGAATTTGATCTTGTTTAGGAGGAGTTCCAGTTCATTCCCTTACCCGAAGGGAATCCTGATATATATTATCTTCCCGATTTTGGGCGTCCGGCTATAATGTATCAGGCAACTGAAAGCAATGAATTGAGGCAGAAATCGGTTGTGCTTTATAATTACAGGAGGGATTCTGGACAAGCGATTTGGGTTAAGGAAGAATCATTGGTTCTGCCACCACAGCCTCAGGCATCATCCAAGTCTCTTTATTTTGATGGAATACTTCCTAATGGAAAACTGCTAACATCTGTTTCAGATTCCTTTTACTTGTTTGATCCACAAAAGAAAGAGAATCAGAAGATTTGGATTAAGAAAGAT
Source organism: Oldenlandia corymbosa var. corymbosa (assembly GCA_949775105.1). Classification (NCBI taxonomy): domain Eukaryota; kingdom Viridiplantae; phylum Streptophyta; class Magnoliopsida; order Gentianales; family Rubiaceae; genus Oldenlandia; species Oldenlandia corymbosa. Next base: position 26,190,118 of record OX459124.1, read on the forward strand.
GAATCTTTCGACAAACTTTTCGGCTGTCAAGGTTCCTTTTGGTCTCTGTTTCTTCGGCAATATTACGAGGAGAATATAATCTCGTTGAGGTGTTTGACATCCACATCCAAATGATTTGCTACTTTGAGATTTGAATCTCAATGCCATAAGTTCTTAGGTACGCTTCCCACTGCGAGTTTCTTAGGTGTTGTTGGCTTGTGAAGTGTGAACCAGTACTTCTCACTCCTCAGGCTTCTTAAACATTTGTTATAAACAGGCTTTATGAATGTCTCAATGGCTATTTTTTGGTGCATTTTTTTCAAACTAGATGTGAAGTTTCTGTATCTTAAGTTACTGTGCATATATAGATGATTGATGAACAAGAAAAAAAAAAACAAAAAAAAAACAAAATCTTATTGGTAAGAGAATTATCATTCATGTGTCTACTAATCATCTGATGGTACAAGAAACTTTTATAAGAATTTAACAACGTTTGTATCGTGGCGAATGCGGAGGGATCACATCATCATTACAAGAGATGATAACAATCTTCAAGGAGAAAAAAAAAAACAGTACACCAAAAAAGAAAACTGTAACAAGTAACAATCCTTTGTGCAATACACTAAAATGAAATCAGTGCAGATCATAAACACTTGTGGGATTTTATAGTTCAAACCATCATCCAATGAGACTGATTCCCTGGGCAATCAATGAATCAGCAAGAACTCTGTTAGCTGCTTCAGATGGATGTACGGCGTCCCAAAACACGAACTCGGTGGCATTGCTACAGGTTCCTGGTGATTTCTCATTGCACAAGAATACAGTTGTCTCCACTGTCCCAGTTCCACAACAACCCCTGGTTGCTTCTTTGAAACCTGAGTAAAAGAAAAGACAAAAATTAGAAAAATGAACACAAATTTGGCTGCTTTTTTAGCAGTGCTAGAAAAATGAAACACAAATTTGGTTTGTCTGCAAAAAGTACCATAATTCGAGGGGGATTTGACAACGTCGTAAATGGGGTTGAAGATGTCAAAGATAGCTAATTTGAGTCCTGGAAGCTGTTTCTGAAGCTGAGTAGCAGCAGCATTAAGCTTCTTGTTGAATTGTTGAGCATCAGTGTTGAAATTAGCCACACATCCTTTCTGGTGATATCCAAACAGAGTTCTTGCTGCAGGAAGGCATCCCAATGGTGGAAGTGATGTCACCCCAATTCTTCTGGCTCCCAATCCATACAATTGCTGTTTTGTGTTTTTTTTTTTACAAGGAAAAAAACCAAACTCAGAGTTTGAACCCAATGAATGCTTCAATTTAAGACTAGGTTTTGAGGTGAAAATGTGAAATTTGTGTTGTACCTTAACAAAGTTTGAGAAGATGCCGACGAGGTAGCCTCCGTATTGATCAGGAGTGTAGACTTTGTTAAGCAGAGGATTAACGTAATAGTTTTGGAAGAAATCACTGCTGCCAGCACTTACTAAGTACAATGCACCTTCAATAATGGAAGGGGCTTGTTTGCTGTCTACACTTTGCAACTTCTTTTTGTACTCTTGGAAATATTCTAGTTGCTGTGACAATGATATAGCATGCTGCCAGAAATTCCATAAACGCACATTATGAGATGCTTTATTAACAATTTAGCCTTAGAGAAAGGGAAAAAACTCAAAAAGAACTGATTTTTGTTGGATTGGATTAGTTTGATTGATGCTTACGTTCATGAAGGATGTTTTATCATCGTATCCAGCGGCCGCTGAAGCGAAATTGGCTCCGATAAGAAGATTCTTCCCTGTTGCCTGTGGGCTAAGATATGCAGGTGGGAATGAAGTAAAACCCAAAGTCTCAGCTGAAAGAAACAGAACAGAAATGAAAACAGATTTACAATTAGTACTTTTTGCATTGTTGAATATTGTGCTAGTTCAACATACATTGTGACCACGAGGTTTCGCATTATTAATATTTACAATTGCAAATCCAAAAAGAAAGACCAATGTTGATCAGAACTTGGTTTACCTGTGATATCAGTGGCGAGTTTGCCATTGCAAAATCTTCCGGTAGGTTGATGATTGGTGAAATCCCTACCATAAGGTGGATAATTGGCTTTGAAAAGTGTTGGGAGGTAATTGTTGTTGCCAACATCCACGGCGGAATCGCCCATTATAATCAATGCTGGGACAAGCTGGGCATCTACTGCAATATTGGCAAATGCCAACAAGAGCACCAACATTAGAGGAGCCATTGATCCTTTACTGATTAGGCCCATATTTTTGGCTTGAATTAGTATGATATGAAACTAAGAAGAAGGTGGAGTTTGAGCTAAATTTTTTGGGTGTTTGGAAATGTACATGTGTGGATTATTTAAGGGGGTTTATAAGAGGGATGGGAAAATGGAGAAGAAACGAGAGAGATTATTATTTGATAGGGATTCAATTAAATGTTGGCATTGAAGAAGGGGAAGATGAAAGTTGAGGGAGGGGTTTTAAATGTTAGCCTGAAAAGTGGTTATGGTTATTATGCAGCAGAAGCATTCATGGCTTTGCATGAGACTGATGCCCCCCAACCAACTTTCCTTTGAGATTTGGATCATTTCTCAGCTGTAACAGGGCTACAAGGGTTGACCAGCTGCTGATGAGAGTGAATTTGCCAGAGAAACTATTGAGAAAAGAAAAATTGTCTAGCGAGTTTAGGCAACAAACATAGTGAGCTTGTTTCGTACTACCTCCGTCCCAAAAAAAATGTCCACATTGAGTTTTGAGTTTTGTACTATTTTTAGTACAAATTTAAAAACTCAATGTGTACTAATTTTTTGGAACGGAGGGAGTATTATACTTCAACTATTATTACATGTCGATATATGTGATTAACAATGTACATTAGCCATAATCATCACCATCTACTAAATTCAGTAACAGAACTAGTAATCCTTTCGGTCTTTATTATTGTAAGACATTTTGAATTTTTTAAAGATTTTATTTTAAATTAAAAGAACAGACCGGATAAAATTTAGAAACAAATTCAAATATATTATAATATAAGAGTATTTGTTACAGGAAGTCTACGGATTCCTCTCCCGGACAAGGAGTGAGTTCGAGAGGGAGTTCGAGGGACTTTCTAGTGATTAGTTATATCGCCATCTACCAAAAACTCAAACCAAGAAACTTGATTAGATATTCAATCATATACAGAACGATAAACGTCAACTCAACGAGTGAATATTAATGAGGAATTTCTTAAGTAAAAAGTCCAACACAACGGCACTGTTAACCTTAATCGACACTAATAAAACGGCATAAACATCTCGTCGGAAATGAAATCGGAGCTTACAAACGTCTCCTCACTAATTTAAAAAAAGTTTCAAAAAATTTGGCCTTTGTATTAATTGAGATAATGATGATCCGAATTCCCAAAAGGACCATATCCGCATTGACCTTTGTCACTCTCAAGTCTCAAAACAAAAGTCTCTTTCTTCCCCAAAAAATCTCATGCACGTATAAAGTCCACATGACCTTTGTAGTACAACACTATTGAGTATTGAGTGCTTAATTATTAATCAAGCAAACAAAGTGGTTGAGGATATGAAATCTGGGTGTTTGTGGGTTCTTCTTTCATTGGGTTGCGGCCACGATAGAGTAGTAGTAATGTAGACCACCATGTGACCGGAGTTAATACTACTAACGTGTGTGCATTGTAACGTGATAAAAATAAAACAACAAAATCGCCGACTATACGTTTCGATCTGATATTCGATTCTTCCATGGTTAATATCTAAAGTTGGCGATCTCGTAAGAGGGAAAAAAAAAAGTGGAAGTACAGCTGCATGCTCTATTATTACGAATTTATGATGCACAAGTGCAGACATATCACATATCTTTTGCCTTTTTGTGACGATAGCTCTTTTGAATTAATTTGCTATAAATCATTTATATCTTATTTCTGAACTGAAAGTGATGGGCAACATATTTCTGGACGGTAAGAACAGGAAATATATTGTAGAAATATCGGAGAAATGTACCAGATGTTTTTGCTTTTTTTTTTTTTTTCCCCAGCCTATTTTTGATGCATGCCAGTTGGAGTTGGGAAAACAGATGGAAGAAACCACCAGCAGCCCAGCCGATTTTTATTAAAATGGGTGCTCAGTTATCTCACTATCAATGACGATCATCACTCTGCCCTGGTAATTTCCCAACTGTTATTGCCAGAATTTGAAGGGCGTTTCTTACCTTGGGAATTTTTTAATTTTAACTTTTTTAAATTGTAAGACGTTAAAAACCAACCATTTCACATTTTGACAATATGGTACTTCGTCCGGTAGATAATTAAATTGTATGATTCATGAGTTCATTTATTTTTCATTTAAATTTTTTCTTTGACCAGGGACTCGATTATTGAGTAAACCCTGCATTCCTTCTAATGGTTGCCTTGCATCTGGGAAATACAAAGCATTCTTTAGGCAAGTCCTCGATAGAATAATACTACATCATTTCTGTTATTTAATTCGTAAATCAACAATTCTCCATTAATGCATGATGAATTTGAATCCAATATCGACGTACGTGATCATGAAGTACTGCAATTAGAACATTGGAAATAACGAGAAATGAGATCCATCAAGTTCTAAAAAAGGAAAGTTTTGATATGAAATGACGCTAAAACAATGAATTTTAATGTGGGCGTATATAAGGATTTCAATGTAAGGTGACACTTTGACAGCATAAATAATGATGAGGGAAATGGAGTAAATGATCCAGAAAAATATGGGTTGGAACATGACCTTTTCCCCCAACCATAATACCTAGCATGATGTCGGGAGACTTTGGATCCAAATATCATTTCTGTAAACTAGTTGCTGGCTACAAGAATATATCTCCATCCAGCTTTTAGCTAGTTCTCCAATATTACAAGTTTACTCTGATTAACTAAAAAATGTTATGGGAAAAGAGAAAACCAAAATTTTTTAGTAGGGGGTTAATTGTAAGACACGACAGATTGTAGCGCAAAAGTCGTACATGCCTCGCAATATTATCATTTTTCGATATATTTATTTTCGCTCTGCATTCAAATGATTGTTTAGTTTATTTTTTTAATACAAATTAAAATTTAAAATAAAAATTTAAAGTAAACGACAATTTTAAAACGTACAAATATTAAACTTAGTTATGACATAACCAGAAGCATCCAATTAGGAGGATAAATCAATCCCTACCAAGCTTTAACTTTAATTCCAAAAGAAAATAAAATAAATAAAAAATAACCATAGCAAACTTGCATTATCTACTGATAAAATATTATTATTATACTCCCTCCGGTCCTTATTATAAGACATTTTAATTTTTCATAAGTTTTATCTAGTACGTATTTTTAATTCATAAAAAACTTAAAATATTTCATAACAATCAAGAAAACACGACGAACGTAAAATTATATTTTTAAGGTTTTTTTGTCAATCGAAAATATATACTAGTTAAAATTTAAGATAAATCAAAATGTCTTATGAAAGATAGGAGGAAGTACTTTCGTATAACAGCGTACCTACCATCGGTAATATTTTTTTAATTACTTTTTTTAGGTAATTACTTCAAAACTAAAACCAGCTGACTGGGCCTACCATTCGGCCCATGACTGGTTGTTTATTGGGCTAGATAAAAGAGTCTAAACTATATGGGCGTGAATGTTGTTTGATCAACGGAGAATTCTTGTGTAGAAGTTGATGATGATTGCAGGGTTTTGTAGTATTCCCTCTATTTCCAAATAAATGTCATCCTACACTTTGTACATAGTTTAAGAAATTATTAAATATACTCATAAAATTATTTGAATATCATCAACCAACTCTATTAAAAAAATGTCCACTAATAATATTAATTCTTTTGAGGGTAATTTTGGAAACTTTGGACAAACTTATTTTGAAATTTCTCTATTTTATTAAAACGATACTTATTTTGGAACGGATAGAATAGTATTTTTTTATTCTTTTTCTTTTTTTCTCCTAAGCTAGATTCAAATTAGGTTTGGGACTATTCTAATTAGTTTTTAATAAGTACAAATTTCAAGTTTAATGTGAGTGATTTTTTTGAGACATGGATATAAACCTAACTGTATGAGTTTATTACCACTGATGATCACTGCCTTGATTACTTTTGAAAGCATATGAAGATTTTATCGGCTTGTATCTACATGATAAATGGTAAAGCAGGCTCTTCTTAATTTATGAAGAGCTACAGCTACACGTATAGAAATTTAACGATGAAAAAAGTAGTTAAAATGATGAGCATGATCGTAACTTTGAATGACTTTATAGGGATACATTTAATCGACATAAACATCCAGCCAGAAACTGGCTACACAGATTGGGAATTCTAAAACATTAGCATACCTTATTCATTGTGTGACACAATTTATTTAATGATGAAGTACTATGCTATTTATTCCTTAATTATTACCCCCTCTGTCCCAAGATTATTGTCCAATTTGAGATTCACTTTTAGTACAAATTGAACTAGAAATGAAAACCCAAACTGGACAATAATTATGGGACGGAGGGAGTAAAATCTTTAATACGAAATATCAATACCACCCTCCCTTGGAGATTCGTTGAAATATGATAATGGGCCTTGTGCTTCAGTAAATAGGAGGTGGCGGCGGTGGACAGACGCAGGGGCAACAAGTGCCTGGTCTTGGTGGTGGCGCACAGCAAACACAGGCCGGACAAAATATCGGCGGTGAATCGTAGTCCTGAAGGAGTTCTGCATTCACACAGCGAGAAACACAATCACAAATATGAAATAACATCTAGGTTTATTGACAAAAATAAATACTTCCTATGTCCCAAAATTATTGTCCAGTTTGAGATTTCACTTTTAGTACAATTTAAACTAGAAATGAAAACTCAAACTGAACAATAATTATAGGACGGGGGAAATAAATAAATAAATAAAGTTGATATTCATATCCTTAAGTTTAATTTGGAGATATAGAAGATCGAGATGAACAGTGTATTAAATATATTTACCACGAGCTGGGAATCTTGCAGCCTCAGATGGAGATATCAACATTGGGGAGATTACTAATGCGAAGAGAAGAATCATCACCAGAGGGAATCTAAGAGAAGAGCTGAATGCCATGATGAGGTTGTTTAAAGTATACAGATTAATATTCCACTGGCAATTGGAGGGATCGATTTGCTTGGTAATTAAATCTACTAAACCTTTGGGCACATATTTATAAGGATTTTTTGGTTGATAAGGGTCAAATAAATTGATGTCATTTCATAGACTGGTTTTGTTTCAAATAATCAAGCAATCCTTATATTCAATGAAGAAAATCAAACAGTTTATGGTCAAATAAACGTGATTCTTATAATATTGATTCGTATGAAAATGATTTTGTGAATTTTTTTTCTTTTGTCTCACCTAACGTACGTACGTATTTACAAAATCATCACCACGATTTTGTTGGTACGAATTGTTGTTTTTGTTCTTTTATGTTTTGGTATTTGAATACGTAACCACATCTATAGTTGACATTTGACGATAATTCTTGAAATTTTTAAACTTCATATGTTATCCACATAATACACCTACTCAATTAGCCGTCCAGCTAAAAATTTAACATATTCAACTGCGAAATGCATGAGATAATAGTTCATCCATCTTGTTGTAAAGTCGATTTTGTTACTTGTTATGTACATAAACTTTTGAAAAGTGGAAGCCGTGAGAGAATATATTACTCCACCCATAGTTATTGTCCAATTTGTGTTTTCATTTCTAATTCAAATTATACTAAAAGTAAAGTCTCAAACTGAACAATAATTTTAAGACATAGAGAGTATGATATATTATCTTTGTTCCAAAAATGAAAAAAAAATAAAATTGTTTTATTCAAAGTTCACCTAAATTCAAAAAAATAAAAATAAAAAAAATTCCCTTTCTCTAGTCCAATAAATTTCAAAACTCAATGTTGACTATTTGTTTAAGATAGAGCGAATAAATTTTTTTTATTGTTGTTGATCATGTGTCAATCTTCGCCTAAATTTATTCAACTATATCAAGCTATTTAAATCCTCAACGTATCATAGGTTTGAAATTGTTCAATATAGTCCTTTTTTAATGTGCAGCCACTCCTTATAGAGCTGGCGCGGATCTGCGCGCCAGCTCTGCACGCCCCGGGGCGGATCTCTCTCGCGGGGCGGGGCGGTGGTGGTTTTTTTTTTTTTTAATATTCCTACATAATTCTAATTCAAAAAAAAATCTAAATTAACGTACCTTCAGTTTCCGTAGCTCTTTACGTAGCCGTTTCATTCGATAAGCCATTGAATCTAAGTTTTTAGGAGTTTGGATTGAGAGAATTTGAAATGAAAGATTGATTTAGGAATTGAAAGAATGAAATTGAAAATCTTAATTTATAAAATCATGTAAGGGCAAAATGGTCTTTTGATATTTAATTAGGGCGCTTAAGGAAAATTTTTAGGGCGTTTAGTAGCCTCCCAGATAAAATAAGCTGAACAATAATAATTAACTCACGCCATCCCCAATAAAGTTGTTCTCTGTTATATCTGCTGAATATCTCGTTTACAAATAAAGCAAGAAAACGAGGAAATCAGTGACCAAAATAGTATCTGAAAAGCCACCAAATTTTCCCTTCAAGAACACCCCAAATACTAAATGTTGTATAAAAGACGTTCTGGGTTCGAACCTCGATACCCACATCCCATTAAAAGAAAATTTTGCAAATACTTTCTGTTTTCTCCCGTCGAAACTGAGAACACACACTTTGGAATTTGATTCTACAAAATATTATTCCCGTCGTAAACATCGTTTTTTTTTTCTGTACAACAATTAGATCATTAATAAAAATGCAAATGAAAACCAAACCATTTTCCAACATTTTTTTCATGTACATCCATACATGTTTTGGAGTATTATTTAGTTTGCCGACGTATACAATTCGATAGGCTTTATTACACTTGAATCAACTTCGTTCGTTGTTTGTTTTTGCTTGGATTTACGGAAAGAAAGATGCATGGATTACAAAACAACATCATCCATTAATTTCACAGTGTAAATACTACGTACCCTCCAAAAAAAAAAATTGTTACAGGTTATTTTTCTACTAGTGCTACGTACCAAACTTAAATTCAGTTAACATGAAGTGTTGATGATGAAGATCGGCTGCAAAAAAAGCCAACATTATCTTGATGATGATTCAGCCAGGAAAGCCTGCGCAGGGGAAACACCCGTCTCCGGCGGGTGACGTCCGGCAGCTTCTAAGAGGTACATAACGCGTAGCAGTTCTGCCTGTAAAAAAAAAAAAGAAAAAAAAAAGAAAAGATTTTTAGTCATTGTTCCAATATCAATTGAAACTAAGTCCAAATTTGGAAATGCATATGTAATTTCACTAACAATGATAAGCGAATTGCGACATGTAAATCGAAATTTTGATTATACTTGTTTTTTCACTTACACTCTCATTTTTAAACATAATTAGTAAACATTAGTCAATATAAAATTGGCAAAGAAAGCTATAAACCCATAACTTTTCTAGCTAGAATGAAAAGATGTTTAACAGTTAAACTGTGACTTTATTTATTTATTTATTATTATTATTATTTTTTATCTCTAGAGAGTCTTTTCCTAAAATAAGAAATAAGATACTCCCTCCCCCCAAATTAAAAAGTTGATACTATATTATGTGAACTGTGTTAAAAATAATACTACAATTCAGAAATCGAACTATTTTTCTTGGACGGAGAGTGTATTTTTTATCTTATGCAACAGTCCAAAACTAATCTATTTTGAAGGTAAAAAATGAAGAAAATTATAACTAAAAGCACGGAAATTCTCTTATTTTTTTTGGAGAATTACTAGTGGTGTATTATTAAGAAAAAAAAAAAGAAAAGAAGAAAAGTGAACCATACATCATATGTATTGGACAAATTACCACTAGAAATTCTTGTTATTTGAGATTGTAGAATCAAAACAGGTGAAACAACTAAGGCGAAGAGAGTAACCGTGACCATTAAAATCAGCCTATATAAAAGAAGAATATTGGAATGCCATTGTTGATAATTAACTTGTTAGCTTTAACTTAGCTTGCGCCGAGTAGAAACTAAAACATGGTTAAAGATTGAGTTATATTTCTCCACCAAGCCTGAGATGTGTGTATATAGAGATACAGAACACCAAATGTCTAAATATGCCATTCATGCCTGTTTCCGTGAAGTGTTTACCTTTAAAATCATTTGTATATTTACCTTTTTGTATATCTATATTTTTTGTGGGTAGGTGAATGTTGAAAATTCTTAAAAGTGCCACTAGGATCGATCCTCATCATTCTGGCCACGAATTTTTTTTTTTTAAGTTAAAATCATAGCAATTAGCAAAAGGTTAATATATAATTGACCTCGTGGTTGGCTGCTTAGTTAGCCGCCACTCAAAGCCAAATCTCAATGTTGTTAATTAATTTCAAAAGTACTTAATTTTGTGTCCATCAATATTGTGTTCCATTTGTCCATTAATTACTGAAAAGACTAAAAATATAGACAAATGAAGGAAGTTGTTATGCAACTATGTGGGAATTTCTCAGATTCTACCACTCAGTCTCTCAGTGGTTTGAAACTTGAAACACTACACTGCCGCGCTAGCTATATATGGTCCTCATAATGCAATTTGACTGTAAAAGAGTAAAAAAATAATATGTTTCCAATATTTGTTTATTCATTTATTTTGTAATTTTATTCCCCATTATGATACGACACTTAATATGGAAATTTTGGGCATTACATTAATTCAGAAGTTCATATTGCTTTCTACTTATTACAACAGAAATAAATTTCTTTCCGGAGATGACAACTCTAATCGATTTGAACACACACATATATGCGTGTGTGTATCTCTCTTCGTGGCATTATCATATGGGTTGGAGAATTAGATTTGATCATGGAGAATGGTTTTGAGTCTCAGCCTGGATCGGACTGCCGGTGCCGGGTGGACACAGACATGGGCAACAAGACCCTGGTTGTGTCGGCGGTGCACAACACACGCATGCTGGACAAATCGGAGGACGACCTAAAACTGCGAAAAAAAAATATATATATATATATATGTAAAAATAATACCAATAATAATAGTAATTAACTTGTACGGCAGCAGATCATAGAGAAAAATATTACTGCCTCGGTACGGATTGTAATTAAAGGAAAAATACCTGGAGTAATTCGTGCTGCTTGACATGGTGCCATCATCATGGGAGAAAGAACAATGAGGAAGAGAACCAGTGTAATCACAATAGACCTCATTGAACTGCCCATCGCCATTGTTAATTGATTTTGCAAAATTTTATTCTTTTAATGATACTAGTGAATATTATATTTCAAATCAAAGGATGGGGTTTCTCTTGATGAGGCTATACATACATCTAGCCTTGTACCAATTTATAGTGTTTGTTAGGAGTTTGGTATCTAATTTGACGCCCCGCTCACAACACAAAATGAATTATGGAAGTGAGAAAAAAAATTGTCAATTGTCAAACTTTGAAATTGTTCTAACAATAATATATATATATATATATATAGGTGTTGAATTCATAGAATCATTTATGCGGGGTCAAAGAACCCAGCTCCATTTTCATATTTGTTTTTCCCTTCTGTAACGTGGGATAGCTGCCAGTATGTAGTAATAATCGATCGAGGTTGCCTTTGACTTTGAATTCCGATATTCAAATTCAATTCACTAAAGTCAAAGTAGGCTCTTGAAAATATTACACACACAAATTAAAGATTTTAAGAAAAAAACCCTATCCAATTGATCCGCGAACATTAGTTGAGATAATAATTTTTAGTATTCCCTCCGTTCCATAATTATTGTCCAGTTTGAGTTTTCATTTTTAGTTCAAAATATACTAAAAGTGAGATATCAAACTGGACAATAATTTAGGGATAGAGGGAATATATCATATACTAAAATCGAAATAAAAGATAAGATTGCAAACGTAGTAGCTTAAGCTTATTAGTTTGTCCAATAACTTGTTCAAACTTTTGATAGTTTTGACTTTTGACAAAAGGGTAGTATTTGACTACTTGTAATTTCAGTGACTAGAGTCAACGCACATGATTCTGTAAACTTGTAAGAGCAATCGGAACTCGGAAGTGAGCCGGTGTTGTGCAGCATAAAGAGATTTAGCATCAAGAATGTCCTCACTAAAATTGAATTCCAAAATCCAGGATTATTTTCTTGATTGTTCCGTACGGTTCAGGCGGCAGGGGTATGATTTATGCAACTCTGGCCCCCAGATTTGCGAATCAGACATAAATGGTAGTTTTGCGAATTTGAGTTGCATCCTACCCTTTCAGCAAATGTGGGTAAAATGCTGTGTGAATTTCGGACAAATGGCTTTTTGTACCTTGCAACTCTGTCAACTAACTATTCGTGCAGCTAGCCTATTATTCCGGAATCTCAAACTGCAGCATTTTGTTAGTTTATATATGAGTTGATGGTCACCAGGAATGTATCCTCAGGATCTTCACTGAACTAGTGTCAGAACTGTACAAGACTAAAGTTAATATATCTATTGAGATTGTAACAGGCAAACAGCAAAAGGTTAAGAATGAAAAACACGGGTGGATTGGTGTGATTAGTTACTTTTATCGGTAAAACAAACAATGTGAGGGGAAGGCGCATTCGATACAGATGTTGCAAAAGTTGTATGATCCACCATATGTATCCGACATCATCTGTCATCTGCCTCCAAAATTTCTCCATTTGCGTAACCCTCAGAGCTATCCTGTTATCCTCACCTCCAGTATGATCAGCTTTCTCCATTTCTATAAAGCTTCGGCATCCCGAGGCATGTCCAAGAAAAGGTAAGTTTCCAGGACCACGTTAACTGTCCTGACATCATACTCGAAGTACGGCCCAGATTCCGACTCTTTACAAAACACTTCTCCGGGATTTCCAGATTTTCCCGGCCAATTAACTTTGAAAGTGCCGACATCAACACGAGATAATCACTGTTATTAGGGTTCGGATAAACTGACTCTGTGAGCGTTCCATGTGCAATTAGAAAGACTACATCCGGAAATAAAACTTGACAACTATGTTTCCTGCCACTAATATGCTCAAAGATTTACATTCGGGAAAGCAATAAATTTGCATCCACGGCTGAATTTTATCAATGTTCTACAGATGGCTTACTTTTTGGCATTATATGCACAAGCATCAAAAAAAAAATCATGTGAATATTACTTAATTAGTTTAAGTTGATTCGTTGGGGAACTGGTTTAGATGTGGCTGTCTAATTAGTTAGCTCATTACTTCTTGAGTTAGGTTTTTTTTTATTTTTATTTTTGAGGAGTATTTATTTTAAACTTTTATATGAACCATAAAAGAAGGGAGAAAAAAAGAAATTAATTACATTGGATGTGTTAAAATTTTATAAGGGTATTATAGGTAATTAAAAAAAATTTGCTCTTTGTATAACAAAATGGCTCTGTATTTATCAATTGACATTCCGTAATTGGTTAATGAATTTAGTATTTCCTATTCAGTATTAATTATTCATGATTGGACTATAGAATTTTCCCGATATTTATTTATGGTTATGAAAGAATAGAGAATATTGTTGAAGGTCTAGATACTTAACCGTAAAACCGTAAGTAGACGTGGCAGGTACAATTGTCACGGGCTAACTTTTCTCAAGTTAAAACCGTGTTACACTAGTACTAAAACCCCGGAACGATTCAAATGCTAGTTCAGCCTGAACCCTCAAAAACGTGCAAAAGCTATGAATAAAGAACGAAGGTTGAAAGAAAGTATGGAAAGCTAAGAACAAGAATGCATAAGAGCCTTAGGAAAGTTTGAGAAACCTTTCCTCAAACATGGGGGAATGATTACAAATGAAGGAGTTGGGGGTATTTATAGACTTACTCCCCAAGTATGAACACTAATAAAATATTACAAATCTAGATCATTCCCTACAAGTTGGATTGCAAGTTGCTTGCCTAGAAGTTTCTAACAAGTTGCCAAGTTGGCCACTTGTATTGCAAGTAGGCAAGTTGTCACCGAGTTGTCCCCAAGTTGTCTCTGAAGGTTTTGTGACAAATTGTGCAAGTTGACAACTTACGAGGCTAGAAGGTTCTGTGACAACCTAAAAGTCCTCACACACTCTAGGCCGTTCTGGAGATTTCCGAACATTGGGCTTGGCCAACACTTCCAATTGGGCCTAGGCCCAATAAGGTTATTGGACTTGATCTTGGGCTTGGGCCATTTTGGGCCTAGGAAAAATCTGGGCCATAACACTAGGCCCAATAAGGTTATTGGGCTTGATCTTGGGCTTGGGCCATTTTGGGCCTAGGAAAAACCTGGGCCATGACATCCTCCCCCACCAAAATGGGGCATCGTCCCTGATGCCCTGTGTGCCAAAGTACCTCTCAAGTCCGTAGAGAAAATTCTCTACATCCCTTGGCTTGCGGCTACCAACATAAACATCTGGTTTTGGTGCATCGACCATTGGAGCTGGCCCTCCAACTCCGGTCGTCCCTTGTGCATATAGAGCATCCACTCGTACCTCGAGTTGTTCCGTTTGTGCACGATAAGACTCAAACTCACCCCTGAGTTTAAGCACATCACCTTGGAGCGTGGTGACCTTGGCTATATTTCCCTCGCTAGCCTTAGTGACCCTGTCAAACACCTTGTTGAGTGCCCCAAGTATCTCTTCACGCATTTGTTGCATGATCTCTTGCAATTCACCCTTGAATTGCTCCATGCATTCCTTAGAGATAACTTCTACCATGGAAGCATGCTCTTTCTTCAAGATATCAGTTAATGGAGCGGCTATAGCGGAGTGCCCCTCAATGAACTGCCTATAGTAATTAACAAGTCCAAGAACGATCTCAGCTCCGTTGGCTTCGTGGATGCCTCCCATTCCACTATAGCCTTGATCTTGACCGGATCCATGCGGATTTTGCCCCCACCAATGATGTGCCCCAAGAACGACACCTCCTCAAGGCCGAAGGAGCATTTCTCCCTCTTGACATAAAGCTCGTTCTCCCTAAGGACTTGGAAAATGGCCCTAAGATGCTCCACATGCTCCTTCATAGTGTTGCTTGTCGCCATGACCGTTTTCGGTTCATCACCAGGTGCTGTGCGTACTTGGCAGTATCCCTTCCATAAGTCCAGCTTGGAAAAGATCCGTGCCCGTTGCAGCCGGTCGAACAAGTCCGTTATAAGTGGGATAGGGTACTTGTTCTTCACGGTTAGCTTGTTCAACGCCCGATAGTTGATGCACAAACGTAGCATCCCATCCTTCTTGCGTTGGAAAAAGGCTGGCGCACCCCACGGACTCTTGGATGGCCTTGCATGACCCGATTCAAGTAGCTCCTTGATTTGCACCTTGAGCTACTCTAGCTCGCTAGGGGACATACGATAAGGCACCTTGGCTATCGGTTTTGCCCCGTCCACCAACTCGATGATATGATCAATCTCCCTCCTTGGTGGAAGACCCTTGGACAAATCGTCGGGCATCACATCCTTGAACTCAACAAGCACCCGTTCTATAGGAGGTGGGATCCATTCCTCCTTTGCCGGCTCCTCCGTGCATGGTTCCTCCTCAAACACCATGGCAGCAAAGGTGTGTTCACCCCATTTTAGCTCCTTATTCAGCTGGGAAGGGTTAATCTCATTTTCCCTCCTGAACTTCACCACACAAGGCTTCTCGCCTTAGAGGATCACCATCGTGTCATTGCTAGGCACGATGATCGGCTTAACCAAGTCTAAAAACTCCATGCAAACACAAGACCATAATCGTCCATAGGAGCGATGGAGAAATTAGCCGTACCTGACCAGTTGCCGATTTTAATAGGCACGCCTCTTGCTTCGCTAACAAGGCCCGTCCATTCGCCGTTTACGCCCTTGAAACAGCCTTTGTTAGGCGTCCATGTGACTCCAAGCGAACGGGCTACCTCCTCCGTGAGATAACTCGTGTCGGCCCCCGTGCCTAGAATGCCCCATCTAGACCCGCTTGCAAATGACGCCTCCATGTAAAGACGGCCTTGGCGAGACTCGGCCTTAGCATGCACGGCGTCTAGCAGTTTCATGCATGCCACCCATTTCTCCTTTTCTTGGCTCAACCCTTGTGCCAACGCTGCCAACTTCGAATAGGAAGGGCAATCCCGTGCCATGTGCGCACCCCCGCACAAGAAGCACCCTTGGAATTTCTTCGAAGACGGCTTAGATGTGCCGGCTGCCGGTTTAGCGGCTGTGGAAGACTTTCCCTTGTCTCCTCCACCTTTGCCTTGGAACGGCTTCTTTCCCTTGTTCTTGGAGCTATCCTTCTTTTGGAACTCCACAAGCGACTCGGCCACCTTCAACGCCCAATCGATGTCTTGGACTTCCCTTTGTTGTAGTTCAAACTTAGCCCAACGGTTGAGACCGTCCATGAAAGTAAAGAACGCCTCCTTGGGCGAGAGGTCCGGGATTTCAAGCATCAAGTCCGAAAATTCCTTAACATATTCCCGGATTTGGGCTTCCCTATGGTGCAAATGACGAAGATTGGCCCGGGCTTCGTCCTCCGCATCCACGGGTAGGAAATATTTTCTAAACTCTTCCATAAAACCGTCCCACGTGGTAAAGACCGGGTCTCCGTCCCCCACAGGTTTTATCATACATTTCCACCATGATAAGGGACTATCTTTAAGATAAAAAGAGGCTTGGAGGAGTCTTACCGAGTCGTCTACGGTATTCATAGCCCCAAAGTACCATTCCATGCTGTAAAGAAAATTCTCTATGTCCCTCAAATGACGACTGCCCTTGTACTCATCCGGCTTGGGCACTTCAAGCCTTGGAACCGTCCCCACAGCCCCGGTTGTCCCTTGTACGGCCATGGCATCAAGCCGTGCCTTAAGACGCGCCGTTTCTGCCCGAGAAGCCTCCAACTCACCCATGAGTCGACCAACGTCGTCTTGGAGTGGTGGCTACACAAGCAAGGCTTTCCTCCCTTGACTTGTTGCAATGTTCCACCACCTCGTTGAGTGTCTCTAGCATGTTGTCCTTCATTTGCTGCATGACCTCTTGCAATTCACCCGTGAATCACTCCATGCGAGC
This sequence comes from Oldenlandia corymbosa var. corymbosa, assembly GCA_949775105.1. NCBI lineage: Eukaryota > Viridiplantae > Streptophyta > Magnoliopsida > Gentianales > Rubiaceae > Oldenlandia > Oldenlandia corymbosa. Next base: position 26,207,181 of record OX459124.1, read on the forward strand.
TTCGATGACCCCCGCTACTGCCTCGGGTTGCTCGTCCCATCGGTCTTGGTGGTCGGCCACAGCAAGCTCTAGCTTGGCAAGCCGTTTCTCGAATTCCACCATCGGCTCACTAACGACCGACTTCTCCTTACGGCTTCCCTTGTGAGGGGCCCTCTCCACCTCAGGGGAAACATGATCCCCCTTAAGCTCCGACCCTTGAACGACCTCTGAAGGGTTAGACATAGCTTATGCATGAAGAGTAAACCAACGAACGGAAGCGTAGACGATGTAGCACACCAAGTATCGTGCCGAAGCTCTGATACCAACTGTCACGGGCTAATTTTTCTCAAGTTAAAACTGTGTGGCACTAGCACTAAAACCTTGAACGATTCAAGTGCTAGCTCAGCCTACACCTTCAAAACGTGCAAAACCTATGAATAAAGAACGAAGGTTGAAAGAAAGTATGGAATGCTAAGAACAAGAAGGCATAAGAGCTTTAGGAAAGCTTGAGAAACCTTTTCTCAAACATTGGGGGATGATTACAAATGAAGGAGTTGGGGGTATTTATAGACTTACTCCCCAAGTATGAACACTAATAAAATATTACAAATATAGATCATTCCCTACAAGTTAGCTTGCAAGTTGCTTGCCTAGAAATTTCTAACAAGTTGCCAAGTTGCCAAGTTGGCCACTTGTATTGCAAGTTGGCAAGTTGTCACCGAGTTGTCCCCAAGTTATCTCCAAGTTGTCAAGTTGTGCAAGTTGACAACTTACGAGGCTAGAAGGTTCTGCGGCAACCTAAAAGTGTCCGCACACTCTAGGCTGTTCTGGAGATTTCCGAACATTGGGCTTGGCCAACACTTCCAATTGGGCCTAGGCCCAATAAGGTTAGTGGGCTTAATCTTGGGCTTGGGCCATTTTGGGCCTAGGAAAAACCTGGGCCATGACACAATTATAGTGGCCCAAATACTTAACACCGTAAGTCAGGTCACCACTACTGTAGTACTGTGATCTGTTAAGCAATGTACGTTTCCTACCTCGTGCATTAATTAAAGTATTCTTTCATCAAAAAGAAAATTATAAAGAACTGGAAGCACGTGACAGACTACAACCTAGGAAGTAGCATTTCTGCATGGAATGCAGTTTTTTTTTATCGACCCGCTACACGTTTCCAGTTAATTTTTGTTGTGTGTTTGTACCCTCGTTTATAAGACGCTAGCACATCACAATCAAGTCGCAGCTTTTTTGGGGGGAGGGGGGTTTTAAACACAAAAGGAAAATAAAATTTAATTCGCTTTCTTTAATTTCGTAGTGAATGAAATTCGGTATAGACTTTTTAATTACGGTATTACTATTATTCAAAGTTCAAACAATTTAAAATTGATAACTATCTGTATGTGTGTATATTTTTTCAGTACTAGATTTTGTAAATGCAGCTAGCTTTCAAGTAAAAACTAAAAAGGAAAAAAGTATACACTACGTATTACTCCATCCGTGCCGTAATTATTGTCCTATTCGGATTTTTTTATTTTTAGTTTAAATTGTAATAGAATTAAAATTTCAAATTGGACAATAATTTTGGAACAGAGGGATTATATAGTTTGTTTAATACTCTTTCATCTCTTTGTTTTTTTTTTAGGGATGATTTGAAGATTTTCGTTAACTGGGGATTGGGCAAGTCCGTTAGATGGGACCACTCTCACAAAAGACGGTAATGGGACCAAAAATGTGATTTGCTATCAATTTCTGTTTTCTACAAAACCAGAAGAGAACCAACGTAATGTTCTTTTTGGTTATGTGGCAGACTGCCAGGCCAATTCACTATCATTAGGAGGTTTATATGAACTCCGTAGTTTTCATTTGTTTTCCTCTTTTTTTTCACTATGATCGATGCAGTTGCAATTTAATTTTACATTTTTGGATAGGTACGTGAGGTGATTACACTATGCTTATTTTTATTGCCATCAAATGGAGAAGTTTTGCAGCAGTTAGAAGTAAATATTCAGTGTAAAACAAGGAAAAAGAAAAAGAAAAAAGTAAATATTCAGACGGGAAAAAAAAATAGCGAAGGTGAAATGAGACTAGCCATAATAAAACAGTAAATAAACGAGCTAGAGAAAAATTTGCGACGGTGGGGACACAAACTCTGCTAAAAAAACTAGGATTAGACGAATTTACCCTTCATTCCTGTCTTTGTAAGCTTCGCTTCATCGCCTTCCATCCTCCCTACTTTTATTCTCCGACTTTGTTCCACAGACCGGTGTCCTTTTCTTTTCACATTTTTAAGCTCTGAAAAATCATAGTGTTTTCCTACTGAATTTCGTGATGAAACTTCCTAAACTTACAGACCTTATCGCTCTCTCCAACTACGATGTGAAAGTAGCGATTAAGGCCTTGATTTCTGTCCCGGATTCATACCAAACACACGTCTACTTACATTTCCTCCGGCGCTGTAATCACCCAAGCATGCTTCTGTGCGCAACAAACATTATCAAAACTTTGGGTACGATTTTGAAGGTTCCACCCAATTTTGCAACGAAGCAATTGAGGCCTATGGAGTTTGCCGCTCCCCATGGAAGGCATTGGGTTTGTTTAATAGGATACCCACTGGCCAACGTGACCGTGTAACCTACAACATGCTCATGGCTTCTTTTCGATGTAATTCCATCCCGGAGAGGGCAGTAGGTGTTTTGGTGAAAATACTTGCTTCTAATGTTCGTCCCGATGAGTTTACTCTTTCAACCACTTTACTGACATGCCGCCACATGAATGATGTATGCCTGCCGCTTCAGACCCTCTCCTTTTCCCTGAAAACTAATCTACAAGTGAAAGAAGAGGCGGCAAATTGGTTGAGCTACCTACACAGCACAAATCACCAATTTGGAGAACACAGACGAAAGGATCATCAGCTTCGCAAAAAACTTCAAATACAGAGGGAACTGGAACACTCGGAGTTTTCGGTATTCACAGCTAACACCGAAAAGGAACTGCAAAACCTTCGGATGAAGGGGTTCCAAACGGAGGAGTGGAATCCGAGCCTAGAGTCTAATTGGTTCACGGTCCTCATAGAGCCTTACGTCGTTCAGGGCCATGGGCATTATCATGGAATCGTATGAAAGCTCCTATGTATTTGAAGTTTATATGCATAAGTAGTAATAAAATATGAGCGTTTATATGCATATCTCTTACTACTTATGCAACTGTCTCTGACATTTTTCTCAGCAGTCTTCATTTGGTCTTTGATTAAGTTACTTGCTAATGACTTTTAGATCGAACTCCAAAATCCTTGCCGAGAGGGTAAAAAGCTGCTTGTTCTAGATATATTTGGCACTCTTTCTGGTGATCGGAGTTCAGCTCTTTTGCGGTTTTGTAAGTAATTCTCTCTATTATTTTCTCTGTTTTTTATATGGGTTTCTTAGAGACTAAATCATTTATGTATTACAGATTATGATATCATCTTATGGGATGAAACTGAGTGAGTTTTCTTTTACCATACTCGACTCGATTAATTTATATACTCTTATGCTACTGCATCCAAGCTCCCAAAAATCTGACATGGTATTTTGTGTCAAAGTTTTGAAGTAATGTAGGGTTCTTTAGGAATCTGATACTATTAAAAAAATGTTGTTGTTATTCAGAGCTTTCTAATATTGATAATATATTGGACATTGTGACATTATACCATTTCTTTCCAACTGTGGCGTTGATAACTTAAAAGTGTTCTATTTCCTGTATGCAACAACTAGTTGCTCCGTTAGGGGATGATGGATATTGTTTTAATCGATCATTTAAGCTTCAAATTTACGGCAGTGTTTGGTAGTTCAAATTTGCTTACACTCAAAGCTAAGTCCGGTGGGTTTTTTAATTGCAAGCCACTTGCCCCTGATTTGGTCCAACTTTCCTGAGGTTTGTTAGCTTCTTTCTTTCTTATCTTTATCAGTGTATGATAGAAAGATACTGTGGCATTCTTAGATTCAACAATTCAAGAAGTGTGTTAAGCATATCTGCTTTTATAATTTAGAATGAATCACAAAATATGTCATTGAACTATTCGATAATTTCATCACAGGTTATCAATCAAATTTACTTGTAAAATAGGTCATACTAAACCAAAAAAAACTCATCAAAGATTATTTTGTTAATTTTGACTGTTAAATAGTGGCGAAAATCTGTTTTCCACATGCTTTTGGATTCAAGAGTATTTTTGTCATTTTGTTACTTTTAAGATTTTATTTTTTTAAAAAAATAATTATTTTCAATTGTTTTTTTTTTTTTACAATTCTTCTTCTTATACTTCTTAACTTATATATATTGGCAGTATAATTTCTAAATTTCAAAAATTAATTTAACTTTTGTATTTTAACTTCTATATTATGAATTTTTAAAAAAAAAAATAGAAAAATGAAAAAGAAAAGGTCGAGTTTAAGTAAACATGAAAATTAATAGTTTATCATTTTAAATCAAAAAAGAAACTAAATAATTAGCTAAGACATGTTGTTTCTTCTTTAATTTTTTTTCTTTTTTTTTTATAATCTAGAAGTTAAGATACAAATATCAAATTAATTTTTGAAATTTAATAATTATTATAGTACCAATATAAATTTGATGCTTTTTGCATTTGTCTTTCAATTTCAGAGTTTAGTATATGCTTTCCCAAAGAGCATCAAGTGAAAAGAAAAATCTACTATAACTTTGCTTCAATTATAATATACCCAATTAAAAAGTAACTCTAAAAACTAAAGAATCAAAACAACTTTATGAACAATAGAGCACCTACCAAAATCAAGTGATTGACTAGTTAGATTCAGTTTATTAATTTGAAAGAAAAAGAACGACCGATTAAGTTCAAACCATGAAATTAAAAGTAGATGTAAAACTAGATAAGTCCTAAAATTTATACAAATCTCAAAATTCAATGTGGACTATTATATGAGACAGAGAGAGTATTATTTATTTAAAAAAAAAGTGGGCTGCTACCTTTTTTTTTAATAAAAAAATAGCAGCCCACTATTTTTTTTATTAAAAAAAAGGAACATCAAAATTCAAGTAATCAACAAAATTTTATAATATAGTTTGTTTGATACTCTTTCATCTCTTTGTTTTTTTTTTTTAGGGATGATTTGAAGATTTTCGTTAACTGGGGATTGGGCAAGTCCGTTAGATGGGACCACTCTCACAAAAGACGGTAATGGGACCAAAGATGTGATTTGCTATCAATTTCTGTTTTCTACAAAACCAGAAGAGAACCAACGTAATGTTCTTTTTGGTTATGTGGCAGACTGCCAGGCCAATTCACTATCATTAGGAGGTTTATATGAACTCCGTAGTTTTCATTTGTTTTCCTCTTTTTTTTTCACTATGATCGATGCAGTTGCAATTTAATTTTACATTTTTGGATAGGTACGTGAGGTGATTACACTATGCTTATTTTTATTGCCATCAAATGGAGAAGTTTTGCAGCAGTTAGAAGTAAATATTCAGTGTAAAACAAGGAAAAAGAAAAAGAAAAAGAAAAAAGTAAATATTCAGACGGGAAAAAAAAATAGCGAAGGTGAAATGAGACTAGCCATAATAAAACAGTAAATAAACGAGCTAGAGAAAAATTTGGGGCGGTGGGGGCACAAACTCTGCTAAAAAAACTAGGATTAGACGAATTTACCCTTCATTCATGTCTTTGTAAGCTTCGCTTCATCGCCTTCCATCCTCCCTACTTTTATTCTCCGACTTTGTTCCACAGACCGGTGTCCTTTTCTTTTCACATTTTTAAGCTCTGAAAAATCATAGTGTTTTCCTACTGAATTTCGTGATGAAACTTCCTAAACTTACAGACCTTATCGCTCTCTCCAACTACGATGTGAAAGTAGCGATTAAGGCCTTGATTTCTGTCCCGGATTCATACCAAACACACGTCTACTTACATTTCCTCCGGCACTGTAATCACCCAAGCATGCTTCTGTGCGCAACAAACATTATCAAAACTTTGGGTACGATTTTGAAGGTTCCACCCAATTTTGCAACGAAGCAATTGAGGCCTATGGAGTTTGCCGCTCCCCATGGAAGGCGTTGGGTTTGTTTAATAGGATACCCACCGGCCAACGTGACCGTGTAACCTACAACATGCTCATGGCTTCTTTTCGATGTAATTCCATCCCGGAGAGGGCAGTAGGTGTTTTGGTGAAAATGCTTGCTTCTAATGTTCGTCCCGATGAGTTTACTCTTTCAACCGCTTTACTGACATGCCGCCACATGAATGATGTATGCCTGCCGCTTCAGATCCTCTCCTTTTCCCTGAAAACTAATCTACAAGTGAAAGAAGAGGCGGCAAATTGGTTGAGCTACCTACACAGCACAAATCACCAATTTGGAGAACACAGACGAAAGGATCATCAGCTTCGCAAAAAACTTCAAATACAGAGGGAACTGGAACACTCGGAGTTTTCAGTATTCACAGCTAACACCGAAAAGGAAATGCAAAACCTTCGGATGAAGGGGTTCCAAACGGAGGAGTGGAATCCGAGCCTAGAGTCTAATTGGTTCACGGTCCTCATAGAGCCTTACGTCGTTCAGGGCCATAGGCATCATCATGGAATCGTATGAAAGCTCCTATGTATTTGAAGTTTATATGCATAAGTAGTAATAAAATATGAGCGTTTATATGCATATCTCTTACTACTTATGCAACTGTCTCTGACATTTTTCTCAGCAGTCTTCATTTGGTCTTTGATTAAGTTACTTGCTAATGACTTTTAGATCGAACTCCAAAATCCTTGCCGAGAGGGTAAAAAGCTGCTTGTTCTAGATATATTTGGCACTCTTTCTGGTGATCGGAGTTCAGCTCTTTTGCGGTTTTGTAAGTAATTCTCTCTATTATTTTCTCTGTTTTTTTATATGGGTTTCTTAGAGACTAAATCATTTATGTATTACAGATTATGATATCATCTTATGGGATGAAACTGAGTGAGTTTTCTTTTACCATACTCGACTCGATTAATTTATATACTCTTATGCTACTGCATCCAAGCTCCCAAAAATCTGACATGGTATTTTGTGTCAAAGTTTTGAAGTAATGTAGGGTTCTTTAGGAATCTGATACTGTTAAAAAATGTTGTTGTTATTCAGAGCTTTCTAATATTGATAATATATTGGACATTGTGACATTATACCATTTCTTTCCAACTGTGGCTTTGATAACTTAAAATGTTCTATTTCCTGTATGCAACAACTGGTTGCTCCGTTAGGGGATGATGGATATTGTTTTAATCGATCATTTAAGCTTCAAATTTACGGCAGTGTTTGGTAGTTCAAATTTGCTTACACTCAAAGCTAAGTCCGGTGGGTTTTTTAATCGCAAGTCACTTGCCCCTGATTTGGTCCAACTTTTCTGAGGTTTGTTAGCTTCTTTCTTTCTTATCTTTATCAGTCTATGATAGAAAGATACTGTGGCATTCTTAGATTCAACAATTCAGGAAGTGTGTTAAGCATATATGCTTTTATAATTTAGAGTGAATCACAAAATATGTCATTGAACTATTCGATAATTTCATCACAGGTTATCAATCAAATTTACTTGTAAAATAGGTCATACTAAACAAAAAAAACTCATCAAAGATTATTCTGTTAATTTTGACCGTTAAATAGTGGCGAAAATCTGTTTTCCACATGCTTTTGGATTCAAGAGTATTTTTGTCATTTTGTTATTTTTAAGATTTTATTTTTAAAGAAAATTATTATTTTCAATTGTTTTTTTTTTTTTTAACAATTCTTCTTCTTATACTTCTTAACTTATATATATTGGCAGTATAATTTCTAAATTTCAAAAATTAATTTAACTTTTGTATTTTAACTTCTATATTATGAATCCTTTTAAAAAAAATAGAAAAATAAAAAAGAAAAAGTCGAGTTTAAGTAAACATGAAAATTAATAGTTTATCATTTTAAACCAAAAATGAAACTAAATAATTAGCTAAAACATGTTGTTTCTTCTTTAATTTTTTTTCTTTTTTTTTTATAATCTAGAAGTTAAGATATAAATGTCAAATTAATTTTTGAAATTTAATAATTATTATAGTACCAATATAAATTTGATGCTTTTTGCATTTGTCTTTCAATTTCAGAGTTTAGTATATGCTTTCCCAAAGAGCATCAAGTGAAAAGAAAAATCTACTATAACTTTGCTTCAATTATAATATACCCAATTAAAAAGTAACTCTAAAAACTAAAGAATCAAAACAACTTTATGAACAATAGAGCACCTACCAAAATCAAGTGATTGACTAGTTAGATTCAGTTTATTAATTTGAAAGAAAAAGAACGACCGATTAAGTTCAAACCATGACATTAAAAGTAGATGTAAAACTAGATAAGTCTTAAAATTTATACAAATCTCAAAATTCAATGTGGACTATTATATGAGACAGAGAGAGTATTATTTATTTAAAAAAAAAGTGGGCTGCTATTTTTTTTTATTAAAAAAAAAGGAACAACAAAATTCAAGTAATCAACCATTAATGTACGTAGCTAGAGAAATTATTCAGTGCAACTGTTGTACTACGTTTGTGCAGCCAGACACAATAATTGAAGTAAAGTAGTAATTTTGGGGGAAAAAAGATAATATCTACGGGAGTTATACTACCAAAATAGAGGGTGTTAGTATTTCTTGCACTAAAAATTGGGATACAGCAGTTGTACCCAATAATTTTTCACGTGGCTGAATATTTCATCAAAGAGTAACATACTACGGTCTGAGCAACGGTTATTGATATGATAATGAGTGATTATTACGTCTGTCTGTTATTGTTATTTAAATAGTATAAGTTTCTATCAATTCTATCTGTGATTAGCTTCTTTAAATAACGTTAGTAAGATGTGGTATGTCCAGTGTGAATGCATCCGTTTCCTTCCAAAAAAAAATAATAAAAATAAAAATCACCCGCAGACCAAATTTGCCTCTTTTTTTTTGGGAAAAATATTTTCAACAGTAAATAATAAAAATCACCCGCTCACATCGCAAATAAATTGTGGGAGGGAGAAAAAAGAAAAAATGCCAATTGTCAAAATTTGACAATATTGTTTAACAATAGGTGTTGAATTCACAATCATTTACAGGGGGTCAAAGAAACCAGCTTCATTTTCATTTTTGTTTTCCCTTCTTCAACGTGGGAGATGAGGTTCCCTTTGACTTTGAATTCGGATATTCAAATTCAATTCACTGAAGTTTTTTCACGGATCAAAGATTTTTTTTTTTTAAAAAAAAAAGGTTATATCAAGTTAATCCATAAATATTAGTTGAGATAATAATTTTGACCACTAGTGTATCATATACTGAAATCGTAACGAAAGATAAGATTGCAACCTAATAGCTAATTATTCGTTGTCCAAGTGCTTGTAATTTCAATGACTGGAATTACAAGAAACAAGATCTGGTTAAAGTGTGTAATAGTCTAGTATTTTAGGCATTTACCTCCTTCATTATATCATTAAAAAAAAAATTGACTGGAATTAAGGCACGTGATTGTCACCATGTACATAGTGTGAAATGGCTTCATCAGAGGATGGCTTATACTGGAGATGGAGAACATGCATTTGGTAATGGGTTACCAGTTACCACACAATCTTGGGATACCCATAAAACTCCTTGACCCAAAATTGCTGTACCCATCAGGAATACGACCACTCAAATTGTTGAATGAAACGTCAATATATTGTAGTCCAGGAGAAATAGCATCTGGAAGCTCTCCACTGAATTGATTAAATCTAGCCCTGAAAAAAACCAAGCCTGAGGTTGAAGACAAATCAAGCAATTCACCTGTAAACCCATTGTGAGAAACACGTAGCCTCTTCAGATGAGGTACAAAATGGTTCAGGGAGCTGCAATTTGCAATCTCCACTGGTAAATTTCCTCCAACGTTGCTGCCTCTTAGGAAGAAAACTCTAAGGTGTTGCACAGCACAAAGACATCAAGAATGTCCCTACTAAAATTGAATTTCCAAATCCAGGATTATTTTCTTGACAAATGTTGAACCCAGACAATCTATTCCTTTCCATTGGACCGTGCAGGGATCTGGAGCATTAGCTCTCCTTCCTTGTATTTTAAAATAAATAAATAAATAACAAAAAAAAAAGGAAGTTGATTTCTCAAAGATAAACTCAATTTGCCACAAAAACTAAATTGTAAATTCAAACAGCTGCGGAATCTTTTGTGTATCCCGTGCTGGTATATGGAAAAGGTTAACAAAAATTTAGGTGCCACTTCAATTTTAGGTTCATGACAAATCCTAGGGATAGATACCAGTCGGAAAAATTGTAGTTGCACGAACTCGATCTGTAAAGGAATGGGCGTTTATCGTTTACGATGAAAGTCCAAAGAATTGCTTAAAGAAAGCCCAGGAGATTTATGGAATGAAGCCTTGAAAAGCCACGGCCCAAAACATTGGGTAGAAAGCCCAAAAAAATTTGGACCATTTCTCGATTTGTGCGTGTCATCCTTGCACAGGGTCATGCTAATCTTCTCTGTATCGTTCCAATTTTATCGGATGTCCCTAAAGGGAATCTTTAACTACTTAGAAGCGAGCTATATAAAGGAGTTTACTGAATCTCCAGGCAGCGATGTGGGATTGGGATTGATAAAAGTGCTAAATCAATCAATCAATCAAAGTGGGTGAAACATCAGATACAACCAATAAAATAAGCTCAGCAGTTGTTCCCAATAAAGTTGTTCCCTGTTATATCTGCTGAATATCTCGTTTACAAATAGAAGCAAGAAAACGAGGAAACCAGTGACCAAAATAGTATTCCCTCCGTTCTAAAATAAGTGTCATTCTAGAGTTTGTACATAGTTTAAGAAATTATTAAATAGAGTAGTTAAATTACTAGAATATCCTCAACTAACTCCATTAAAATAAATGTATTGGAATCTGAAAATTACACTTATTTTAAAATTTTTTTATTTTGTTAAAACAACAGTTATTTTAGAATAGAGTATCTGAAAATCCACCAAATTATCCCTTCAAGAACACCCGAAATAGGTGGGTGGTATAAAAGACGTCCTGGGTTCGAACCTCGATACCCACATTCCATTAAAAGAAAATTTTGCAAATACTTTCTGTTTTCTCCCGTCGAAACTGAGACTTTGGAAATTGATTCTACAAAACATTATTCCCGTCATAGACATCGTGTTTTTCTGTGCGACAATTAGATCACTAATAAGAATGCAAATGAAAAACGAACCATTTTCCAACATTTTTTTCATTTACGTCCATATTGTTTTGGAGTTCGATTTCTTCTTGAATAAGTATTATTTAGTTTGCCAACCATTCAATTCGATAGGGTAGATTACACTTGAATCAACTGTATTCTTTGTTTGTTTTTGGTTGGATTACAAAACAACATCATCCATTACTTTCACAGGGTAAAACTTCCCTCCAAAAAAAAAAAAAAAAAAGTTACAGGTTGTTTTTCTACAAGTGCTACGTAATACCAGAATTAAATTCAGTTACATGAAGTGTTGATGATAAAGATCAGCTGCCAAAAAAAAAAAAACAAAAAGGCCCAAAATTATTTTGATGAAGATTCAGTCAGCAAAGCCTGCGCAGGGGAAACACCCGTCTCCAGCGGATGGTGTCCGGCAGCTTCTAAGAGGTACATAAACGCGAAGCAGTTCTGCGTGTTAAAAAAAAAGAAGGTTTTTAGTCATTGTTCCAATATCAAATGAAACAAAGTCCAAGTTTGGAAATGTATATGTAATTTCACTAACTATGATGAGTGAATTGCAACATGTAAATCGAAATTTTGATTGTACCTGCTTTTCACTTGCACTATCACTTTTAAACATAATTAGTAAACATTAGTCAATGTAAAATTGGCAAAGAAAGCAGTAAACCGACAACTTTTCAAGCTAGAATTGAAAGATATCGAACAATTAAACTGTAGTTTTATTTATTTATTTATTTTATCTCAGGAGAGTCATTTCCTAAAACAACAAATAATATACTCCCTCCTCGAAAAACAGTTTATATTGTAGTGCGTGAATTGTGTTAAAAACGATACTAAAATACTACGTGAAACTCTTTTTTTTTTCGGCTATAACATAAAAGAAAGAATTACTAATGGTCTACTATTAAAAAAAAAAAGAAGAAGAAGAAGTGAACTATACATCATATGTATTGGGTAAATTACCACGGCTAGACATTCTTGTTGTTTGAGATTGTAGAATCAAAATAGGCGAAACAATTAAGGCAAAGAGAGTAATGGTGACCATTAAAATCAGCCTAAAAGAAGAATATTGGAATGCCATCGTTGATAACTTGTTAGCTTTAGTTTAGCTTGCACCAAGTATATATAGAGATATTGAACACCAAATCTCTAAATATGCCATTCATGCATGTTTCCATGAAGTGTCTATCTTTATAATCATTTGTATATTCACATTTTTGTATATATTTTTTTGTGGGTAGGTAAATGTCGAAACTTCTTAAAGTGCTACTAAGATCGATCATCATCATTATGGCCACGAAAAGAATTTAAAAAATAAAATCAAAGCAATTAGCAAAAGGTTAATATATAATTGACCTCGTGGTTGGCTGCTTAATTAGCCGCCACTCAAAGCCAAATCTCAAGTTGTTAATTTCAAAAGTATTTAACTAATGTGTTCCATGTCCATTATTGAAAAGACTAAAAATATAGACAAAAAAAGGAATATGTTATGCAGCTATGTCGGAATTCCTCAGATTCTACCACAGTCTCAGTGGTTTGAAACTTGAAACACTACACTACAGCTCCATATATGGTCCTCATAATGCAATTTGACTGTAGAAACACTTGTGATGAAAGAGTAAAAAAAATCATATTTTTGCAATATTTGTTTATTCATTTATTATTTTGTAATTTTGTTCCCCATTATGATACGATACAATTAGTATGAAAATATTGGGCATTACAGAAGTTCATATTGCTTTCAAATTATAATTACAGGAGAAATAAATTTGTTTAAGAGATGATAACACTAATCCATTTGAACACACAAATATATATATATGTATCTCTCGCGGAGGGTGTATGATCATGAATTGGAGAATTATATTTGATCATGGGGAATGGCTTTGAGTCTCAGCCTGGATCGGACCGCCGGTGCCGGATGGACACAGACATGGGCAACAAGACCCTGGTTGTGACGGCGGTGCACAACACACACATGCTGGACAAATCGGAGGACGACCTAAAACTGCGAAAAAAAATATATATGTAAAAATAATACTAATAATAATACCCAATTAACTTGTATGGCAGCAGATCATAGAGAAAAATATGAATGCCTTGGCGCGGATTGTAATTAAAGGAAAAATACCTGGGGTAATTCTTGCTGCTTGACCTGGTGCCATCATCATGGGAGAAAGAACAATGAGGACGAGAACCAATGTAATCACAATAGACCTCACTGAACTGCTCATTGCCATTGTTAATTGATTTGCAAAAATTTTTTCTTTTAATGATACTCCTGAATTATTATATTTCAAAGGATGGGGTTTGTCTTGATGAGGCTCACATACATCTAGCCTTGTGCCAATTTATAGTGTTTTGCTAGGAGTTTGGTATCTAATTTGACGCCGCGCTCACAACACAAAATGAATTATGGAAGGGAGAAAAAAAAAATAATGATTGGAAGATGAGATAATTGTGTAGTAGTTGGATGATTAAATGAGGGTAAGAAAGAAATTGTATTGTTAAATTTAAGTTTCAATCATTATTTTCTTAATTCCTATGCGGACCCTAATACGATAGGTAATTTGAAATGGAGGTAGGATTACTTTTCATAACCATCAAAATATATTATATGATCTTTATAAAAATAATAATTTATTTTCAAAATTTATTTTTCATGTGTAACACATGTTGTTTAGGTTTAGGGGTAGTTTGTCATTTTAAATTTTTAAAATTTTAATTTTTTTTATTCGTCTATTTTTTATATTCTTTTTCTTATATTTCCTGACTTGTATATATTGATACTAGAATAATTATTAAATTTTAATAATTAATTTATCATTTTCATAGATTATAAAAACATTAACATAAAGAAAATGAGGAAGAAGAACTTAAGTTGAAATAAACATGAAAATTAATAGTTTATAATTCTTAAAAAAAACAAAAAAAAAAAACCTTTAAAAAAATGAAAAAACAAGTCTTTTCTCCTTAACTTCATCATTAAGTTACGAAACATAAATTTTACTTGATCTAGTCTAAAATGATTATTTCACTCTTTGTAATAAAAACAATACAAGTCATGTAGTATAATTTAGTAATTATTTTTCTAAAAAATACACGTATTTATCTTTTTCATGAAATTCAATAATTGCTTATGTAGCTTAGCAACCGCCAATTGGCTAAAAAAAATTATAAAAAAGAATAAAAATAGTTTTAACCAAATTTACAGAAATGAATCGTTGTGGACTAATTAAATTAGCATCTTTTCATATTTTAAATGATTATCTAATTTTTATATTATTTTTATTACAATGAACTAAATAATTAATGTTTCGTAACTCACGTATGAATTAGAGGAAGTCAAGGAGGAAAGACTTCTCTTTGAAGATTTTGTTTTTTTAAAGATTTTTTTGATTTTTGTTTAGAATGATCAACTATTAATTTTCATGTTTATTTCAACTTGATTTTTTTCTTCCTCATTTTTTATGTTAATTTTTTTATAATCTATGAAATAAAAATATAAATTAATTATTGAAATTTATTAATTATACTAATAACAATATACAAGTTAGGAAATATAAGAAAAATAATCTCAAAAAATAACGAATACAAAAATAAAATTAAAAATTTAAAAAAAAATTAAAAATGACAAAATTATTCCTCAACCAAGATCACATGTGTTGCACATGAAAAACAGATTTTGAAAATAAATAATTATTTTTTTAGAGATCATATAGTATATTTTGATGGTTATGAAAAGTAATAAATAGAAATAAAATAAAATTAAAAAAGGGGAATAAAAAGGGACTATTTTATCATTTTTATATTTTTTAGAGTTATTTTTATAATTTTCAGAAACAGTCGAGGTATTTTCGGTTAATAACTAACGAAAATCCGTCAAGTTTAACGGAAATTGGGTCCATTTGGTAGAATCGATAAATATTTCAAACAGTAAGGACAAAATTGTCTAATGAGAAATCAATAAAGTAGAATTGACGATGAACCCAAAACTTTGGGTATAAACGCTAATTTTTCTCTGCTCAATGTCATTGTGAGTTGATTTGAGTTTTTTTTTTTTAATAATAATGAATTATATTTCACATTAGAGGATGGGTTTTCTCTTGGCGAAGCTTACCTATTTATAGTGTAAGTTCGGAGTTGCCCCGCTCACAACACAATGAATTATGGAAGGGAGGAAAAAAAAAAAATTGTCAATTGTCAATATTGACATTGTTTAACATTATATAGGTGTTGAATTCATAATCACTTATTTGGGTCAAAGAACCCAGCTTCATTTTCATTTTTGTTTTTCCCTGTCAACCAACGCTTGGATCAGTTGGTAGGGTGTTGATCCAGTTTAAGCAGAGGTCTCGGGTTCGAGATCTTGCGTACGCAGCCGTGTTAAAAGGCTGGTTGGTAGAGGTTGCCTCCCGATGGAGACCTACCCACCTCAAGTCTAGATTAGTCAGCGGTCAGTCGACACCCGCGAGTGTAACGATAGCGATTAGATACCGGAAACGTATGTAATATATATATATATATATGTATATATATATATATATTTTTTCCCTTCTATAACGTGGAATAGCTGACCTTATGTAGTAATAATCGATTTAGATTGCCTTTGACTTTGAATTCCAATATTTAAATTCAATTTACTAAAATCGAAGTAGCCTCTAGAAAATAATATACACAGATTAGTAGAGATAAATAATTCAGACTACTAGTCCAATCTTACTTGAGTACTTTGTAATTTCAATGACTGGAAATCTGGAATAAAGGCACGAGATTGTCTCATAGGATGGAAAAGTTTGATGAATGATTATTATCTGCGGGGGGTTATATGGCTTATGCTGGAGATGGAGGACAAGCATTTGGTAATGGTTTACCACACAATCCAGTGTTCCCTACAAAACTGCTTGACCTTAAATTTGTATATCACATTTTGACAAGCATTTGTTAATGGATTTGGTAATGGGTTTCACGAAATTTGTATATCACATTTTGACAACATGCACTACTTTCTCTGTTAACTATTCTCTGTTTAAAAACAAAATAGTCTATATTAAATTTTGATTTTTATTTTAGAAACAGTACAAATATCAAAATTTAATGTGAGCTCTTTTTTGAGACATAAGAAATATATGATTAGAAACAGTACAAATATCAAAATTCAATGTGAGCTCTTTTTTGGGACATAAGAAATATATGATTCATGAGTTCACTCTTCTTCATTTTAATTTTCCGTCGACTAAGGGACCCGATAATTGAGTAAACCCTGCATCCCTTCTAATGGTTGCATTATGGAATGTAAAACATTCCAGGCAAGTCCCTTACAAGAATTCAATCGGTGGAACGGGGACATTATGTGCTTGTTTGTTTGTTCACTCAATTTACATTTTAACTAATTTTATCTATTAAACACAAAATCTAATGGAAAAGAAAATATCATCCAAACAACTTTCTGTTTTACATTTTAAAATCAAACTTGTAGTATTTTGTTAGTGTAGGGACCTTTTTTTAAAGTAAAAATAGTTTATTGACTAAATCAAAAATTTGGCACATTTATTTCAATTTGCCTCTAGTCAAAAAACACTTTCTACAATGTATGGTGGTTAGGAAAAGGTTTTTTGGAATATGTATTAAAATATCAAGTACGAAAAATATCACTAAATGATCGAAAAGTGTCAATTTTAGTCACTGTAAAAAAAGTTAAAAAATGATCACTAAATAACAAAAAGTGTCGATTTTGATCACTTTCTGTTGTTTAGTGATCATTTTTGAAAAAAAATTTTACAGTAACTAAAATTAACACTTTTCGACATAAATTATTTTTGACAAATACTGGAAGTCAAAAAATAAAATTTTAAAAAAATATGCTGAAAAAAAGATAAATACTGGAAGTCGTGGGAAATTTTTGACAAAAAATTTCGGTGTAATTTGTTGAAATCTAACTTAAAGATAAATTTTTGTAAAATAAATAGAATTTATGGTGCAATTTGTTCTTTTCCAAAAGTTTCGACGCAGAAAACGTAGTAGTTTAGGACAAAATTTTAATAATTTCCCATTTTGCCCTTTGAAAATCACCTAAAACAATAAACTTAAAACATAGGGTATGTAATTTGGTGAGACCAATTCTTAGGGTACATAAAGTAGAATTTTTCCTTTGACTTTCTTTTCCTGAATTTTACAAATTTAGTAATTTTGTGTTTTAGTCGAGAAAATATTATATGAGGAGCTATCACGTGTCTTTAGTGGCAAAAAAAAAAATTGTAAATAAATTATTAGTGTATAGAGGTAGAAAAAGGATTACAAATAAATTATTAGTGTATAAATAAATTATTAGTTTATAGAGGTAAAAAAATGGATTACAAATAAATTATTAGTGTACGGGAGGAATAAATTATATCTTTTTCTCTTTTTCCCATATTTGAGGAAGTTCTGGACCGATAGTTAAGGAGTTCCACTCCACCACAGCCAGTTTGGTTGAAATAAATTATATCCCATCTCCACTTCTCTCTCCCACACGAGTCGTAAAACCCTCGAGCCCGTTTGGGAGAACTGAGAACCCCGAGAGAATGGCGGTCCGTCTTGTTATCTTCAGATCAACGGCGGCAATCCGGTGGTTCTCTTCGGCATCTTCTGCCGCTGCTGCGGCCGCTGTTACCAATAATAAATCAGAAAATCCTTTTAGCAACCTGTGGGACGTGAAAGTCAAGTTAGACTATGACACTAACAATAACACAAAAACAAAAGGGACATCAATTGGTGAATGGACCAACCATGGAAAGCCAGTTCAAAGGTCCGATATCCTCACCCAAATCTGGAAGAAGAATACCTTTCTGCCCTACAGGCAATTTTTCTCTGCTGAATTGATTTATTTATTTTTTCTTCTTCTTAACTCTGTTCGTGTTGGTCTTACTGGAGAAGAAAGTTCCAATGGTTTTTCAATGAATATTAGTTTTGATTGTAGTGACTGTGGCTTGTTTTATCGTGTTTCCTCATAAAAAATGTGTCTTTATGGTTTCTAGGTGTGAATTGTCAAGGTAGTAGTAAATTGTTGGAATGCAGATACTATGCTCCTTTTCGTCATTGGTTGTAATAGAATGGAAGTTTGGTTTTTTTTACAAGTAAACTAAGACGCTGTATTTTGATGGACTGGTGTGTTCTTGGTTGGCTTGCTTATGTTAGAAGTATAGATCAAGCTTGAATTGGGAAAAAATTTTTTTAGTATTCGGTAATTGATTGTATAGTACTTTGTTATTTGGTCTAGCTTAATGATTTCCTAGTCGGCTTTTGATAGTTACTATTTGTTGGTTTAGGATAATTTAGTTTCTATATTAAAAGATCTTTGAGGTTAAGTTAGTTGGAGGTGAAGTGTTAACCTTGGCAAGGCTAAAGACTAGAGAGTTGAGATGGAATACAAAACACCAAGAAACCTGTATAGCCGTCAAAGGCAGAGTTGGGTCTCATAAGAACCAGTTGTGGTCGGTGAGGGAATTAGGCGGCTGCAATGTCATGAGTTTTGAAATAAGAAAGAATCAGTTGTCAATATGAGGTAAAATAGTTTGGTGTGATAAGTGATATTGTTGCATCTGAGAACATAATCGAGCTTTGTTAATAGATCTGAAATTCGACCATAGCTTATTTCGCTTTAAGGCTAAGAAATTTTTCGGGGGAGGGAATGTAAATTAGAAGAGCAAAAGAGAGCGTATTGGTGTTGAATTTGCTCCTCTTAGCATGAACACTCGTTCTATATTTGCCTTCTTTATTCTTACAGCTCAGTTTCATTCTTTCCTTCCGAACATCATAACAGTCCACTGCATGCGTATAGTATGTACATAGCTTAAACCCGTCTCCATATCACAATCCCGATGCTAACGTATCTCTAGGAATTGGGTTCGCGAACGTTTCCCTTAGCATTTTTGAGAATAAAACCTCCTGAGATCAATTGAGTTGGTTTGTTGATATATATTATTCTGCTGTATTAACCTACGTGTTTGTGTAAGTTGTCCTAAAATTGATACCGAAAATCAATTTGAGTTCAACAGTTTAGAATGCTTGTATACAGGTTTAAATTAGCATTTCTCAATAGCATTCCTTGATGTTACTATTTCTCTATGAGAAATATCAATATATACACTTAAAGCCAAATGTTCAGGAGCAAGAAGATCAATTTGTTAGCTCCTGCCTCAAATTCCTTTGAATCATAAGAATTGCAGAAGTTGGTTGCTTCAAGTTGAGTTGAGAATAATTCGAATCATCAGCAGTCAAGAAGTTTGAAATTTCAAGTTGAGTTGAGAATAATTCGAATCTTTATTGTTCCCAGAATGTAAACCGCTGAGGATGTTACTTGCAGGAAAACTTTGTTGTCTAGTTTGTTGTATTTCTAAATATTTCTTGCTGTCTTGCTAATGTAGCTGTCAGAATTGCTGGAAAGCAGCAAAATGCATATGACTTATGCTGACAGAGTTATATGGATAGACCTACTTGCCAGGACTAGAGGCACACAGTCGGCAGAAATGTATTTCAATGGTCTTCAGGAATCTGATAAAACACGTGAAGCCTACGGGGTGCTTCTTCACTGTTACTGCAGAGCCAAAAAGTTGGATAAGGCTCTGGAACTTTTTGGGAAGATGAAGGAGCTGGATTATACTTCCACTTGGGGCTATAACTCTTTGGCTTCTTTATTCTTGGGTACTATGCCTGAACAAATTCCTTTGCTCGTGCAAGAAATGGAGCAGAAAAAGTTAAATGCAGATATAGCCACTTACGATCTGTTAATCTTAAGCTATGGTGCTCAAAAGGATTTCGGTGCATGTGAGAAAGTTCTTGAAGATATGCAAAAGAAGGATGTAAAATGTGAATGGACCATCTATGCGAGTCTTGCAGCCATTTATGCTTATGCTGGAATCCACAGCAAAGCTGCAGAGTTTATACATAAAATGGAGATGGAAAATGCGTGTGACCGTAACTATTTCCACAACCTACTTGGCTTGTACAAAGATATGAAAGATGTGTCAGGAGTTTATCGTACATGGAATGCTCTCAAGTCAATCTTTCCAATCCCTAATAATGACGACTATCTCTTGATGATGTGCATTCTTTCTGAGTTGAGTAGCTTGGAAAACCTGGAGACATGGTTTAAATCGTGGGAATCTGGGCAGTTCTTTGAGTATGATGTCAGAATAACTAACGTGGTCTTGGAAGCTTACCTTCTCAGGGACATGATTCAGAAAGCCAAAGCTTTCTATAAAAGTATGGTGGCAAAAGGGTATGATCCAAATTTAAGAACAATGGAGTTACTAACCCGCATTTATATGAAGAACTATCAGATAAAACCGGCTTTGAAGTATCTGGAGATGGGTTCAGCAATGGTTACTAGGGAGCAGGATCAATGGTTTCCTCAACCTGAAACTATAAAGATATTCCTGGAATATTTTGAGGGGAGAGAGGACTGGGATAGAGCCGAGAAGTTCTGTAACATCTTGAAGAAGCTCAAGAAAATACCGAGTTGACGGCTAGAATTTGACGAATAAGGATTTGGAATCAGAATCAAAGCTACACACCCAACAGTGATGTGATTTGACGAATAATGCTCTAAGCTTATTTCATGTCTGTATTCTTTATTACGTCGTGTGTATGATAGGGTTGCGCTAGTATAATGTTTTGGTACATTAAGTTTAGCCTATTTTAAATTTATTGTGACATTCCAATACAAAACCAGCAACGATACTGAGGCTGGAATTTCATTGTCAAGTCTCAAAAGCACAAAGTTGCTTCTTCCTTAGATGCCTTAAAAAAGAAGTTGGATTTGTGCAGACATGGGATTTCATGGCTGTCATCGAAAAATGCCCTTCAAATCTTCAAGGTTACTGGAGGTGACGATAACAGGATAGCTCTGGAGGGTTACGCTCATGAAGAAACCTGCTTTGGAGGCAGATGAAAGATGATCTCGGATACATATGGTGGATCATACAACTTTTGCAACATCTGTATTCGAATGCGCCTTCCCTGACATTGTTTGTTTTAACGATCAAAGTAACTAATCACCAATCCACCTGGGTTTTGCATTCTTAACCTTTGTTCTTTGCCTGTAACTGTATCAGTAAATACATAACTTAGTCTTGTACAGTTGTTACACAAGTTTTGTGAAGATCCTGAGGATACATTCCTGGTGACCACCAACTCATATATATTACTCTGAGTGCCTGTCATCATGGCAGCAATGGTGTAAACAAACAAAATGCTGCAGTTTGAGATTGCGGAATAATAGGCTAGCTGCACGAATAGTTGGTTGACAGAGTTGCAAGGTACAAAAAGCCATTTGTCCAAAATTTACACCGCATTTTACCCACATTTGCTGAAAGGGTAGGATGCAACTCAAATTCACAAAACTACCATTTATGTCTGATTCGCAACCATAGTTGCATAAATCACACCCCTGCCGCCTGAACCGTAGGGAAAAATCAAGAAAATAATCCTGGATTTGGAATTCAATTTTAGTAGGGACATTCTTGATGTTAAATGTCTTTGTGCTGCACAACACCTTAGAGTTTTCTTCCTGAGACGCAGCAACGTTGGAGGAACTTTACCAGTGGAGATTGCAAATTGCAGCTCCCTGACCCATTTTGTACCTCATCGGAAATAACTTCACCAGCTCACTTCCGATTGCTCTTACAAGTTTACAGAATCACGTGCGTTGTTGACTCTAGTCACCGAAACTACTAGTCAAGCACCCTTTTGTCAAAAGTCAAAAGTCAAAACTAGCAAAAGTTTGAACAAGTTATTGGACAACTAATAACCTACTACGTTTGCAATCTTATCTTTTGTTTCGATTTCTTTCCGTATATATAAAACACTAAAAATTATTATCTCAACTAATGATTGCGGATCAATTGGATATGGTTTTTTAATCTTTAATTTTTGTATAAAATTTTCAAGAGCCTACTTTGACTTTAGTGAATTGAATTTGAATATCGAAATTCAAAGCCTCAAAAACAACCTAAATCGATTATTACTACATACTGTCACCTATCCCACATTATAGAAGGGAAAAACAAATACTCCCTCCGTCCCATAATTATTGTCCAGTTTGAGTTTTTATTTTATTTCAAATTATATTAAAATTGAAATCTCAAAGTGGACAATAATTTTAGGACAGAGGGAGTATGAAAATGAAGCTGGGTTCTTTGACCCCCCATAAATGATTCTATGAATTCAACACCTATATATATTATTGTTAAAACAATTTCAAATGTTGACAATTGACTTTTTTTTTTCTCCCTTCCATAATTCATTTTGTGTTGTGAGCGGGCGTCAAATTAGATACCAAACTCCTAGCAAAACACTATAAATTGGTACAAGGCTAGATGTATGTGAGCCTCATCAAGACAAACCCCATCCTTTGAAATATAATAATTCAGTAGTATCATTAAAAGAAAAAAATTTTGCAAATCAATTAACAATGGCAATGAGCAGTTCAGTGAGGTCTATTGTGATTACATTGGTTCTCGTCCTCATTGTTCTTTCTCCCATGATGATGGCACCAGGTCAAGCAGCAAGAATTACCCCAGGTATTTTTCCTTTAATTACAATCCGCGCCAAGGCATTCATATTTTTCTCTATGATCTGCTGCCATACAAGTTAATTGGGTATTATTATTAGTATTATTTTTACATATATATTTTTTTTCGCAGTTTTAGGTCGTCCTCCGATTTGTCCAGCATGTGTGTGTTGTGCACCGCCGTCACAACCAGGGTCTTGTTGCCCATGTCTGTGTCCACCCGGCACCGGCGGTCCGATCCAGGCTGAGACTCAAAGCCATTCCCCATGATCAAATATAATTCTCCAATTCATGATCATACACCCTCCGCGAGAGATACATATATATATATTTGTGTGTTCAAATGGATTAGTGTTATCATCTCTTAAACAAATTTATTTCTCCTGTAATTATAATTTGAAAGCAATATGAACTTCTGTAATGCCCTATATTTTCATACTAATTGTATCGTATCATAATGGGGAACAAAATTACAAAATGTGTGTTCAAAGTAACTTGGCATACCAATTAATTAAGGAATTATTTCACAAATGAAATTGTGATTTGAGTACTTTATATATAGGAATATTTAATCGACATAAACATCTAACCAGAAATTGACTACACATAATGGATGCTAACACATTAGCATACGCTTATTATAATTGTGTGACACAAATTATTGATGTACTCAATATTGTAATAATTAATTATGGAATAAAATTGAGTATACGGAAACATGATCAATACTGCGCCTTGGAGATGAGTTGAAAGAATTTCTGCGGGTGATCTCATGGTGAGATGCCTTGTGTTTCAGATGGTGGTGAACACACGCAGGGGCAACAAGTGCCAGGCCTTGGCGGTGGCGCGCAACAAACACATGCCGGACAGAATATCGGCGGCGACGTCTGGAAGTTCTGAAGGAGTTCTGCATACGGTGAGAAACACAATGACAATTAACATCTAAGTATAATATTTGTAGATATAAATTATATAGGATCGAGATGAACCGTGTTTTTTTTAATAAAAACATATATAAAATGAAATTGGATGGCCTCAGCAAAAAATCGAAGTCTCAATCCTCTAATAATAACATCGCACATCCTATATTCCTAACCACCCCTCAAGATGAACCGTGTCTTATGCCTTGATTGCTTAGCAAAAAAATGAAAGAAATTTCCACACGGTAATTAATTATGGATGCTTGCAGTTATGATAATTTCAAAAAAGGGATTTTGATTAAATATATATTTACCACGAGCGGGGAACCTTGCAGCCTCAGATGGAGATGTTAACATTGGCGAGAGTACTATGGCGAAGAGAAGAATCATCACCAAAGGGGATCTAAGAAAAGAGATGAATGCCATGATGTTGGTTTTAAGTATACAAATTAATATTCCAGTTCTGGTTGGAGGGATTAATTTGCTTGGTAAATCTACTAATCTTTGGGCACATATTTATAAGGAGTTTTGCTGTAAGGGGCCAAAGAAATTGATGTCATTTCATGGACTGGTTTTGTTACAAATAATCAAACAATATTTATTAAATGATGATGATGAAGAAAATCAAACGATATATTCGTCGTCAAAATAACGTGATTCTACAGTTGATTAATATGGAAATGATTGTGAACTTTTCCTTTGCACCCGTCCAACTTGTCACCAAAATTTTGCAGTTTCTCATTGTTTCATTGTCAATGCTTCTTCTTCTTTTATTTTTATATTTTTTTTTTTCAATTCGTTTTATGTTTTGCTATTTACACACTAATTATATGTACAATAGCTGACATTTGACAATGATGTCTGAACTATCAAACTTCATACTCGTCTTGTTCACATATAAATTACTACTCAATCTTAGCCGTCCAGGTAAACCTAACAGCAGGGACAACTAATGACAAGGTGTGAAATACTCCCTCTTGTCCGGAATATAATATATTTTGGTTTTGTCTTAGATTTTACCTAATACGTGTTTTTAATTCACGAAATTTTAATGAGTTGAGCTTGAAAATAGTTATGCATCAATTTCGCTATAAAGGAATTAGATAGACTAAAATGAAATTGCTCATGCTCTAGAGTCTCAAGGTAAATATATACTTTATTTTAGATATCAATAGTTAAATATATTTACTTTAAGTGCATGAGTATCTATGTGTTTTGGTTTTACAAGAGAAATGTGACACCATAATAGCAAAAGATTGAAATAAGTATCTCGAAAAGCACTTGTAACTAAGGAAAAAGTTTGACGAACATGGATATGTATTTCGAAATGATTTATTTTTTTTTTTTAAAGGTTTTTCCCTCCTATTTTTGTGTTTTATTTACTTTTGTTGGGATTTTCTTTTTCCATTTTGCTTTATGCCTAAAAAAGATTATTTATCATATTTGATTCAATTACTACAAGTAAACAATATATGCGTTTCAGCCAATATATTTTTAGAATATACATGATTTAATTTCTATTGTTGAAAATAATTTTTATATACTTATATCCCTAAACAAGTAGCATAATGGACAGTTAATCATATTTATCTATTTTTTTTTTGATATACTAACACTCTTAAACAAGAAACCAATTAGATAGTTGGAACATATTAATTTGTACTTTAAATCCTATACAAGTACTTGATTAAAGTAGTAAAAGTATTGAACCAAGTTAACTACGATCTATGATTAAATCTGCACATGGGCATGTAGTAATGATTGTTGGGAAATGTTTGTCTTCCGAAAGGGACCTACTCGAATCGAAGACGGATTAGTTGGAACAATGACTTCGAACACCTTGTGAGTTATATACCAAAAACGGAAGGGAAAAAAACATATGACACTCTTGATTTCGGACTCCCGATATTTACTATACCAAAAAACAGAAAAAATAAAATATATGACATGTTTTATAAGAAAATAATAATATATTTATGTTATTCTAAACTATATTAAAATCCGCACAACGTGCGGGTATAATACTAATATTATATATTACGTATTCTTCCCATTGCAGAAATGAGAAAGATACAATTTTAACTCCTAACTCTTGAGATTATTCCCTATATCAACCTTGGGAATTTATGGAACTTCAACCATTTGTGATTTTCTTTTTATTTCAAAGATAACTCAAGCGAAAATTAAGTCGTAGATTGCCGCTCTATCGGTGATCATATGTCACTGCTTGCCTAAACTTATTCAACGATATCAAGCTATTTCAATCCTCAACGCATCATGAATTTGAAATTTGATCAATGTAAATCCTTCTGTTTACCACACGATCAAGGACTTTGTGTAGGTCTCTGCCGAATATTCGTGTCCCCGGATGTCAATAAATTCAAACCAAAAAAAAAAAAAGGAAGAAGAAGAAATGAAAAGAAGGAAACTCTGGAAGTATTGCTGCCCAACCCAAAAGAGATGGTACAAAAAGGCCCTCAAGAGATTTATGGGCTCAAATCACCGAAGAAACAGAAAACGAATCAGCCCAAAACAATGGCGAGAAAGCCCAAAAAAATTTGGACCATTTCTCGATTTGTGCGTGTCATCCTTGCGCAGGGGCCATGCTAATCTTCTCTGTATCGTTCCAATTTTATCGGATGTCCCCGAAGGGACGATTTATGGACCAAAACGCATCCTTAATAAATAAGGCTACTGAGCCTCTGAGCACCGATGTGGGACTACTACTATCAGCGCGGCTACTCACGAGCCACGATGATGTCAAACAAAAAAAAGGACACAGACAGTAATAAATTCATGACGCTACTCCTGATTGATTGAACCCTCTGTACTGTGTAATCTGCTGATGAATCTTGATTTCAACAAACACCTTAAAAAATGGGAGAAACACATCCAGATTTCATCTGCAAAAGCTGTCAAAATTCTCTTCCGTAGACCATCGTCTTTTCAATGTTTCAGAATTCAGACATGATTGAATGTTAAAAGGGTTCGAAACTCCGTGCCTACATAATCAAATATTTAAAGGTAATTTGGTACTCTAATCTTCCTAATCGTATTGAGTTACCGATTTTTATTTTTTATTTTTTAACACACCAGAAAGTTAACACATCATTTGAATTCTAAGAATCTCTATAATACATAAAATAAACAAATAATCAAACTACAATTCAAACTTCAAACTTCAAAGTGATGCGATCATTTAATTTATGCTATCTATGATAGACCATAAAGTAAAAATAACATGGAGTCAACCTCGTTGTTTACAACCTTCATTTTATTTTGAGTGTATAAGAGTATATCATCATACTCCTTTTCTTAATATATATATACTTTCTTTTTCTTGTAATTACGAATACAAACGTTCTAATTTGATCAAACTTATTATAACATCACTGAGGGTATACTTAATCTGATCAAACAAAATTCGGTGTCATGTAAAACATCTTGAAATTGAAGGAAGTTGAGTGCCACCCATTTTCAAATTCAAGGTGCACGAGTTTAGTTATTTCCCGAATCAAGGACAAAACAGGCGCAATAGCAGCAAGGTGGTGGCGGATGGAATCGATCTTGACAGCAAAGACATGGTGGGCAACTAGGCTTTTGCATTAATTCTGCATCCATTTAAGGAAAAGAAAAACGTAAAATGCGTGAAAAAATATAATAATTATAAACATCTTCCGTATTTAAAATTAAAGTAATAAAATTTTGGAACGTAAAGAGAGAAGTTTGGAACGTAAAATAATGCAACGAGTATAATTTTAATTTTTGAACGTAAAGAGTATAAGTTTTACCGCGATATGTTAATCCAGTTTGAGCAGAGACGGAGGATAGAGCGGGTGGAAGAAGAACTAAAAAGATCACAACGGCAGCCATTAGAGAATGTTTTGATGAGGAGTTTCCTACCATTTTTAAAACGAAAACTCACGTGAAATTAAAATTAACAACGCTGGACTTAGATACGTGTCCAAACACAAGATTCTCGGTGATTTATAGAGTTGGTTTAATTCGGTCAAATTGCCGTATTACTTTGGCATTCTTCTAATTCAGTAGTTTCGATGAGACTCAAGAGCTGACCTCGTGGAAGAAAATTTCTAATGAAGGACCAGAGTGAAATTATTACAAAAAGTATACTTCATGACCTTTCTCTTTTTTACTATTTCCTTCTGAAATGGTAATTAGTCCACCGTTTACTTGACTTGACTTTTATAGTTTTAGCCCAATTCATGGGTCAAATTGAACTTGGACGGCTTCATTGATCAAAACTCATACGTGTCATGATGATGAAGGGGAAAACATGATCAATTCCAACTCTCAGAGATTAATTTGGATCTCATCTAGATGGAGTATAATTGAATCTGAATTCGACAAACAGAGTTGATTCTTGAATTTGAATTCGAGTTAAGTTCGATTCGCCTCCTTCACAGTCACACCTATGTTAATAAATGCTTGTATTTCCTCCAAGGTAATCAGAACACCACAAACAATAACGATAGAGACATGATAAATTTCCAACCTTAAACAATCTCAATCCTTTTTTTTATATATAATTTAATTTAATTTTGGGTGTTAAGAGTCTCTTCTCGTAATAATTGTAAAATATTCTAGGTCAGGAAAGATTAAGGTTGGAATTGAATCTCAGACCTCTTATAATTTCTAAAGCCCCCACTAACTTATTTCGCTTTGAGCTCAATTATTTTAGTCTCCTGTATTGATTTCATTAATTTTTTCATTTAGAAGTTTGACCTGTTCTAATTGGACCTCTCTTCTTAGTTCTTCTTACCTAAAAGCCACCACTCGAAACGCAAATCAATTTTCATTATTGAATGGAACCATTATCTTAACTGACTTGAAAAATACGTTAGAAAGCGAGTAAAGTACTAAAACGAAGTTTTGAAAAGATATTATGATATTTCCTTCGTCCCAAAATTATTATCCAGTTTAAAATTTTAGTTTTAGTATAAAAAAAATTAAAAGTAAAAATTCAAATTTAACAATAATTTTGGGACGGAAAGAGTATCATTTTTTACTCAAGAAATTTTCCACGCTGCAAAAAAAAAAAAAAAAAAAATCAGCTAACGAAAATTAGTCACTTCCGTTTTATTTACAATGAACAAGTTTAAATTAACTGTAATGGGTATTAATTTGCACCTGATAAATAGATAACCACGAATGTGTACAATTTTAAAAATCAAAATATCGGGAAAAATAACGGAAATTTTTAAAACTTTTTATTCCAACAAAAAAGTGAAAAAACAACAGATGAATTTCACAAATAGGCCCAAAAATGATCAGGGCACCCCACGCATACAGTAAAAACTACTAACACTACAAGTCTACAACCCGCACAGCTCAACAGTCAACGCACTTCCTTTTAACTCTTCACCACTTCAGTTTAGACGGGAAATACTGCAAAAAGAAAGGAGAAAAAATATTTATTAGAGGCTCAAATCAGTACCGAAGCCAAGCCAGATTGAAGGAGAAAAGAGAAATGCTTTATAGTTTGTCAAGATTCGTTTTATTTACCTTATTAATCAGAGAAAGGTAGTAAGGTTTAACTTTTTCCACATCAATTCTGACCTTGCTCTTGCTATAGAGGTCATATTTGCTGCGCAAAATTTGACAATAAAGTTAAAAGGAGCTGTAATTTGCTTAATGCTAATTACTGGTGCACTGCTTAAGATATGAATACAAATTGAAGAAATTCATACTTAAATATTTGAAGCCACTTCAAATTCTCCTTATCTTCCTTGTTCATCAAGTACTTGTATGCCCCTGCCCTATGCAATGCTACAAAAGAAAAAACATTAAAAAAAAATGGTTAATTCCATTAGAAAAGAAAAAGAAATAGCACATCATGTTTCTTCTCATATTGATTAGACATACCATAAAAAGAGTGATATCTGATGACAAATAGTCCAGCAGATGGCAGACTTGTATGGTTTCCTTTAGCCACCTGTTCAACTAATGAGGTTTTTGAGATAACTGTTAATTGATTAAGACATGCATGGCTCTGATTGGTTCGTTTTTCCATTAGTTTTTTCAAAATTTTTAATTAATATTTCTCCCATTACATCGGTACTTTTTTAATTTTCAACACACATTTTTACATTTTCAATACATTTTATATTCCCAAAACACAAAAACACACTCAAAAATCGATCCAAACATAAATTTTCAAACAATAAAACAGTTAACTGGTAAAAAAAAAAAAAAAACAGTGACATACCAGATACATATAGTCGTCATGACCCCATGACATCATGACATTATCGAGACCACAACCTTCAGAATAAACTCCATACTTGGTATCGTACTCTGGATTGTTGAAATCTGGATTTTCCTTCAAATACTGGTAAAAAATAAAAAAATAAAAAATTCTCAAATTAGAAGATTCTAAAAGAGGGGGATAAATTGAAATTGTAATAGGGCAAGGAAGTAAGGAAAACTAACCTTGAAATGGACAATGGATGGGTCAAATGCACAACCAACTGGGAAAGTGTCACCAACAACAGCCCACTGTGGCAGGCCTCCAAAGGCTGGAAGATGGAGTACCTTTCCGAGATCTGCAAAGACAACAAATGAAGCCCAATCTTTCATGTTAGGACTTAGGAAGGGATTAATTTAAAAAATTGATTAAGACACACAGACACACACAAAAGAATTACCATGGATTAATGCGGTCAAGTGAAGCCAATCTTCATGAGGATAGTCCTTTCGAATGGCTTCAGCAGTTTGCAAAAGGTGCTCAATTTGGGGTTCATCCAAATCAGGATCACTCTCATCCACCACTTCATTCAGCAGCTCACAGCATTCCCATATGCTCATTTCCGCCCTGTTCAATTTCGCATACTCCTCCCTCATCTTTTTCACCTGAAAACAATCATCATTTCATAAAAGTAAAGTATTTGAAAAACACTAAATTAAAAAAAAAAACAACTTTTGCAACATATTTAATATAATTACTCACAAAATCGTAGGTTTGGTAAATATGATTGGTCCGGTAGAAATTCTCAACCCCTTCTTGCCTTGCGCTTGCAACATCATAATCCCTGTTTAACAAATTATAATCATTTCTTTTGCTGATTTTTTTTTTTAAATAAATAAATCAAAATTAAAGCTGGACAATTGCTCGCCCAATATATATTTATCTTGGACTTCATATCAAGGCCCAAAAATCTGGGCTCGTTAATTCGCCAATAGTCCGAAAATTCAGTAAATTAATCAACATAACGACATCTTAAATGCAGTACCCAAATTAAGGGATCATTACAGCGCGGAAAAAAATTCATTAAATCTCTGTCAGATCTGATCAAGGTTAATAGGGGAAAGTGGATTCGGTCCGATCTTGATCCGTAGGATTTGATAGTTCTAATGCAAAAATCAAACCGCTAAAATAAAAGGGATTAATTAGAAGAAAAAAAGACCTAAAGTTGTGGCCAAAGGTATTGGAATTGGGCACCGCAAAGCCTCCACCATTCTTAATCACCAATTCCTTCTCGTCATTTTCCGACTTCTTTCGTTCCACCTCAATTCCTGTTTCCAGTTTCCACCGAATCAGGCAAATGAAATATAGAGCAAAATTAACTAACATTTTTACTTTTTAGGGGTAAAAACAAAAATGAAGAACTTGCAGAAAAGTGGACCCTTAGAAATAAGTTAAGGAAAAAAAAAAAAAAGGATAATTACCGGACCCAGGTTGTTCAATGACGATGGTCATCCTGAGGGAAGCGGAAATCCCACCGGCGGAGCTTTAAAATAATCAACTCAAATTTTGAAGTTATTGAAAAATGCAAAAGCAGAAAAGTAGAAGAAAACGGCGGAGGAAATGCGATGGTGTGATTCATTGCGGAAGCTAAAAAAAAAAATGAAAGTATTTATAGCGGCCGGCGAGTCCTTGCCTGAGATTTCAAAACCTCCGAGTCCTTCCCCTGAAAAATCTGAAACTTTCATGTTCTTTATTTCTTTTTTACTTTACTTTGCAAATTGCAATTTGCAATATCCATTTAATAATATTAATTTCAGCATTAAATTATATTATCTCTATTTATTTACTCCTCACTCTTCTGCGTTTTTTGGGGAAAAGAAGATCTCCTGCCTCATCCGGCGTCTGATTTCATTGTGTGTTCTCATCTGTTTCGGTTCGTGGATATTTCAGTAGTATTTTTCTCGTTCTGCGACGTGGGGCCCCTTCGTGAGTCAGCTTCGTGCTGGAAACCACATCTTTTTTTCCGCCCAAAAAAAACTCGGGCCAACCTTGACGTGGGACCCAGTCAAGACTTTCGACGTTACCGTCACTTGGACTGTGACACCGAAATTGGACTTGGGCGCGGTGCCTAACCGTCCGTTTTGGAGATGCGTAACCTTAACTAATTTTTATTTTATTTTATTTTTTGTTCTTGGTTGAAAATTACTACTACTATGTGAAATGATTATAAGTTAATACCATTGGAAGTATTATTAGAAACTATAGTAATTTTTTAGTAACTAAATAAATGAATTAGACACTCCGAATTAAGATGTATTTGATGAGAACGTTGGTAAAACAAATTATCATGCAGTTTACCGTACAATTTTTTTTTTCGTTTAAGAGATTCACAATCTTTTAATCTCCATCATGGCAATCTGATGGATAACATTGTACTGATTCTGATTATACGTATTAAATTATTTTATTGAGACGAAGGAACTATAAAAAAATATTTTTCTTAGTATTTCTTTGGGAGTGAAAGAAAAAATTATTGTATTCAACATTTCTTTATGGTTTGTTGCAAATGAAACTTACGCAATGAAAACGTGAAAATGAATAAAGGGGAGAAATTCTATATCACACTGGAGGCGCATTTAAATTCACTTTTTATATTATTTATTTCAAAATGTCTCATCAAGTAAATTCACCTCGAACATAGACATGTAGCAGTGATTAAAAATTTAAATTAGTTTGAGCAATGATTTCAAACACCAGATGCATAATATACTAAAAAAAAAAATCATAAAAATATTTAATGAACAATAAAATAACCAAAGATATTGAAGTTAATATGATTAACTTACGAAAATGATATATACGGTGATAATGAGTTGTGAAATGAGATAATAACAAGTGTTGCATATATTTACTTAATTGCCTCTTATTATAATACTGTTAGTTATGAATTTAGTGAAATGGTGCTCACGAGTCATTATCCCATTTCACTATACTATATATAATCACTGTCCCTATCATTATTGTTTTACGTATGATCTTATAAGTAAAAGTCTCCATTGAAGTTTTTAATTTATCCTAATATCCATCCAGATTCAAATAGAAACGGCGAATTTCAAAAGGCTGCATGATAACCATTCTAAAAGCTAGGTACAGTGAATATCTTTTACTGACAGTGATCCGATTCAACCGTGATTTTAAAAAAATTTAAAAATAAATAAAAGACTCAACCAAACTAGAAACAAATTAACGGTCGAAGTCGAACCATTTTGAAAGGAAATTTATGAACCCTTTTGACAACAATATGGTGAAGTGTTAGGTGTGATGTATACACTTGGTAGGTATGATATGAGAAGCAATACACGTGTGGTTTTATGAAGAATAAATCATGTTAATCTAAGTAGTTGAGCCGTGGAAAAATCTTTCATCCTCGAAAAAAAAGGAGAAGAAATCATGTTAATCCATACATTGCCAGTTTGCCACAATACCCTCCCTATTAATAGGAAGAGAGAAGAGTTTGGATAAGATGAATTGTACAAAGAATAAAGTAACTTAGTTATGTTATCATTGTTTGAATCATTTTTAATCAATAGAATCATGTAATTTTCTGGAACATGTTTTCTCGAAGTCATAGTGGCTGGGTTTTGTTTGGAGTTTTTAGGTACATTATAATTTACCACACCGTTATCAGGCGATGGTTGGTTCCATTTCAAGTGTGTGTTTGTTATTTATTATCGTGGCTCATTTTAAAAACTTATTTTAACTTGCAGTTTATGGAAGATAATTTTTACATTGTTGATAATGAAAAAAGACGCAAAAACAAACTCTCCATGCATAGAGCCTGAACATAACCTCGTCAACTTTGTGGCTGTGGGGATGGTGGTGAAGCGGTCCCCTTTCATTTCACACGAACCACGCAGAATCGTCACATTTGATTTGGGCAATACACAAATGGGAAATGGAACCTTCCGCTAGGGAAAACAAGCAGAATAGGAGAAGAAAAAGACCTTCTTTAGAATGAAGATTTTACAAATGGCTGTCTAAAATGTAGTCCGCATTTTCAACAACTTTTGAGGTGTAAAAGTATCCTTGTAGCTACTGGCTTTTTTGGCCATTTAGAATCCAGATTTTATTTGACACAATGGCAATTGGCAAGTTACCCAACCACGAGATTTCATGGGTATTTTGATTCTGTAAATTTCATTATTTCACGTGTCAATTCAAGAGGAAACTTCCGGCCAGGTGTTTTTCTGTTATCACTGAAAGAGTTAATGGACAATTTCATTACAACTTTGTCTTGCGACTTTTTACTACTATCAGTCTGTCACTTATCATCAGTAAATTCCCAATGATTTTCAACACCCCGTACAATTTGATCAATCACCACAGATCAACAAAATTACTACAACATAATTAGTCCTCTATAATAATGTATCGGTTCTATTCTACACTAACTAGTTTACATGGTAGTTAAAAAGGAAGAATATTTTCAGGGAGAAGAGGGGGAGAGAATAAATAGCAGAGTAAGATATCAAAGACTGTTTCTACTATTCAAGGCTTCACGTGATACACTACAGACTAATGTATGTAAACCCAGCTTATAATTTCCTTCTTTTAGCCGGGCCTTGGTCAATGATGGGATCCACTGCCGGTGGCTCTGCTTGCTGGTTTTCAGAAGCTTTCTCTCCATCAGCTGCTGATGGTGGAGTATAACCTTCTGGAAATGGAGGCGGTGGCGGGGCAGCTGGCAGCTAAAAACACGTACAAACACATAGCAAATCACTCAGAAGAGACCTTAAGGAAGTACTCAGTGCAATTCTTTCTCAGTTTCTCCTTAAATCCATAATATATCTAGGGTCATTTTAATTACCTTGCGTTGTAGTGATGCAAGAATATGATCCACTCGCTTAATTTCTTTGAAGTCAATATTCTCTTTGCTAGTCGTCTTCACTTCCGGTGCCCCTTTCTCATCTTCATCATCAACTGCAACACCACAACTCTTAAGAATTAATGAAGACAATGGTAACCACCATCTGGCAAATAAGACCCATACAGTAGAAACATTATACTGGCAGATAACTTAGTAGAAAGTCAATTGAAAAGGTGACAAGCCTAACATTTGCTAATATGCAAAAACTAATGAGCCCATAACTCTAAAGAATAATACAGTTGATCCACGGCATTCAGAGTAAACAAGTTCTTAAAGTAGAAAGTGGCAAATTCAGGAAATCAGATGCAACTTGTTAAATTGACACTATATTCTTAAACCCATCCAAACACTAGGGAATCCAGGCACCAACCATCTTGTTCTCAAACCACAAGTAGAGAACGAATGCCACATACCATATCCAATTTTTTCCAACTTTGAGGCTGCAGTATTAAAAGCTTTTGAGATATGGAAGAGTGCCCGTCCCTGCCAGATGGTTAACAGACAAATTAAGTGGATATTATCATCAAAGATATCACATATTGTATCGAATGCAAACCAACATACTCCATTTGTGTGCCATTGCAATTCAAATCCAAAGAAAAGGATAAAATAAAAAGCATATTCCTCCATTTATGAGACGAAAAACCATATGCAGGCTGTCATAACAGACAAAAGACAAAGTATATATCATATAATAGCAGGTGAAGCTATTCATTGACATATATTTGAGGATTTAAAAACAAGCTTTTAGTGGAACAATTTTGCTTTATCCGTCAGCATTATTATTGAGTGTAACCCTTCCCTAACACCCACCCCTATATTTTGCGGAGGGAAATGAGAGCAAAACTTGTAAATTTGAGACTGAGGAAACTGAAAATCACAGATTTTTACCGACTGACAAAGTTTCAAGCGCCAAATAAAACTCCAAATTTTACTATAGATGATCAAGCATCATATCCACCCATTTCCGGAGAAATCCACTAGTCTAGTCTGCTAACTATTAGCCTACAATACAGCTGACCTTCCACTAAGGCACACCAAGTAAGAGAACAAGAGCTACTTACGAGCCGAGCTGCAAAGACGTTACATAGTTGAGGAGCTTGATATATTGAACCATCCAAGACATAATATGTCAGCATGGGTGTTACTTTCTCTGGACCATCTCTCTTTTGTTTGCGAAAGACAAAAAGATTGGGTTCCAAAACTTCACTCAATGCATACTCTATCCCCGTCATTTTGCTGCATAGAAACAATCCATACAATGATATAATCAGGTGGATTTCCCCACATCTCCTTAAGTTTAAGGTACAAGTCAAGCTAAATCTTAAATACAAAGCTTTACATTTTCCTCAAATACACAAAATACATAAAAACTGCGCAAGCCTCTATAATTCAAAGTACATTTTGCACATGCTTTCCTAGCAGTAATAACCCTAAACGCAATATACATTTCCCATAAGCTCAGGCAAACGCAATTACTGGAATTACATATAATTGATTATCCTTCAATCTAGAATATTCAACACTGTACCTCTAATTTAACTTACAGTAGTGAAATTTATGCTATGGAGCAGAAAATTATCAACCAGTACCGATTTTTCCCCCCAAGCCGTCTATTTCCCAAAATCAATATAATTCCATCACAAAAAGCAATAAAGAAAAGAAACATTTTTAAAAAAGAAGTAACTTTATTAGAATTTAAATACAAGTGACAGAGAGAAAGAGGGATCATACGAGAGTTGAGAAGTATCGAGAGGGTGGATGGAGCTTAATCGGAGCTTTTCATTGTTGCAAGTCCAATCGTAGAATGGGGAGAGAGCAAAGTAATCGAACACTAAGTTCCGGTCGAGTGGATAAGTGTTCAGCCAAAGCTGATCCCTGAAGCATATTCCGGTCATGTCCGTTCCGGGAAGCTGGGGAGCCGGAGGTGCTCCTCCATCCACGTTGGGATTCCCCAAGGCGGCGCTCGGCGTTGCCGCCATTGTTTTAAGCCTATTACAAGCCGAGTGATAGTCTGGATTTTATCTTCGACGATTCCGGCAGGCGAAGCGGCTATTTACTTTTGAGGTTAGGACTTAGGAAGAAGGGGAAAGGGAGTTTGGAGAAGAATAATAGATCGAAACTGCAGTAAACAGACTTACAAAATACGACCTATCAAATAGTTTATTTACAAAAATGCCACCGTCATTAAAACAGAGTTCAGTCCTCTTGCTTTTAATACAGTAGAAAATATTCTAGGCCCGTAACCAAACCACAAAAATAGGCCTCCAAAGCCATGGGACTCAGAGTTCAAATATTTTACAATTCGTTGTTTATTTAGGTCCATATATCTCCATGCCGATATGAGGCGTCAAGATCTTCTCAAAGCAACAAAATTGTGATGACTGATGACTTACTAATAGAATCCTCAAGGAAGAATTAAGTCGACCATATAAGCAATATTGGCAATATTTTATTGGGATTGAGCACAATCCAAACTGTTTAGTAGTGGCTTATGGTTTTAAAAAGCAAAGATTTATCGGAATGGATTATGTCAAATTTACAATCATTCTTTTTTTCTTTTTTTTTTTTAATAGGAGGGAAGAAATTTACAATCATTCTAAATCACCAAATACATCGAATGAGAAACTTGCAAACTTCCATTTGGACTAGATAACATACTGTTTATAGTCTGTTGATTTGATAACGTGTTGACTACTTTAACAAGTAAAAGAACACATTTGTTCCACATACATAGAACTCTTTGAGAAGTTTATACTTAGAAAAGTTTTTTTTTGTTAAAAATATTTAGAAAAGTTGCTTCACTATCAACGCCCGCCACCAAAGCTAAAAGTTTCTCGGTCTTGAATTCTCAAAGTTTTGTTATCTATCACCATTATATTGGTCATATTCTAACAAGTAGCAGAGGCTGCAGAGCTAAAGGGCACATGCAGATGTGATCGTGTTTTCCTTCATTTTTAATATAAACTCTTGGTACAAAATCATATGATCAGCAAAATTGCACCTTTCGGGAAAAAAAAAAATTGTGCTGTTCAGGGTTTTCTTTGTAAATATTGTATTTATTTAATACTTCCTCCGTCTCGAAATTGTTATCCAGTTTTGATTTTCATTGTTTGTACAAATTAAACTAAAAGTAAAAAAATTGAACTGGATAATAATTTTGTACGAAAGAAACATAAGATTGTCTATAGCGTTGCTGAGTAGGAAACTTACATTCCTTATTTTCATATCTTCGTTTTCCTTTCAAGACTTCCCTTCGTGTTTGTCTTATAGCATTAGCATCGAGGAAAATACATGGGATAGTTTAGTGCTTTGGACAATGTAACCAAAGTTTCTAATTTTGGACCCTTCCTTTGCGGAAACTCCCAATCCATGGCCTCTCACACGAGAATTTTCCTCCATATTCAACACTTTTCCTTGCTGTCCAAAACCTGCACTTTACCCCTATCAATTATGCCAACATTTTTTTCCTTCCGTTAGAGAAAAAAGAAAAAAAACAGAAAAAACAGAAAAAGGGAATACCCCCAATCAAATCTGTTTCACGAGTTGCAATTTCATCAAATCTGTCCCATTATTATTTTTTTCTTTTTTGTATTTTCTGGGACATTTTTCATGGCTCTTTGTTGATCCCAAATCCAGGTTCTTACCCTGTAATGCATCATCAAGAACTATAGTTCCTAAAGGTAAGGCTGCAAATCTTTTGATTAGTTCAGCAACCGTTTCTTGAATCCCCTGGGAAAATTTCTGTTGATTTCTCCAAACAGGGCCGTTTTCTCCATGGCCTAATTATACGATTACCTGATGATGCATTACAAGAATCAGCAACTTATATATAGCCAAGAAGAATTTTTCTTTTCAATTTCTTGGATGAATCGAATCAATTATAGACTCTGTTCTTCCATGATCACCTTCATTCCTTCACTCTGCCTCTTGGGATTCATTCAATTATGCATTAGGAGGTCGGGATTCTTGTAAAAAAAATGGCATACCCTATTAGCTCGACGAGGTCTCAGTCAATGTCCGTTTCCCAATCTTCTTCATTATCACAAAGATTAACAACCGATGATCCGGTGACATCGAAAAATCCTCAGAGCACGGTAACATGCATTTACCAGACGCACATTGGCGGGTCTTGGCGAAACGTGACGGTTTTGTGGAGCAAGAATTTGATGAATCATTCCCTTAACATAACTGTAGATAGCGTAGACAGTGAATTTCCCCAGAGTTGCAAAATTGACTTGAAACCCTGGCATTTCTGGGCTAAAAAAGGGTACAAAACGTTCGAGGTCGACGGGAATCAACTCGACGCGTACTGGGATCTCCGGTCGGCCAAATTCTCCGGTTCCAGCCCGGAACCCTGTTCGGATTTCTACGTAGCCCTGATTTCCGAGGAGGAAGTGGTGTTGTTATTAGGGGATTACAAGAAAAAGGCGTATAAACGGACAAAATCGAGGCCCGCGCTGGTGGACGCGGTGTTGTTCTTCAAGAAAGAGCATGTTTTTGGGAAGAAATCGTTTTCCACCAGGGCGAAATTCGATCACAGGAAGAAAGAACACGACATAGTTGTCGAAAGCTCGACGTCGGGACCCCGCGATCCCGAAATGTGGATCAGCATCGACGGGATCGTGCTGATCCACATAAGGAATTTGCAGTGGAAATTCAGGGGGAATCAAACGGTGTTGGTGAATAAACAGCCGGTCCAGGTGTTCTGGGATGTGCATTCATGGTTATTTTGTAGCCCAGGATCAGGGCATGGATTGTTCATATTTAAGCCAGGGCAAGCAGAACAAGGAGGAGGAGGAGATAGTAGTGACAAAGACAGCAATTGTACTGGGGATAGTAATAGCAGTGCAGCCAGTGCTGATAGCCGGTATTATTCTACACAAAGCCATTCAAAAGGTTCACCATTTTGCCTTTTCTTGTATGCCTGGAAGATCGAATGAGATTATTATTAGTCTTGAAGAAGAAGAATGTTTCATGTTGTTCAATATTGGAGAGAGGCTAATTAAAGGAAAAAAACAAGAAAGGGTATACAGAGATATTTGTTGCAGTTGCCTGTATTATCTGAATAGAGCATGTTTTACATTGGGTTTAATTCATCCAGTTTGATGCTTAGTTGTACTTGTAAAACTATTCACTGTAATATTTGGGTCATTTCTGGCGATCGACTGTCTAAAACTGTTCCAAGTATAAAGATCTCTCTGTCTTGGCATCCTTTCCTTTTTCTTTTCTGTTCACTTAATACAGAAAGATACTCCTTCCGTCACATAATTATTATCCAGCTTGGGTTTTCATTTTTAGTTCAAATTGTACTAAAAATGAAATCTCAAACTGGACAATAATTTTGGGACAGAAGGAGTAATAAGCAGTATATCTGACCCAAAAAAAAAAAAATGAAGTAAACAATCAAATGTTCAAAAAGAAGACCAAAATGATTTTCCCATATGCGCATTTAACCATCGAAAGCTGATGCAGCAAAGGCTGTTAGTTAGCTTAATGATGGACTCAAGAGCATCGGAATATAAATTTTGTGCATATTATATTCACTAAAGCAGTATAATATGTAAGATTTTGGTTGTCAAATGCAGAAGGAAAAAAAAAAAAAGAAAAATCGGGAGGATGGAAAGAAAATAAAATATAGATAGAGATACTGCCAGTCCGGCACCAGCTTTGCGTATCCAAATCAGATGCTATTTTTGGTACTATTAATAATTGCAACTTCAATGAGTTTAGTGTTACAATGTTGAACTGAGAGGATTGAGGTTGATGAGATCAGTCTACGAGTCATGTTCTGGCCAAGTTGCACATGAGATTTTCATTCAACCGTCGTCTTGTTTCTTTTGGAAATCAGAAAAATAAATAATAGCCGTGTTACGGCATAATATTACTCCTTCCGTCCCACAAAAATAGTCTACATTGAATTTGAGGTTTTGTACTGTTTTTAGTACAAATTTAAAAACTTAACGTGGAATATTTTTGTGGGACAGAATTAGTATTTTGTTTTCTCAAACATCAAGTCATCTTCTAATTCTTTTCAAGAGTTCATTATTCACTTTCATTTCATATTGTTAGCTTGCGGATTTAAAGTTATCTCAGTAAGAGTGATTGGAAATTTTGTAGCAGTGATGTTAAAAGGCGTTTGTGTAGACCCAATCTTTTTTTGGAAGACCGTATCTTAACCGACTTGCCAAAGTCAAATCTGGTTGTCCCAAAAGCCCAAACCAACCATATCAAGGCCGGACCGACTTCAATCCATATTCCACATCTAGGGAGTTTTGCAGATTTCGTCACGCATAATCAAAATTTGTGAGGAAGAACAAAAATTAAAACACAAAAAATCCAGAAAAAGGAGAAGAGAAAACTCAAAAATTTCTTTGTTATTTTGGGGAACGTTGATGTACTGGAGCTTGTACATCATCGAAATCTCTTGTTAGGATTGGCTGCTATAAATAGAAAAAAATCTGTTGGAGGAAAGAAACCAGCTAGCTGATTGTATTTTTAGGCATTTGGTTTCATTATTTAATCAGCATTTTTCTAATAATTTTCCTTTAGTTGACTAGACCCCTAAAATAGCTCCAAGCTTCCACGAATGACTTGGTCAGATAATGTCGTCTTCTTTCGTTTTATAGCCCATCTCATTACACTTTCAAAGATACAATTTTTTGAATCTCCAACACCCAATTATGTCTCTAATAAGTAGAACCTATTCCTCATTCCAAAAATAATAGCCATATTTATCATAGTGCTTCCGCCCTATAGGATTAGTTCATATTAAAGATTAAAAAATTACATTATTTTAATACTATTTTTATTAATAATGTGAATTATTTTAATGAGACACAGAGAAAATTGTAATAGAGGAGGTGAGTTATTACTTGAAGGAATCGGGCCTCTCTTTTCAATGGCCAGGAAGGCAGTCAAAATGTTTAACTTTCTATGCACTAAACGACTAATAAGGTCGATGGAGGAAGGCAAAAAGAATCACAAATTTGTACTTTATTTAGAAAGGTGTTGTTGTTTAACATGTAAACCTCAAATTATGAGGATTAGTTTAG
This sequence comes from Oldenlandia corymbosa var. corymbosa, assembly GCA_949775105.1. Taxonomy (NCBI): domain Eukaryota; kingdom Viridiplantae; phylum Streptophyta; class Magnoliopsida; order Gentianales; family Rubiaceae; genus Oldenlandia; species Oldenlandia corymbosa. Next base: position 26,249,029 of record OX459124.1, read on the forward strand.
ATTAAATTAAACAGAAGACGCCAAGAAAAGGGAATGTTACAACATGTGCTTAGCATTTAGCAATAATAAGACAGTGATGATGCGCAGGAGGATGAAAATCAAGGGGCACGCTTTGGGTTGAATCTAGGAGACACGACCTCTGACTTACTTCAAGGGAATGTCTTTTGTATTCACCAGATAATTCCCTTTCTCCTTTTTAAATTTTACCGCATCTTGACTCTTGAGGATCTCCAAGATAAGTGTGCTTCATTCAAGTACACTTCCAAAAAAAAGGAGCACATATATTCTGGTTTCCTGTTTTATTCACTTACTATAAAAATATATAGGGTGGTGCTTTTGACATCCTATGAAGAAAAACGAGATAATTAAATTTTTTTAAGTTTTCGAATTACATTTTATAACCTAGTGAATCCGTCTACGAACGAATAGTGTATAGATTATTTTATGCTTAGGTGAATATTTTTGTATTATTAAGTTACTTTTCGAGTAATGTATATGTTGTATTCACAACTACAAAAACAACTCTTCTGTTTCGAGTAATGTATATGTTACCTTATATGTCTTTTGGTTAGAGGAAAGCTTAATTAGTCGATTAATAATTCAGATTCAAATTGGCGTCTTAATTTTAGTATTCATGTCAAGACTCAACTTATAAAACATGATGATACAATTGACTTCACCCCAGGTGCCCAACTAATAATTAATGAAAGATAAAAATGAAATACAAAGTGTAATCGTAAAGTAATTAAGACTTGATCTTTAATCATAACCTGTATAATTGCAAAAAGATTGTCCATGACAACTTTTGGCCTAACCTCTTTCTTTATCCTTTCTTTTCTTGATATTCTCTCAAAGACTTGAACTCTTTTCGAGTTTAGCCATTTTTATCAGCAGGACAATGTACGAGCTAAGCGTGCCCAGCTGAAGTATAAACAATGAGAGAAAGCAGTAGTATCAAATCAAAAAGTACAAACTCATTTTGGGACCCTTTTTCATTATTGGGAAGATGGGTGTCATAATGACCCTAATTATAACCATAGAGATCGGTGCAAATAAAGATTTACTCCCTCCATTCTAAAATAAGTGTCGTTTTAGCAAAATGGAGAAATTCCAAAAATAAGTGTCAGTTCTCACATTTCAATGTACTTTTTATCGAAAATTTCCAAAATTACCCTCAAAAGAATTGATGCTATTGGTGGACAATTTTATAATGGGGTTGGTTGAGGATATTCAAATAATTTTATTACCCTATTTAAGAGTTTCTTAAACTATGTGCAAAGTGTAGGAAGACACTTATTTTAGAATGGAGGGATTACCAATTATATGCTTATTAATCATGCATGATGAAATTATAAGCAATCATGAGGAAACGAAATAGATACATTCGTAAATAAGAATGGATCATAAAAATAAAAAATAAAAAGAAGAAAAACGCATGCATGCATTCTTCTTCTTCCAATGATCATCAATAAACATGATCAATAAAAATGGCTCCCAAAAGAAAATAACATCTCTCATTTTTGGAGTCATCAATTAATGAAAACAAAATACTAAATACAAAGAGTTCTTGCATACTCTTAGTGAAATATTTTGTGAGGTTAATAGAATTAGCTAACTAGCTAGCTAGAAATATAGTAGATAGATAGAACAAGAAGAGAAAAAAAAAAAAAATCTCAAATTTTTGGGTGGTTGTGAAAAACATAATTAGGGGTGTGGATGGGAAACTGAGATGTCAGCACTGGAAATGAGTGGTTGAATGGGAGGGAAGAAAAACTGGCAAACTCATTAACAGTGTTAGTAGTACCATTATTATTCTTGTGGCTACCTCCTAAGGCTTCTAATGCTTTAACTTGTGACCTGAGAAACTTGAGATAATTTGCTGCTTCATCCAGCATTGATGCTGTATCCATCTTGCTTCCTCCTGGAACCAGCTTCTGCAAAACCCTAATCCTTTCACTGATTCTTTCCCTCCTTTGCCTTGCCGCCACTGTTTGCGGATCACTTGATATCCTCACGTTTTTCCTTTTCGGCTTCTCCATTAACTCCGTCCCGAAATTCACCGGCCGGAATGCTGCCGCCCGGTAAATCATTTCCTTCATCTGCGCAATGGCTTCTGAATCAGGCTCCCCTCCTGATATTGAAACTGCTGAGGAATTGTTTGGCTGAAGCTGAAAGCTTATGGTGGTGTTTGTTGATGATGAAGTGTTGTTTGAGCGTTTTTCTGATCTGGGCTTTTTGGATTTTGGAGGGTTTTGATCATGATCTGAAATAAGCTGGAAAGTAGTGGCGGCTTGCTCGGTTGCTGAATTAATATCGGGTTTGAGTTGTAGGGTTTCGCTGGTTCTTTTGGTGGAAGGTTTTTGATGAGTTAATTGGCCTGTTGAATTGTGGGATGCTGTTTCATCAAGTTCGTTTATAGTGTTACAGGCAGATTCACCTGATGAAACGCCAGTATTGAAGGGTTGGAAATTCCACAGGTTTTTGTTGTATTCTGATAAAATCATGGAAAATTCATGATCATCATGATGATTATCTTCATGAACTGAGTTGTTGTTGTTGTTTTCTGTGTTGCTGCTTGATGCTGAAATCAAACAATCAAGGGCTCCTCCTCTTGTAGCCGCCGTTGTCGTTCTCGCGGCCCTTATTAATCCGGCTTTCGCTTCCTGGAGGGAGTCGCCGGAGACTATTAGGCCAGTGCTGCTGAATTGGTTCATCATGAAATCATCTGAACATATCTGATCAGGTACTCCTCTTGTTGTTGCATCTTTCTGTTGAGGAAGATTCCAGCTTGAAATATTGGGTTGAATCTGATGATGATGGTGATGATCAAATGCTGGTGCTGAATTTTGCTGAAACATTTGATTGCCTGGAGGTTTGCTGTTGTTTTTGTGGATGAGTTGAATTGAATGGAAAATGTCTTGTATTGCTGTGGAGTTGAATTGCTGTTGCACTGGAGGATTCTCCCACGAAGCTGAAGAACCAACCCAATCCAATTCCAAGCCATCCATTTGTTACAAAAGGAGTACTAATTATCACCTACCAAAGCAGAGAGAAAATGACAATACGTCAAAAGGGGCGCTTCAAATCCTAACAGAAAATTGGGACAAAACATAAAACAATATCAAGCTCTATATACACACACACACAAGTGCAATGCATTATGCTCGGTATACATATTCCGTCCCAAAATAAAAATCGTATTTTTTTTAATAGATTGAAAGGATTATTGTTTTGAAAACGAAGAAGCAAAAATGCATACCAAAAAAAGAAGTACGGATCCAAATCCAGCTAATATTGATGATGCTTATAGTGTTGGGAGAATAATCAGTGAAGCTGAGGGAGGTGTATCATTTGAGTTTAAAAGAAGGAAGAGATGACGTCTGGATAGTTCTTGAAGTGTATATCATCAACCTGTACAAACCCTTTTGTACCAGCTCTAACCACCGTGATCAATTGTTGCACCTTGGAAACTGTGATCAATCAACCAAATAACAACAGTTCACCACCCACGTCAGTCTTAGGTTACTGAATCTTGTCAAAGTGAAAAAAAAAAAAATACTTTTACACACAGACACGCACTAAAAGAAAAAAAAAAAAAAGAAAGAAAGAAAAAAAGGAACCCTTCAAGTGGAACCAAATGGAAATAAATCATGTGAGATGGCTCTACCTTGAGCTACAATGGAGGGGTCAGTGTGTTTATTGAGTTGGAGGAACTTGGAAGACGAAACAATGTTGTTTGTTGTTTGGGGGTTATATAGAAATCCAGGAATTGAAGGAAAATGAAAGGTGAAGAAATAGAATAATCATGGCAAAATGTGTGTAGTTTTCTTGGAGAAATTGATAATGCCTTTGTTTTGTGTATTTTTTTTTAACAGTTGACAGGAAAAATAGTTGTAATGGCTTTGGAAAGATAAGCTTTTTTTGGGGGGTCAGATATGTGGGGCTAAAATAGAGTATTTTTAGCAGATGGGTAGCATGAGATTTCAGAAAGGAAGCCAACTTGAAATCTTTGTTTATTTAATTTTAATTTTGATTTGTTTAATTATAGTAAAATTATTTATTATTGTGAAAAAATATACTACAGGTTTAAAAATAGTTTGCTTGGGGAGAAAAGGTCTGAAGTCTGACCTGCCTTTTGGTTGTTCATGCTCCATTCTAAGTCCATGCGTACTGAAAAGATATGGTTTAATATTATTGTTTGTTGAAGGGAAACCTTTTTTTCAAAAAGACTTCCATCAATCATAGTTTTAATCATGGTTTTTAACTGCTTGCCTTTTACCCCTCAGTACTTTTTGGATGATAAAAGTTGCACTTTCTGGCGATTTTCATCAATAATTCACTCCAGATCAAGAAGACTCCATACTTTACATTTTCCGATGATCGATGGAGGTAACAATTTGCTCTGGCCATTCAAATGTTGAATGATACTACATATTTTACTTTTCCTTTTTTTTTTGAAATAATACATAGTTTACTTATTAACAAAGTAACGTAAATTTCGCAAATAAATTCAGTAACATGTTTTACCGACTTATGTTAAAGGCACATAAGATTATGAACAATATATCAACGGTATTATGCGTGCAACACATCAATTTTTGAAGTCATTTCTCATTATATAAATTTGTTGTTTTTGTCAACAATTTCAATCCACAAGTTACATATTTCCCCGAAGAAATAATTTTTGAGGTCATTGATGTCGCTTGCAATAATAACTGCATCTAAAATGATTCAACGCCTCCAACTTCCCCGTCTTTGTTAAAGTGTCACACATGGTCAACTTGCATATTTAAGCCAAAAATAATGAAATTATTTGGAGCAAAAAAAAAAAAGTTAAATTAATTTTGATTATTAAGTGCTTTCTTTTTAGAGCTCTTTCGTTGACTGAAATGTGAGAAATAATACACTACTAAATTGATGAATTTTAGTTCCTTGTTGTATGGAGTTGTATATATTTGAAGGTTTCATTTCACTTTAATTTTATTCTATATTATTTTATTTTTACAACCAAAACGCAAGTGTTTGATTGCCAATTGGGCATGACATATTGGCATATCCTTAGCTGGAATAAACCAAACACGGAATAACAAGTAACAAGTGGAACCTGATATTAATGCCTTCATATTTGCTAATCAAAATAACAGAAAATCTGGGGGGTGAAGATCTGAAATAATGGAGTGATACTATATTTTCTTTATTAAAAAAAAATTTTAAAAAAAAGGGATAGGGATACGAGATCGTCATTTTGGACAGCATGAACACATATAGAACAAATACTAGTGGGAATGTGGGCAAAAACCGCAAAGGATAATTCTAAGATTAAAAATAGCAAAAATTAGTCAGAACCACTGAACACAACAAACTCTGATGAACTCTCTCTCTTTCTGTCTTGAGAAGATAACATTTCAGAAGCAGCCACTACTTCGCAGTTCTCAGTTTGCTCCTAGGATATTTATTCTACTACTGCAACCTGTAGGTACCATCAAAGGGTAAATTTCTTTATATGGTTTTTCACTTATTTGGAAGTCTAATCTATGTTATCTCGGATGTCTTGAAAGGGTTTCAAACACAAATCATTTATTGAAAGCAAACGTGAAAATTAATTGTCCTCCGTTTGTTTCGTTTTTCTAATGTTTTTTTCAGAATAATATAATAAAATTGTCCCATCCCAATATATTTTTCTATATTTTCAATAAATTTTTTAAAATTCCCAATACAAAAGACACATAAAAATACACACTAAAAAAACCATCCAAACATCTGTTTGTTCCTTAACATTTGATTTTCACTAAATGACCACCTTAATCAAACATTGTTGGTCCATTTAGTGAAACTATTTCAAACTCTTAATTGACCAAAATGTCAAGGAGGACTACATTAGGATTGTTCTTAGATGAACTATAATTAATTCAAACTTATTACTTACTAGTGTTTTGTCCCCAAACTTATTTACTTACTGTCTCATTCAAGCCCAAGGAAGTTGCAGTATACAGGTCGCACATCTGGACTGGGAAGGCATCCCCACATGCCCCCATCAATACAGCTCAATGAAATGGGTTCCCATTGCATTTGCCTCCATTTTTTGTCACCTTCTTCTGATACTTCATTTCTTCGTGTCAACGCTCAAATCTTTGTGGTTTTTTTTTTTTTTTCTCACCAAATTCTTGTCACTTAAATTGTAGATCTTCTGTATGTTAGCCTAATACCTATTTGGAACTCAAACAAACATGAGTAAGAAGTACAATAAACAAAAACCAAATGGAAGAAAGAAGTTAAACACTACATTTAATGCGATTATTTGCCTTTGTATCATTTCTGCTAGGTGGAACCTCATTGGTTTATAAAGTGTTTCTGTGATGTATCGATTAGAACTGATCGATTTTCAGCAAGTTTAATTAGAATCGTGCCATTTAAAAACCAACTTGATGATTCTCGGAATTAAATTGGGCTGGCTGAACAAGAGTGGACTTGTAAATGCCAATTTGTACCCATTTGGATTGGCCCACTATGCTAGGTGGTCCACTTAACAATGTCAATATCTTCAATAAATGTCTGTGTTTTTATAGTCGCACTCGCATCATTTTTGGTAAACAAGACGCATGAATTTGTCCGCTTTGAAGCCGTCATTCTCAAAGCCAACAATTATTTCATTGAGCCCAATTTGATTACCGCCCACCGGCTCGGCTTAAACCTCACGGGCCCCTTGTGATGGTAAGACTGCTCCAGGTGGGGGCCCAAATTGATCATTATGGAGTCCACACGTGAACCCGATGCACTCTGACATACGTGGCAAGCCACCATTGGGCAGCTCAGGGATCTTCTGGGTAACACCCACATGGGGAAAATCAAGAAGCAAAAACGTCAATGGGGGACAAAGGAGATCAGACTCCAGAAACTAAACCAAAATATATTGTTTCATTTCATGTTTGTAGCATCTCATCCTAGAATGTTATCATCACTAGTTTTTAGTTTACTTATTGGGTAGTTGGTACTTTACTTGGAAATGAAAATTTGGTCAATTTGATCCCATTTTTTAATCAACCATCTAATCCTAGAATGTTACCATCACTCATTTTGGTTGTTGGCTGTTAGTAGTTGCATTGGTACTACTATATTAATCTTTTTGTTCGAAGGTAAAACCAATAATTATATTATTACTCGGTTCAAATTATAAGAAAGTTTCTAAAAAACTGATAATAGTGTAAGATCATAACCCTCCATTAGTAATTGTAAGTAAAACCACTGAAGATTGGTTTCATTAGTGGAGAAGCTAGGATTTTACGTATATAAGGCGAAATGATCAAAATTTTAACTTGCAAAGGCAGAAAAAAAATTAAAAATTTCTACGTACACTAAAATTTGAAAATACGCTTAAAAAAAATTCCGGCGAAGGGAGTGACTGCAGCTGTTGGTGCCCTAATTCCACCAATAGGCCTCATTAGTCATTATTACTATTTTCTATAACTCGAAATATGAACCAATCGGGCTAAAGGTATATTATATCCCAATTATATTCACCGATCTTAGTATAGTGCCATGGATGAAGATGTGAAATTGTTACATTCATGTCGGCATTTACCAAATCCGGGCTGAGGAGTTGCATGTAATGGCAAACTGATCATTCAGTGTCTGGGGGTTATTTTGTAGATCAGATGCTGACATTTTTAATTCAATCGGAATTGATTTGCTAGTTTGGAGTTCAGTTTATTTAAGCCAAATTGAAGTATACAATGAATTTGTCACAATCAGACAAGTCAGCTCCCTTGAAGAAATTTCCATTTGGGGTGTGGGCTCTGTTCATCACTTTCAGAACGCCCCGTCACATTCACAACATTTTCTAGAACTATAAGAAGCTTTTGGACGAAATGGAAATTCCCCGGAATTTTAAAGACTTACCAATACCGACAGTGGATGGATGCTGGAGCTGGACCAATATATCATACCTCAATTATGTAGGAGCTGCAGAACTAACTCATAGATATACTACTACCCTTCATCGATCAGTCACATTTAACGCACAAACCTTAAACCGACACTCAGTGAGTTTGAGAATTTTTGGGCAAGTAATAATCGACTTATTAGGATTTAGGAACGTGCGTCAGATTCGTCGAAAAATGTTATTATGCTAAACTAAATGATATGTATTGATATCGTGATATGTAGTAGTAATTGTTTGATTGTTTGAGAATGCATGTTAAAAGTGTTTATTAAAATGGATTGTCGAGCAGATTTCGACCGACAAATTTTGCAACAGATTATTTAGTGTAGATAATAGTTCAGTGATTGAAAAGAACACATTGACTAGATAATTTGTTTCTTAAATTAAACTATGATTAAAACTTGATATTGTAAATCAAAATATATCTCACTGATTTACCCCCTAAAAAAGTCAAGTGATTAAAGGTTAGATAAACTTCTACAACGCATCATCTTTTTTTATATTACTAAACGTGGTACTAACCATTGAAAAATGAACTTCTCTGTTTCTTACTTCCATATACAAGTTACATATTATAAAGGATACATTATATTCTCTGTCACATAATTATTATTCAGTTTAGATTTTCAGTCACATAATTATTATTCAGTTTAAATTTTCAGTTTTAGTTAAGTTTGTACTAAATTTGAAAATTCAAATTAGACAATAAATTTAATGGAGAGAGAGTACTATTATACTTCTACGCTCCTCCCTCCATTTCTATAATAATTTAATTATCATTGGATTTATTTATTTATTATTATTTTTTTTTGAGACGGATCCAATTTTGATGTATTATTTATGCGAGTAGATTTATGATTCTCCCAAAATGCAGATCCAATTTTGGTGTATTTGGGCCTTGTTGCTCAAGGTCCTCATTTTTCTATTCATTTAGGCCTAAAAGCATGGACTTGAACAGAAAAAATAAAAAAACATGGATAACTGAAAAACTCAATAATCATCGAACGGTTCTGATGGAACTAGGAGTACTACTGAGCAAAGCGAAACACTGAAAAATAGTGGCGACTAGATTACAACATTCCTTAATCTAGCAACCCCTAATACATCAGCTTGTAAAAGTACTCTTATTCCTGATGGTGGGGAATCCAACTTAATCAACCCTGCTGGATTCGATGCCGCCAAGCCCGCAAGATAATCTGCTGCATAATTCTCCTCCCTATAGACATGCCTCAACTTCACTTCCCAGCTCCTCTCCATTAGCTCTCCCTAATGACTGAAACTAAGCCAAAATGAATTCCCACTGGTTGGTCTCTGTCCTCCACCATCTGTATAACCCCAAATTGTCTACCTCATTATTTGTTTTGAGTAGATACATGCCTTATCTTTTAGTTTGCGTTAGGGTATACGTATGATGAGGTGCTGTTTTGATATAGTTTGAACTCATTGGGAATTTGTTTTAAACAGTTTAATTTAGTCGATTTATACAATAGATTGATGATTTGAATTCAGTTTAATCAAGTAATAGAGTTATAATTACTAAAGTAGTCAGGCATACAAATTGTATTTTGTTTAATTAAAGTTACTAATGAAGCGTGAGTTGGAAGCAATTATAAATTGTTAGAGGTGATGACTAATAAGTTTCACAAATAACAAGTGACCTCAAAATTAAGTGAGATTTAATAGGTACCTCACTATGGGAGTTTTATAATAGGTACTGATAAGGCACGGGATGTATGACATATATATTTGGCCCCTAATGCTGATTCCGTGGGTTGTGATGGAAATGAAAGGGCTGTGCTTAGCTAGAAATAGGAGTAGGTGTGGATTTTGAGCTTGCTTGAGATTTAATTGTGTTTCCTCACTTGCATCTTCATCAGTTGTCTCCTCGACTTCTTTGTCTTGGTTTGCCTCAATTTCATCTCAATTAGTAGAAACACAAGAAACAATGGTATTGGGGACATGGGACAGTGATCAACCACGTACGAAAGAATACAATATTAACACTATCCATAGAAACGAAGACTTTATTTGGGGGGCCTACAGTATATGGTCTTATTACTTGGATATGGAAATCTAACATGCAGTAAAACCTAATTAAATGCATGGAGTGAACATCTTCAAAGCTAGAATTGCTTGGAAGCTGGAGTAAGATTTCAGCCTTATACTTTCCCAAGTCCACGTACTCGTATTTCTTTAGCTCTCTCTGTTGAGCCTTTTATATATATATAAGATGGAAGTACTCGGCTTGTTTACACTTGCACACTCATTAGAAAAGAGTTGCAGTTTTGTCTAACCAAAGGCTACTCTATAGCATTTCTGTGGGATATGCCAAAATAAATAACCCACAAGCTAATTCAAGATCCTTTTTTTTTTTGTTTGCTAAGAGGTCAGCTACACTATTACATTCTCTAAATACCTGTTTGATTATTACAGTCCAGTTACGTTGAAGTAAAAGTTTAATTCTTCGGATCAAACCCGACTGTTGTCCCGTATCTTCTACATTGAGAAGTATCGATGTTGCCTCAAAAGAGTCCAGCTCCAGAATTAAGTGGGAGTATCAAGCAGCTGCTGCTCTTTGAAGTCCATAATACACCCCTCCAACACCCATAACTTAGAGCAAAAGCCCACATTTGCTGAGAAGCCTGATAACCAATCTCCGTGATCATTAAGTAGCACTCCTCCTGCCATTGCACGATGGTGGAAGGCATCAACAGCACCATCTGTAATCAGTTTAATCATTCCTGTTGGCGGAGGACACCAAGAAACCAAGATTCTGCTTTAATTGGTTGAAATAGTCATATTTCCATAGCATAAGACTTACAAGCTTCCTCTAAAAGTTTGGGGGATTATGTTAAAAATATATATATATAACCACTTACTTCTAGTGCCTCCTTGGCTAGAGCATATGGACACATGGTACATTTTCAAGGCGGCGTACGCGCAAAATCCACCACCCAGTCTGCTTGTAAAAGATTATATGTACTCCTTATTTCAGGATCTAGGGGCGTTATGGTTTGATCTTTTAGGTGATTCACAAGCTCAAACGCCCATTGAGATTCAGATTTGATGAGCAACTTGTTGGTGCCCTGCTATCTTGCAACCTCCATAGCTAAAGGGATTGCTCTTAACTCTGACGTCTAGATGGAGCATGCACTCACATTCTTGCTGAACGCCTTAACAAAATGGCATGTGTCATCCCAAATTAGTTCCCCTACTGCAGCCGCACCAAAGCTATTTTAATTCTGCAGCAAAAGAGCCTATTTTTTAATCATACGCGTCCATATGACTTGAAGCTTATTAACCGTATTGAAGGAATTACTTATCTTTCGTATTAATCATGTCTATTTCACTTTGCTCTTTATCATGGAAAACTCATTTTTAAGTAGTCTCGATGAAAATAGGAGCTTGGCTCTGAATCATGTCTATTTCAGTTGCTGAATCTGGCTTTTTAGCAATTGATCGATCCGCAGCCTTCATCGTGTTTGCCTAAAAGGCCAGCACCGAAACGTGCTAAACTTGCTCCGAAACCTGTTCGTAATCTTGATAAAGTTTGTCTGAAGGGGCAGGTACTGGAGAAGTGGAGATCACTATGCAATCATTATATTGACAAGAAGAAGAAGAAGAAGTTGGAAAACGGACAATCACTCCCAGCCGTAACATGTATATTAGGGTTTAGAAATTTTACAACATATATATACACGTATAAGGACGGTCAGTGTGTTGAATAAAAATATAATTTCTATTCATTGAATTTTGTGATAAATAATTTGACTTCTTTGATTATTACTAATCATAACGATTTACAACAGGTCACGTTATCCATATATGATAGTAATAATTTGATGTGTTAGGAAATAGATGCTCTTATGGTGTACCAAAATCTAAAGAAGGAAGTTGTTTGGTTGCATTAATATGTACACATTTTGTAACCATACAAGTTCATAAATAAATCATAGCATCAATTAGTATTTTTGTAAATTGGAACGTTACTAGAGAAAACAAGGGAAATAGATATATACACTCATTTAAATGGATAAATTATTTGATGAAATATATAAGTATAGAAGAATGAAGATGGTAATGATTTGATCCGACGTAATTTCAGCAAGTAAATAGAGAAAGGATATTTCTTCTTTTTTTACCGTAAGAGTAAATTTCGCACGTGATAATCTTTTAAACCCGGCAATAAACATCACCTTCTTTTTGAAACCCAGACGGTGTGAAGGGTGAACCTTACGTGTCAGCTCCACCACCATTTTCATTTCCGCTCCTTCGCCGTCCGCGCTCCGACCGCCGCCTATTCCTCATCACCGTACGTAATTATCAAATCTGGCTTCCTCCATGCCCCTTAACTTTTGCCCCTTTCACTCTTATTACTGCTGTACTGTAATATTGTTGTGCTGTTATTGATTACTGGTTGTGTTCCTACCATTTTGCTTTGCCAAAGGGTTTAATTTGGGGAGAAGAAGTTCCTTTACGCATAGAAGAGTTGACATTAGTAGAGCATTTATCTGAATTTAAAATTTGTGGAAACTCGCCAATTTTTGTCTAAGTTTCAACGATCATTTGCCAACGGAAAGTCTAATTTGTTTCTTTCACAAATTAGCTGATTTTCAAAATACATGTCTGTTGTGTGGTAAAGAATTCAGCTATGTTTAACTGTAATTTTTATTTTATTTATTTTTTTGTATCTTGTCCGTCTCTTGCTACTGAAAGGGCGACCTTTCTGAGTTGGTGAGTGGTCAGTATTATAATCTGATAAATGTTTAGCAAACCTTTGAGATAGAGATGCAATCAGGGTGCTGATTGGCAATGATTATGATTTGAATGTTGACAATTGATCTATCACCTGGTGTGAGCAGCTTAAGTATGCATTGTTTGAACTAGAGTTTGATGATTTGGAGTTTTATGTGCTTAAATTTGACGATGAATCATTTTTAGCGCTATGTGTTTTGGGATGTTTAGGCTAATGAGTTGTGCTTTATTAATGTTGAGTGCTGTGAAGATGATTTAGTTCGCATTTTCAGCTGGGATGATCTCTAGCATCTGCCAGTACAGGCTCTGGTCTAGATGAACTTCATTACTCTTCTGAAATAGTGGTTACTAGAATGCTTGATGAACTTGCTAGTTACGCTGTTGTTCTTTTCAGTATGGAGGAAATTCTTTATATCTCACCATGCTTCAAACACCTTTGCAGATCATCTGGAATCAATGTGGTCAGATTCCGTTCTTTATGGCAGATTCTGAAGAAAATACTACTACTTCAGTTGATGGCAATATTCTTGTGGCCATGTGCCTGGCTCGTGCCGGAGTAGACAAGATGTTTGGAGTTGTGGGCATCCCTGTTACTTCACTAGCAAACCGGGCCGTGTCCCTTGGAATCCGGTTCATCGCCTTCCATAATGAGCAGTCTGCAGGCTATGCTGCCTCAGCATATGGTTACCTCACGGGACGGCCGGGTATTCTTCTTACAGTCTCTGGGCCAGGCTGCGTTCATGGTTTGGCTGGTCTATCAAATGCTGGTGTCAACACTTGGCCCATGGTTTTGATTTCGGGCTCATGTGACCAAAAGGACTTTGGCCGTGGTGACTTCCAGGAGCTTGATCAAATCGCTGCAGTTGCACCCTTTTCGAAGTACTCGGTTAAAGCCACTGGCATTTCAAAAATCCCCACTTGCGTCTTTGAGGTTCTTGACCATGCCGGTTCTGGTAGGCCTGGCGGGTGCTATTTGGACCTTCCTACCGATGTGCTTCACCAGTGTATTACTGACATTGAGGCCCAGAAGTTGATTGATGAGGCTGAGCACTGTAGAAAGAAGGAATTGATTGAAAAGCCCATCGTTAAGCATTCAGAAATTGAAAAGGCAGTTGCGCTGTTGAGGAATGCAGAGAGACCTCTGATTGTTTTTGGCAAGGGAGCTGCATATGCTAGAGCAGAGAATGCACTGCAGAAACTAGTTCAGAGTACTGGGATTCCATTTTTACCCACTCCAATGGGAAAAGGCTTGTTGAGTGACACGCATGAATTGTCAGCCACAGCTGCCAGGTCCCTGGCAATTGGAAGATGTGATGTTGCATTGGTTATTGGTGCTAGGCTCAATTGGTTATTGCATTTCGGGGAGCCTCCTAAATGGTCTAAGGATGTGAAGTTTATTCTGGTAGATATCTGCAAAGAAGAGATTGAATTAAGAAAGCCTGTTGTGGGTTTGGTGGGTGATGCGAAAGATGTTGTTGAAAAAATACACAAGGAGATTAAAGATGACCCTTTTACTTTAGGAAGAACACACTCTTGGGTTGAGGCTATAACAAAGAAGGCTAAAGAGAATGTAGCAAAAATGGAGCTGCAGTTGGCAAAGGATGTTGTTCCATTCAATTTTACGACGCCTTTGAGGATTATTAGGGATGCAATTTTGGGTGTAGGTAGTCCTGCTCCCATTGTGGTATCGGAGGGAGCAAATACTATGGATGTTGGTCGAGCTGTATTGGTTCAAACAGAACCAAGGACTAGGTTGGATGCAGGGACTTGGGGGACCATGGGAGTTGGTTTAGGATATTGCATCGCGGCTGCTGTTGCCTCTCCTGATCGGCTTGTGGTGGCTGTAGAAGGGGATTCTGGATTTGGCTTCAGTGCGATGGAGGTTGAGGTTGGTTTGTCCTTCTCTTGACTAATTTAAGTATATTCATTGTCACTGATTTGTATTCAAATGCTTTCTGTTATTTTTCCTTTTCTATTTCCTCTTCATTTCATTGATCCAAGATGTATTTATAGTCAACCTTATAATCCGGTTTTAACATATATTATTCATATTTTTACTCATAAAAATTTTTGGATCAACTAAAGGTTGGAGAATCAATCTTGTCAGTAAACAAAGACAAAAATGAACAATGTTAGATAAGAATGTTGATTGGTGGGCTATGTGATTAACGCCTCAGAACATTCTATTGCTTTGCATTGTGCAGACCTTAGTCAGGTATCAGCTACCTGTGGTGGTTATAGTCTTTAACAATGGCGGTGTGTACGGAGGTGATCGCAGGAGTTCTGAAGAAATTGCAGGGCCATATAAGGACGATCCAGCGCCGACTTCCTTTGTACCTGGGGCAGCATATCATGTTGTAATGGAAGCTTTTGGTGGAAAAGGTTACCTCGTCCAGACACCCGATGAACTCAAATCTGCACTTGCTGAATCTTTTACAGCACGGAAGCCTGCCGTCATAAATCTCATTATTGATCCTTATGCTGGTTCAGAAAGCGGGAGGATGCAGCACAAAAATTGAGGCATTTATCATTAACCATATACATCTTTGTGAATGAAGTTTTAATCTACCTGTGTTTATTATTTTGGCTTTCTGACCTACACATTGCTTCTGGGTTGCTTCTTTGCTCGAATATTAGGTTTTGGGTGGCTTATGAGCTACTATTCTGTGTGAAATGTTGGCCTCGCAGAAGATAGCAGTCGGTCTCCTATACAATTCGAAATAACTGGTCGACATAGTGCGGCATTGGCTGTACGAGAACACTAGTGCTGTCAATTTGATGTCGATAGATTTCTTCCTGTAAAGAATCATTTCCTTTTCTTTTCTTTTTTTCCCTGGAATAAATTCATTTCTTTGGTTTGTCTCATGCATCCACTTTCACGTCAAAAACTCAAAAAATAAGACTAATAACAAATTGAGTCATTCATTAGCCTGCTTGTGAGCAGCTCAATCACAAACTCCCGTTTCGGCTCATTTAATAGTTGAGAGCCAAATTCAAATCCAACTAGGCGGAATCGTTCCTTGAGCAACCTAAGCCAAACTGTATGTACCAAAGAGGGCTCCCAAGGCTTTGTTTGTTAGATTTTTTTTTAATGGTATTTTCAAAATATTTAAAAAATAATTGTTTCATCCGAGCATACCTTTTTATATTTTTAATATTTTTTTTACATTCCTAATATAAAAAACATCTAAAAACACACACTAAAAAAACAAAACAAACCATATTTTATGATTTTACACTCGCAAGATTGTGCTTAACTTTGTTAAAAAAAGAGCCAAATTTGAACTCAAAATCAACGAGTCCAAATAAAACTATATGAAATGAATTAGCGGGTACTAGTCATATCATATCACACTAGTAAAAGCTCTCGTCCAAAATCCCGGACTCATCGAAGCTTAAGACATGGTTGGGCTTACATTGGATACGGAACGCAATCTCAAAAGCTAGGAATCCGCCCATCAGCCCACCTAAAATAAGTTCCCGCCAATCTACATAAGCGGCTGTTTTGCTCGAAGTATTGAAATTAGGCCACGCTGGTTTTTCCCTCCCATTATCGTCTGACGTTTTCGCCGCCGGCGCGGTGGTTTCAGATTGTAATCTGTGCAGGGGTTTCCCCGCTCCATAATTTAGATTTATCGCTCCGGCCACTGTCGAACTCTTCCAACCCCAATTTAACGCCTTTACTTTGCTCCATTCGAGTAGGATGAGTGCGGTCAATATTACCTCCGGCGCCGTTTGTCGCTCCTTTCCAGTTCGAAATCTCCTACGAGTGCACCACTCCTCTTAAAGACGGTAAATCTCCACCTCTCACTTTGCAATTTGTTCATTCCTTTTCCCCCTTTTTGTTCCGGCGATCATATCTTAAATTATATTTCGATGAGAATCTTCTAGGGCTTGTACAGAGTTCCCATATCATATCTTTAAGGTTTTAAATTAAGAGTTTTCTTTGTATTCCAGCCTTAAAAATTAGTGCTGTAAAAGTTCCATTACAGTAAGTTGTACTGGAAATGTAAGTATATGCAATCGGACGGTAAATGTTTGTTTGGAAATAAAGGAAAAATGAGACAGAACTTGAACGAAAGCACATCCGAAGAGGGCATTCAGAAGGATATCGATATAAGCAAAAAAAGTGCATGATGATTTTTGGTCATATGCTCAATTTTGATTGTTCTTCATTGATTTAGTTGTGGTTTTAGCCTTTGTAAATGATGGAAGAGCATGGTTTGGTGTGTTTATGTGGATTTCATTTGTTTTTTTAGATCAGTTTGTCTGTTTTTTGTGAAGTGTTTACTGTCGTACTATCTTTTCTGATGACGAGACTGATAATTTGCCTAGCTGTGATCTAGGGACTGAGCTGAGATGTGAGATTTACTTGACATATTGATTCAATAGGGAACATCAGAGTTCCTGGTGTAAAAATAAACCATCTCATGAGATGAGAATTGTTTGCTGAGGCATTGTGTTAAAAGCAGAGAAAGAAAATTGACATGTTTGTATCTGTTATATATGGAGGTAATGCCAGTATCTCTGGTGTTTTGCTGACTTATTATAATATGTCTTCGCTGAAAAGTTTGTCATGTTCTGATGCTGTGAAAACTTGCCCTCTTCAAATCCTTTTTACTTGCTGTTTATCCTCTGACCTCTGTTGTGTCTGGCTCACACTGAGCTAACTACGTCCAATCCAAGAAACAGTTTAGTAGACATGTTAGAAGCTTTTAAACCTGTTATTGGAGCTTATAAGCATTGAATGTCATGAGCAGATTTGGAATGGAAACTCATATATGTTGGATCTGCTGAGGATGAAACTTATGACCAGCTTCTTCTTGGGCCAGGAAAAGTTGGCAATTATCGATTTGTCTTGTAGGTAACTCCATTAGAAGAGCAGTTTCTTTCTGAATCCATCCTCTTATCTTCACTTTCCCCAACATGTTTCAAGTTTTGTAATGACAATGCAGGCTGATCCACTGATCCCTCAAAAATCCGCGAAGAAGATATAATTGGTGTGACAGTGCTCCTGTTGACTTGCTCGTACGTGGGACAGGAATTCATTCGAGTGGGTTATTATATGAACAATGACTATGATGATGATCAGCTAAGAGAAGAACCTCCTAAAAAAGTTCTGATTGACAGGGTTCAGAGAAATATACTTACAGACAAGCCTAGAGTGACCAAATCCCCAATTAATTTTCGGCCTGAACTTGAGGAAAATGGAGACCAAGTCCCTCCCCTTGATGAGGGAACTGAGCCAGAGGAAAACAAAGAAGGTCCCAGGTCACCAGCTAGTCTTCCAGATGGTGGGGAAGGAAATTCAACAGCTGCAGCCCTGCCTGACGCCTGATTTTGAGTTTTAAGTAGGAATATCTCATATATGTATAATTTTATATAGGTGATTTGTTTGCAACAAACTGTTTCTTTCTGCACTGATGGAATGACTGCTGAACCACATGTAATCTTCAGTTGTTTTGGTTTTGAAACAGTTTAGATGTGCGTTTTGCTGTGCTTATTCTGCTTGAAAGCGTTGATGTTAGTATGATTCCTAAGAAACAATTTTGTATTTTATTTGTTTCTCGCAATAGGCGGTTGCCTTTTTCATTGATAGTCAAAAGACAGCCTAGGAAACATATCTGTATTGAACTATTGTTGGAGTTCTCTATTATATGAAGCATTCTTGGAAACATCATATAATTTTCCCCCATATAACCATCTTTTGCTTTTTCAGCGTTCAATCCTTTTTTTTTTCTCTATTGGAAAGCGAGAATAAAAAAGAGAAGAGATCAATCAATGAACTGCCAAAAATCAGTCTATAATAAAATGAAGCTCATACTACATGCTTTTCAAGTACTTCTGCAAACGCTCCAGACAAACAAAAATCTGAAAGCAATTGTTTTTCATACGGTACTGAGTACACAACTACCAAAGGGAAAAAGAAGCAACAATTTCTTACAGAGTACAGACATGAAACAACCTCAAAAATCAAGACTTCCAGCTTCAGAAGCTTTGGGGTAGCCCTGATATTCCAAATTCCAGTTCTTACTGAGACAAAGTTTCTTGAATTCCCACCTCAAATTATCCCTCAAATCAGTAACCGACTCATCTTCCGGGTTGGATATCGGGTACTTGTTCAGCAAATCCTCCATCCGTTTGATACAGGCGATAACCCGGGTCGAAAAACAAGACCCGTCCACCCGAAGAGCAGAATTCCACACATCAATGACACCTCTGTAAAAACCCAATTCTTCGCCCACTTCAAATCCGTTCTTAAGGCCCACAAGCCGGCCGTCCTCCTTGTCGACTGCTGAAGCTAAACCGTCGGCGTAGCCTTGACTGTAACCTTCCTTGAAGTGGTCATCCTCGACGCACACTGCGGAGTGGAAGATGTCATCTCCTCCTGAGTTGGGTTCAAGGGGATCCACGATCTCCGGGTTTCCGGAGGGGGATTGAGAAGCTGTAGAATCCGACATGGATTTTGCAAATTTCAAGGTTGACAATCTGAGGATTTCTTATTCTGATTGCCTACAGGGAGCTCCGATTGAAGCCGAGAAGAGTTTTGAGGAGAAGCAACTGTGGAAGAACCTTTTATAGGAGAACCCGAAGAGCTTGTTGGAGATTTAGACGCTCAAATGACGTTAATACCCCCATACTCTTTATGGCTTTTTCTATTTTCTTTAGATTCCATTGAAATTTCCCTTTTATTGGTAATTGTACTACATTTCTTTCTTTCTTTTTCTTAATTGGTTCCAATACTATTATTAGACGATTTATCCCGTCATCCCCAGAAAAGGAAAAAAAAATGGTTGGAGAGAAAAAATAATTTCGAGTAATTCAGCTTATTGTAATCGTAGTAAAATAACAAAAATAGTATCTAACGAGTTACTCATGGAATAATTTCATTGTTTATTATTATTATTACTATCTTTTTTCCAACATTTGGTAAACTTTCATTGCAATCATCATAACTGTGACTCTTCCCCCCCTCACAAAAAACTCTAATCTCCTATATCATTTTTGCCTTGACAGGAAATGTATTGTATACTTAGGACTTGGGGCAACGCATGGAAACGCAGCTCAATCAACCTGCACTACACGGATTTAAGGCCATACCAACAAACGGGGTAGCTTTTGGCTTAGAAAACAAGAATTCATCCACAAACACGATAATGATAGATTAGGCAACGTCTAATGCCAAAAAACCTATAATATCTCTAGAATCCAAATAAAGGAGTGTTGAACAAGTGACAAAAATAGAGATAAGGAGCACAACAATCCTCTTTAACCTCAACTTTTAAACTAAAATATTCAAGCTCTAAGCCTGCCTGTTTCTCTTCTTAGCACCAGACTTGGCGACCTTGAGGCTCTTGTGAACAACGCTCAACCTTGCAAGGGCAGCCTTCTTCAGATCAGGCCTGTAATAGTTATCAGCGACCTACAGAACAGAACATATAAACCACAAACCGTCAGTATAAAAGCTCAATCAAGAAAAACAATCACAAAGACTTGTTTCTGAAAGCAAATATATCTCTAAGGTGTGTCTTAAGCAAGTTTCATACGGAACAACATAGGTCTTGGAGCCTATAAGAAGCTAACTAACATATCATCTGATACATGTTTACAAAGCATTCACAATAAAAATCGTGTTAAAAAGAACTTTAAGCGCTGGAAGCACATCAAGCAGAAGGTAACACGATAACTTCTCAAGGGAATAGCAAACCTCAAGGCAAATTAGAACAAATAAATTCAAAAACCAGATGCATAACAAGATAATTGGGCATTAAACTGTGAAAGGAGGGTTCACATCAGATTAGAGTATTTAACAGTCTAATCAGGTGTATCATAAATTAGTTAAGCAAAAGATAACTCCAATCATCAATACACTCCTGAAAGTTGGCTTAATCTAAAATCCTAAGCTTTACGACATACAAAAGAGACAGGCGAATTTGTACAATTAGGGAAACTATAAGCTACCAGCCTAAATGCAAAAGTAATAAATTTCAACATTTGACCTTTAGTGTAGCTATGAAATTCATTTTGTTACCTGGTTTTGAACAGCCTTGGCCATTCGGCTGAACTCCTTCTTCATTGCAGATCTGTTGACCAAAGCTGCAGGCTTGTTCTGTTTCTTTGTCTTTGTAGTGGCAAGCACCACAGACTGATCTTTGCCAGATTGAATGGAAACAGTTTTCTTGTTTGCCAAGCCTAAAATACACAACACACACAAACCAATCATCAACATATCCATCACCCACAGGAACAAGGACCAATTATTATCGACATATTCATCACCCTCGATAGCAAGGAGCAGAAATCACGGTAATTGATTCAATGCAAACAGCGGACGCCTAAATCAATAGCCTAAAATCTAAATCTTCCCCCAACGATCGCAAAAAATGCAACAAGTAAACTATCAAAAACAAAAAAAAAAAGAAAAAGAGAGAAAGTTTAATCAGACAAACCAGAATGCTTGTAGGAGTGGAGGTTGTAGAGATTGTTGGGCTCCTTGCTAAACTTGACACTAGCAGTGCCGTTACCGAACTCCTTCACCAAAAAGGAGTTGTTCTTCTTAACGATCTCCCATATCAGCTGCCCTGGAACTGTCGCCATTGCTGAGGCCTGTACCAAATGAAACCCACAAAACACAAATTAAATCAACTCCAAACGGAATTCAGAACTTCCATAAACGAATTTCAAAGGTAGATCAGAACAAGAGAGAGCAGATAATCACCGAGATGAAGCGGAAATAGAGGGGAGATTAGGGTTTTGCTGACGGCTTCGCTAAGAGAGGCGATAGGGAGAGCTGGAACAAAAGGAGTAAAATATTTTTTGTTTATATAAGGTGTTAAAACCCTAGGCAGAGACTTGCATTGACGAAATTGCCCATATTATTTTTGTTTTCATCAGTGAGGCCCTCCTATTCTTTTGTCCTTTTCAATTTTTCCCCACAAATCTAATGGTTGGCACTTTGACTGTTTGACACAAATACCATTTAGGCCGGGTGAAATTATATCATGCATGCATTTTGCAAAATCGGTAATTTACTCCCTCTGTCCCAAAATTATTGTCCAGTTTGAAATTTCATTTTTAGTACAATTTAAACTAGAAATGAAAACTCAAACTGGACAATAATTATGAGACGGAGGGAGTACTAAATAGTAATATACTAATACTATTATTTTCGACTGAATAGTTCGTAGTAAATGGTTTACATGCTACAACTATTTTTTCATATAAATTGGGAGTTGCGATCCAATAGGAACATTGATCAAATTGATTGAAAACATAAAGAATTGGTTTTATAATATTCATATGTTGTGTACATCAATCTGAAACCCTTATCATGAAAGATTACCAAAGCTACCTTAAGGAGGAAAAAAAAAAAGGTTGGTCAAGATAGCCATATTTGGTTCAAGAATTCTCATGGATATGATGAAGAAAATAATTTTGCAGATAAAATATAACAACAAGATACCAATACTTGCTTGGCTAAAGTAGTAAGGTACTTTTGTTCCCTTAAGCGAGGTCTCAGTTCGAGTCTCGCGAACAGAGAGAGCAATATTAAAAGAGCATTCTCTCTGAAAGGATACCAACCCGACTCGTTGCTGATTAGTCTGAGTGCAATACATTTAAGAGATACCAACCCGACTCGTTGCGAATTAGTTTGAGTGCAATGCACTTAGAATGCACTGTGCGCAGTATGAAAAAAAAAATATAAAAACAAGGTAAGATGGGCTGCCCATTAAATCATGCTACTCCTGTCAAATGCCCGCTGCTCTATTGAATTCTGGTCTTTTAAACTTACGCATTCTGGACTAAATTCCCGAATTTCAGACCTAAAAGTAAATCAACACTACACTCTTTGTAACCCAAGTTACCCAACTACTGTTACATTTATATACACTAAAAGAGCAGCCCAATGCCATGAATACCTCAGTTTCCAACCATACAAGGCCTACAACAATGCAGCTTCTCGGCATTATTATACAAGGAGGAAATTCTACTTCTCAAGGTATGATATACAGTGCAGGAAATTCAGCAAATGTTGATATCAAGATCCCTAACTAATCAAAATTCCTACGAATATGCAAACTTCCTGGCTACTGCAAAGTTTATGTGCTCCGCCAAAAATCTCTTCACGCACTGGCTGGTGGAAGGAGGCGCTGTGTTGGTCGTATGGAGCAATTCAAGGAAGCATTTATCCTACTGAATACTACTTTCAATGGTACACAAGCTACAGCAGGACCCTTGAGCTTCTCCGTCATCGGTTTCTTGTCATCGTTATTACCATGCTTGTGGCTAGTGAGAGAAGACAATCTTCGGATCTTTTTTGACAAGGCACCATTCTTCCTTGACTTCTGCAGCTTTGAAGGTGAACCCCATGTTTTGCGATACTTCTTTCCCCTCCTTCCACCTGACTTCGACCTTCTTTCATACACCGTATCAAAAACAAACGGATCGTCACCATGATCATCATCCAGCTCGTAGCTGCTGCTATAGCATTCTGAGCTGCTCATTAGATGATCAGAAGCACCATCCTCCAAGACATCAACAGTAAGAGGATGGCCAACAATTGGTTGGCCATTTAACTTACTCATTAAAGAGATATATGGAACATGTTGAGGTCGATAGCTGCCTTTAACTTCAACATTAACATCATACAAGGAATTTTCTGCAATGTGGTGCCTCAGAGAAAAATCAGATGAGTCGTACTTCGGATTTAACACAAAACGAGACATACGCAAGGGTTGTGACCTCGGAGGCAAGTCAGCAGGTAGGTCCTCATCTTGAGATCCTTTGAGGGAACTGCTCCATCCTCGAAAATCATCTTGGTGAATATCAGTAACTGTTCTGGACTTTACCCGATTATCCAAAGGACTGGCCCCATCAATCGAGTTGCACTCAGCTTTTCGACCAGAACCAAGGGTAAATGCATCCTGATCCATACCCCTCAAATATGGACTGGAATCCTTGTCAACATCCATAAATCTTGTATCTAGCCTTTTGTTTTTGCTGGTGTGTCTAGAGTTTCTCTTCCCCTTTAATTGCCATTCTGAAGCACCTTTTTCTAACATGCTGTTCAGAATATTGATATCAGCAGCTCCTGAACTGGCAGAACCAGATTCAATTAACTCATCATTCCCCAAGGAAGCTGTTTCCACTTGACTGCTTTGACTAGATTGAGTTCCACAGCCACCTTGACCCTTTTGAGTAGCAGAACGAATCACTGACAAGAGAAGCGTAAGATATTAGCACATAATATCTATTGAATCATGTGAATAACAGAGCATGTAAAAGAGGCAACCCAACATACTAAGAGGCGACAAACAAATCACAACTACCAGAAGAAGACCCGTGGCAGACAAGTTACTAAACAATGTGCAGGTAAAAGAAAGCAAACATACCAGTTTGGCTAAGACAAGCTCGACCTAGGTTCAACACAAACAGACAAAAAGCAAGCATGGACAACAATCTTAGTTAAAAAAGACCATAGGACCTAAATTACACAGGAAACATAAATCTCACTTCGTAATCGTGAAATAAAAGAGATGAAAGCAAGCCAATCATTGCTACACAGCTAAAACCACATTATAATGCATTTACGAGGGGAGAAGCCAGAACCAGTTGAACCAAGAATAGAGACCCGTAAGAGGTGCTCCAAAAGGCTGCAGAGAATAATAAACTTTAATAACAAGACCAAACTTCCCACCCACTATTTCATTGATGGAAATACTTAACATCAACATAGTCACCTAGGTATGGTAAGAGGAGTGCAATCCTTTTGTCAACTTGAAAGGATTAAGAATCTCAGGAAGCAATGCCTGAAGCGAATAGTGCATTACGAGTTTTTGCAAAAAAAGAAGGTACCTGCTGAGTCCTTTTCTTCCGCAATAAGAGGCACGTCGTATAAACTGTCAGAAGAATCATTCTCAGGGCACCCCGACAAGCCTGAAATTCCATTCTCCTTCTCGGTACATCTACCAATGGAAGATTCACAGGCATCTCCATTCTCATACAGAATTCTACCACCATCAGGATCTAATCCAGAAATCTTGTTATCAAATGACCCAGGGATACAAGATCCAGTTGGACTCCCAAGTTGTTCACATAAAACAGGTACAGATACCATTGCAGTACTCTCCAAAACCTTAGATAATGTTCGGCGGCGACTTTTTCTTTTAAGGGACTCATGAGCATGTGCTACTGTAGATCTCTTCCTTTTCAATGATGACACCACACCCATACCCAGATCGTCAAGTCCTTTCATGCGCTTAATGCCTTCCATTCCATCATCCTCTGAATCATTTGGAGTTCTCTGCTGTCTAACCTCGGCCAATTCATCTTTTCCAGTACTACTTTGACTTTGCCCTTCAAATGACACGCCAGAATGAGAAAACTCCAGCTCAGAATTAGAAGCGGAACCAGCATCAGAATCAGAATCATCTTTGGAAAAACTCATCTGTTGTTCAGCCTCAGAATATTCGGTATCTTTTAGACTCTGTAAAGTATCAAGGGAGTTCTCACACTGCAACTCTTCCTCTTTCTTATCAACAGCTAAGGAAAGGTCAGAAGGATCGTTCCCTAGGCGAGCATTTTCAATCTCAAGAGCATGAAGAATGGCGCCATCCCTTCGAGCATACTTCACTACTTTTGAAGAAGCACTAGCTGCTGCCTTAGCTTTCTCAATACAGTCATCATACTCCCCACAACGAAATGCTTTGACACGTTTCGACTTTTCAAAATTATACCAAGCCCTAAAAGAGTTAGAAACTAGTATAAAACTCCAAGCATATCCAACATAGCAAAATTTTAAAGTCCAAAAAATACACAGAACTCAGGTGGTTGTACTACAGACTAACATTGCATAAATGTAATATAAATCATGGCACATCTGAGAGTCAAATCGAAACATTCAGAAGTAAAAGATCTTCTTATCTAGACTCATACACTTTAAACCTGCAGCTTCCTTATATTGATACACATGATTATACCAAAAACCTTCAACTTCAAAATCAGACACATTTAGCAATTGGTAGGAGTGTCAACTGCCAAATAATGAAGAATGCACAAACCCATTCAAACCAAATAAAACCTTATGTCAAACAACCAACAGACAGAAAAGACAAAATAAAATAAAACACCCAAAATCTCATAAGAACCAACAATCAGATCAAAACACTCACACACTGGAATCGTCTCTTCCCAGGAGTTTAACAGGGGTCCCTAATTTTTCAGAAACTGAGGAGCTTTCTGGCAGCTCTTCAGGACTGAGAATTTGAGCCGGCCACCAGCAACCGTTTCTCCTGCGAACCCAAACCAAGCATCCAACTGAAACATCAAGGCTCTTGTCGGCAGCCTCACCAGAGCTCCCCATATCACACCACCGCCAATTAAAGGGGCGGAAAACCAATACGTAAGGGAAGAAAAAACACCCAAAAAGCGAACCTCAACTCAACATTTCACTGCACACCTAAACCTCAAAAAACGGCAGATAGGCTTTCCAGCACCGCAAAATGCACCTAATTCTTCAGACCCAAAACATAGAGATAAAATTAGAAAACAAGGACCGCCATGCAATTCAAGCCCTACACATATCATTCATTTTTTCGAACCAGAAAAAACTGACCCAAGCGAGGAAACCAGATCAGATAGCACCACAAAAGGAAAGAATGCTGAAAAACCCAGAACCAAAAGGTTTACAGGGACATAAATAGATCTGGAGAAGAATAAAACCAACCAAATATCCTCTTAAAAATTCAAAACTTTCCTATACCCTTTTTGCTTATTTATTCAAGAAAAAAATTTCAAAATGGTAAACTGTTCCTCCAAAAAAAACAATCAAAACCTCCCATGTCCCCCTTTTGTTTATGCTCCCCTAAACGTGCCTCTGTTTAAAAAAAGAAAATGTTTTTTTCACACCAAAAATGTTTTTTTTTTGGGGGGGGGGGGGTGGAGGAAAGAAAAGGCTTTCAGTCGAAAAAACAGTTCGAAACAAACTCAACCCCACAAGAGAGAAAAATAAAAATAAAGGGAACAAAAGAAAAGAAAAGGTTCATGTGCACAAACAGTTGATGATGATGACGAAACATATGAAGTACAGAAAGAGAAGAAGAAGAAGGAGAAGGAGAAGCAGAGAGGGTGAGTAAGGTGTGTGACTGTGTTTTTAGAAAAAATGGATCGGACGTACCTCTTTTCTTTTGGTATCTTTTTGCCAAGACAGACAAAGAGAGCCAGACCCAAAGCAGAGATAGTGAGTGAGCCCTCTCTCTCTCGAGAGAAAAAACACACTAAAACAGAGAACGGTGTGAAGTGGATTGTGAGTGTGTGTGTGTGTGTGTGTGCGTGTTGGATTTTGTGGATTATTATTACCCCATTTTTATTATTTTTTATTATGTTTTGCCGAGAGATTGTGAAGAGCGGAAAACAGTAGAGAAAAAACTGAAAAATGAAAGGGCAAAAAAAACAGGGGAAATTGTGATGCTGCGGCTGTGATTAGACACGACAGGTAGTCTGTTAAGGTATCTACACCTGTATCATATTTTAGGAGGTAATTATGAAGGATCAATGTTACTATTTTGATTGATGGATGCTGATTTTGCCTCAAAGTATTAAAGAATGGATTTTTATCTCAATATGACCAATAATATATGATTAACGGTTCTGATTTAATTTGGGTAGAACTTTTAGGTTAACGCAGTACACCGTAATTTTTAACACCATCCCCCCCCCCAAACAAAGGAAAAAAAAAAGAAAAAGGGAAAAGTAAAAGTTTTATAGAATTACAGACCAACTTCATCAAGTACCCTGAGAACTAGCATAGTGGATTTAGCTTATTTGGTGTTCGATATAATAGTGGCTGTTGCTTCAGCTATTCATCTTCTTGCTGTCGATAAAGGGTCGGGCGGGAGGAAACAGAAAGACGTGCAACCATGACAGGTAATTCAGTTGGGGAATGAAGTAATCTTTGTTTGAGAAATTTTGATGGGTAGAGAGATATTTTGATTGTTGATCTTATAACGGGGATTGAGTTGTTGCCCATTCATGAAATTTTTTTGTGTTCTCTTCTCTATCTTAATTATTGGTAAAGTTTGAAGCTTTGGCAATTCGAGTATGGTTAGAATTGGTACATTTGCTGATTTGTTGCTTGGTTGTTGGGGATTTTGAGATGCTGATTACTGCTTGTTTGTGTTGATTTTGGTATATCTTTCTCGCACAATGATTAAGAGGATTGATATGGTAGCTTCTAATTGGGTATTTTATCTTTGAAGTTTGAAGTTGTGGTGAATGATAATAGTATGATTGCATTCTGTTGGTAAGACAGTTTACTGTCTTCTTGGAGTGAATTTACGCAGTCTTTGTCCACTGCCCTTGTTATCCCTAAAGTGGATTATGGAAGAGAATATCTCCCGAATTGAGTATTTAGTTTTGCGCTTATAACTGTATCATAAATATTATTTCTTTCCGAAGCACCACGAATGCATTCACTAAGAAAGGGCAAACATATATACGTGTTGGATCATTAACTAGAGGGATCCTTTGATGCCCTAACATTGCGAATGGAGTAAAAAATGTTGAGATTTAGGTATTTGGTTGCTATAATTAATTATTATGATTGCATTGACTATATGAGGTACTCCAACTTGAATGCGTTCGTGTACTCGGTCAAAATATCAGCGTTTATGCTTTTTGAATTCAATGTGTAACCTTTTTTGGCCAGATACTGTCGGATACATCACGTGCTTTGGATACATCACGTGCTATCATCTCTTACACATAATAAGACATATATTATGCGCGTGGATGCAAGAGCAGATGCCTCTTACAACATTTTGTTATGATAGCCTATCGTAATTCTAGGATCATACTATTCCATAGATCTTGCACAATCATCTACATCGATTAAGATATGGCTTCACGCGGATGGCCACGCGGAAGTCTGTTTGCATATTTATGTAATCACAGCTTTCAGGAGGATTTTCTCTGATTGATTCAGAAGCTTTCTTCTCATACTTTTTGGAGAATTTTCTCTGATTGTTAATTAATCAGTGTTGGCATTGTGCAGATTATCACCAGGAGCAGGAAATGGAGATTGAAGCATTAGAAGCCATACTTATGGATGAATTTAAAGGTCCGAGGCTGTCTCTACTCTCTAATCTGTCCTTTAGTATCAAAAACCATATGTAGCTTACTCTTGTCAAATGTTGTTCCAGAAATTCACCCAGGTGAAAGTGGGTTGAACACTTCCAACAGGTGCTTTCAGATTCTCATATCTCCTCGGGTTAGTAATGCCTAAGATAATTGTCACCTTCTGAGTGTTTTGAAATAGGGAAGAATATTGAAGCTTTTGCAATTCTTACTGTTCACCAGCTGATGTATAATCATTTTCGGAGAAATAGGATTTTGTTAGTTGTCCATTCATTTGTGCATGATCTTGTCTGAATAAGGGCAACGCTGTATCTTGTGGGTATATATTTGTTGCGCATTGATAGTATTGTCTCCTTCATTGACTTCTTTTGTATGTGCAGGATGATGACGGAGATGAGTCTAATCCTCCAGGTTTGTATCTGTTAAATAAGTCTCTTCTTTTTGGTGATGGAGCTCTGTGATTTCTGTTGTTGCTGTGCATATTAGATTGTCTCAAACAATTGCACCTTTGCCAAAATGCAGCACAGCTGGCTTTGATCTTTGCACACACTGATAATTATCCGGATGAACCCCCTCTTTTGAATGTAACAAGGTACTGCAAAAATTAGTATTTCCATCATGTATTTTCCAAATATACTTGCTTTGATGTACCCTTGTGGTACTCAGCAATTTATGTGTTGCTTAGTTACAAGTCTGATCTCAGCTGAGCTTGATTATTTTGAATTTCAGTATAAGAGGAGTCCATAGTGGAGATGTCGCTGCTCTAAAGCAAAAACTTGAAGAGGAGGTAGATCGTTATGCCTTTTTCTGTCTTGTTGTCTTCAGACATGTGCATCAATCTTCTTTTGGGTCCCTTCCAGAAAAAGGGAAACTGAATTCTGTTCTTTAGTTTTCTATGATAAGCGCTTGTGTATTTATTCCCTGGGAGCACTTCAATATTTAATGTCCTGGAGGCCAGGATGTATGTGGGAGAGGCTTTCGAGACAGTCTATTCGTCATTAAATGACCCAAGGCTGATTATATGCTGTTCTGTCATCATACTTTACTTTGTAAGGAGGACAACTGTCCATGTGCATATTTAGGACTTGTTTCTAATGACTGAATTTGATGCTTTTGATGTTTATCTTTTGGTCCAACTTCAGAAAGCGTTAAAATGCCAGTGAGTAATCTGGCAAGTCAATGGGTGTCTTCTCTATATTGTATACCCCTTGGTGTATCCTGGAATGTGGCCATGATTGGTTCATGTTGAAACATATCTTTAGTTAGGTGACTTTTTTAGCTACTAAACACAAAGTACTACTGCCTTCATTTTAGGTTTCTTTGAATCTTGGAATGGCTATGATTTACACATTAGTTACATCAGCCAAGGATTGGCTATCTGATAGATTTGCTCAAGATGGTGCTGACGATGTTGTAGAAGATGAGGCTGCTAAAGATGAGGTATAGTTGGCTTCAAGTGTGACTTTTAGTGGATAGATTCATTCTTGTCCTTGTGCGGGTCTGTTTTCTCTTTTCTGGAGATACTAGCTCTTTCCAATATGTGCTGATAAGTTATGGAAGTTTCTAACTTCAGCATTTTCTGTTAAAATAATCTAGAAGAATAATGAGGAGAACTTTCACCTGGAGTTCAGAAACTTGTCATAATTCTTCAGATAGTATTTTTATCCTGATTAAAGGCAAATTTTGTTACTCTTATGTTGGAAGGTTCATTTGATCTGACTTTTTGAAGGAATTTTCATTTAATTTTAGGTTATTGTGCCTCACGGTGAGCCTGTCACTGTTGATACATTTATGGCTTGGAGAGAAAGATTTGAAGCTGAATTAGCTCTGGAAAGAGCCAAGTAAGTTTCATAAACAGCATGTGGTGGACGTTTCATAAACAGAATAAGATTGTTGCACGTACAGCAATGGTGCATGGTCCATGAACTCGTGTTATTACATATTATTTGGATATGTTTCTAATGTAAATATTCATCAACATCTTAGGCTAATGCCTGACGCAGCACTTGCAGCACCAAAGGACAAGAAGCTTACAGGCAGACAGTGGTTTGAAAGTGGACGTGCTGCCTCGGTACGATTCTTTGCTTTTTGTACCTCACTGAAATGTGTTTTCTGATTTACATCTTTACTAGTTAGTCCTTAGGCATCAACCAAATCCATGGAAGTCCCTCATGTTAAATTCAAGCAAGCATTCCCAACTCGATACATTTATAAGAGTTTTTTGAATGAGCTAGTTAATCTAGGTACCGTATCCTAAGTTGAAGAAGGCATTTGCTATCGTGATATGTGATTTCTGATGTAGTTCCCTTGCATGTTGCAAAATCTTATCACAATCACTTTCCATAAACATCAGTTCAAAGTCTACCACCTGTACTTAATTTTATATACTACTAAGTTTATGCTGAGAGGGATCCCTTGTCATTCTGACTCAACGTGGAGTACCGGAGTCTTCTGAAAAGAGTTGATGCACTACTCAATACTGTTAACTATTATTAATTTTGGCATCCTTATTAAATACTTTTGGGATGTACTCACCGGTTGCTTTTGCATTATATCTTCTCCATACAGTAGTTTGAAAACTTATTGAACAACCCTTTCATCTGAGTAGCCTTCTTTTAACTGTCACTTCAGAAAGGTGCGGCAACAGTTGATGAAGAATCTGATGAAGATGAAGAAGACATCGACTTTGATGACGAGGACTTTGAAGGTGTGTCTATAAAAATACTTCTTTTTTTTTTTATTTGGTCTTTTTTCTCTGTTTTTCTCATTTTTGCATTGGGAGTCCTCCAATCACTTGGCCCATTTCAGATGATGAAGAAGATATGTTGGAGCATTATTTGGCTGAGAAATCAGACACATCAACTCATTCTTCACGGAGAGCAAGTTAATGAAAGTAGGGGCAGAAGATAAGATTTCACCATCTTATACGGAACAAGTTCTAAGTTAGATGAGTGAAAGATGTTGTAGTTGTGACATTAAGCTGCTTGTAGACGTATTTTGCGCCTTGATCTGGGAAATTTTGTACGTTTTGAGACGTATTTTGATGGTTCCCAGAAAATGCTGGAGTAAACCGCATTTTTCTTTTTTGGTATGAACTTCAAAGTATACCCTTTATATTAGCACCCTTATTTCATTGGATCCGTTAATATTTTTGCCTGCTACTCCTCCCGTAGAGCTTCCTTTTGATTGTGATTCATTGAAATATGGCATATCACTTAAAGTTTTCAAGCATCACACACACAAGAAAAAAAACCACGATAGAAAACCACCATTCATTAAATTATTTGCTTTGAGCCTAAGATGACAAACATTGATTCCTTGGGGAGATTAGATCTTTTCATTCTCCTGCAGAAAACTCTACAAATTTGTCAAAGCTCTTAGACTACATTTATTATCATCATATTGATCAACATTTAACTGTGAGTTAATCATTGTATGCATCAGAAATCATAGTATCCTGAGCCGGTGCTGTTGAACCCTGTCGAGAAGCTTTGCCGTTTGTACAGGAGACAAATGGAAGCCTATGGCATCCAAGTACCACCCACACCTTCCTTTGAATCCAACAATTTGGCCACCTTCAACAGGTAGAGAAAATGGCGTTCCTTTTTCAGCTCCATAGGGTCCATATATCCTTTTGTTGCTCTTAAACGTGAGTGATCGGATCACGGGGCTCATACCATGAACCACTGGTGCTATATAACCACTCACACATATCAAAATTTCTTCTGGAAATTGTAGCTTGATCTGCCACAGATTCTGAAGTTCAGTACTAGTGAAATTCAGCCATTGCAATTTAGGAAACAAGTTTCTACTTTGTGAGATTTTTACCTCAGTAGTTCTGTTTCCTCCTACGCCGCCATGCTTCTCTCCGGAGAAAGGCTTCCCGTTTTTATCATACACAACCCGAATGGAGTCGATACAGTGGCCATGAGAAAGTACAATTTTTCTGACTCCATTGTAGCCTCCATCATCCCAAGCGTCACCGCCATTTCCTCCCCATGGTCCAACTGCTACTATCTTCTTGTTCTGCTCATTCTGGCCATTCTTTAACCAAAGGGGGGAAGAAAAGCAAACAAATAAGTACTTTGACCAAATGAACGTCCCATGTAAAAAGCGAATAGGAAAAGAAAAATGGCATAAGCACAGGGCAAAAAAAAAAAAAGAAGAAGAAGAAGAATAAGAAGCAAATCAATTCCTACCGTATCAAAATCAAACATAGGAAGCTGCAAAAGAACAGGGATGCCGGTTGAATGTAGTGAAAGCTTCTCACACTTTGAATGTAGTTGGTCAAGCCTACAACAAATTGCTTTTATTTATAGGCGGCAAAGGGATTGGATTCTGGACAAGTACATATTTCAGCGGCATTTTGAAGCTAATGCAGAATCCATAAACCCCCAAGAAAGGGGACACGGTAAAAAATGCTTATTCTATTTCCTACGGCGCATATGACTCTACCAATGAATTTCGACCCGACTAGCAAATTTCATATTTTATTACTTTTTCTGTTTTAAAATTATTATTGTACAATTTGAGATTTCACATTTTATAATTTGAACTAAAAATGAAAATGCAAACTGAACAATAATTTTGAGACAGGCAGGACATAAAATTCTGACAAGATTTGTGAGTTTGAAAAGACAGTGACTTCAAATATTGACGTTAGTGTATATGTTGTCTTACCACCAATGTCGAACTTCAGCTCTTACAAATAGAGTCGCTAACCTCGTAATGCTCGAGTTACTTGGTCCTGCTTAACTATGACCATCACGGAATCTGATACCATTCTTTTTGTTGTGTTTCTGGGCATTTTATGCCAAAATTTGAGGCTCAAAATTTTATACCATTTTATACCAAAATTTGATTTTTAGTACGTGTGCAGACAAGTGGGCTATTGCTACACATGAAAACACAAGGGATCAAGAAACGTAGAGCCATCGGACTCCAGAAAGAAGTATCATTGCAATGGAGAGAATAAATTATCCTAAATACTAATGGTTAATGGTTTATTGCTCTACAAGTTTTAATCTTGACCTAGTAAAATTGTGCATTATGTATTACTCTCACCGCTCTTTGATTTGTCATAAATTTCATTTAATATATTTTTTCAATTGAAAATAAAACTTTAAAAATATTTTTAATAAATAATTGAGAGAACACAGTAAAAAAATTATTTTTAAGTTTTTATTTGCAATTAAAAACCATATTAAATTTTATTTAAGACAAATCAAAATGTAAAATAGATCGTATGCATCATGTGTTTAAATAAATAGTAGGTAAAATGAGGAATATCGTCGATTGTTCTGCAATTAAGTACTACTAGCATGCAAATTTTAGAACTGTTTACTGTGTACAAAAAATAAACATGTTTTTAAATAGGAACTTTTTACACGTGATGAATTACATTTTTATTTCCCCCCCCCCCTTTTTGGCACGTGGTCGGCCCTTCAACAGAAGAACCGGGGATTTTCGGGTCAAACAATATTAGCAGACGACGTATATAATTATTATATATCTTCGACCAAGAAGATCAAAAACACTCATCAAAAACTGCAGGAAGACTCAAATCCATCCATCCATTCATTCATTCATCGTGGTTCAACTTGTACCATTCCGAATTTCTCAACTTCTGATCCATCCAGCAAATCTATCTCTTCCTCATATCCCCTTTTTCTTCCGAATCTCCACTTTTTATATTGGGATTGTTTTTTGGTTTGGATTCATCAAAAATAGTATCAGTATCGAAGTCAACTAATTGTCACCCTTTGTTCATTATTGATACTGAGGACGAGCCATGGGGTTTTCTTCAAGGTTGTTGTTGCTGATTTTGTGTATTTTTGTAGCGATTTTAACCGAGCACAGTTTCTGCTCAAGCTCAAAAGAAGAAGTTTCAGAGGTTCCCGTGGATTTTCTGAAATTCGCTCAAACACCTGAATTTTCTGACTGGATTGTGAGTGTTAGGAGGAAGATACATGAGAATCCTGAACTGGGCTATGAAGAGTTTGAGACTAGTAAACTTATCAGAGAAGAACTAGATAAGATGGGGATTCCCTATAAGCATCCTGTTGCTGTTACTGGTGTGGTTGGATACGTTGGTTCTGGGGAACCTCCTTTTGTTGCCTTAAGGGCTGACATGGATGCTCTTCCAATGCAGGTGTGATTTAATTTTTTCTAATTCTTGTGTTACATTACAGAATCATTGGACTGTTTATTTTGTTTTATTTTTTTGAATTGGTAGTTTGAAGATGAGGGCTGGTTTATTTATTTACTTATTTATTTATTTTTTTGGTGGGGATATATGGCTCGGTTTGATTTGCTTTACATATATTTAAAGAAATTAAAGCTAGATGGCTCTTCAAGCAAGCTAGTGCTTATCGCCATTTTTAGCATTATTTTCTCTTGATCATCATTAACTTTAGAGACTCCTGTGAATTTTACAGGAATTGCTTGAGTGGGAGCACAAGAGTAAAAATCCAGGAAAGATGCATGCCTGTGGACATGATGCACATGTTGCCATGCTACTTGGTGCTGCAAAGATTCTTCAAGAGCATCGACAACTTTTGAAGGTTCGATTTTCCGGACTCTGAGATTCATTTAACAATAATTGTTTGGTGTGTGGGATATTGAAGTTCTTAGCTGCTCTATATGATGTGATCTATCTGTTTTAGAGGCTGTTTGTATCTGTTGTTTAGTTGAACGGAGGGAGGCGATGCAGTACATTGTGAAAAGGGCACAAATTTTCCGGCATTACGTTGTGTTTTGGTGGTGACTTGTCTCCTTACCAGCATATTGCTGCTTCCCCTTCTTTGTTTTCTGCTTGTTTTAAATTTCAACATCATTAGGGCTTTCTTCCGAGATTGTTGGTGTATTGAT
This sequence comes from Oldenlandia corymbosa var. corymbosa, assembly GCA_949775105.1. Classification (NCBI taxonomy): domain Eukaryota; kingdom Viridiplantae; phylum Streptophyta; class Magnoliopsida; order Gentianales; family Rubiaceae; genus Oldenlandia; species Oldenlandia corymbosa. The sequence goes on from OX459124.1 coordinate 26,284,727, forward strand.
AGTCTACATAGAATTATGTTTCTGAGAGGCTGATCAAAGTATTTATCAGCCATGTCTTGATGTTCTCTGGAAAATAATGATGATGCTTAGTATCTTCATTGAGGAGATTTTAGTAGAACATAGATTGATGCAATGGTACATCCAAAAGTCAATTGAATCTAATTGCCTGCGCTAACTAGCTACTTATTGGAGTATTTTGTTAGCTGACTTTCAATGCATAACAGAGCTTCTGACTGTTGATAGGGAACGGTTGTTCTTGTCTTCCAACCGGCTGAGGAAGGAGGTGGAGGGGCAAAGAAAATTATTGAAGAAGGGGCACTAGAAAATGTCAAAGCCATTTTTGGTCTCCATGTTGATCCCAGTTTGCCTGTGGGAGAAGTGGAAGGGAGATCTGGTCCTCTCTTGGCTGGAAGTGGTTTTTTTGAAGCTGTGATAAGTGGAAAGGGAGGTCATGCTGCTATTCCTCAACACTCAATAGATCCAATATTAGCCGCATCCAATGTGATTGTGAGTTTACAACATCTTGTCTCGAGGGAAGCTGATCCACTTGACTCTCAGGTGAACTTCACATTCCCAAACACTTCTCTGGGCCTGCACAATCACATGCCTGTGCCGCTCATGGTTTCTCACGATCAGATTCTGTCCTGAAATCTTTGATTATAGATAAGGATTGGATTTTACAAAAAAGTTTAATAGTAATAATTTTTTTAATAATAATAATAATTAAAGCTAAGCAGAGATGGGATAAGAATGAAAGTTGGATGAAAGCTTATTGACCTGTATTCTGAAAAGTTTATACCCTGATCCTATATAAGGTTAGATTGTCTGACAGTAGTAAATTGACATGTGCAGGTAATTACAGTCGGTAAATTTCATGGAGGTGGAGCATTTAACGTCATACCTGATTCAGTAACAATTGGTGGAACTTTTCGAGCATTCTCTAAGGAGATCCTGATGCAGCTCAAGCAAAGAATTGAGGAGGTAATTTCCTACTATAGATGATGCATTGATGCTAGGGCCAAGGGGAGAGTTAATTGTTACCTCTTTTGCTGTGACAACTCATTCTCCACCTCGTTTAGATAGAGAAATATGCATCCTTCTGGTGTATCTGAGGGGGAAATACCATCATGTTTCCAAATGATTGTTTGCAGATCATGGTTATATTCAATTGGAAATTTGCAATAACATGCACTGATTTGTAGGAAGGCACCTTTTTTCCCCTTAATAATAATTGTTTCCTTGAAAGAGAACTGTTAGGCTTTCCAACACATCGGCCAATTACTGTGTAACATATCTTGTTAAATTACTTGGGCAACTTGTGCAAGGGGCAAAACTAAGTTTGACTTTAGCACCATACCTTCTATTCACCATTACTGCTCTAGCATTTTAGTAAGACCAATAAAAACGTCTTACCATTACAAATCTGCCTCTAATTTCTTGCAGGTTATTGTTGGGCAAGCAGCTGTACAGAGGTGTAATGCTACTGTTGACTTTCTTTCTGAAGAAAAGCCTTTCTTTCCACCAACTGTTAATGACAAAGGCTTGCATGATTACTTCCTAAAAGTTTCTGGTGATGTGATTGGCACTAAAAATGTCAAAGAGATGCAACCATTGATGGGATCCGAAGACTTCTCGTTTTACCAAGAGGTGATACCTGGTTACTTCTTCTTCATTGGAGTAAAGGATGCAAAAGCCGCCAAGCCTGTTTCAGTGCACTCCCCATATTTTAAAATTGACGAAGATGCACTTCCTTTTGGTGCTTCCCTTCATGCATCATTGGCTACCAGATTTCTTCTTCAAAGCGTTTCAGAAACTCCTTTAGTGAATCAGAACAATCATGATGAGTTGTAAGCCACTACTGACCGTAAATAATCAGCGGCGCAGTTTCATTAGACTATGGAGGGTATCTTGGAAATGGCATTCAGCTTTAGCCTTTTCTGTAAATACCGTATGAACTGGTCTTATGTAGTTTCATCTGGTTGTACCTTTTATTTTTTTTGACAGAAAAATTCTTTTGGGGAGAAAAGATAGTTACACGGGTTACGGATTTGCTTTTATTCTGTGTTTCTTTGCTGTTTATCTCCTTTGAAAATGGAAAGTATTCCATGTATATTCATTTTGTTACATTTCGTCTAGATTCTTAAATAGATTATGTTTGGATCGTTTTTTGAGTGTGTTTTTTTTATTGAGAATGTAAAAAAAGTGTATTGCGAATGTAAAAAAGTATATTATGATAAGACATATATTAATTAAATGTTCTGAAAAATCAATGAAAGCGCGAACCAGATCTCTCTTGGAGTTTTGCAAATGAATTGACCGTCGAAAAAAACATCTGCAAATGTTACCATCAAAAGAAACATCACACCGTGACTTTTACATTATGCATTCCATTCCAGGAAGGTGAAAGAATATATCTATGCAATAAAACAGTGGCAAACAACACGGTATTGTACTCCTTCCAGTCCTTATTATAAGGTATTTTAATATCATCCTAGGTTTAACCTAAGATGTCTTTTTAATTGAAAAAAAAAAACCTTTAAAATATATTTCTAATGAAATCAAAATCCCTTATAATAAGGACCGGAGGGAGTGTTAAGTTTCTAAACTCTAAAAGATACATGGGAAGCACTCCTCTATACTGCCTACATATAATGCCACTTGTTTAAAATATGCCTATAAATCGGTCTTTGAGTATATAAACTACATTCAAGCTCTTCAATACTGCCTACATATAATGCTACTCTTCAATACTATATCTTCATTTTTTTTTTGTCAAAATCCAAAAAATTCTGACGAATGGTTTAACAATGTGCCCAAAGCACTGGGAGCAAATTTTCTAGCAAACATGTAACATAGGATCGTAGGCTGATTATTGTAGACACATTTTGTACCTTCGAAAATCTTCTTGAAGAATTGAACTGTCAGATCATTTGAACGAAATGTAGCAGGGTGAGCACCACCCCGGGACCAATCCACCCAAGTGAGACTCCTATTTGCCAAAAGATGAGAAGATTGGATAGTCAACATGGTTGGAAAATAGTGTTCATCAACATAACATGCTGGTCTGCAGAACTGTTCAAATTTGGGGTAATATATGGTATCTTGAACTATGTCAATAGCCAACTTTCTATTGACTTCAAACCACTGCGATCCTTTACGCCATTCTGTGATGTTAACCTCCGGTGACATATTCTCATTGTATCGGCCTCTTCCGAAAGGGCTATCTTCGTCAAAGGAACCCATGAAGCTGAACCTGGATCTTGATATATAGCGGTAGACAACACTGAAGTTGTGCAGAGGAATGCATGATTCAGATAGGAGGACAAACCACTCATTTGAGACGTCAAGCAAGGCATTAGCAAGCAGCCTTCTTTCAGCATCACACATACTCATTCTTCCCCATTCAACCATCTGCAACAAAAACCAACCACATCAACTTGGCACACCTATGAAACTGAAGTCTGCAGCATCTACAAGGGCAATGTGCTCAAAGACAAAAAAAAAAGCAAAATTGAAGACTCCATAATCACCGCATTGTATTCATTGGAAGAAACATTGTTTTTTATGCAAAATTCAATGATTCATACGCCAAATCATGTACTTACAAGTACTGCAAAAGACACAGAGGTGGAAGAGCTAAAGTGATGGAAGAACCATCATCTAACTGCATTCCTAGTGGCAGTAATAACAACAATTTAACCTTTTGACGTAGTATATTGAATAAAAATCTTCCATCCAACAACCCCAAACTCCCTCTCACCAAAACCCCATACCAAAAATGTAGGCCATGATGCAACGCCATCAAATATGAGTCCCTCCAACCACTCAATTCAAAATATATTTAGCACACTGCTGAACCAACCAACATAATGGGACTCCGCAAAAAGTTTCAAATGGAGTAGCACATAGCAAAACCAACATCTTTCCAACAAGCTCAGGGGTATAAACAAGGAAGTTTATCTTGCAACCTATTCAGGGCATATTAAGTGTCACGCATCCAGCTTCTGCTTTTCAGTCACATTATGTCGTTACAAAACTATGACACCATAACTTACTTGTCATACAGCAAACTGACTGCTATTAGAATGGCCGCTTCCAATCCCTTTAAAGAGAATAAGCATGAAACTAAGACCAAAAGGTTATCATTTAGCACGTGAAACCTTCCCAATTAAAAATAGTCATCAGAAAATGCAAACTTAAGAACTAGGAACGAAAAAAATAACGAAAAGGCTAAAAATGAGACAGAAAAATCAGACCATAGCTGCTGAAACTAAATAATGGGGATAACGTAGAACATAGTGGATGAATTTATGAATAAGGTAAAAAGAAAATACAGGTGAAGTTAACGATGTCCACAAGTGAAGGACTAAATAGAGAAAATCTGCTATGTCATCAAGTTAAAATCTACGAGTTAATTCAAGCCAATCCAATAAATAATCAAAACTGCCAAACTTAATGTAGCTCAAATAACCAGATATATCCTTCTTCCTAACTACAGAAATGAACTTTAAAATTTCATCTTCTAAATGGCTTGCAAAATAGGCAGTACAGACCTGACTAGGAATTTGTCGCCCGTAGAAAACCGATGTAGGTGGAAAATCTGGCCGGTAGAAAGGCAATGAGTGAATGTAGATAGAATACAGCCCTTCACTTCCATTAAAGAACTTCTCCCACAAGGGAGCCATTGGCAAAGGCCCTCTAGCCAAGAACATGAATGCAATTTTAGGAGTTCTTTTAAAAGGGTAATCTTTTATCTTAGGAGTAAACGACGCCCTCCAAAACAGCTCCGAATCATTCATTACATGCGATGAACTTGATGGAGGCCTAATCCAACTTTCTAAAGTATTTGGTTCAGGTACACAGGGCAGAAGTATAGATTGTGCAACTGTGGCTAAATTCTGGTTTCCTGCATAACTAATCATATACATACTAAAAAAAGAAAACACAATAGCTACACCTAAGAACAACAATATAAACTGGAGTAATCTCAAATGCATAGGCCTAAATAACTGATGTGTTACTTTCAATAAAGGTTCTTTCCCTTCCTCCAAATTCCCTAAGCTACCAACTCTAGATTGCATCCTTAGATTTCACAGCATTGACTCAGCAATATCTGAACACGAACAAAACTCCCACAATTTTTTTCAGAATCAACCTCTTATTCCAGCGACGATACCAGCTGCCAACCAAAACAAAGAAATGGGTTTTTACAAAAAATAAACACAAACAAACAAACAAGAAAAGCTTCAAATAGGAGGAAAACTTGAAAGGGTCTTCATTAATTCACCTCATAAGCAATAGGAAAGGTAAAGCAGCGATTCACTTCCCTATTTAAGTATCAAAACGATACAAATAAGCCCTGTTCACTGCCAAGTCCTACCTAATGTCTAAGGGTATAAAATATGAAATGAAATAAAAGAAGACGTCGAATTGCTGGAAGAATATCCTGTCAAAGATTGAGACAGAAAACATACAGCATGAGCTGAGATAATAAAGGGATTCATACAAAGGTGGAGTTTGGAGTGTGTTTTTTTTTTTTCAGATTAAAATCATGTGGGTTGTTGCCACCTCAATTCGATCTATGCCAATATGCATCAGATTCCTGTCTATGGAAAGAGAGGAAATTGAAAAAACAACAAAGAAAGAGCGTAAAGAGGTTTGTGATTAAGATTCAACAGATTCTTGTTTTCACACCATGTTTGCTCTTCTTTTGAGCTTAATTTGCGCACCGAATTTTTGGTGGTACTCCGTGAGAATAGTGTCGTGTGTTTTTTCTTCTTTTTTTTTTCCTCTGTATTGTACTGCAAAGTGCAAACCGATCCGACTCTTGCCGTTTGATATAAAACGGAATTAATTGATTATTAAGGTTTACACATTTAATAATGCTTTTAATCAACCTCCCTCCTTTGTTCGGCTATATAAAATCATCATAATTTTTTTTTATAAAAAAAGCTGATAATGCTTCCATGAGACCGATATGAAGAACGCTGGTGATGTTATGTTATCAAAGTATTAATTAATGTTCATAATAAAAAATCAGTCTCTTCTTTACATTACCCTTCCTAGTCAAAGTAATACTCCCTCCGTCTCAAAATTATTGTCCAATTTGACTTTTTATGGATCAAGTTACACATTTGTCCTTAGTAAAAAACATTATCCATAAAATCTTAGTAGTTAAACAATTACTTATGTAGGGGTATATCCGGTTGTTTATGGTAAAATATAGTTAAGTTTGATCAAAAATAAAATCTTTTATTTTAGTAAAACTGGACAATAATTATGGGATGGAGGGAGTATATTAATAACTGTCTTATCCTAATATATCTTTTTTTCATTTTTAACATACTTTTTTACGTTTTTAATACAAAAAACACTTAAAACACGCACTAAAAAAACCAAACAAACATACCCTTATATTCTGTGTACATGTGCGTACGTAGATTGCCAATTTGATGTTTAAATATGCCTATGAATCTGGGTTTTGAACAGGTAACCCACATTCATGCCTCCATTAGTAACCCAAATTTGAAGGTTAGGCTCATCAAAACCCACTACATACCCGCGTCATACTCCCTTTTGTTTAAATTTTCACCTAATATATTTTTTTTATTAAAAAAAAAGAATATTAAAATTATATTTTCACATTCATTGTATTCTTCTAATTTTTAAGAAATATTCTTAATTTTTTATTTCAATCACAAAAACATATAAAGTAACACCTGCGATAAATCAAAATGCATTATAATAAGAATTAGAGGGAGTATATTAATGTAAAAAAAATTGTGTGTAAGTTTCATTATTGTACTCCCGGCGCTTATCTCTTCTTCTAAAAGCATTCATTCTTTACATTTGCCCAAGAGAAACTTTTATTATAAAACCAAACAAGGGGGGAAAAATAAGGTTTTTATATCGATAAAAAATAAATAAATAACGAACTAGATTGTACTCTTCAGTAACCATTGTTACAAGGGAAATTTTTTTTAAAGAATATACATATCTTTATTGGTTTATCCATTTAAAAGTTAAGAAATAGTAGTCCAGGTTAAATTTCTTGTAAATTTTCTTAATATACAGTCAAACATCTATAAATTAGTACTCTTAGGAATCCAAAAAATTATTAATTTATCGATGTATTAATAATTATTAATTTATCGACAAACTAATAATATTAATTTAAAGAAAATCCCAAAGCATCCTATTAATCTTTTAAGCTTAGCCATATAAGATTTATATTCTTTTATTCGCTTATATCCCATATGCATTATAATTTAGAAGACTACGCCATCATCTTAAATTTTATCATCTACCCAATCTACGTACATGCTTCTATCAAAAGAGATTTAATGTTTTTTCTGCGAAATCTTTAAACTCTTATCAAAGGCTGGATACATTATGCAAAAAAATTCACAACATCTACGATTTTTTTAAATTTAAGATTTAAGAAAAAATAAATATCGCTAGATTCATATTTTACTAGCTCATATATATATTTTTTTAAGTCATTATTAATTTATGGTATTGACGGGACTTATATTTACATAGGGTTTTTTTGAAAAATTAATATTATATTATTTTATTAATTTTTTTATTTTTTGTACTGGTTCCGAATTGAGACCGGAAAAAATTATTAATTTATCGATGTTATTAATTTATTACTATTAATTTATCGATGTTCTGTCACTACTCCTTACTTTTTAGTAGGCCAGTAGGGTAACAAGTGAGAAAGCCTTACTGAATCTGGATCTAGTGCGCTAGATATTAGGCGGGTTAGGCCCAGTGGGCTGATTAGCAGTATAAAACCTCAAATTCTTATAGTCCTTGAATTTTCACCTTATCTTCAAAAACAGTCGTAACTTTTGCCGCCGTTTTATCGCTCCCAACGTTTAATAGCGACCATGGCGGCGCCGCCTTCTATCGGCGGACTCCGGCGATTTCATTGCCGTCCACTTTTCCAAACCTTCCGTACCAACAAAATAGCTTCAGTTCCCTCCTCTCCTTTCTCCGCCGTCGCTTCAATTTCTGAAAGCAACACCACTTCGACCGATGAGGCAAATAGTAACAATACTAAAAATGTTTCTTATTTTCCGAAGAGAGGGCAGACATTGGAGCTGGTCTGCGAAACCCTAGCCTTCAAAGGGAAAGGTGTCTGCAAAGTTACCGACACCGGTTACGTCGTCATGTGTGACCGTGCCCTCCCCGGCGAGCGATTCATTGGCCGTGTCACTCGGAAGAAGAATAGCTACGCCGAGGTTATCCCGTTTCATTTTCTTAGGATTTGGCAGTCTTCTTTAACTACCAGTTTTGTTTCGGAATTTCATCATGGAAATTAGACCGTTTTTACTGCTTCCGTTGGAATTTGGAAATGGCGCAAGTAGTGATTTTGATCTTTGTTTTTTTTCAATGTTAAGGAGTTTAGGTTACTAAAGTGAAGACGCTTGCCCCTCACTTGGATGTTGTGGAAGCCCCTTGCGAATATGCTTCATACTGTGGGGGTTGTAAAATGCAGAATTTGTTGTATGAGGCTCAAGTCAGGGCCAAGGAGCAGCAAGTGCGTGACTTGGTGATCCATGTTGGCAAGTTTTCTGATAAGGACCCTGAATTTAGTAGCATCATGAAGCCCATTGTGCCCTGTGATATCCAATTTCATTACCGGAACAAGGTGTAGATCATTTTAGGTAATTGTGTTCTAGCACATTGTTGCGGAGGAAGTTCTCTCATCCCATCGTTTTGTTTACACAGATGGAGTTTTCTTTTGGGCACAAAGCTTGGTTACCTCCTGAAATGCTTGGGGAAGGATGGAATGGCTCTAATGGCTCTGCTTTGGGACTTCATGTTCCTGGCTTCTTTGATAAGATTTTAAACGTGCAGAAGTGCTTACTTCAAAGTGAGCTGGCCAATGAGGTGTTGCGTTCTTCCCTGGATTGAACATATTATTGCATTTGTATCTTATCCTCATTTTGAGTACCTTTATTGGAATTAGCTTGTTTCTGGTTAAATTGGATTTCTGATTATAGGTTCTTGCAGTCGTCCAAGATGTTTGGAGAGACCCAGAGTTAGGCCTTTCGCCTTACAATGTTCACTCTCATGCTGGCTTTCTGAAGCATCTGGTGTTGAGAACTGGAAGGTGCTGACTTTACTTATTCTATTCTCATGATTTTAAGGATAGGATGATGCATGAATTTGACTAGCAGCAATTATTATGTTTAATACCCTTGAGTAGTCCCTCGAACTGGATCCATTAACTGTTCGCATCTAATTTTTTTGGCTTTTGACCAAACTCATAGCAGTGAGGCCCATTTACGGGATGCACTAACCAATTTTATTGTTTCCATTGTTTCATTTATCACGTTACTTAGTTGTCTTCATTTGGCTTCAGTTTGCGACATTAGGTGGTCCAGGACTCATTTGTAGTTGTTTATGCCTCTTTGCAGCAAGTTTTTATACTCTATGTTCAAGCATATTATTTGCCACTGTAACTCTGAAAATCTAAGAACTTAAGCTGTTAATCTTTTCCCCCTCAGAGATGTTGGAAGTGGTCTTCCTGAGTTGATGGTTAATTTTGTAACGGCTTCCCACAAGCCAGAGTTGTTAAACCCCATTGTTGAGAAAATTGCGGCAATACCAGAAGTGGTGAGCCTAGAAATCTTCTGTGTTGTCCTCTCATTTTACATAGCCAAAACTGTCAACTGTTTAAATGATATTTGATACGCCCTTTGTCCCAAAATTATTAGCTAGTTTGGATTTTTACTTTTAGTTCAATTTGTACTAAAAATGAAAATCCAAACTGGATAATAATTTCGGGACAGAGGGAGTATAAGTTAATTATAAATGATTTATTTGCTTTTCAATACCCAGGTAAGCATTGTGAACAATGTTAATACTTCAGTGGGCAACACAGCTATTGGCGAGGAGGAATATGTTTTGTACGGCAAATCTACTATTACAGAGATTTTAAGAGGAACCGTATTTCAGATTTCTGCGAACTCTTTCTTTCAAACAAATTCGCACCAGGTATGATGGGAAAATGAATGAATTTTACTTGCTTTTATTCTTTTTACTACATTAGAGGATAATATGTGATTTTAATTTCTTATTATAATATACGGTCACTGATCCGCATGAAATTTGCAGGCAGAAGTATTATACAAATTAATCGAAGACCTCGCCTGTCTTAGAGGAGATTGTTCAGAAGTCATTCTTGACCTTTTTTGTGGGACAGGAACCATTGGACTTACTCTTGCAAAAAGGTTTTGATGTTTTGTATTTCTGCGCTATTTTGATATTTTGGATATGACTTTCACTGCAACTGCTGGTTTAATTTGATCAGGGTAAGATGGGTTTATGGGTATGAAGTAGTCCCTCAGGCCGTCTCAGATGCACGCCGGAATGCTGAATTGAATGGCATTCAAAATGCAACATTCATTGAGGGGGATCTTAATAAAATTGATGAGAAATTTGGGGACAACTTTCCCCAGCCAGACATTGTCATTACAGGTAATTATTGATTGTATGCCCTTTACTTGCATTTCGTTCATGAAGTAAAGATTATGAATGTAGATTTAGAATTCTTGTTACTTCCATTTGTCTCAAACTTTTTGGTAATACTTGCAGATCCAAATCGGCCTGGCATGCATCTCAAATTAATTAAGTTTCTGCTCAAGCTGAAGGCAGAACGCATCATTTATGTCTCATGCAATCCTGCAACATGTGCTCGTGACCTTGATTATCTTTGTCATGGATTGGTGAGTAATGTCACTCCTGTACCCTTTTTACATGTTCCGGTCGTCTGAGCCTTTTCAACTCCCTTTGATTTGCAGCCGGATCAGAATGTCGAGGGTTGTTACAAATTGAAAAGCTTACAGCCTGTGGACATGTTCCCTCACACCCCACATGTTGAATGTATTTGCTTGCTGGAACTCAGTTAATCGCCTGGTCACATTAGTGAACTCTTAAGGATTTAGGTTTGATGCTTACTTTTGTTATCTATCATCTTTGAGGATCTTTAAAAATGTTTGAAGATTTTTGAAGAACACCACGTTGCTTTGCCAAGTTCACAAGTTCTGCAATTTTACAAAGGAATGAGACAATGCCTATCAAGTGTAAACTCTACCGCAATCAAGGAAAGATTACTGGATTTCTCAGGTTTTGTTAGCATTACAATTGGCTAATTTACTCGTATGTCATTATGTTAAAAGTATTCGCTTTGGCTGTTTGGGCATCAATCTGATTAGTGTCAGTGATTGAGAAAGGTGTTCAATCTAATTATCGATGGATAAAGATTTGTAGAAGCATGTATCAGTTTTCCAAGTTAGCTGTGGAAGAGAGGTTGACGTGTATAGGACGGGATTGTTGCGAATTTCGTTGTTAATGTAATGTAGCATGACAGCACTTGTTGATTACAGATTGAAAAGGTTGTGTTTCTTTTCAATTTCAGGGATGAAAAATATATCACTTTGTAGTGTGGATTATCTTCGAGAATCATTGCTTACACAATTCCTAGCTTCCAGTACATTAAAGTGCTGTAATTATTTTCTGGAAAAAGTGCTTTAATTATAAGAGATAATGCCAAGAGAAATTTCCTGTAAAACATTTTATCTTGCTCTGAGAGAGTAACCTAATAATCCCAATTGGGTTTATTAATGCATTGGAAGAGGAGCTGGTGACTGGTGAGATCAAAGATAACTATTAACAGATTTTGTTGCAAATACACAAACGCAAACCCCTGGTAAAAATGGTAATGGAATGAAGAAAGAAAATGTCTAGAAAACAATGCCATGACCGTAAGCTCCAAGTCAAATGTTCTGTTATTCCTACTGGTTGGGTTGCATGGTTAAACAACGTCAGCCCCCTGTTTTTTACCTTTTTTTTTTCGTTATGTTCCTTTTTTCTCTGATTGTGATTGATATGGATCTTTTTGTAGATTCTAAGGACAACTTCCCTCCACTCTGGCTGATTCGTCATCTATCTATGATATTTTCCCCCCTTTCCAAGTCGCCTCTTCTACTTTTTCTCCGTCCCTCTTATGATATTTTTGTCTGGCCAAATTGTGATTTGTGAATGCAGCATTTTCATGTGATTTGTTGGCCCTTTCCATGAATTCAATAATAGTACATTGGATTGGTGCTGGTTTAAGTGAAAAGGAAAAGATTTTGGTACATTCCTTTACTGAGGTGTCATCTCTTCCGGGACTTTCTTCCCCCCATTTTTCCAATTATATCTTTTGCACATTTTCACGTGTTTTCTGCCTTGCCCTCCACTCCCTTCTTGCTTCTAGATTGTAATCAATAATCCAACCAAGTGGGTCTGTCTGAATTCTAGTCCTCCCCTCTACCTTGTGGATTTTTAATGGGTTCGCGTTGTCTGGCTTACATTTTCAGTTTGAAGCTCTGATTTTTTTTCTTTTTTTTTGTCTTCCTTTTTTCAGTGACTAGTCTTTTCTCTTTCTTTCCTTGCCATTTTCATGTGTTCATTCTTGCTATATCCTTTTCTTAGCCAAAATAAGTGCTCTTTTGAGGTGGGCTGATCTTTAATTTCTTTGAGTGAGGAATTTTCAGATGACATTTGACCATGCTTTGGAATTAGGTTCAAAAGTTTGTGTCTTTGGTGAACAGATACAGAGTTATGTGTTAGGAGGAGAATGAGAGGGGTTGAGGAAGAAGGAAAGATGCCATTGGACCCTTTGTTTCCAAGGTTACATATTAATTGTACTGAGCAGGGAGGGCCTCGAGCACCCCCAAGAAACAAAATGGCTCTTTGTGGACAAGTAAATACACCTTCTCAAAGGCTTTCTTCTGGAGCAATGCAAATGCCAATGCCACCACTTTCAACCAGCAATGACAATAACTTGGTACTGGTTCTTCACTAATAGAAAATTTCTCTTCTTAACTTAATCTTTGAATGTTTGTTTGCGTAAAGTGTTTATCTTTCTTGTCGCATTTGGGAGCCAACGTCATGATTAAAGAACAGGACAGGGTTTACTTCACCTGTTTTGATCTCAATTTCAAAATATTAGCATGAACATTCACTTACTAGGCAAACACATTCACTGCTCTGCTCTTAAATTGACTTCTTGTTTAGTGAAGTGATTAATTTGATTCCTAAATTTACAGAGCTCGACACTCTAGTACATTATTGTAGCAAGATTAGTGTTGCTTTTGTTCGGGTTCTAGTTGTTGAAATGGTATCAGATTGGCCCTCGTTTGATCTCATGTAGTCTGCAGAGCATCTTATCATCTCAGCTTCAGTGACTTCAGTACTTGATTCTGAGGGTTATTACGTTAAACCTACTCACCATACAACTTCACCTGTTTCAGGGGCATTGCCAGAAGATGAATGGATATCCCTTGTTTCGCAGCACACATGAGGCGGCTTCCCATAAGCTTGGGAGATTTCAGTCTAACTGTTCGAATGGCATGAAGGCGGATACCAGATACCGTGAAAATCAGATAGTTAGATCTGGATATTACAAAGCACTAAATGCAAGACGGGCGTTAAGAATGACACAGCCATATCATTACTATCATTCTTTGAATTCTTCAGTTAAGTTGCACTTGAAGGAGGATGACCCTGGAATTCCATATTTTGGCAGAAAAGAAAAAGTTTTGAACGGTGGCATGGTCGCTCATAGAATGGAGAAAGAACATGGCAATTCCTCAGATTTGTTAGAGAAACATAAAACTGCTTTTGGGAGACATAAAAGGATAGAGAGAACTAATGTCTTATCAAGGGAGCATTTAGGAAATCAAGCCAACTTTAATTCCAAAATATTTGAAATGAGTGATAAGAAAGGTGAAATGTTTCATCCTATTCCATCTTCAGATCATAATTTTTCTGCCAATGCAGATCTAGGTATTCAACGAGTGTATAAAACTCATGAGTCTGGTAATAGACTTATACCCTTACACCATATAAAAGGTACATTTCGTAATGGTTTTAGCACATTGCATGATAGTTCTGTTGGAATGCATCAAGAGGGCAAATCTTTGCTTTTGGAAACCACACGCATAGAGATTGTATCAGGGGACCCTGAAAGACTCTTGAGGAAGAGAAACTCTGCAGCAATGGAGGAGCCACTGTGTTCTAGTTCCAGTACAAAAGCTGGAGAAAACAATGGAGCATCAAGTAGGATTAAATCTGCCAATGAGGGTCTCCCGGGAGATCATCGTAAAGATTTACCTTTGGAAGTGGTTGAAAGAACTAGTGCTATCTCGGACACATCTGTGGTGGATTCCTCGTCACGTTTGTGCATAACGCCTGACATGATGATGCGAGTCATAGGTCCAAACTTCTTCTGGAGAGTACGAACAACTATTGATCAGTAAGTAGCGTTTTAACTTCCAAAAAGAAAATGCGGTTTAACTTGCTATCATGATACTTTCATTGTTGTCATTCCTTGGCTTACTTCATGCTTCTGCTTTCAGCAATGGTAGTAGTTCAAGGTTTAAAAAATCAGATATTTGTACATGGTGGTTAACTTTGTGTTCTAGACTTCTAGTTGCAATTAAGTAGTGGTATATGCAAAATCCTTCAACTAATTTAGCCATTTGTTTCCATTTTCACTAATTGATGAAGTATCCTTATCACTAATCCTAGCAGAAAGGTATCTGGATTCTTTATCTGAATTTCGTTTCTGTATTTGTGGAAAATCATCTGCTGGAAATATTATATGCTAGCTACATTATTGCTTAGTTAGGTGTAATCTTTGTCCTTTCGAATATCTCGCCAGCCAGAGAAGGAAGTTGCATTCAGTGACATTTTTCCTTTTGTGTTGTAACTCTTAATAGCGCCTTACATTTTCCTGTCACTCCATTTAACTTCATTCGTTGTACTTCTTTTCCTATGCAACTCAAACCTGAAATCCTTGTTTCGATGATTCCAGTCAGCAAAGGGTGTTCGCGACGCAAATATTTGAGTTACATCGACTTATAAAGGTGAGATTTCCCAATGGTTTCTCTTTGTAAAGTTGATTTACTGTGATATTGTGTTATTCAAGCTTTCCACATGCTCCTGAAATCCTGTTCCATGTTGCGATTTTAAAAACCTATTTACTGGAGGAATTGCCAACGGTAATGTTACAGGTTCAAAGGTTGATTGCTGGAGCACCAAAAATGTTAGTTGAAGGCAATGTGATCTTTGGCAAACCTTCCACTGAATTTTTCACGAAAAATAAGTTGCAAATGAAGGTATTTCCAGAACCACCACTTCAACCTATAAAGCCAGAAGTTGAATCTTCACAGCTCGAACAACGTCAAGATTATGACGCCAAGCATGCACGGGGAAAGTTTTCTGCTACAGATGATAACACCAAGAAAGGCAACATTAATCCAAATCCCACAATGAAATCAGAATCTGGTGTCCCTGGCGACAGCGAATCTGGACCTTGCTTTTACAAACCACCATCTGGAGCATATCAATGGTTAGTTCCTGTAAGGTCAGCTTCTGAAGGACTTGTTTACAAGCCCTATTTAGGGCCTTTCCCGGCGCCATCTCATGGTTCAATGGCATCAGTTTATGGAAACCATGGCACTACTTTAAGCTTAACCAGAATGGACGCAACAGCATTTGTCAACACAACTACTTATGTTTTCCCAGCTTCAAACCACCAGCAAGGGATTGTCATTTACACCGGCCATGGTGCATTGGCGTATTCCCCTGAGATGAACAACACTTCGAATCCAGATTCAGATGTAATGCAGCAGTTTGGCACAACTCAACCATCAAGCGGACTAATTATTCCACACCAAACATCCTGTAATCCCAGCATGGAAAGCGGGATGATGACGGATTCTGGTGCGATTTCGCCTGGTTTCAGACACAGGGATTCTCTGGAAAGCCCTGAAGAAGGACTTCCTCTTTTTCCAACAACACCAATGGATCAGATGTTAAGATATTCAGACCAGAATCATCAGGATAGTAAAAAAATACAAGTGATCAAAGTCGTGCCTCACAATTCTTTCAAGTCCACGTCAGAATCAGCTGCACGAATTTTTCAGCTGATACAGGAAGAAAGAAAAAAACATGACTGAATCCTTCTCCTTCGTAGCTCATTTTATCCTTTCTCTCTGAATGTAGGTTATTACTATTTGTTCCTTTTTCACCTGGTAATTCACAGAATAAAAGAGACCTTCTCAGCAAAGTGAGAAATTTGTATATACAATCATGATCTTTAGGGAAATAGAATTACTAGATAGTACTTACTTTAATAAAGTAGAAATATAATTTCCTTCCTCATTCAAGATTAATTTCCTTTGTCCCAAAATGACTATTATGTTTGGATTTTATTTTCTGCGTAAATTGTACTGAAAGTTAAAATTTAAACATAGAAAAATCATTTTAGGACGGAGTGGGTACAATTTATTTATTGATTGACTTAGTTTGCCTTGTTTGCCATCATTTATAAGGAATTGTTGTTTTGAAGGCTAACAAGAGAGAAATATGCTCCGCTGGGGCCTTTAGCTAGTAAAGAAGCAGGAGACCCTTTCTCCAAGAGTTTCCCATTGTCAAGAACAACAATGTTGTGGCAATGTTGGATTGTGGTTAGCCTGTGTGCCACAATCACGCTTGTCCTTCCCATCACCACCTTTTCAAGTGCATTTTGTATCTCTTTTTCGGACTCGCTGTCCAACGCGCTGGTGGCTTCATCCAACAACAGTATGGCAGGTTTCTTCATTATGGCGCGAGCGATGGCGATGCGTTGCTTTTGACCTCCAGAAAGTTGCACCCCTTTATCCCCACATAACGTATCATATCCGTCCTTCAATCCTGATATAAAATCATGAGCTCTTGCTGCTTTCGCGGCTTCAATGACCTCGGTTTCATCTAAATCTAGGGGTGCACCATATGTTATGTTTTCACGTATGGTACCCGAAAACAGTGCTGGCTCCTGGCTTACAAGAGCAATGTGTTTCCTTAATGATCTTAAATCATAAGATTTCAGGTCTCTACCATCTATTTTCACTGACCCTTTTACAGGATCATAGTACCTCTCAATCAAGCTGATCACGGTAGATTTTCCTGACCCGCTTTGCCCCACAATTGCTGTGGATTGTCCTGCCTCAATTTGGAGTGAAAGTTGTGTAAAGATCATGACATTGGGTCGGGAAGGGTATGCAAAATCAACATCAACTAGTTCAATATGACCCTCTATCTTATGGGGTTTGTAAGCCTGAGAATCTTCGGGTTCAATTAAAGATTGCCGGTCAAGGATTGCAAACACAGAGCCCACAGCATTGGAACCTTTGGCTATGTCATTTGTCATTGTTCCTGCTTCAGCAATAACCCGACCCACACTGAACAAAATGATGAAAACTTGGAAGAAAGCTTCACCTGTGAGAGAGCCAGCCACCACCAACCTACCACCAAACCAAAAGGCAAAAGGCCAAACTAATAACAGCAAGCAATTCGACACCCCGAGACCAATCCCAGCGAGCCAAGATTGTCGAATACTTTCTCCTTTTGATCCTTGTTGGGCTTTCTTGAGCATCTGGAGCATCTGAGGTTGGGAGTTAAAGGCGGCAACGGTACGAACATTTGATACCGCTTCAGCTGCAATCTTGCTGCTTGTGTTTTGGGATTCAGTGGCTTTCTTGGACATGGTTTTGAGAAGCGTATGCTTGGAGTAAAAAATTCCAACCACAAGTGGCTGAATGGCCATCATTGCCAGTGCTAATCTCCATGAAATGATTAGGCCGATCGTGCAAGCAATGGTCACTGATGAAATCGCTTGCACCAAGAGTGACATTCGATCACCTACTAAAGATCTCACCTGTGTGAAATTAAACAACATCAGTTAGGATGAAACTGAAGTCAATTGAATGAAAAAGAGAATGTTTTTGGTGACTTTAAAAAGCTTAAATAATTACCACATTGGCATCCCTGGCTAGTCTTGAGCATATAACTCCAGTTGCATTTCCTTCCTCATCAAACCATCCGATTTCAAAAGTAAGGATTTTCGAAAGCATTCTTTCTCTAACCCTTTGAGTCAAGTATTCACCCATTGCTGCAAAGTTATAATGCTGGCTTACATTGATCAAGAGTGACAGCAAAGCCAACCCCAAGAAAACAAATGAATATATTCTTGTCTTCCTCTTGATCTCTCCATGATCCGTCAAGAAAAATGCCGACATTGTTGTTCCCATTGTATATGCAAATGATGGTTGGACAGCGCCACACAGTATAGCACTTACACACCCTAATAGCGCTTGTCTCCATTCTGGCAAATTCATGGCAAACAGTCTTTTCAATGATGGTTTATTACCGCCAATTTGATGATCTTCTGAACTGGATGGAACCACGGAGGAATCAGGACAAGATGATTTCCGAAAAGACGATGAATTCCTCGCACCCTTCGAGCTGTTCAGATTAACATTCAAGGATGAAACAGATGCACAAGTGGTTTCATCATCGGTTGGTTGCGAGCGAACGGGCGACGTGTTTAGATTGTTTTCGTCTTGAATAAGTTGATCATGGGAACTGATTTCCGTGACTTGACCATTCTGAACGACAACTATGCGGTCAGCATTTCGGATGGTAGAAAGCCGGTGAGCAATGATAATAGTAGTCACCCCAATAGTTAACTTATCCAGAGCTTCTTGAACAACTTTCTCCGATTCCAAGTCAAGCGCACTTGTGGCCTCATCCAGGAGGAGAATTTTTGGTTCCTTAATAATAGCTCTTGCAATGGCTATCCTCTGTTTTTGCCCTCCAGACATCTGAACTCCCCTCTCCCCAACCTGGATAGTTATAATGTATCAATTCATAAATAGGGTATTTTATATACTCTTTTTGTTCCGGAATTATAGTCCAGATTGAGATTTCATTTTTAGTACAAAAAATTATATTAAAACTAAAAATCTAAACTGGACAATCATTTTGGAACAGACGAACTATTTCAATTATCCTTTCATTCAAGAATAATAGTACAAATAGATTAATGAGCTGGGTACTAACCTGAGTATCATAGCCCAGAGGCAATTGAGTAATGAAGTGATGAGCATTAGCAGCTTTTGCAGCCTCAATAACCTCCTCAAGAGATGCATTCTCCTTACCAAACAGAATATTGTCTTTAATTGTTGTTGCGAAAAGGGCAGGTTCTTGATTCACAAGACCAATTTGTGACCTTAACCATTTGAGCTGCAACTTGTCAATGCTCACCCCATCAAGAAATATTTGGCCTTTTACTGGGTTATAAAACCTTAGCAGCAAAGAAACCACTGTTGATTTTCCACAACCACTTTTGCCTACCAGAGCAGTTGTCCTTCCTGCTGGAATTTTAAGGCTAAATCCCTGCAGGATTATACTTTCGGGTCTTGAAGGGTATGCAAATTCAACCTGCTTGAATTCAATCTCTCCCAAATTATTGTTTGGTGTTATTGTTTCTCCATCCGTGTCTTCCGGGTCGATCTCAGACTCTCGTTTTATAATTTCTATCGTTCTCTTTGCTGCTGCACTTGCTTCCGACAGGTATCTTAGGTTTGGAAAAGCAAAACCCAGCGCCCTGTTCAATCATTATAGTAAATAATTGAAGAAAGAGTGTGACTCTATTTAAATGGTTCATGTTTCATTTCTTTTCTAGGTGTTTCAACTTTCAAATGTCCTATTAAAATAAAAATAAAAATCTACCATTATGTGAGGCTAATGTATGGCACGAAAAGTGATATAGAGAATCATACGTATTTTACTCTAGCTAGTTTTGATTATATTTGATTTCAATTTTAACAGATACACTATTATAAATTGTACTCCCTCTGTCCCACAAAAATAGTCCATATTGAGTTTTAATTTTTATACTGTTTTTAATACAAATTTGAAAACTCAATGTGGACTATTTTTGTGGGACGGAGATAGTATAAAAATTAAAATTTTCATCAGTATAATCATTTTGGGACGGAAGAGAAAGAGTATATATACATACACTTACATGTTTCCAAGAGTGAGGGCCGCGGCAACAGCATAGATAGTCCCTCCTTTAGCACCGTGGTACATAACAAGTCTGCTACCATAATAAGCTATGAAAGACCAAAGTGCCAACCCAATGGAAGAACTACCGACGGCCAAACCTTTTGCTATACCTTGCCGGATTCCTAGTTGAACCGTTGGCCGGAGAGCAACGGAATATTCCGAGAATGTTTTCTTCTCCCCGACGAAGGAATAAACGGTGCGAATGGAAGAAGTGGCCTGCTCCACAATCTGTTGGGCCTTGCTATATTCTTTCCTAATCTTTCTAGCAATGCCCATCATAACTCTGCCACAGATCAGGCCCGGTATCACCATCACTAGCCCGAACGGAAATGCCACTATTGCTAGTTTCCATAGTATAAAAAATGATACCAAATAACAGGCCACAAAGGTTGATATGTGCATCACTGAAGCTGGTACCTAAATTTTCCCCATACATATATTCAGAATTTCAGATTCCATTGTAAAAAAGCGAGAAAAAGGATATCGATGGAGGTAAAAGAATGAGAGAACATATATGTATTCCCCTTGCCTAAAAAAATAATGTCCAATTTAAATTTTTATTTTTAGTAAAAGCGAAGATCTAAATTTGACAATAGTTTCGGAATGGAGGGATCAGAGGGTATAAATTAAAAAGAGTCTTTTTCTATTAATTTATATATATATATGTATAAAATACCTGAAGAGTATAACATTGAAGTCAGAGAAATGACTAAGGCTGTATATGATTTGTACCTAACTCTAGACGTTAGCTTAAGCTCATTCGTACTGCCAGCGGGGACGAACCAAGTTCAATAGTCTGACCGTCTGTTTTTGCAATATGTATTTTATTTGTTTCAAAATAATTATTAATTTTTAGTATAATGTAATATTAAAAATTAAAATATAATCTAAATAATCATTTCGTAAAGGACGGAAGGAGTATTAAATTTCCTATCTTAGAAATTAACTGAGCGCAGGAAAGCTTCGTACGTTTTCTTGAATCATAGAATCTACTTTTTAAAAAAGAAAAAGGAAGAAGAAGAAAGAAATATAATTATTATTGTGGAACGAAAAGAAGAAATAGATTGAGAGAACGAACCTTCTCGCCAATAAACTCTTGAATGATAAGGCTATCAGTGGAAACACTAGCAATGACCTCGGCGGTGGTGGTGACTTGTAGGTCAAAGTAGCCAATTTCTTGGCGTAGTACTGCCTTCAAATACGTTGTTCTTAATGCAGATGCTTGCCTTTCCGCTGTTCTCGTCCAGCAATATCCCTCTATACGTTTATTAAAAAAAAAAAAATTTATATACGCATTTATACTCCTTCTGTCCAAAAATTATTGTCAAGTTTGAGATTTCACTTTTAGTACAATTTGAACTAGAAATGAAAACCTAAACTAGATAATAATTATGGGACGAAGAGAGTACTAGAAATGAAAATACAAACTGGACAAGAATTTCGAGACGAAAGGAGCTGCAATATTTACTCTTACACACACAAGAGAAAGAAAAAAAAAATTCTTTTTTATGTACCAAGAAAGGCAAATATGAATCGCCCGCAAGCCATGTAGCACATAATCAAAGCATTCTGCATCAAACAAAGAATTAATTATAACATCAGGAAAGGGGAAAAAAAAAAATCCCTACAGTAGATATGAATAATGTGTGTTTTAGGGTAATAAATGGAGGATGGAAGAAACTCAGTACAGTTTGAATGGTGTGGGTGAAACTATGATGATCGGAGCCGGAATGAATCCGATCCCGGATTCCGATGCGGTTCATGAGTTTGCTAATCACCAACAGCATCACCGGGAATAAGATTCCATCCCCAACGGCTCCTATGAATCCGATGATCATCAACAATTTGTCAACCCTGTCTGCATGCGTGAATATTGACTTAAATGATCCATTCTTCTTCTTCTTCTTCTTCTTCAACCTTGTCTCCTTTTTGAATCTCTCTCCGTCCATTCTACTTAATTGTCTTGTTGTTGTTTTTTGAGTAACTCATTCGAACATATATATTTATAACATCAGAAACTAATTAATGAGAGTACCCCCTCCCCTGTTTTTCTCTGTTTCTTGTTAATTTGTGAGCTAATCAGCTGGCCAGTGGACTTTTTGGCCATTAATTAATGTTAATGAATGCATCAAATCTACTTGGCAGTATTTATAAATTCTTTTTGATACTGTCAATTACACTCATGTCAGATAATCATGATTCCCAAGACGATGCTTGTCGACTAGTGAAAACTGAAAAAAAAGTCAACCTCTTTGCCGCTCGATCTTATAAATAAGTTGCAGTCTGGATGAAGATACTCCCGGTCAGTTAATGAACTAATTAAGGATATACTATGATTTGAATAAGCCTGCTACTTTTTTTTCAAAATAAATAAATCTGCTACTTGATCGGAGCATTTCTGTTGAATGTGAATGCACTTGCTAAAAATTAATATAATCGATGATGAATGAACATAAACATTATTATACTGTATTCTTAGTCGTAAATTATGCGTGGATTTGTTTAAGTGGCCGGTGTACGTGATCTCAGGGCTGCTGAAGAAATCATCGCGGTCGCACGTCATTAGAAATTAGTATGGGATCTAGCTATTATAAGTGATTTTGTTTGTACTTGGCTGAATGGTAATTACTTGAAGTTTTCATTAACTTACTAATATCATTAATATTTTTGTCAAAGTGAGTAGTGTATAAGTTATTTCTTTTCTTGATCATAGCCTCTACCTATTAAATTTATCATGACTTCGAATCCGGATTAATCGAAACAATGACTTCGGATATCCAGTAGCTAATATGCTCAAAATAAAATTTTATTTGACTTATGAGTTGTACATAGTCCACTTAAACTTAAATTGGTCGGAGCAATAATTTCGAATATTAAATACGTAATGTAGGATGAAAACAAAAAAAAAAAAAAAGAAAAGGCGAAATTATTTTCATATACTTAATTATTTGTTGCATCTTGGTAACATTTTCTTAATCTCACTATCAAGCTACAAGACCTCGAAACAATAATAAGATGGTGAGGACGGATGATTGTAAACCGAAAGATTAGGAGTTCAATGCTCTGCTAATAAACAATCCGGGAAAAGAAAAATTAATGGGACGGTCGACAATGGATATAATGATCTGGATTTTAATTATGATCTGAGTTTGAATCTAAGCATAGACATACAATAGTATTTGTTGGGAGAGATTTATCTGTCAGAAAGAACTTAGTAGGCTAGTCGTAACAACGATCTTAAACACATGGTTGTGTAATATGCCCAAATAAAAAGTGAACAGTGGATCAGTGAAATTAAAAGTTGAGCTATATTATTTTAGCCCGAAAAGAAAAGAAAGTTTGAGAACTCAACTTATTACAAATTGGAGAAGATAAAGAATCTTGAGTCAAAACAGAAGAAGCTGATAGCAGCAATTAAATTCAGACAAACACAAATTAACTTCCATTCTACGGAAATTAATAAGGATGGGAAGATTGAATTATATCCTATTGGGACGACCTACTAACGTTGGAGGATGGGAATGCTCTGTTCACTCTTGAGGAAATTCTGAGGATCAACCAAACTCTTCACTCTGACCAACCTGTCAAAATTGTTCTTGAAATATGCACTTCCCCACATTCTTGCATTCTCAACATCGCTCGTCTGATCACGATTCTCAACAACGTTCACTCCCAATTCGAAATCCCGGTATCCGGCATAGGCAGCCCTAGGATTATTCGGAACGTATGGCCCGATGATCCTATGAAGTTGTTGCATCCAATCAATTCGTGTTTGTGCTACTACTGACGTGTCATTTTTGTTCCAGAACACGACGTGACGCATCACCATCAGTTTACGCCGATGTGGGAATGGAATTCGGGATTCAGGGATTTTATCCATGATCCCTCCTCCTAAAATCGTCCATCCCAATTGAGCTGTCATTGGAGGAACTTCATGGAGCTTGCTGAATATCTTCTCTAGTCCTTCTGGTGGAATTGGATCCTCCGTAAAATCGACTTTCCATTTGAAACCAGACGGGTCCCCTAGTGAACCTCTGTTTGTCAAGAAATCTTTCACGTTCAAATTGTTGTTATCATCAATTGGAACTCCAAGCGAGAATGGATAGCTTTTGATCCATGGCATTTCCTGACAATCTTTTCGGGTCACTCCCAATTCAGGGAAATAACGTCTCATGATCGAAAGCAGCTGATTAATCCCACCACGATAAGTCGTGATGAATTCGGTTAAGATAGTTTTCTTCCCAGATTCAGCTGAGTTAACAATGCTGTATAATTGGACTGTGAGGCCTAATTTTACTGGCATTTTGGGAGAAATTTGTTGCCATTTATGGACTAGCTGAATTGCGCCTTGTTCCAGGGTTCTTTTCACGTTAAACCCGGAAACCCGAACAGGAACTTCAAACAGTCTTACTTTGTATGAAAGAATTACTGCAAAATTCGAACCAACCCCGCCTCGAATAGCCCAAAACAGATCTTCCCCCATGGATTTCCTATCAAGAATTCTTCCGTTAACATCGACGATCCGAGCGTCGATAACGTTGTCAGCGGCTAGGCCAAATTCCCTAACCAGAGGACCATATCCACCAGCACCAATATGTCCTCCAACACCAACACTTGGCCAGTATCCAGCTGGGCAAGCCAATGTGGTTTTTTTCTCATTAATTTTATAATATGTTTCACCAAGAGTCAATCCTACGCCCATCCAGGCAGTTTTTGAATCCGAATCCACAACGATTGATCGAAAGTTATACATATCGAGTACGAAAAAGGGTACTCGAGAAATGTAGGAACTTCCCTCGAAATCGTGCCCTCCACTTCGAACTCTCATCTCCATATCATGTTTTTTAGCGCAATAAATCGCGGTTTGTATCTGGGATTCGGCTACTGGGGTAAGAATGGCTTTCGGTTTAGGGGTTTGTGGATTCATAAAACGTGCATTTTGTATCAAGAAATTCAGGGCGTTGGAGAAGCTGGTGTTTTTTGGTGTGTAAATCAGGCTTGATATTGTGGTGTCACGTTCAACAAGGCAGCTAAGAAAAGCTTGCTCATTAGGTTTTGGTGTTTTGGATGCAAATGCAACCAATGAAAAGGTTAAGAAAATAGCAAAGAAAGCTTGAAGGCTAGCAATTTTAATCTTCATCCTCATTTTCATTTTTCTTCTTTTTTGGGTTGTTTTTTTTGGTATTGAAGATTTGCATGAGAAGCTGTAATATGGGGATGGTGTATATATAGAGTTTGATAAATAGCGTTGTGGTTGATACTATACGTCTTCTTTACACGAAATCGTCAAACACCACACTAAGAAGTCGACTCTAAGAATGTGCCACAAATAATAGAAGATCCAAAAATAAGAATATCATTAATTCAGTCAAGAATGAATATTAGCCAGAAAACGGTAGTGTCTTGGAGTAGTTGACTGACTTGAGTCCATCCTCGTTGCTTATTCTGGTTTAAAACTTGTTAGACTGAATGCACCCCTATGATAATGTTTTGCGTCCTGATTCCTGACTTACGTTACAAATTGCCAAGTAGACTCAGAATGAGAATGTTCCTTTGGAAAACGGAAACCAATTTTTTCTAAAAGTTCTGCCGTTGACTCGTCGTTATACGATCGACTATAGATATAGCTAATTCACGAAATAATACTTCTTCCGTCCTAAAAAAAATTTATACAAAGAAAACACAAACAATATTACTCATCTTCAAGGATGGAGGGAGAGTACATTTGTTTGGTAACTTTAAATCATATTAATTTCTAATTGGCTGACCATTTGTTGCATGCATGATGATATATACGGGCAGAAAAACAAAAATAGTAAGAATATATATAAGAGGTAAAATTCAAATGCATGCCTACCAAAATTCCATCACGTACGGCAAATGGCATATGAAGTGTTTGTTAAAATGTCGTCCAGAATGTACAAAACTTGATCTTTTAATTTGATGACTTCGTCAAAAGACAGAAAGTGTTTGTTGGTATATAGAGCAAAATTTATTACTACATGTTCTTTGAACATTGTGCCTTTAATAATTTCACCCCCAAAAAAAAAAAAAAAAAACTAAGAACTTCCCACTGAAGGAAACCTTTTTAATCATTTAAACCAAATATAAAACATTTTTTCTTAAGACGCCAGGTGGGACCGATTTGCGTGTTCCAGGCCTTGTGCAAACAGAAAGAACGATGTCGATGCCTCAAGTATCAGCAGCGGTGCCATCGGTGGGACAAGTGTCAATGCCGATTCAAACTTCTGCTTCAAATGGGAGTTATGTGCCGATAAGTACTCCTATTCGTGTTTCAGCAGTTGATTCATACTCAACGGTAATAACTGATCAATCAACTGGTTTGAGACGACAATTTAATCAACAATTTAATCAACAATAGTTTTGTGCAAGTAGCACCGGGTTAGGGCTTTTCGGTGAAAGTTCTAGTTTTTTGGGGTATTATAGGAATCCAGGTTTCATACTCTAGGATTTCAAAGCCCGATGTTCCTCCAGTGTTTCACAATCAAGGGCGGATGGATCAAACTCCGCCAATGACTCCAGAGTTGACCCACCAAAGATTTATGGCGTTGGAACAACAGCTTGTTACACATACAACCCGATTTGAACAAGCACTACTTGTGATAAGCCAACAGAATGTGAGTTCCGATTCAGGGAGTTTAGGTGTTAATGCATTGACGGCGTTAGGTAACCAAACGGTTGCAGAAACGTCATAGGTGGAGATCCCGCAGGTGAATATGATCAGTAATCCACTGTAAAATGCTATATTTAACACATCCGCAACAGTCACTCCGGTGCAACACATGGGAAAAGGATCAAGCAACAATGTTACGCAAACCGCTGGGGGTACTGCAGGACAAGGTCAACAGAGTTGGTATTATTCAGTGAATCCAAGCCAACCAGCGTTCATTCTGCAGTCTAGGAATTTTACTTTTGATGGACGCTAGTAACTGCCATTGCCTGCTCAGTTTAATGGACAATCCACAGTTTATGGAACACCAATGGCGCTATATTATCACGTTGCTTGGCCAGTTAGTCCTAAAGCAAATACACAGGGACTGCAACAGGAAATGATCCCATGAGAGATATAATACCGAGACAGAATACTAGGCAGGAAAATGTTTCCCGGACAATGCAAGGTGTGCAGAGGAATCAGAGGCTTTTGCTTCAAGGTCCAACGGGTTCAGGTTCAAATCAAGGCACCCTTGTCGAGAATACGGAACGAGCAGGGCAAAATGTTCAGGGAAACAATGATTGCCATTTTATTCTGTATCAAAATCGTGCTACGCTGCCAATATCAAGAGGTAATAATGCAGGTGCCAATTTTATTGATCCACATATACCTCAAGGGTTAGGCATTGTGGTTTCTAATCAGAATGTAGTTCCGCCGCATCCAACATTGGAAGAAAATAGAGAAGAACAACAGTGGATGGAATACAAAGCAAATCAAATTTTGAATAGGAACAGAGCACATGCTAATGGTCACCCTTATGGCAATCCTTTAGGCGCAAACATTAACCGGCAACGTGGACAATAGCCAAAGCCTTTGGGTCAAAGGGGTGGCCGCCATCGAGTGGATCTTAGAAATGAATTTCGGCAAGAGCAAGATGTAACAGTAAATGTTAACCAACAACAGGACTTTGAAGTTGGAGTTGAGCAAACATTGAACGCGGAGGCAACATTTTCAAGAATGGTAGAAGATATGGTATGAAAGGAATTAGGGACAGAGATTCCAGAAGTACCAGGAAAACCTTATCCTGATTTTGTTGAACGGGAACCATTGCGGAGAAGCTTCAATATTCCAGATTTTCAACAGTTTTCGGGTGAGGATGACAAACGACCTAAAGAACACATTAGCCTTTTTGAGTTGCAATGTGGTTCAGTAAACAACCATGCATTGATCAAGTTGCATCTGTTTCCGTATTCTTTGAAGGGAACCGCTTTTGATTGGTATCGATCATTAGCACCAGGCTCCATACCATCATGGGACGCACAACAAAGGGAATTTTTGTCATATTTCCACACAGATTTTTCGAGCACCTGGGGTGTTAGGCATATTTCAATGGAAGGTCATGCCTTTTGGATTAAAGAATGCAAGAGCAACCTATCAAAGAGCAATTAACTGCATCTTCCATAATCTCATTGGAAAGATTTTGGAGGTCTACATCGATGACGTTGTTATGAAGTCACATTCCTTTTTAGAACATCTGCAACATTTGCAGCCAATTTTTTGAGCGAATGCAGAAATATCAATTGAAATTGAATCCATTAAAGTGTGCATTTGCAGTGACATCCGGTGTGTTTTTGGATTTAGTCCATTCAAGGGGTATTGAAGTTGATGCTGAAAAGGCTAAAGCGATTATTGACGCTAGACCTCCCCGTACTGAGAAAAAATTACAGAGTCTGATCGGCAAAGTTAATTTTTTACGCCGATTTATCTCCAATTTGTCTAAGAAATTGAGACCCTTCACCCCACTTTTGAAGGTTCAAGCGGCTGAAGATTTTGTATGGAAAGAGGAGCAACAACAAGCTTTCCAGGATATCAAACTTGCTTTGTCTACCCCTCCGGTTATGGTTGCCCCAATCAAAGGTAAGCCATTGCAACTGTACTTTTCTACGACTAAAGAATCGTTGGGCTGCTTACTAGCCCAAGATGGCCACGATGGTTTCGACAGAACTGTTTACTATTTAATCCGCATGCTTACTGATATGGAATGCAGATATCCTCTGAGTTGCGCTTAGCATTGTATTCTGCTGCAATCAAATTATGCCATTACATGCTCCCTGGGTTAGTATGCGTCATTAGCAAAGTTAATCTTGTCCGGTACATGTTGCACCGTCCAACGATGAGTGGCCGAATCGAAAAATAGGTGTTAGCTTTGATGGAATATCAATTTCAACATGTGCCAATCAGCAGTAAAAGGTCAGGCATTAGCAGACTTCTTAGCTGCACATCCCTCACTTGATGAAAATTGGAGCGATGAATTCCCCGAATCATTTTAGGTGCATCAAGTGGAAGAGCCTTTACGGACGTCACATTTTGACGGATCCCGGACTTTCACGAGTAGCGGCGCTGGAATAGTTGTCACTTCTCCGAGTGGAAAAAAGCTGCATTCTCAGGTTCGCCTAAGTTTCTGCGCAACACATAATCAGGCGGAATATGAAGGATTAATCCGTGCGTTGCAGACTTTATTACATAATGGTGCAACTCGTGCAAAGGTGGTTGGCGATTCTGCATTGGTCATCGGGCAAATGAAGAGGTTGATGAATCGTAATGACGATATCATGGCAAAATATGCAGCCATAGGCGACATCCTTACAGCTCAATTCCAGCATATTGAATTTTACAATGTTGAAAGGGACTTTAATGGTGAGGCCAATGACATGGCATAATTGGCTTCCGGGTATCATGACACCAGTTGATCATGATATTGCTTATAACACCGTTAATTTCGACACTCCAGCGTATATTCGTTACAATCCTGTAGAGGTCCTTTCCGTTATAACAGATACCACATCCAGTGATTGGCGTGTATTAATAATCCGGTTTCTGCAGGACCCGACTCACCAAACTCAATTATCTATCCGGCGTCAAGCACCTAACTATGTTTTGTTGTAAGGGCAATTATATAGAAAAACAGCAGATGAAGTTTTACTTCGATGTCTAAGTAAGCCAGAGTATACAATTCTTATGCAGGAAATGCATGAAGGGTATTGTGGCGCACATCAAGACGGGCGTAAAATGGCTTGGTTGCTCCGCCGCCATGGTTATTTCTGGCTTACTATGACCCAAGACTGCATCAATTTTGCTTGTGGATGTGTTAATTGTCAAAAGCATGCAGATATTCCACATACGCATCCAGAGCCAATGCAATTCATAGTTAAACCATGGTTGTTCCGTTGTTGGGCCTTGGATGTAATTGGCATGATACATCCACCATCTTCTTTTGGACATTGTTATGTCTTGGTCGCAATAGATTATTTCACCAAGTGGGTCGAAACAGTGCCATTGAAAGATGTCGATCAAAAGGCGGTTATCTTTTTCCTGCAAGACCTGATCATATACGGATTTGGCCTGCCTAAAACAATAATCACAGATCAAGCACAATACTTTGTTGTGAAGGAAATGGTGCAATTCGCCAAGGATATGGGTTTCACCCTAACACATTCTTCGCCTTATTTTGCGCAAGGGAATGGTCAGGCTGAGTCCACAAATAAGATACTAAAGGGCATTATCCAGAAAACAATTTCTGATAATCCAAGACAATGGCATGATATACTACGGCAAGTATTATGACAATATCGCGTAACTCAATGGGGTAGCACCAAGGCAACTCCGTATGAATTGGTTTACGGACATGACGCTGTCTTGCCCATCGAGCATCTTTTGCCCTCTCTTAGGATTACTCAACAATCTCCATTAGACTCACCCGACTATGCTACAACAATGCAGATTGATCAAGAACGATTATCTCATATCCGGAATGCAGCAACCTCCAATATCATCAATCAGAAGTCCGGAATTATACGTACTTACAACAGATTTGTGAGGCTTAGGTAGTTTAATGTTGGTACAAAGGTCTGGAAAGCTGTGTTACCGTTGGGATACAAAGATTGGGCTTATGGGAAATGGAGCCCCACTTGGGAACATCCTTATATTATACACCGACATTTACAACGTGGGGTATACATTTTGAAAGACTTGGATAGAACTGTTGCAGATAGATCTATTAATGCTACCTTTTTGCAGAAGTATTTCACTACTGCATGGGACAAACTCAGCCATGAAGAGCAACAGTTGGCACGAGACATTGCAAATAGAAGATATACTTAAGCAGACGGGATGTTTATTACTAACAAAATAGACAAAAGTTTGTTTTTTCTTGCAGGAATCATGACCGTTGCAACATCGAAAAAAAAATAGGAAAAACAATGCAGATGACAATTAAGGAGATTACACAGAAGGGGAAGATGGCAAATCCTCCCCCAAAGGGTTCACTCCGCAATGGGGCCACATCTAACACTTTTTCGTCGGCTAGTGGTGGAGTGGTGATCTTTCCTTTTTATGTTGCAGGGCTTATATCCATTGTTGGAATCACCTCACTTGGCTTTGGCAGTGACTGATCATCAGTTGCAGGGGAAGCAGAAGTAGTACTTGCAGCCATAGCAACCTGCTGCATGAGCCGAGAGATGGTACCCTTCAGGAATTCCCAGCTTCTTTGTGCTTCTTTCACCACGTGTTGAGTATCTTGATACTTGGAATGGAGTTTTGCAAATGTTTTGGTCATATTCCCATACTCACTTAATGCAACATCGGTCTCTGCCACAATTGTACCCAAGGTGGTTTCTAACTCTGCTCTCTTAATCTGCACTTTCTCCAATTTGGCCATCGGATATGCTTCTTCTACCATTTTCTTCTTAATCTTTGCTTCTAGTTGTGCTGCTTGATCTACTAGTTGCTCCAGTAGCTTGGTATTCTTCTATGTGTGGCACACAGACTTGGCGTTCTATTTGTTTTTGGTCCACTTCTGCTGCAATCAGGCGAATCAACGATGCCATGCCATCATCAATGGGAGCAATTTGAATTGTCGATCGAAATTTTTTCAACTAATCATATTTAGTGCTATAGACTACTTTTGCTGGCAATTGGAACATTTCAGCAATCTGTTGCAGGGCAACACCCAAAGGGATGTCAGGCTCACTAGCCACAGGACTAAATTTCATCGATACAGCAGCTTTGGTTTGTTCTAAACGTGCCATCAGAGATGCAACAGAAGGAGAAGCTTTCTTTCTAGAACCTGTTTGGGTCGAAGAAGTGGTTGCTTGCATTTTCTTCTTACTCTTAGTTCCGCCAGACTCTGACACGTCTTTCTTGGTGGCAATACTTTCCCCAACGGCGACTGAGCCTTTCTCACTCTCTTTACTTTCAGACTCGTCATCACTGTTGTCCACATTTATCGGATTCTCCTGCAGGACGACGACAGATATGAGACTTGGTCACAATAAGTTCGGGCAAAACGTTTCATATAACTATGGTGCATTCACCTTGTTGCTAGCTTTACTTGCAGACCGCTTATGCCCAATCAATCTAGTGGATCGGCGGGTTGTGGTTGGTACATCCTTGACAGGAACTTGTTTGGTTTTTCCTCCTGCAGTAGTAGGGCCTTTTTGTCTTTTTCTGGACCACCTTTTGCTTTCCCACCAGCCTTGTTTTTCCCTATCATGCCAATAACCAATATGACTTTCATAGATCACAAAATGATATATATTCATAAGTGGAATTATGTTACCTTTCGGGTCAGTTTCAGGCGCGGTAGCTGCAGCTTCAGGTTTGGTATACTTTCTAATCTGGAAAGCACTCTTCACAGCTTCATATCCAGATCCAAACATGCTACCTGCAATTTGGCTCCACCATTCTGCAAAACCAGGGGTTACTTCAAAACAAATTTTGAAGGGATTTATCGGTGCAGTTTTTCCACGAGTAGCCATCAGTTCCTAATGTTCTACATACTGTGCCATGGTTAGTTTTTTCTCTACCTAATCTTCCTGTGTTCCAACCAGACACTTCAAAATGTGGCACGCTTTGAGCAAATCCAAATTGGAGGGCTACAATGTTGGTTGGATAATATTCTACATGCTTATCGGCACTTACATTGTCCGACCATGGCCATACCCGAATCCTTTCGAATCTCTCAAACTTGCGAGGATTGTGGTATTTATGGTAGGCATCTTCTGGACACAACAATGGAATGTATTCTCTCAGATTCTCCGGCGTCGTCGGGAAATTTTGCCCCAGAGTAAAGTGCCGTGCAGATCGATTGAAGGGCAGCGTCACGGCTTCATCAAATGATTCTTTCTCTGGTCTCAGATGTTGCTTTAATAGAATTTTGGTGTGGCAAATTGAGATTTTTCTTCGATTTGGAATCGGGATAGATTTTCTTTTCCGTTGACACAATAGAAAAGCTGTTGAGATTTCTTCTTTCTCTCTCCGCCATCCCTTAAACAACATTCAAAATTTCCTTCTGGTCAACACTCGAGATTCACGGAGTCATCCAGCCGTTAGGCGTTAACAAACCCGCGTCTGTGTCACACGCGCCTTTGCCAGGGGAGGATCCTGGGCCGATCAAATTCTTTTTCCTATTGAGCAGATTCTTTGCTGGATTGTCCCACTACATTGGGCCTTGTAGGCATGGGTAGTAAGGCAAGCAATTTTCAGCCAAATTTGCTTTCTTCGGGGGGGCTTTATGTTGGACCGATTTTAACAAATCCGGTTCACATGAGTTGGGCCGATCGCCGTAAAATAGTGTTAGCCCGCAAGGAGTTGCGAGTCCAGGGATAAGGCGTCGACCAACAAGTTGAATTGGAGAAGAATTTATCGACACAGAAATTATTGTTGGAAAAGGATTCATCAACGCAGCAATCCTTGTCGGAGAAAGATTCCTACCGCAACAGAAGTCCTTTTCGTATTCGACTTTGGTTGCATCCCAACTTGGGTTGGCGGAAAGTTTATAAAAGCTAAGAAGAGATAACCGCACACACAATTCATCACACAAGATTATACATTTAACTTTCTTTATAGCTTTTTCGTCATTTGTTTTTCTTCAAACTTTCTTGTATTTTCTTTACATTTTGTACTGATCATTACCGGCTCTTAACGTTTATGGCTACTCATATCCGATTCGTTTCCTTCAAATCAATAAAGCTGACCGTTCTAGGCCGTTTTATTTATTCTTTCGGAGTTCTTTACAAGTTCATTGACAAATATTTTACTATTCGAACCGGTTTTGCGTCGAAGGTGTTGGCATCTTATTTACGGTTTGAACGTTTGGACTCCGTATTTTGAGAATATCACACAGTCATCTTAAATTAGTTTGAGCCAAATCGGTTTTCACTTTCAAATACAATTTTGACTCAAACATAAAATTTGGCACTGCAAGTATGGAAATTTTTTTTTACCCAATACATTATTTATAATCTTCATTCGAATAAAAGAGAAGGTATAAGATTTTTAAAAAAATGGTGTGAATTTTTGTCAACGATTTTGTTCAAATTTTCAATGTTGACTTGACCTCAAGTCTTCTCTTTTGCGCAGAAATGAGCGATGCCGTCAAAGCTCAGAGAAATGGCCGGAACCTAACGCTAGTCCTGATCCACTCAATGCATCCGTTCCTTTCCCAGAACATTTAAGCTCTCCAGTCCAGTTTATAAGATTTTGAATTTGTACCTTATTATAAAGAGAACATAGCAGGAATGAATATTAGGGCACAAATTTTTGTTGTCATTTCAACAATGTTAATAAAAAAAAAGGGGGAGGAGAAACTTCATTATTACTACTAGTTTATTACTACATTACAATATTACGAATTAATGACCATCAACAACTGCGCACTTGCACATCTTGATGTTCGTTCGCCGTTAAATAAATCAATCAATCATGGCAAACCATTGGGTTCACAATATACATGTTTAGTTTCACATTGCAATTCCTCCGTAATGACTCATTTTCCCTACCATGAATTTTGAGTGAGTAATAACATATAATTTCCCAATAATATAATTATTATAGCTTAGTAAACGCATACCCAGGTCATTCAGTCAGCCATACTCATGAATGCACCCAATGTAGGTGATCCGAAGTCTCTTTGTTTGATCGCAATTTTTTCTTCCATTAATTTTGTCAAATTCAATCCGCGTTACAGCAGCGATATTGTCCGGAATCGGACCACCTTAAATTCTTCATTCCCTGTGCCAAAAATTCAAAAATGAAAGCGCAAATGATTGAGGAAATCCGGTCTTGCCTGGCAAAATTCTATTGATGAATCTGAATGTGAGGACTCCTATTTTGGTTCGATCTGAATTGATCAAAGGCCTCCTTGTTATCATCCCTAGACTTTAGCTCCAAAGAAGAGTTGCATTTTATTCTCACAACGTTTTAATTTTTGGAAATGTATTTTGACTTCTTCTTTGTTAAGTGATACTTTACCTTGAGGGTGGGTTCTCACTTCTCAGTATTTTACAGTACTACAATATTGTGGATGTAATTAAATTGGGAACGAACGTCAAGGATGTGAGTGCTATGGATTTGTTTGTTTAGTTTTTTTTTGGTTTTTTTTAATTAATGAAATGATAACTGTCCCATTTCACCATACATTTTTACAATTCCAATACATTTTTTAACATTCTCGATACAAAAAATATCTAAAAACACACATAAAAAAACGAAACAATCATATCCTAAATGATTGCACTACCACTTCCGTAGGGTTTGAGTTCAATTTCTCGATCGGGCCGGGTTATTCTCCCATACGTACATGCGGTGGGTCAAGTTTATTCATTTTTTGTAACTTAGGGTTAATCTGAAGTTTCGAATTTTTACTCGATCTTTTCTCTTTTAGGAAGTAGGAGTCCAAGTAAAGAATAAGATACTTAACAAAACCCATCTAAATATTCCTCCTTGAAAGGACAGTTGAATAGTTGATACTTCATAACTTCAGATCAATCGAAGTTCAGATTTTCTTAAGAGAAAAGGAAGAAGAAGAGCGCGCGGTTTCAAGTTTGAGAAACAACTTGTAAAATGAGTTAATCAATCATCCCAAAAAGTTTGGAATGTACCAGCAAGATGACTTTCCGATATCAACATATCATAAAATAGTTTGGAATGTTTATAATTGAGGGCGACAAATCCACAAAATACCCCGCCGAATTGCACCCAGAAGACGATAAAATTTCATTCAACTTTCTCCGTCGAACTTTACAACTTTGTGATATAGTTGTCTAATACTCAGATTTGCAACATAGCTCCCTTTATTTTTCTGATTCCTTGAAAATAGTATTTTAGTGCTTATATGAAAATTTGTGTCACTTGATAGACTAATTCGTTGTGTTGAGATTGCTTGGAAATTAGGACTGTTATGATAAATCATGTCCATAAATAGTGCTTAAATTGTCTCTTTGAACCTCTACTATATTTAATTTATTCTACCTATTATTACAATATAGTTCTCAAATTAGTTCAACTTACCAAAGAAAAAGTGTAAATGATTTTATTGCTAACATGAACTTAGAGAATTGCAACTTCGGTGAGATGTCCTCTATACTTTTTATGATGACACTTTTAGGTGTCTCGATAGATACCATTAAAAAATCATTTATATATTCTTCTTTCCATCCATCATCACTAAATCTAAAATGCCAAATCCAAACAACTTATTCTAACAACTTCATATATTCTTGTAGTGTAATTGCAATTTCGCCCCACTTCTTTTGGCGTCATTAGGAAATTCAATATGGCTACTTGAATAAATTTAACAATAATAATAAATACTCAATAAAATAATTGTATTTACTTTAATCTTTGCAATCCTCTTTAAAATTTTGTCTTACATTATTACATTTTTTTCCGTGTAGGTATGAAAGAGTTTCATTTTGTATCACTTGCAATATTTCAATCAATTAATTTTTTTAATGATTTTATTTTATTTATACTCATATAATAATTATACTAGTAACTATTATATGCAACTTTTTGTTTATGATAATATCTGTATTATAAACTAACAACTTAATGTGTATTTTGTGCATTTAAAATATAATAAAAATATTTTCATAAATGTGAATAAATAAATTCCGCACATGTGCGGGTTTAACACCTAGTACTTTGATCAAGCAAAAAAAGCCACCAAAAATGCGCATGAAACGTTTCAAAACCTTTCGAGCCGTTACACCGGAATAGGCTAAGATGTTAAAACCCTAAAGAAAAAGAGGGAAAAAAATGATATAGAAAGTACAGCTTTAACCTCAATCAAAACAAAAAGAGGACACCGATAAGCCTTTTCAAAGGCTCATACTCTACCCTTAGTAATGGAAGGGAAGATCAAATCGAAACGTCAAAAGTCAAAAGTCTTGAAGAGACGGTTCCACCAACATCATGAAATTGAATGTAGTAATAATATTAGTAGACTTTAATATTTTTTGGGAGTAGATATGTTCATTTATTTTAAGAACGAGTGATGATGAGTGAGAGGGTTGGTTGGGTGGTCAGAGAATCAGAATGGAAAATAGTTATGACGAAAAAATTAATGTTTCGATTCTCACTCACTCAGTCATTCAATTGAAAAAAAAAAAGTGATAATGACCTTCAACCATATTTTATTCACCATTTACCTACTTGTTGGAGTTGATATTAGAAGTTTGCAACTGTCATAATTTGTAAATCCCAGACTCCCTGCCTCCAACCATTGTAACATGAGGAAGAACCACTCCCTAAACTCCTAAAGAGCTCTTTCTACCAAACAGAACTACATGAGGCGTAATAGTGTACTATTCTCTGTAAGTTTTGCATCCAACAGATGATAAAGCAGCAAATAACTTGGGTTATACTAATTGACAACAAAAGTTTCCCGCCTTATAATCAGTATACATCCTACAACATAATTTTCAGCAAAAGAACGGAAATGTTCGCTGTGGAATGAATCTACAATACTTCCTTTAAGGATGTTTCACTCATCCGTAGGCAATAATTTGTTAGGACAAAAAAGCACACCAACAATGGGACCCAAAATCAGCTCGCTTACAGTATCGTTCTCCTATCAGAGTACAAAACAAGATTATGATAGAATCAACAATATAACATTTTAAGAAACTCGTACCAAAATCAGCTCTTTCCGAGCATCCATAAGCTCAGCATAGGCTTGGCGATGTTTAACATTCAAGCTTTGCAGTAATTCCTCCGCTGAATCCTTGACCTCAATCTTCTCTGTCAGTTCTTGGATTTGCTTCTGCACAGCTACAGCATCTACCACATACTCCATCGCCTCTGCTTTTCCTTTAAGCTCTTCAATCTCCATTAACAACTTCACGAAAGCCCCCTCGTTCTCTCTCTGCAATTAGTACATCCCAATTTCATAAAGTTAAAAAGATCAAATTACGCACTTGGCACAAATTTGATGACGAGAAACTGCATTAAGACAGGAAATAAGCCTATTATGTAGTTCACCGTTTGCTCTCGCACAAGGCTCAAATTGTTCTCATCTGCTTTTCTCACCACCTCAGATGCCATTTGGAGTGCAATGTCTCTGAGTTAATAAGCATTTGTTTAGAGTCAATCACACGTAAATAAATCTTCACTAAACCATGAAACTTAAAATCGGGCGTAGATCCGCAAGTAAAACCTAGAAGACTATGATCAATTCTACTCCCTCGGTAGTCTGTCCCAAAATTATTATCCAGCTTAAGTTTTCACTTTTCGAAAAAGGAAAAAATCAAAAGGAACTCGGCCATCTCTCTTCAAAGTTTAGAGAACAGAGATAAAAAAAAATGACTGAAAGGAAGCAACTTTAAAAATGAGCTGTCAAAGGTAAGCATGAATAAACATAATTTGATCATGTGAAAGTGAAACCCGATCGACTACACGCATGCAATATTGCAAAACCCCCCTCGGTGAAGCCCAATAAATAAAAAAAAAAAACCCTAGTTTCTCCCAATTTCACAAGAATGTCAAAAATGAACCCCCGCGAGTTTGCTTACACTGTTACACATTACATAAACACAAAAATTACTACAAACAGTGAATAATTCCATTGAAAAAAGGAGAGATAATTCTCAAAGTAAAGCTCCAACCTGAAAGCTCAAAAGGATGGAATTATGGACGGGGCGGGCGAATAGGAGCGGTCAGGGTGGTAGTGGTGATCGAAGAGCCTGAATCCTGACATTAATGAAGGGAGTTTGGACGTTAATAATACTACTAGGGACGAGAGCTGCACGTTGTGCAGCCTAGAGTGAGTTGTAGCCCAGTGTTTGGAATGATTTTTTTATGTTTTTGTTATTCAAATTTTATCAGCAGTTGTAAGAAGGCCCTTTGAGTTGTGGATGCAAATATATCACAATTTTTGGAGCAATAATGGAATGCCGCAACAATAAAGCCAAAATTATTAGAGGGCAAAACAAAAGCTCAATTTATGTAAGCTTACATACTCTACAATTGTATGTAAGAGAAGATACAATAACAGTACAACTATGGAGGGGAAAGAATTGAGATCTAATAAACACGGGAACAAGTGAGTGATATTCATAAAAACGGCAAAGCAGTGATATTCATAATTACTAACCAGGAAAAAAAACGTGATTGCATCTAAACAAAGAGTCAGAAACATAACAACTCCTTCCAAAAGGATTAAAGACTCGTCTGTGAGCCATCAAGTTCAACAGTCATGAGATTACATCATTTATTCCATTTTAGAAAAGAAAGTACTCGAACACCGGAAACTCAAGGCCAATACCACCACCATTGACTTCTTCTTCAGCTCTTCTGAGCTGAGCCTTCAGTTTCTGATATACAAAATAGATTCCAAAAACTATTAACCATTCGTTCAATTCTTCAAAATCACAAAATTCAAACTGGAAACAAATTGACGAATTGTTGATACCCACCACCTTAGCACAACAGAAACGAAAAATTGAAAAAGAAATTGTGACTAACCTGATCAGATTTATCGCGTTCGGCTAAGATCCAAACAATCAACAACCCACACCAATCCATCTATTTACTCAAAATAGTTCCTCCAATAAGATCTTATTGTTTTCTGGCCCCCACATCCCAAATGTTCAAAGTATATCTATCAAGCAAGCAATCAATAGTGATAAGCAAACGGTCTTGATGTTGAGGACTAATAATGCTGGTATCTTCATCATTTATTTTCATGACTATGGCCATCTTGCCGAAGTTATCCGTGCCCCTGTTCGCCAAAAAGAATTAGTCACCTAAGCTATAACAACCCATTCATATCAAATGAATAAATTAAATAGAATGGAGCAAATGGTTTAAGCTTTAACCCACGAGAATCCACACTTCCTTCTCTTTGTGCTTAATTTTCCAAGTTATACTCTGAAGCCCCACCTGGAATTGACAAACCTGAACTGGGGTTTAAATTAACTACACGGTCAGCTGGTACAAGTGTCACAAGAAGGAGGTCTCTGAAGTTCTGAAGTCAAACAGAGAGTAATGAAGATATTTGCCAACTTGGTTGGGGTGAAAGTTTGAATAATCATTATTAGTCGATGTTGTTGTGGCGAAG
Organism: Oldenlandia corymbosa var. corymbosa; assembly: GCA_949775105.1. NCBI lineage: Eukaryota > Viridiplantae > Streptophyta > Magnoliopsida > Gentianales > Rubiaceae > Oldenlandia > Oldenlandia corymbosa. The sequence goes on from OX459124.1 coordinate 26,324,758, forward strand.
CCTGGGCGTAAAAACTTTATGTAATACATACAGAAGCATACCGATACAGGTTACATAAATGTTAAAAAGTAGCACAGGTACTTGTTACCCGAGAACTTTGTTAAATTTTTTTGAGCTATTTGCATTCAAGAGTCACCTAATGATTAAAAGTTGCGTGAACTTTTACCAGCTACCATCATTAAAATGATGTTCTTGCATAAATAAATTGGAGTTTAAAGCTGAACAATCTATATTTCATTAAAAGGCAAAGCTTGAGGCCAATTCAGTAATAGATTTGTTTGTTCACTAATATATCAAAGGCAACATATTGATCCTCATTTGACAGAAACAGAGGAAAAACTATTTGTCAGTGTCCTCAGTCTCAAAGGGGGGAAGAACAAGCACTTGACAGTGAGGCGACCAGCATGATTTGAAGCATGTGCTCTTAAATATATTCTTTCGATATAAAATGTAGAAGAAATAGAGTGTGTAACTCAATGATGACAAATACGACACATTATTAAAAGAAAACATGATAAACTCAGGGACTTTTAGCATAAAATGGTCAGACAGAATGAAAGTAAAACACTATAAATGCACATACAATGACTCCAACCTAGAGTACATAAAGTAGCTACGGGTTAAACAAGACCAATGACCTGATAACTCCAACCTAGAGTACATAAATAGAAACAAACCATCACACAGAATGCACAATTTTTTTTGAAAGCGCAACTGTCTGTTATTTAAATAGGAAAAGCCAATGTGAAGGTCCCCAATTACACTCTGAGGGCAATAATCAAACAGTGTGCAAAACCAGCAATCTGATTTTAGGGCATATGTAATGTTTCTTTTTGTTCCCATATTCAGTCTATATTTTGCAAAACAACAATCCATAGTCGGAAAACAGAATTGATTTTGAAGTATCGGTAATTTCTTGCTAATCAAGAATAAAAAGAATGAAAGAACGACACAACTCAGCAAGCACCTAAAAAATTGCTAACCTTGATGCGTAAGAACTAGTGAGATGTTTGGTTTGTGGAAAGGAAATTATTAGATTTTTGGAGAAAATCGTTTTGAGAGATTACCAGATTGATGTGGCCTACAGCTTTTATGAATTTGGCTATCGATTGAGGTGAGCGTCATTGATGTGCAGAGGAATCAGGTAGGAAGACGGAGAAGACAAACGAAGAGAAGCTGTAGAAGGCCCACTAGACAATAGTTGGTTCCAGTAGATAAACGAGGGGAGTGACCGGCCACTTTACCTAAACAGGTCCATTGCCGGTCAACTCCCCCTTATCATCAACCTATATCTTCAACAATTTGGTAGTCCTCCAAGTTAGCCCACTGTATTTGTTTTTGAACTCAAATTTTCACTCTCACGTGTGAAACCCAAATTTTAACTCATACTTCTTCCACCGGTTAAACGCCTGTAAGTCTGAAAGTCCTTCATTTAAAGCGTTCCTGTTGCTCTACAGGCGCGGAAGAAGTTCGGCTTCCTTGATGGCTCGATCAAGAAACCGAAGAAAGCGTCTGACTTGGATGATTGGTGGACTATCCAGTCGTTGCTCATTTCCTGGATTTCTAATGTCATTGATTCGCATGTTCGGTCGACGATTCCCTCCGAAGAGATTGCGGCTGATTTCTGGAACCATCTCCTGCAAAGATTCCGTCGTCACTAGTTCGAGAGTGCAACAATCGAAATCAGACCTTGCTGATTGCAAACAGCACGGTATGTCCATTGGTTCGTATTATGGGAAACTTCAGAAATTATGGGACGACGTTGGTGATTCAGATTGTCCTCTGGTGACTGATTTGTGCGAGCCTTCTCAGACGAAAATGGCCGCTGTTCTTGAATTGCAGCGTGAAACAGAACGTGTGCATCAATTTCTTCTGGGTTTGAATTCGGAGCTTTATGGTTCTGTGCGTTCGACCGTTCTTTCGCAGGATCCGTTGCCAAACCTTTAACGTGTGTACTCCCCGATGATCCAAGAAGAACGTTTGCGTTCTGCTCAACACAAAGAACCTCAGTCGGCGACAATGAGTTTTGCCGTTCAGACCGATAGCGTCTCTCGGAATTTTGCAACTTCAGGCGGCGGTGATGTCCAGGCTTATGCTGCATCCGCGTCTTCTTCTTCTTCCGGTTCGAAATCGAAGGGCCGTGGTCGCAACCTTTTTTGCACGCACTGCAATCGACCTGGGCATGAAGTGACGGATTGTTTCTAACTCATTGGATATCCGTCAGATTGGCCGCGTGGGGGAGCTGGTCATAGACGGGGTCGTGCTGGTGGCTATGGCAGCAACAGAGGCAATTCGGTTTTGGGTTCTTCTTTGGTTCCTCCGGCTGCAGCCAACACCTTGGTGACTCCAAATCCTCTCGGTGGCATGGAATAAGCTACTGCTGTTACTGTTCTCAATCAGGATCAATGGCACACCTTGATTAATTTGTTAAATTCGGCTAAGTCCGGGTCAAGTGAAAAGTTGTCTGGTAAGCTTTCTTTCAAAAAGTGGATGTACGATTCGGGCGCTACTCGTCATATGACAAGCTCTATCGCCTATTTTGCTGATGTTCATGATATCAATGGCGTTCTGGTTAAGTTGCCCAACGACGAGCACACTTTCACTACTAAGGCCGGAACAATCATTCTTAGCAACACCAAGACGTTGCATAATGTTCTTTATGTGCCCAGTCTGCAGTGTAATTTGATCTCTGTTTCGCAATTATTCCGTGATTCTTCTTTCATTGCTCATTTCACTCACCAGTTGTGTTTTATACAGGACCCAAATTCGAGGACTCTGATTGGAGCGGGTAAGCAACGAGAGGACTTTATTTCTTCCGGCCGGTGGAAACTGCAGCTACTATGTAGATTGATGATTTTCCTTCGTTTGATTTGTGGCATGGACGAATGGGATATCCGTCTTCTAAGGTTTTAAAGATGCTTTCCCATGTTGGTTCTCAAAAGTCTAGTAGTATTTTTAATAAGGCTTGTGACATTTGTTATCGGGCCAAACAGTCCAGAGACAGTTTTCCTGTTAGGACTATTAGAACTAGTGATGTTTTTGATTTGGTGCATTGTGATTTATGGGGCCCATATCGGATTCTCTCATTTTCTGAAGCTCGTTATTTTTTTATAATTGTTGACGATTATTCTAGAGCTACGTGGATTTATTCGTTGATTGATAAGCGCACCGTGTCTTTGCATTTATGCAATTTTTTGGCAATGGTTGAACCTCAGTTTGGCAAGTTAGTCAAAACTGTTCGTAATGATAATGGTACAAAATTTTTGTACATTACTGATTATTTCCGTCAATATGGTATTTTTGTCACGGACAGTTTTTCTTCACCACGAATTCGGGTGGTTTGATGCGAAACAGGCTATTTTCGTAGACGGACATGGGACGGAACGGTCTAGAGCCTTGTGGAATTCTCCGGTCAAATCTTGAAGACTCTGGAATTTTCTAGAGAGGCCCGGAACTCTCTAGAAACGGGTGGAACCGTGTGGAAGCTACCCGAGTTTGCTAGAACCGTGTGGAAGATTCTAGAGACTTGTAGATATCTTGAACTTAGAATATTTTATTGTAGGAATTCTCTAGAATTCCATTATTTTATTATGTACATAGAATTCTCTAGAATTCTTTAGGACTTGGGGTTTGCCTATAAATACCCCATGCCCCCTTCATTTGTAATCCATCCAAGCTTTGAGTAGAGTTCTCAAGCATTCCTTAAGCTCTCTTGTGCTTTCATCATTCTTTCACTTTCAAACTTTCTTAAGTTTTTCTTTGCCTCCGTTCTTTAAGGTCTTGCCTAGCTTTGCACGCTTTAGGGGTCTTAAGGCTGAGCTAGCACTTGATCGTTAGTTGGTTTGTGCTAGTGCCGCACGGCCGTTACTTTGAAAAAGTAAGCCCGTGACATTTTGCATGAGACTTCTTGTATCGGGACCCCTCAACAAAATGGTCGGGTCGAACATAAACATAGACATATTCTCAATGTTGCCCGTGCTTTACGATTTCAGGCCAATCTGCCTATTGAATTTTGGATTGATTGTATTTTAGATGCTGGCTACCTCATTAATCGTACTCCATCTGCTATTTTGAAAGGAAAAACTCCATGTGAGATTTTGTATGGCAAGCTGCCTTTGTTTGCTCATCTCCGTGTTTTTGGTTGTTTGTGTTATTTACACAATCAAGTTCGTAATGGCGATAAATTCTCTAGTCGTAGTCACAGGTGTGTGTTTGTGGGTTATCCCTATGGTCAAAAGGATAGGAGAGTGTGTGATTTAGATTCTGGGAATTTCTTTGTGTCTCGAGATGTTGTTTTCTCTGAGTCTGAATTTCCTTACTTGGCTGCCTACTCTAATGTTGTGGATTTACCTCGCATTGATTCTTCTCCTATTCTTGATGATGATGATCTTGAGCCTCCTATTGTTTCTTCGAACATTGTGTCACCACCTGTGGATACTGTGCTCCCTACTTCTGGTAATGTTGGTTCAACTGAAGTTGTGCCTGATTCTGGTGATGAGACCTCTTCTGCCCTGGGGGGGAGGGGGGTTCTCCTTCTCCTGAGAATCAAGAAGAGCTATTGGGTCGTGGGCATAGAACCAAGTATCGCTCTACTTGTCTACACGACTTTGTTTCTCATACGATTACTCCTGTAAGCCCCACTTAATCCTCATCTTCTCCATCAGTTTTCTCAAGTACGTCCTATCCTTTACACAATTATGTGAGTTATAATTCTTTTTCTCTACAACATCGTGCTTTTTTGGCTAGTGTGGCAGCAGGTGTCGAGCCTCGCACTTTTTCAGAGGCCATGAAAGATGTCCGGTGGCCTACCACAATGCAACATGAAATTCAAGCTCTTGAGCATAATGGTACTTGGACTGTGGAACCCCTCTCTTCAGGGAAACGCGCCATTGGGTGCAAATGGCTTTTTAAGATCAAGTATCACTTTGATGGTTCAGTTGAGCGCTATAAAGCTCGCCTGGTGATCTTGGGCAACAATCAGATTGAGGGTCTTGATTATAATGAGACTTTTGCGCCTGTCGCCAAAATGACGACGGTTCGTACTTTTCTATTGGTCCCTGCTGCCAAAAGATGGGAATTTCATCAGATAGATGTCCACAATGCGTTTCTTCATGGTGATCTGGGTGAAGAAGTATATATGAAGTTGTCTCCTGAATTTTCCTCTGTGCATCCGGGTAGTGTTTACCGGTTGCGCCGTCGTCTGTATGGCTTATGTCAGGCCCCTCGGTGTTGGTTTGCCAAATTGACTAGTGCCCTGCACCAATATGGTTTTCGCTAATCTTACTCTGATTATTCTTTGTTTACTTTGCAACGTCGTTCCCTGCAACTCAATGTGTTGATTTATGTTGATGATTTGATTCTCTCAGGCAATGACAGTCATGATCTACGATCTTTCAAAATTTATTTGAATAACTGTTTTCATATGAAAGATCTTGGTGTCCTGAAACATTTTATAGGTCTTGAAGTGGCTCGGAACTCTTATGACATTTTTTTCTGTCAGCGCAAGTATGCTTTGGATATCATTTCCGAGGTGGGGCTGTTGGGTGCTAAACCTGTTGGTTTTTCATTGGAGCATAACCATAATCTCTCTTCGGCTTCTGATCCTCCATTTTCTCATCCTGAGCAGCATCGCCGCTTGGTCAGTCGTCTGATTTATCTTGCTGTTACACGCCCTGAACTTTCTTACTCTGTTTATATCTTGTCTCAGTTTATGCAGAAGCTCATGCAAGCTTATTGGGATGCAGCTCTTCGAGTGGTCCGGTATTTGAAGGGTTCTCTAGGTCAGGGTATTTTTCTTCGTGCAGACTGTAACCTACATATCTCTGGTTGGTGCAACTCTGATTGGGCAACCTGTCTCCTGACTCGTCGTTCTCTTATGGGTTGGTTTGTTCAACTGGGCCAATCTCTTGTCTCCTGGAAGACTAAGAAACAGCCAACCTTTTCTCACTCTTCTGCTGAGGCTAAGTATCGATCCATGGCCTCTCTCGTTTGTGAGTTGAAGTGGTTTAAGGGTTTGTTGTCTTGTCTTGGTGTTTCTCACTCTCAGCCTATGTCTTTATTTTGTGATTGTCAGGCAGCTTTGCATATTGATGCTAATCCAGTTTTCCATAAGCGTACAAAACACATTGAAGTCGACTCTCATTTTGTGCATAATGAGGTTCTTCATGACACCGTTGCACCCAGCTATGTGTCTATTCACATACAGCTTGATGACATTTTCACCAAGGCCTTAGAAAAGCAGCAATTTGATTATTTTCTTGGCAAGTTGGGTATTTGGAATCCAAATGCTCCAACTTGAGGGGAGTATTACGGATATATTTGGTATATATGTATGTTACAGTGTTACGGTAGTTACAGAGTCATTTACGGGATTAGATTTACCCCTTATATATATCAAGAATAGCATATACAATACAACTTTATACATTTCTCAGACACATTTTTTTTGAAATAAAATAGTACTTTCATTCATTTACTAGAAATCGTCCAGGTGCGATTGAACAATACAAAGAACCAGTCAAACACAATTTACTACATATCAATTTGTTCTGTTTACCATAGATAAACCTATACAGATCTACCTGTACGATTGACGGGCATATCACGTACCAGAATATGAATCTGATCTCGAATATATTTCTAAAATTCTGCTGAAAACTCCAAACCACATATCTAAAAATTAAATCTGCGGTGACTGATTCTTCGTGAGGCACATGTACGTTGTGAACATCTTCAACGCCGCGACGAACACTACAATCAACGGACCTACCTCTCAGTAGAGTAATCTGCTGAAAGAACACTGCGAACTCAAAAACCCCTACCCTCTCAATAGATTATCAAAATAACCTATTGAAGAACTAAAACTCGAAACTAATTTGTGGGAATAATCCCACTTATTGAATTACAAAGAATAGAAACGAGAAACGAAACAAGATTAATTCCCCCATCCTCCCATGATGAGAAGATGAGGGAAGAATTATTTTTTGGAGTTGGGGTTTGAGAGAAAAAGAGAGAGGTGGCGGCTATTAGGGTTTGCACGTAATCCTATTTATATGTTTATTTCTCGACACCTCTTTAGTCCCGTTAGTCATTTTAATCGTACTTGAGTTCTAAACCTTAACAATATTAACTTTGCAGATCCATTGTGTATAGTATTGATTGTAAATGGAATTGAACTGTGCATACAGTATTTGCCGGAATGCATCCGGTTGGGTCTAAGAAATACACGCCGGTAATTCTGACCGGACCTTACAACGGGATTCACTGTTGTGCGCTACATGAGGCCGTACTATATTTATTCTTAAACGGCTTTTTAGAAAACGAAAGGAGTAAGAGGCAATTTGGCATCTGCCAATTTCCGGCCAAACTACTTTGATTGTATTTTTAATCAATGAAAAAGTGTTTGACCAGTTCGATTGGCTTTGGTTGGAAGCCTCAAGCCAGAGGTGTTTGACAATTTTGACGACTCCAAACTTCAGTTCTATAGGTTATTCAGTAGAAAGATTCTAATAAGGAGAATCAACCAATGAGGGTCATTTGGAAAGGATGAATCTGCCGTCATACAGGCTGGCAAAACCGGCCATTACGTGGTGAACAAGTTTATTCTTCGTTACACGCATGATCTCTCTTTCTAATTTCTCTAACACAAAAATAAAAAATGTAAAAAAGAAAGAAACCGGGGAAAAATCCCTCTATCCCTCTATATAACTGCGATCACGTCTTTAAAAACGAAAGTAAGACAATAATCAAAATTTCAAACCATTCTCCATTAGTCTTAAAAAAAAAAAAGAAGAAGAAGAAGAAGAAGAAGAAGAAAGAAAGAAGAATATGGAAGAGGCTTCTATCGGAACCACCACTACCACCACCGTCGTGGTTGATTCCGGCAACAAAGCAGACGAAAGGGTGTACAAGGGAAATGTAGAGGATCAGAAAAGCGAAAGATTGAAACGTAACAAGAAAGGAGGTGGAGGTGGAAAGCCTGGACGCTTTGACCGGTGCTTCTCATCATACGCGGAGATATCATCACCTTCGCCCGATCGGCCCTTGGAAACCGTGGATTCCAACAAGTTCAAAGAAGACATCAGGAAATGGGCTAAAAACGTCGCTGGTTATGCCCGTCAGCTCAGTGATCGATTCGGCGGCAGTGGTGGCAGCAGCTCCCGCCAATGAATAACAACATCTTATCACCGTTTGCTATATCTGTCAGTAACAATGTAAGATCATCCCTCGTTAGTTCATCTGTGTATAAACATAAAATGTAAATCATTCGTTTGTTTGTAACTACTAACTACAACGCCTATTCCTGTCCTTAGTAGTTATCGTCGAATTCATTTGTTCAATTCACCTTTTCATTTTTCATATCTTAAGATACATACATGTTGACTTGTAACTTGTTTGATATCGGAAGCCACAACAAGTAGATGATTCATGATACTTAGATTGAATCGTAGAAGGGATTATTGGTCTTCCACATATTATTATCATCATTTTCTGCCACTGTTCCGGCTTTGAGATGGGGGTTCACTTAACCTTGTTGATCTGTCGGATATCGAAAATTATTTTCTCTTTTCAATTTCATTTATCTACCCTATTTAATTAGTAGTTATAGTCTCGCATTAAACCTTGATGATGAGATTATTTTTCCTGCGCTAAGGAAACCTTGTAGTAATCAAGGCAGTAAGATTCAATCGAAAATCTGAAACAGGAATGAACTTGTGAATGTTAATATCCTACTGCATTGGAGCAACATGGTTCCTCTCTAAAGTTTCTGAACAAATAATCAGACAAAAACTTGTTTCATTTAGCTCATTCATCAACTATTCTTTTGCTCTTCCTATTTGTTCCTCTTTCGAGCTGTAAAGCATGTAAGACAGAGACAACTGAGATAATATCAGATCTTCAGTTTGCAACCTAACCCAAAATTCTACTCTTGAAAATCTACAACAATTCACGAATATCTATCTATACAAAGGACAAGCAGAATTCATTTTTGATGTATCCGAAAACAACTAATTTTTGTTTTCTACGCTCTGTACACTGATACAGAGCGTCAGCACAACTGTACTCAATCGACTCTGAAATGTACGACTTTGGGGCGAACACAGAACCCACTAACACATCTAGAACATCTTTCAGTTGTAGTTTCTGGTAAATGGAAAAGAAAGGTTGGCCTTAAGTTGCCACAGTTTCTTTCTCATTCTTCCTTTTCTATTTCTTTGAACATCTTCTTACCACCAGAGATACTCCTCAAAAGTTCCCTTGAGCACATGTCGTGTGCCTGAGTAGTATTCTTCATCCGGTTGGCTCTAACCCATGTCGGCTCCTGAAACACATTGAGACGATTATTGCACTTCTTAAAATTATTTTGAATTCTAAAGGTGACAATTTGGGTTGTGTCTAATACTACTAGAAATACCCACCGGGGGCAACAAATTTTACCTCAGGAACAAAATGGGAGAACCCAAACTTAATCAGCAAAAGGGCATGTTCCATGACGAGGATTGCAACAAGTCCAGGAGATATGTTCCATTCCCCTTCCCGGTCGTATAGGCACACCAGGAGTATACAGTTGGTACATATTGACATCACAATTAGAAACTGAAATGGTGGTAAAACAAAATGAAACGGTTATTTAACACAAAGTATGCACAATGATTATATTCTGAAAGAAGAAAGAACTGATATAATAATGGAATTAAATCTGACACAGCACCTGAAATATATTGAGCCACGCTCCAATAGTAGCGTCATGCCGGGGAACAGGCCTTCTTAACATCACCAGCAACTTAAGCGCATCAGTCCTTATTTCTGTGATATTGTTCTGCAGTGCAGCCATAAATGTATGTAATATGTGCCTTTGAGGAAATCAACTTGAGAGACATTTCAGGTATAGTAAATGGAAACTGAGAGATTATTTACCAATGCTGCAAAAGTGAAGGCAAGGGGAAAAGCACAGGCAAACATCATAATCATTCCAAACTGCAATGCCAATTCTAGAAAATCTGCCAATTACACACTTATTATCAGCTGCTTAGTCCAGATAAAACTGGATGGGACTTGGTGCATAACACAAATTGTTCAGAATCTTCAAGTGAAAGGGCTAAAAGGACAGAAAGCACTGAAAGAGGAGAGGAAAAGTGTTTAGTGGATCTAATTTTATGCAGGAGATTTACATTACCATCAAACAAGCCATCCTCAAGCTCCTCGCAGATGCTTGCAGAGTAAGTAGGCTTCAGGAACTCCTTCTCTACCCTGGGAAGCTTTCCTGTAACTGTTCCTCTGTCGCATTTCCTCTTAAATCTTCAGATGATGTAAAATGTTACAAGGAAAATGCGATAGAGCTAATCATACAATACATATATATATATATGAGAATAATAAAATTAAAAAGAAGATGGTGAAAGGCGCTTACCGAACGGCTCTAAATTTCTTTAATTTGTACTTAAAATAGGGTATCGAATTTTCCAACAGATTCTCCACCACCTAGGTGACAATTTTGCGATTTGCAGCATACTGAGAAGCGAGTAAAGTAAGAGGAACCAATACAACAAAATGAAGGATGACCTTCTCAAACCTCAGAGAATATAAGCCTTTGAATCAAAACTCGGCGAAGGGTCATTAAATTCCGATGCAAAACAGCATGATAGAAAAGGCCAACATATGATTGCATGAAGTACAGCCCAAAAACCTGCCAAAAATTCCAAACTTTTATTCAAGGGAACAGAGGAAGATTGTGCATCTATGTAGAGCTTCAATGGTATTACCTTGTAAACTAAGCTATCAGCTCTATACTCCACATTTTTGCTTGCTTCACGATTAACGAGCTTCACAGCTATCTTCCCACCAATTCTTGTGAGATACTGAATCGACAAGAGGTAAACCACCGTAAGACCAAACCTGGAAAGTGGAGGAAAGGTTGAGAAAAGCATTAAGAGCTCCATAGAGTCCGCACATGAGAAGGTACAAAGCAGATGGACCGAGAAAATAGGATTCGCAGCAGATGGAACGAGGTAAAAAGGCTTATTCATTACTTACTTTAGAAGGTCAGACTCAATAACCGCATAAAAATGGGCATAAGCCAGCTCGAAAGGAAGTTGGAGACATATGATGCTAAGTATAACAACAAAATCATTCCGATATCTCATGAACCTTCCAAACCATTCATCTCTTTGAAACGCTTCTTTTTCTGTAATCTTCTCAGATCCATATTTCTTTATATGATCTGAAGGAAACTGGAACAGACTCCACTCCAGTTCAAATGCTTTATAATCGCGACCAGCTCCAGGTGTTTGATCTACTTGCCATCTGAACTAGAGAGTATGTCGTTTACAAAAAGACAACACAAAAACCACTGAGTGGCCCCGACTAAACAAAAGGAATAAAGCTAACATCACTGGACTTATCCACCAACAGTTACGTAAATCAGTACCTGGCTAAAAGAGCCGAGTTTTTCCGTTTCCAAAATTGGAAAAATAGTACTGCCCATGTGACTAGGCATACAAAGAAAGCCGGGAGAACAAAAAACTGCAACCATCTGAATAAAATAAAGCAAAGAACGACAAATTATAAGCAGAAACGTTCTCTAGAATGCCTTAAAAGATTGAAATTCTCATACCCGAAGTCAATCAAGTGCACAATAAGTCCAAAAGCAGCTGGAAAGAAAAGCCAACGCGTGTACATTCCGAGAAACGCGAAATATATGGCGATCTGCATTTCACCATTTTCTCAAATCAACGACTGTGTGTATACTACGTTGAGAAACAAAAAGCATATAAAGGAAATATACAGCTGCACGACTACCTAAGTACATTGTAAGAGAATTGCTATATGTGCAAAAAAAATCAACCTTCATCCCAAAGTAAGAACATATTTCATCAATGGGTTGCTCAGTGAAGTCCCACCAGTTGAGTGCCCAACTTTTCACAAGCTGCTTGCGCATTACGTCATCTGAAAGAAACAAATATCTTATCATTAATAACCCAATTATGAGTAACCTTGTCAATTATAAGAGGCGATAACCTACCATGCAGAGGGAAGATTTCTTTAACTATGCCTTCAGTTTCCAGCTTCCTAAGTATGGATTCTCCCATCTCCCAACATACCTCTTTGTCACCACATTTGAATTTCATAGCAGGTTTGTTCACTTTCACCTGTTGAGAGCTTGACATTAAGTAAAACAGAGATCGAAAATGCGTATACTATGAGTTAATATTGTTGATAACTTACAGTATCATATAATATATGCTGGTAACAGCGAAGACGCTCATGCCAACTGAATAAGGAACCATCAGGTTGCCTAATGAAAGCATCGATTTCATCCATATGAAATTGTAGATCCATTCCTGAAAACCAAGGCAGTTTGTCAATTATGAAAATGAACTTCAGCCTTTCTCACTGCTCTAAACAAATAAGTAGAGGGAAATTTCACCAATATGAGTTCGTTTCTTCAACTGCAATTCAGTTGCTGCTTTCCCAAGAATCTTTGTAGGTGCCCCCAACTGAAAGAGAGATTCAGTTAAATCATCCAAGACAGTGATAACAAATGCAGTTACCAAACATTAGATGGCAGAGAACCACAACAAGATTGCTCCAACAAAATTCAATATATACATTGCAGCATCAGTAACACAACATTGTCTTTTAGCAGTTAAAGTAATCACAGGATGCAAATAGGTCGGATATACTGTTCCATAATGTGGTTCCGTCAATTGCACATCAAGAAAAAATGGCAGAGAAAAAGGTAATGCTACAACTTTGTGACGCCTCTTTGCATAAATCAAACTGAAATTGGTGAAAACACAAAGAATCCAAATAAAATTGCAGTAACATGGTCAAACTTTTATGCAAAACAGAGTAGCAAAGAGGGTTAAACCTTGAGAATTTCACTCTGGAAGCCAACAACCCTTTCCACAATCAAACCCATGTTCTGGAATTCACCGGTAAGAACCTCAATACAATCGCCATTGTCAATATCTGTATTGTTTTTCCTCTTAGGAAGTACTACCCCAATCTCTAGAACCGTTTCTTCTTCGCTAATTGCAGCCACATCCATATCTAATTCCTCGCTCACCTCTCAGCCTCAAAAGTTAAAACCCTTTAAAACCCAGGAATGAGAAAGGGGAAAAGGAAAAAATCAACCCAATTATGGAAAAAGAAGGCATTCTAATTGGAACCCAGTGAATAAGCAAATGGAAAGGGCAAAATATTCCATTCTTTGGTAAAACAGCGACGTGGGTTCCGTCGGGAATTTTAAAAAGTTTCAAACTTCCAATTCAATTGACTAATAACACTATCTTTTTCTCCTCCCTTGTATTGGTATTCACGTCTGTATATTTCCGCGGTGTGAGAAAAAGAGAAAGAGAGAGAGAAGGACCTAAGAGAGAGAAGAGAACACTGCAAATTGAGATGTGAATTTTGATGTACGCATAAAGTAGGGGGAGTGGACACGTGGTGTTGTTTGTTGTCTGGAGCTTAGTGAAAAAAAATTCAAACTTTTGGAGAAAATACAACAGAGTGTTCTTGGTTTCGTTTCTCCATAGCCAGAAAAAACCATTTTTGAGGCACAAATTACAATGCAGCTGCAGATTTGCATGATGGGATTGCGACGGGGAAATGGTATACTTTTTTCTTTGTTTTTAATTGTTTGCAGGGGGCCAATCATGATTAGTTTTTGGTGCTTGATTTTATAGTTGAATGAATAGGGATGAATCAGCATGAATGTGCTGCATTTATTTGATGATTGTGGCTTTTTAACCCTTTATAAGAATGTTTTCTGCAATTCGGAATATTCCTGTGTATGACCATGATGTTACAGTCTTCAGAGATTCAGAGATATTCATCATTCAGGGTCGTTTTCTTCTCTGCATAAAAAAAAGAAAAAAAAAGTGTTTTTGTCACTGAAAGATTCGGATGATGGAAGCTTTTTACTGTCTGACGCTGATTATACTATGAATCAGAAATGTTTTATGTTTATGCCGCTTGGTTGTATTATAGTCGTAATTTACTACTACTTCATTGCACCATAGCCACTCATTGTTTCTGCAATCACACCATGGATTTGGGCACTTTTTCATCTTAATTTCGAGTACTACTGAACAACACACAATCTTTTTATTAATTAGGTATTGTCTCTGTCTTAATTATAAGACATTTTCGAGTAAAATTAGTCCTAACACTATTTTCTAAAGTTAGAAAAATACAATAAGTGTGAATATACATTTTCATTTTCAATGAGAAACTTATATTAAACAAAAATTTAGGACAATTTAAAATTTTCATAATCTATATCTATCTATATACTATACTAAGTCAAAAATCAGAGAGAGAAAACTAAAGGCATGGAGCACATGCCACATAGGATTAATCCTATGTGGCATTTCCTTAATTTCTTAGACTTAAAAATGCACAAAAAAAAATAATAAAACTAAAAAAAAAGCAACTAAAATAATTTTAAAAAAATAAAATAATAAAAACCAAACCCTTATTTTCATGAACCAATGAACCAAATCCTAACACAAAGATTAATTGGAGAGAGTACCAAATCCTGACAAATTTTAGAGAGGTCTGCATAAACCTTATCACCAGTGAATTTAAAATATCATTTAAAAAAATAAATTCTTATAAATCCAGAGGTGATCATGTTTAAAACTGAAGTCATTACATATTTTATAAAAATACAAAATTTATGTAAAAATGTCTAAATGTGTATATCTTCCAGTCCATCGGATGGGTTTAACACCTAGTAAAGTTAATAGGGATTACTCCTAATCTACCGAGATATTTACGCTAAATCATCCGGAAAACAAATAATTGTACTAGTACAAATGAAAACCTTTTTCTAGAAGGATGCTGAAACCGGAATAATGCTGGATTCTTCGAGACGGGCCCAGACTTCTTTCTCCGTGGACCGCCCGCCAAATACGAACCGCCCTAGGATCGCCGATAGGCTTCTTTATAAATAGCAAGTAGTTCTCCTCTGCCTCCATTCATATCCATCAATTCTTTCTGATTACAATTTTCAATCAGCTTCTCTCTCTCCCTCACTTCTCGTTAATTCATCCTCTTCAATTTAGGTTTTTCTTATATTCTAGCCAACAAATCAGATATGCAGATATTCGTGAAAACCCTCACCGGAAAAACAATCACCCTTGAGGTCGAATCGTCCGATACGATCGACAACGTCAAGGCCAAGATCCAAGACAAAGAAGGGATTCCGCCAGATCAGCAGCGGTTGATCTTCGCCGGGAAGCAGCTCGAGGATGGCAGAACCCTAGCCGATTACAACATCCAGAAGGAGTCTACCCTCCACCTGGTTCTGAGGCTCCGCGGGGGTATGCAAATCTTCGTCAAAACTCTCACCGGCAAGACGATTACCCTGGAGGTCGAGAGTTCTGATACGATCGACAACGTCAAGGCCAAAATTCAAGACAAGGAAGGGATTCCGCCGGATCAGCAGCGGTTGATCTTCGCCGGAAAGCAGCTTGAGGATGGCAGAACCCTAGCCGATTACAATATTCAGAAGGAATCTACCCTGCATCTGGTCTTGAGGCTTCGTGGTGGTATGCAGATATTTGTGAAAACGTTGACAGGGAAGACGATTACTCTGGAGGTTGAGAGTTCTGATACAATTGACAATGTGAAGGCTAAGATTCAGGACAAGGAAGGGATCCCTCCGGATCAGCAAAGGTTGATCTTTGCAGGGAAGCAATTGGAGGACGGAAGAACACTGGCTGATTACAACATCCAGAAGGAATCTACACTCCATCTGGTGTTGCGGTTGAGGGGTGGTATGCAGATTTTCGTGAAGACGCTGACTGGTAAGACTATAACCCTTGAAGTTGAGAGCTCTGACACCATTGACAATGTCAAAGCTAAGATTCAAGACAAAGAAGGGATTCCTCCTGACCAGCAGCGCCTCATCTTTGCTGGGAAACAGCTCGAGGATGGTCGTACTTTGGCGGACTACAACATCCAGAAGGAGTCCACCCTCCACCTTGTTCTGCGTCTTCGTGGAGGCGGTTCTTTCTGAACTAGTCCTAATACTTCCTTTCATATGATTTTGTCTTCTTAGAATCATCAGTAATGATATGGAGTAATGATGTAATAAACCA
The DNA here is from genome assembly GCA_949775105.1 of Oldenlandia corymbosa var. corymbosa. NCBI lineage: Eukaryota > Viridiplantae > Streptophyta > Magnoliopsida > Gentianales > Rubiaceae > Oldenlandia > Oldenlandia corymbosa. The sequence goes on from OX459124.1 coordinate 26,340,867, forward strand.
ATAGTGGTCGTTTGTACTTTCCACGAAGTTGAATTTACCTCCGTCCCAAAAGAATAGTCCCAAAAAAATTAGTCCATTTGAGTTTTGTACCGTTTCCGATTCTGCTATCCTGCTATCCTGTTATGCTATTTCCTTAAGTTCTCGATTCTGTTATTACGGTTCTTGTTATTGTTATTAGGGCCTGAAAGAACCAAACTAAACTATTTGTGTGCAGTTGCCACTTGCCACCATACATGGTTTATGCTTCTGCTTAGTAAAGGTCTTGTTTGGTTGATTCAATCTGATTTTCATTTAGCAAAACATGGTTTGCAGAATTGATTTTATTTGGTTCTCTTCCGGGGAAATTTTATGGTCGGGCTAGAATGTAATGATGTAATAAATCCAGAAGAAATTTTATGGTCGGGCTAGAATGTAATGATGTAATAAATCCATAGTGGTGATTGTACCACCAAGTTAATAGTATTATTATTTTCTTAATATTTAAGTTCTCGATCCTGCAATTAGGATTCTTGTTATGCTATCAGGACCAAAAGAACCAAACTATTTCAAGTGCTGTTGTCACTGTTAATGGTTTAAGCTACTTGGTAAAGGTTGTTTGATTTAATTCGATTTTCACTTGGCAAAAACATGGTTTGCAGAATTGAATTTTTTATCTATAGGTATAGTTTACAAGATTTAGATTGTACGGGAACTCCCCTGCATTCTGTTAGTGTCAAAGTATTATCCTTGAATCCTCTGTTTTTTTCTTATTTGTGATGCCCGTTGTGGTTAGCATATGTGCTGCTGGTTAAATGGCGCGCGCACTGCTCGCTAAAGTTGATAGCCATGGTGTTTTTCGTTAGCCATGGTCTAGGCTCTGTAGGCGATTCACAGGTTTCAGAATTTTTCTTGGATGCCCATCTGACTCATGGGCCTTCAATACTGGGCTTTCTTACATGGGGTCTCTTTGTCACGACCCGGCGGTAGGTCGGACCAAAACCGAGAAAGGGGAGAAACTGGGGGCAAGAAAGAATCCGAATTTTCATACATTTTTTCCATAAACCCATCTAAGCCGGAGTCGACGACTTTTATGCCGTCTGTTAATTTCCCAACTATTACATAATTGCAGTTTTAATCCTATACTTTTAATTAATTCTATTCAAGTCTCTCATTCCATGACAGTCTCTTTTTGTGAGACTATATTTTCATACATTCCCTCCGTCCCTCCTCTCTAAAAAAAATAGTCCACATTGAATTTTGAGTTTCGTACTGTTTTAAGTACAAATTTGAAATTGAGTTTTGAGTTATGTAATATTTTTAGTATAAATTTGAAAATTTAATATGGACTATTGTAAAATTCAAACTGAGAAATTGGAAAAAAAGACTGGTGGTATAACGACGCAACAACACTCAAGCTAGGCTGAAAGTGCATTGAAGAGATCTGCAATGTAGATTTGGCTGCATTGTTGCAACTTCCACGAAAACTAAACTTGCCATTGGGCATCACTCATCGATTTCGGTCGTACCTATATTAGCGAAGCAGAGACACCCCATTATTATTTTCTAACGTGTAACATAGGAAGGAGAAACTTATACATCTATGTATTAATATTAATTAATATTATTTATTACCAAAAAATAATTTTCTAAATTTAATAAACACATACTGTAGTTTAAAGTTTGTTAGGATTTCTTTTATCAAATCCAGGCAAATCTGCTCCATATCCGAAAACGAAAAAATCAAATCTGTAACGGTTTTTCGTTCCTTGTTCCTTCATCCGGGGGATTTCCTCCCAATCTTCACTAAGCCCAAATTACTAATAATTTCGAGAGAAGGTTGCTTTCAAAGTTTCAAGATGGATTTAGTTCCTATGTATGTGAATCGGCTATTCTCTAGAAGAGAAGGATTTATATGCTGCAAGAAGAATGCTAAGTAATTCCAGTGTTAACTAATACATGTGGGCAAATGGCTACATTACAAATATTTTCTGTAATTTTTTTAATCAAGGTTAGCCAATCTGAAAACATTGTTTAACAAACTGCCTCTGATCCATCAGTTTTTTCGAGTTGATTATCACATCGACTGTCTTCTTTCTTCATTATAAAGGGAAGGCACATGAATAATCTGCAAATGAGAAATGTCTTCCATGCATGGCTTTACTTTGATTATGCAATGACAACTTCCACTCACGATCACAAAGCATAGTTGATGCATTGATGGTCATATGGCCGTTTAGTTTTGGATAGAGTTAAGTGGTGAAAGAGATTTCTGGATGAGGAACATCTCTAGGCATTGGCAGCAAAAAGAGATCCTTTTTAAGTGAAGTTCAGTTCTTACTTCAGATTTCTTTGATAAGGTAGAGAGGCTAATCTTTTAACATGATTTCCAGCTTCACAGCTAATCTTTCGATATGATTTCCAGCTTCATGGAAGATTATTCAATTTGTGATTTAGTGTTACTCATTCTTTTCACTCTTGACACTGAAGATTTGGCACATTTTACTTAGAAATAATACCTGCCAAAAAGTGTAACAATGTAAAGTACGTAATTCCTTTAAGTACACTCTTTGGTTTGGCCAACTATATACCGGATAGATATAATCGTTTTGCTTATTTTTTTTTATGATAAATTAAAGTATTACGGTGTTCAACAAGCAGCAAATGAGGAAATCTCTGTAGCGTCAGCAACAACAATGCATCAGGCAACAAACATGGACTGGAGTAGCTGCAAAAATACAGAGCCATAGATGGACATGTGAGGTGGACAACATCAGCCATAAGCAACGGTCACTGACGGGTTTGTCGAGACCAGCAAAAATTAATCTAATTTCCTAACAGACCAAAATTAATTTGCAGAAACAGTGGAATCAGGTCGAATCCCAAGAGAGCCGACTTTTAACACTTGGCTTTACAAAAGTGCAAACAAGGGGGATTTTTCTTCTTTAAAATAAAATGACAATTTGAAGTAAATAAAAATGGAGAGAAAATTAATAATAGAAAAACTTTGGTTCAAGGAATGATTTAAATATATGATAGATCATCGACTAAAAATACATTTTTCTACGACTCAAGCATTCAACCGTAGGTTTAATAGGATAGCCGTAAAAAGCCTTATATTTTCTAAAAGTATTTGACCAAGCGCAACACCTAATCAAAACTTAGTATAATTTAAGTGGGCGCGATAGCGTTCCATGTTAAATTATACTAGCAATAAAAACTTTGAAAATTTAGTTGAACCAAAAACTAAAATAATTGAGATAGCTGCAATTAAAATGTTTTTGTCCTATTGACCTTCTATGTAGACTTATTATGCACATTCAACATGTCACTACAAACATGCATAATCTGCTAATGTGCTACTTAGTGCCAAATGTTTAAGACGATAGCGCAGCATAAACAATTTGGTAGCAGTAGGAAAAAAATACTTGATTAAAATGTCAGATAAATCAAGTATTTACTCTCATAAAAAGAAATCAAGATCAATAAATACTTAAAGTAAAAAGGAAGAAAAGAATAAAGTGAAACTTGTAGTCTCACATATAATATAAAAGAATAAAAATCCTTGAACCAAATGAAGAAAACTAGCCACTCATTGTGACTAGAAACATCTTTGAAGGTTTAAAATAAAATAAAACAAAAAAAAAATGGTGGCAAAAATGGAGAAAAGTGGTAGCAGCCTAATGCTTGCTACATGTGTGTGGTCTTTGAAGCCTACCACTACTACTCTATTTATAGTGGTATTTTCCTAACTAAAAAATCCAAAAAAAAAAAAAGGTACAACAACCTATTTCAAATCACTTCCAATATATCTAAATGGATTTAGTTGTTGCTGCAAATCTTTTATCGAATCAGGTCGGTCAAACGGATGGAGAAAATCAAAGAAATGGATTTCTTTGACTTGGTAAAGAAAATCTTCAAGTAAGAGTTTTGACTAATCTCCTTGTGGTAAAATCTTTTCATCTTTTAACTCCATACAACAGCCAGTAAACTTCAAAACAGTCCATCTTTCATTGTTTCACTACATTGGCACAAAATAATAATAAAGTCCATTAATAATCTTTAAAATATAACCAAATTAGGCATAAAAGATTATAATAAAATGAATTTTATTGTAACTATCAACCACCTAGATTTAGACCAAGGGGAGAACAACAATGGAATATTTTCTTTGACAAATTAACGAAACTCTTAATTCCAGAACAAATAATTAACATTTAAAGTGGACAATAGTTATTGTCCAGTTTTACTATTACGTGAGTACATTTTATGGGACAAAATTTTTTTGACAAAGTGGACAATAATTATGAGACGGAGGGAGTACATTTTAATTAGGGGTTGGATTTTTCCAACCACCCAAATTAGTACTTGAAGCCACCAATTTTGAAGAATTCTTCTTTTGTCCCAGTCATTCGGATCGAGCCGGGCAAGTCATTCGGTCCGATTCACGTAAGAACAGACAAATTATTAATTTTTATTTTAATGTTAGTCTATTCGCAGTATCGTTACATATTGAATACCCCGTACTTTAAATATTATTAACAATATTTATACTTTAGTGCTTAAACTCTCGATTTTATATTTACTTGAAAATAAACAAGTAATTAATTTTTATTTGAAAATAAATTTAAGATTATTTGTTAAGTTAATTTATTTGAATTGATATTAAAATATAAATTTTGTTGTAATCATTATTTAAAATATAATTTTTAGTTAAAATAATAATTATACATTTATAATGAAAAATAATAATTGTACTACAAAGATTGTGACAAATATGTGCAAATAGATTAACTATTTTTTGTACTACAAAGATTGGTGATGGTTAATGTAACTCAAATAATAAATTATTAATAAATTTAATGACTTGAAAAATAGATTAACTAATTACAATAAAAAATTTAAAAATTAAAAAAATAGCAATGAATCCGATTGATATCTTATAATTTTTAGACTTTTTAAAATAAAAAATATTGCTATTTTTTAATTAAAAAATTAAAAAAAATTAAAAATTTTTAAAAAAGGGCCTGACCTGTCCGGTTCACCATATCGGACCGAACCGGAATTGGCCCAGTAATCCACCCGTCTCGGGTTAACCCGGGACGCGCAAGGAACGCGTCCTCTTGTTTGCCCGAACGCGTTCATTGCGCGTCTTGGGTTAAACTAGGACGCGCAGTGAACGCGTTTGGACGAACAAGAGAACGCGTTTCTTGCTCGTCCCCGGTTAACCCAGGACGGGAAGACCGCCCGGTCGGTCAATTTTATTTTTTAAAAATTTTTTTTTCTATTTTTTAATTTTCTTTCTAGTTGAATTATTTGATTTAAAAAAATTATAAGGGTAAAATAGTCCAATTTTAAAATATGTGGCTTCAAGTAGTAAATGTGATGGCTTTGAAAATAAACACCCTTTAATTAAACAATCTTGACAATAGGTAGAGCCAGGTCAAAATAAACTATTAAAAGAAAAATTCCAAATAATTAAAATAATAAAATAAATCAGCAGAAATAATTTTTTTTTTTTTGAAAATGAAAAATTTAAATTAGTTGAGAATTAATCAAACTTTTACAAAGAAGAGAATATCAAACATGAGGGGATAATAAATTGAGAAAAAATAGTTGCATGATATTAATGATTAGATATTTTCGCACTTAACTAACAAAAATAAAATACTCCCACATGTACATGTTGAAATAAATAAATAACGAGACACAAAAACTAATAAGTAAGTGGTGTTTAAATAACAGTACAAAATACAAGCGATAAAAATTAGTTTATAGTAGCTTTTTTTGTAACTGCTTAATGAATGCAATATTCCCCTCATATTCAGTATTCAATATTAAATATTAAGAATTGAGCAATAATTTTTATCAAATAGTCTCTAAATGAAGAAAAATCAGTTGATCATTCTGGGGTGGCGTGATTAGGGGATTAGGATGGTTATTACCAGGAGGTCGGGAGTCCAAGGGGTTACTTTGAGATAAAAGAAAAAATTAAAATTCTAATTAATCAGTGACCAAGATAGATCAACACTAAGGCACAAATGTACTCCCTCCATTCCATAATAAATGTCGTTCTACATTTTGCACATAGTTTAAGAAACTCTTAAATATGGTAATAAAATTACTTGAATATCCTCAACCAACCCCATTATAAAATTGTCCACCAATAACATCAACTTTTTTGAGGGTAATTTTGGAAACTTTTGACAAAAAGTGCATTGAAATGTGAGAACGACACTTATTTTGGAATTTCTCCATTTTGCTAAAACGACACTTATTTTGGAATGGAGGAAGTACTCTATAAAGAACTGTCGCAAGAAGATATATGATTATGTAATTTGTAATTGAATGGTTTTGCTTCTTTTCCTTTTATGTTCTTTTTTTTTTTATGTTTGAATGTAGTAGTATAATAATAAATAACATAACTTGCGTTATAATTTCTCAATTTTTTTAGGCCTCAAAGTTGTATTCTTTATGTTCAGAAAACGTAATGCACATTGAAATATGTTATTTTACTCGATATAGATTCAATATTGAACTTTTTTTTGGGAGGGGGAAGGGGCGACAAAGGAAGCACTATGTTTTTATAATTTCTATTTAAATTTTGTGAGATTGTTTTTGCCCGATCCAATTTTTTAGCCACGATTAATTATATGTCGCTTTATCTAGAGTCACTTTGAGACAAATAATAAAGGTTCTGATAAGCAGTGAAAATGGTAATAATAAATCCAAGAGTTCGAATGCAGTCTATAAAGAAGTATTGCAAGATATATAATCATTCAATTCAAAATTGATTTTTTCATTTTTTATTTTCCCTTTCTTGAATTTCTTAACAATTCTCTTTGTGTTTGAAATTTATTCTTTTTCATTTTTTTATTTTCCTTTTTTGAATCTTTTAACGATCCTCTTTGCACTAAATAAGTTACGGCCGTATTCATTTAGTAAAATGTTGTTGATATTGTGTTTTATATTTTCCCATGAAATCATTATACATTTCATAATTAATATTTTTTAAAAATAAAAAATCCCTAAAAATATAATATTCTTTAGCTTCGCTCGTGTTGTAATGAAGATATGTATATGTCCTTTCGATACATCGGACGGACATCTAGTTTTCTTGTTAAACAAAGTTGTAAATTGATTCCAAACCACTCGGTCGAAAGTTGTGGAAAGATTCCAAACCCTCACAAATCAAGCAGATGAAAAACACCAGATCACTTTCATGGTTAAAAAAGTTATTAAATTACTCGCTCTGTTCCAAAATTATTGTCCTATTTAAATTTTCAGTTTCAATACAATTCAACTAAAAATAAAAATATAGATTCAACATGGATAAAGTTTTAATTACGCTTTTCTTCTATGCCCGCCGCATTTTCAGAAATAAAACAAGAACATACGAATTTTGGGCCAACATTTGGAAGGCCTAAAATGCACAAGTAAAAAGTTCAACTTCGTAACATTTTCAACACAAAGGCCCAAATATTTCGTGGTGGGAGGTTTCATCAATTGGGAAAAGGGAAGGGTTTTGCTGTAAGTCTGTGTTCAAGAGCTGAAGAAACCAATGGGCAGAAGAATATTGAATGATGCGCTGAGGACGATCGTGAATGCCGAGAAACGAGGTTTTGCCTCAGCTCAGCTTCAACCCATCTCCGGTGTCATGGCTTCCTTCCTTCAAATCATGAAGTATCGAGGTCAATTTGCCAAACCCATTTCATTTTTCCTGTTATATAAACTTCGTCTTCTTTAGAATGTTTCCATTGTTTCTCTACGCCGTTTAGGTGTTTGATAATTGATGTGACTGTTTCTATGTGTTTGATTATGAATTTATTCCCTCTCTTCATTTTGAAATTGTTTGATTTTTGGGTGTTTTTTGCTCTTTTGGTGATGAAAAAGATGACAAATTCGACGTTTTATGGGTGACTTGCGTTGTAAATGATTAAGGGTTAGTTATAATGTGTTTTGGTAGGCATTTCAACATGACAACATTTCGAGCCTGAGTTTGTCTTTTCTTTTCCTTTCCTTTCTCTAGGTCTAATGTTACTCCGTGTGCTTAATGGTTAAAAGAAAGTGTTGAAAGAGTAGAATTTGGAATGAACCTTGAATTTGGAATCTTCTTTAATGAATGATTAGGACTGACATTTACATTTGAAAAATGAATTGCTATTGAAGGTCTTCGGAGCAAATTTGGATTTTTGTGTATGGAATTGGTGTATCAACAATGGATGAATGTTTGAGTTTGGTTCCTAATGATGCTTTGCTGATGGTTCCATTGGTTTTCAGGATATGTCAAAGATTTCCAAGTACATGATCCTCATAGAGTGGGTAAAATATCAGTCCAACTGCTGGGTAGGATTAATGACTGTCGTGCTCTGACATATAGGCAAGACATCAAAGTACATAACATCGAGGATTATACCAAACGTAAACTTCCTACGCATCAGGTATGCAAAAATGAGTGCTTTTGGGATTTCAGTTCCTTATTTATCATTTGGAACCCGTTCTATCTTTGTTTTCTATTAATATTTCGTGAGCAAATCTGGGGTGGGTGAAGGTGTTTTATACCTGTTTCTTTGTTTCTTCACAAGTTAGAGAAGTTCTAAAAGCTGTGGATGATGTATCGCAACTAAGCTGCAGAGGTGGTTCTTTTTTTTTCTACTTTGGTTAAAGGTCTTTATTAGTATTATAATTATGATGGTTTATTAAGTTGTAAAATACAAATTTCTTATAATTTCGGTGTGCTTTTGAAACTTTGATTGCATAAATTGCTATATGTGCGTCAAAATTTTGCAGTTGTGTGAAACAGATTAGAGACATTTGTGAAGAGGAGTGACTGGCATCCAAAAATGTTTTTCTCTTGTGATTGGACAGTTGTTTTTTGTATGAATTCTATAAAGATTTTCAAGATTACTTGTTTTTTTGCTCCCTCTTCTGCGTTTGTGAGATTGGAGATTGAATTTGCTTGGCTTATAGACAGGTTCTTTGCCGCTTAGTTAACTGATGAACTTCTCTTCTCATTTAATATGATCTACTATGAATTATGAACTGAGAAGAGATTGATGTTCTTTAAGCTCTTGTTTTCCTTCATCTTCTTTGTGGTCCAAATCGCTTGATGTGGAGGCGACATTCTAGTTTTGAATTTCTATTTGTTCATGCAGTGGGGCTATGTAGTAATAAGTACGCCAAACGGTGTGATGGACCATGAAGAGGCAATTCGACAGAATGTCGGTGGTCAAGTTCTTGGGTACTTTTACTGAAGAAAGTTTTGAGTATAGGTGAGATGTGGAGATTTGCTTGGAAGAACTTGAAGCTTTGAACTGATTCTCTCCCGTTGTTCGGGCAGGTTGCCACTACAAGAAGTGCCTACTATGAGGGATCGAACATTTGTTGTTGTCATGCTCTGCCAAAACACTTGCAATTGGTTTTTCTTCCATTTTTCTGGTTTAGCTGTAGAGGTCCTTGCTTGGGAGTTGGGAAGCATTATGTTACAATTTTCTCTGCTGTAATAGATACTCTTATTCTGGTAACCAGTGAGCTGGTGCAGTAGTTGATTCTCACTTTAATTAAGCTTTAAAATACTCTACTTCCTTATCTTACCTAGTTCTAAATGTGAATAAAATTATCATTTCCTTGCTCATTTTTAATATGGATTTGCTATCCTTGCTCATTTTTATCCGAAATCACACTTCATTTTCAATAATCGATCATTATTGCTAGTTTTAATTTCTTTATATTCCCTCGGAAATAATAAAATAAAAAAGAGTAAGTTCGGACAATAAATAAAGAAAAAATGTTTGAGACTTGAGATGAGCAAACGTAAGGGAATTCTATAGTGAAAATTTCTAATGTTTTGAATCATGTCTAAACTATTTCGTTAACCAGATTATAGTAATTTCTTAAATTAATGTTTATCCTATTTCCCCCCTCTCGTAATCCCCCAATCCCGAAAAAATAAAAGAGAGATAAAGAAAAATATTACGTTAAATTATTGAAACAAAAAGAAGAAAGAACTGCGAATGGTGTTTCCTTTTCTCTCCCAAAAAAATTATCACCATTTTCTTGACTCGCCCCTTAACCTCATTTCCATTTCCGTTTGATTCCAGTTGCAATTCAAGTCTTCAAAATCAAACCCCGTCAAACTGAGAGAATAAAGCAGCTCCCTCCTTCACGTGTTATCGCGATTTTGTTTTACGCGCGCTCAAAATTACTGCTACCTGGTGTGAAAAAGAAAAATAAGGAGTTAGCTCAGAGGAGGCTAAGAGGAACTGGGGACTTCGAATTAAAGGTTGAAGTTGATCATTTCAAACTATTTTTCGAGTTGGGCTTTCTTTTTTTTTTTTTTTTTCTTTGGTCCCTTTTGTTGTTCTCATCAAATTTGGTTCCAGAGGCGGGGTGCGTCAATTACAGTTGTTACCATAGTATTCCGTTGAGAAAAGATTAAAAAATGAAACTTGGAAATTTTTTTCCTATCGTTTATCCTGAATTTCTTTGTATCGTACTGCATTTATGTCTTTGGGCCGTTCTACCGAAAAGCTTCAATTGCATATCAGATATGGAATCAAGGAATCTGTATTACATTTTACAACCTTTACTAATGATGCCTGACCTTGCACTTAATTTTAGAGTAAATTTGTGGATAGGATATATTTTTCGTTGATGTTTTAATGCAAGTTGGATTTTTGTATCTTTTCGTCAGCTATTTTGTATTTTGAAATGATAAGGGAAATTTGTTAGATGATGCAGAATCAGGGCTTTTGTTGTCATGCTGAATGTTGCTTCCAGCTGGTGGGGCTGGGATGAATTCAGCTATGGATGATATAAACTTGATCCAGCAGGCCCAAAGACACAGTCTTGTGGTAAGGGAGCTGGGTGAAGAGATTGACTTGGAAATAGGAGCCGGAGATGATGACCCTGCGTTTGCTGCTAATTCTCTTATTAGTGATCCAACTCGGGAATCCTCAGCTGAAGAGCGTGAGGACAATAAGCAGCAGCTAATGGTTTCTCAAACTGCCAGTGAGGATCAAGACCTGGCAAAATCGCAACAATCAAAGAGGAAAAAGAAGGTTGTTAAGAGGTGGAGAGAGGAATGGGCCGATACGTATAAGTGGGCATACGTTGATGTGAAAGAGGGGACAGCCAGAATATTCTGCTCTGTTTGCAGAGAGTTTGGTCGAAAGCACAGAAGGAATCCTTATGGAAATGAAGGTAGCAGAAATATGCAGATGAGTGCATTAGAGGAGCATAATAACAGTTTGCTCCACAAAGAGGCTCTTCGTCTCCAGATGGCCTCCAAAGATAAGATCATTGTTGACAAACCAATTTATGTTAAAGGTTAGCTCTTGTTTATATCTCTTTTTATTGTAGTAGCTGTAGAAATTGAAGGTCTTTCCTAGCTTGTTTGAAACATTTCTTAGTAGCATATGAGCTAACCGCTTTACGTCTTCTTAACCGTGTTTCTTTTTATTTATGTATTATTTATTTATTTATTTATTTATTTTGATTGACTATGGATGGCGGCTGAACGCTGGGAAAAGCCCTAATGTCGAAAACAGCTGGATCAATTGTTGAAGCTGCCTTGAAAAGGGATCCTCATGAACCTGAATTTATACAGTCTCTTCAAGAAGTGGTCCATGCTTTAGAAAGAGTGATCTCGAAAAATTCCAAGTAAGGTCAAATCTGTCACTTCATAAATGCAAGTGTACAAATTTACAACAAGAGGCCGTATGCTTCTTTCTTGCTTCAGTGGTTACTTATGGTTTTGAAATGTTGTAGCTATGCCAGCACCATGGAGCGGTTATTAGAACCTGAGCGTACAATCATTTTTCGAGTTCCTTGGATTGATGATAGGGGTGATACACATATCAACCGTGGATTTCGGGTTCAGTTTAACCAGACTATGGGTCCATGTAGGGGTGGACTTCGTTTTCATCCTAAAATGAACTTGAGCATTGCCAAGTTCCTAAGCTTTGAGCAGGTATTGATGATCTTTTTAACTGTTTTATATTACTTCTTTGAATGTGGGCCCATCAATTTACCCATTGGTACGAGGTGAACTTGATATTGTGAGTTACTTGCATGACCTGGAAAAGTTTCGGACTTTTGATATTCTTTAATGTCTGATGCCTTTTTCCTTTATTTTTCGGTTTTTGTTTTTTTTTTAATAACTTTGGAGTTAAATTTTCAATCATAAAGTTATAATCAGTTGTTGCTGCCAATAGATACGGAAGCCCTATCTATGTATTTTTATTTTTATTTTTAAAAAAGAAGGTAAATAGTAAATTATATTCTCAAAAGACCAATGCACGATTACGTTCACCAAGCATAACATGAACCCAAGCTTTACATCAACCTGATGACCAAATCTCATCCTACACATTAAATCTCAACCTGATGTGTAGGATGGTTTAGATGAATTATGTATAGGCGTGCAATTCTTATTTAGATGAATTATGTATAGGCTTGCTCAAAACCATCCTTCATTTTCCCTTTATTCTGCATTAACCTTTAATGCCATCATTAGTATCCTCAAGGGACATCTTTGTTTGAACTTATACTTAGGCTTCATTTAGTTTACGTCTTGTTATGCACCTGCAAAAGAAATATGTTAATTCTTTCATTGCAAGTGATAATGCTTAAGCTTGTATATGGGGCTGAAAACCCAATATGCATTGCGTACTGCAAACTGACTAGCAAAGATTTTGCTCTGAGCTGTGGTTATTGCCAAATTACGTGGGGGAGTAGTGGATTTCGATTTCTTTCTTTGATCATCTTCCTTAAATCTTATTATTAACCTTCGTGTGATTTACTCACTTCAACAAATAATATGGTGAGCAAAGTCCTAACATTGTTCATGGAAGAGCATTTCTGGGTACATCATAAGTGTAGCGGAGTGGTGCGTTTCTTGATGTACAGCACTTTGACATTAAATCAAACCGTCCTCATATTAGATTCCAAAATGTTGGTGTGCTAGTAATTGCTGCAAGTTGAGAATTTCATGTTTACATATTTCATCTCTGCAGACTTTGAAGAATGCATTGTGTCCATACCGTCTAGGGGGTTCATCTGGTGGATCTGATTTTGATCCCAGCGGGAAAAGTGAGAATGAGGTATTGCCTTCCTCATCCAATGTCACTTGTGATTAGTCTTTTATGGATTTGTAATCTTTATGCGGTCTATATCTGAATGGAGTATGCAGATCATGAGGTTCTGCCATAGTTTTATGAATGAATTATACCGCTATTTGGGTCCTGACAAGGTAAATCTAACAATTTCCCAATTATATATTTGTCTCAACTTCCCCAATTTCCTGTTCTAAGTCAGCTCGTTTTAATCATAGGATCTTCCTTCAGAAGAGATGGGTGTTGGTACCCGAGAAATGGGTTATCTTTATGGGCAATATCGACGTTTGACTGGTCATTCTCAGGCAAGCTCTCTGTTGTCCTGAGATTTGGTGCTTCTTGATTGTTCATGTCTGCTACTAAGTTTTAGGTTTTACTACTGTCGAAGTTTCTCACATCGCGATGGATAATTTGAGTTTTGTGTTTACTTTTGTGTTTCTGGTGGATAATTTAGTAGCGATCCATGCTGGTATTCATTTCAAGTGTATTTTATATGTAAATGTTGGTTTCTCTTTGTGAAATTTCTTCCCTGTCAATATGTTTCTATGAAATATCTCGTGATAGTCACAATGGCATTGGTGTGCTACTCGATATGATTTCATAATTGTGCCGTATGCAGGGAAGTTTTGCCGGGCCCAGAGTAAATTGGTCAGGGACTAGCTTGCGAACGGAGGCTACTGGGTATGGAATGGTGAGAAATTTGAATTTTCTTCTGGATAGCAGTATGATACATATGCACGTAAAGGCCAAATTCAACTTATATTTCTTGTCCATTGTGCAGGTTTTCTTTGCACAACTTATTCTTGCTGACATGAACAAAGAACTTAAAGGATTAAGGTTCCATTCTTAACTTCTATTGTTTCCGTGTTTCCTTGAAAAGCAATTTCTTTCATGGCTTCTTGTGCTGCATCGCGTTCTTTTTTCTTTGTATTTAGTAGAATTACTTTGATAACAGTCCTGTCCTACATCGGCCTTTTTGTGATGTTGACTACGCATTTCTGGTATACATTATTTGCTTGATATCTTTCACAAAATAACATCATTTGACATTAGCCTGTTATATGAATGCTAGCTTTAGCAATAATGTTATTATCCTTAATCCCAGAATAGTTTAAGACTTTAAGTGCTATTATTATTTTGTTTCTTTTTGGGCGAATATCATGTATCTTTTGAACAAAAATATTTGTATACTTAGCTACAGTTTTTACCTGTGTAAGGTTTATGGTCAAAATAATGTACGGAGTGGGTTTACTTGGTCTCGTCCGATTGTTTTTCTGCTCATTTGTAAATTCAAGGATATCGCCCTAAATCTTACTGCAGTTTTTCTTTTGAATTTGACAATGTTGGAAAGGAAGCTGTTTTAGGGAATGACTTGAAGTCATTATAATGCCGATTCTGTAACATTACTAACGTATGAATTTATTCTTGTGCTACTTACTCATCATGTAGCTTCGATGTGATCATACCATGTTTAAATGACAGCTGCCAGATGTTTATTTGGCTTAAATGAGACTTTTATTCTTGATTTCCTTGCCCTTATTCTTCTCAACTTCAGGTGTGTAGTTAGTGGCTCTGGAAAAATTGCAATGCACGTCTTGGAGAAGCTTATAGCTTATGGTGCGCTCCCTATAACTGTATCAGGTGAACTTCAGTCCTGGATGTTGTCACTTTGCTTTTAGATTCCTTCTCTTAAGAAGTCCGTAGAACAGCTGCCCAACAAGCCATTTATACTACTCATAATATCCTTAGGAGGATCCAAGAATTATGAGGGGTTAAATTTTCGAAATTATCTTGTTTTAAAAGCTCTGGTGAAAATCCTAATTGGGTTCCACCGCCTGGGAACACGGATCATTAACCTCTTTTCTTTTGACTAAAAGTCTAAAACTTTTTCATTGAATATAGATGTTCACTCGATAGATTGTCCACTTTACCTCATACTCAGTTACTTTGCAACTTATTATCTTGTGATTGCAAGAATTTGATTGAAGAAATTGATGCCAGTATAGGTCATAATCATATCTGAATGTGGATGGTGCAGATTCCAAGGGTTATTTGGTGGATGAAGATGGATTTGACTTCATGAAAATTTCATTTCTAAGAGAGATCAAAATACAGCAGAGAAGTTTGAGGTTTGTATTGTTGATGAGCTTGATCTGATCGGTAGCCAACTGTCTATCTTAGCCTGGTGGTAGAGTCTCTGAGTGGATCTCTTAGAGGTTCAGGCTTTAAATCCCATCTGGGTTGGGGAGGGAGATTTTCCCCATGTGCATAAATCCCATTGTGGCGGAGTTTTTTTTTTCAGAGTATCCTATCTCTCTATATCTTTATTGATGCATGTATCACACATCCAGGGACTACTCAAAAACGTATGCGCGTTCGAAGTACTATGATCAAGCAAAGCCTTGGGGGGAAAGGTGTGACATTGCATTCCCATGTGCTTCTCAGAATGAGCTGGATCAATCTGATGCAATTAACTTGGTGAACGGTGGCTGTCGTGTAGTTATAGAAGGTTTTGCCATACTGCTTAAAATCTAATAATCTTCCCTGAACAAAAGTTTTTCTTTTTATTGCCATGCCTTCTATTTTGCAAGCTCTCTTATGATATTGGTCAGAGGATATTTCCTGATATTAGTTTATTTTAGGTTCAATCATGCCCTGTAATCCTGAAGCAGTTGATGTTCTCAGAAAAGCAAATGTACTTGTTGCACCTGCTTTGGCTACTGGAGTGGGTGGGGTATGATTCATCTTTTGTGTATGTATATTATTTCCTTTCCTTTAGATAGATCATTGGATGTCAATCTTTTGTAACAAAGTCATCCTACTTGCAATAAAACTTTTAGCTGCTTCTTATCTATCTCTACTCTACTGCACCTGAACCAGGCGTACATTTTCCTCTATAACCATAGGGGTATTTTCTCAGAAAAATTTCAATTACCATAGAGGGGATTTATACAGGCATGCACGTCAAAATTCTTCTTGCTACGTCATATATTAAAAATTGTGTGAAGCGGCCTTACCTTAATAGAAAATAATTCTGCTGGAAGAATATTTTTCCCTTACATCATGTAATAGTTGCTTTTGTCGGATTCTAATGCTTCCAACCTTGTAGTGCAGGTTGTCGCTGGCGAACTTGAACTTCGAGAATGTAATATGAATTGGTCCCCTGAAGAATTTGAGTCTAAACTGCAGGTGACTTCTCTTTTTATGATCGGTTATGTGAGAAATTGCTCTATTTTGGTTATTTTGATCCAATTTTCACTGTGCCCTGAATAATAATACTGACTCTAAACATTCCTTTCTATTACAACGGCAGGAAGCAGTGAAGCAGACTTACCAAAGGGTAGTCAAAGCAGCATCTGATTTTGGGTATCAGAAAGAAAGTCCTGAGTAAGGCCAAATTTCCCATTTTAATAACCACTACCCCAATGAGTCCTTCAAGTTTTCAATGGCTTCAAATATTGAGTCGACGGTGTTTCCTTGTGCAGGGCATTGCTACATGGCGCAGTTATCTCATCATTTCTGGCCATTGCCAGTAGTATGAATGATCAAGGGTGTGTTTAGATGAAATAATTGAAGCTGCATCGATGCTCGGGCACATTCTTAGTAGTACCTCAAAACGCAAGCTGGTTAGGTTGGTTTGCAGCGGAAAGAATACGCAAGAGCGTCCTTGAACCTTGATGGTTAAGCAGGAACGGAGCAAAGGTAGTTTTTGCTGTACTATCTCTGTAACATATTGTAGTGTAAGGTTATCCTCGTGTTTCTGCGAGTGTGTTGTGGTAAGTAGCTTTAGGCGAGGAAGATGGATGTAAACTAGGAGTTTAGCCTAATTAATACAATTTTTCGGAGGAAGACATGTAAATTAGTATTTGTTGAGATGCATAATGGAGGAAGACATGTAAATTAGTATTTGTTGAGAATGCATAATGGTCTCCATGTTTATGGGTTTGACATTGTTGGAAAATCTAGTCTAGTTAAAAATGGTTACCAAATATACTATCTTGCAGTGTAAAACCATGATTATAAAAAGTTCATCTTCATCATCAGAGGTTTCAGAGTCAAATTACCAAATGATGAAGCAAAAAATTCGCAAATTTCCAATCATCTACCAATCAAGTTCATAGAACAAGGCAATAGAAAACACTATACATTCATCGTCTATGAAACCGTAAAACAAAATACCAAGATAAATCATAGATGCACAATAAATCATTGATGATTTAGAAGCAGCAGTAGAAGTACTGATTATTCATATAATTAAAATGTACTCGAAGGGGTGAATACAAACACAATTTGCAGGATCATATATCAGATCAATAGTGCATGCATATAACTCAAAAGTCATTAGTTGCTTAACCCCAAACAAATTCTTATTAAAATCTTTCCACCGCTCAGCAGCTCACAATACAGTTAATAAATCATCCACGATTCTTGAGTTCCGCGAGACGGCGGGAGAGATCATCCTCATCGACTTCTCCTCACTGTTTTTGGTGGGAATAGCGTGAGCAGCCGGCTGAGGAAGACCAGCGGAAACCTCCAGACCATAATCATCGGCGACCTGTTGCATCAACGTGTTGACTTCACCCTCCGGCGTGGACAGCGACGTGCTCCCGGCCATAGAGCCCTCCATAAACTCAGCCTGGACTTCCATGTTGACAAACTGGCGCTCGAATTGATCCATGGTTTCGGACATCTTCTGGAGGTTGCCGGTGGCGAGGGAGGAGTCGAGGGATTTGACGATGCGGGACATGGACTTGCTGATGGTGGTCATCTTGGCCTGAGTATCGAGCCTCGCCACCAGGCGGAGGTAATTCATCTGCTGGCTGCGCTTCCGGATGGCGTTCTCGGCGTAGATTCTGGCGCCGTCCATGTTCCCTTTCTCGATGGCTTTCTTCACCTTGAGTTTCTCCGCCTTCTCGTCCTTGTCGCACTTCTTGGCTTGCCGGTTCAAGCTCTTGGCCGTGAATTTGAGTTCCATGATCTGGTTCATCAACTTGTCAGCGTTCCCCTCCTCCTCCTCCTCCTCCTTCACGATCAGATCAAATTAGAACCCATCTTCCCAAAAACCCAAAAACGTAAAAAATGATAAATTCAAAGTTATGCGTAGTATCATGCTATAACCCTCCCAAACAATTGACTAGAACCCAAAATTCAAAGTTAAACTTCGACAGCATAAAATTTAACAATCCGTAAAGATGGGTGGAAGAGGTTTCTGCCGAAAGAATATAAAGAGAATTTTCTCTCGTAAAATCTTTGTCAATAATTCTCTCTTTTTATTAATTGATATTGATTTGATCATAACTGTGTGTTTTTGTTTTAGGATCTCTATGAGTAAAAGGCATCAAAATCACAGATTTAGCATCCAAGGTATGCTTCGGTGGTTTGTGATTGTTCAATTTATCTTCTTGCTCCGTTGATGTAGTCCGCTTTTTTTTTTTTTCATTTCATTTTTTTGGTTTATTTTTCGGTGATTTCATTCACATAAATTTTCAGGCAATGTCTACATGTAGATTCATTTTCTTTTTCTATAACTCAACATACTTGAGTTAAAGTATGTTTGTAGGTCTCATCGGCCCCTTATGATTAATTTCTAGGTTTTCATCTTTGCACAAATGCATTGTATACTCTTTGGTTTATTGATAACTCTTGGTACTGCTTTTTTGTGATTATTTTTATAGGGATGAACCTGTAGACATACCGGCCTATGTAGATGTTTAGACTTTCTCTATCGATCGGCCTCAAATTAACGCTGCTAAGAGTTAAGACAGGAGATTGTAATGATTTTTTCCCTTGTATATAAATTTGACATAAACATTTTCCGAATTTGGGATTTTCATATGTCAAATTGAGAGGATTGAAGATATTTCAAGAACGGGACGTTTTTTTTTTTTTTGGAACTTTCAATTTTCAGTTATTGTTTCCATAATGAAATTTAAAAATACGTTTCCATGTACTCTCTCCATTCTAAAATAAGTGTCGTTTTAGCAAAATGGAGAAGTTTTAAAATAAGTGTCGTTTTCGAATTCCAATGCATTTTTTCTCAAAAATTTCCAAACATACCCTCAAAAGAAATAATATTATTGGTGAGCATTTATTTTAATGGGGTTGGTTGAGGATATTCTAGTAATTTAGCTACCATATTTAATATTTTCTTAAACTGTGTGAAAATTCTAGAACGACACTTATTTTGGAAGGGAGAGAGTAAATGATATAATTATACTAATAGTCATACTATCATGCAATGACAAAAAATAGTATAACCTAAAAGAAATCTTAAATTATTTTCAAATCAACAAAAGCATAACCGAAAAATGTATAATATAGTTATTGTCAACAAATCAACTACCGTAATTTCCTGATTTTTTTAAAAAGGAATATATATGCTTATATCAGAATATTTAAAGGAAAACAAATCAGTTCTAACCCTAAACAATCTCAATTACTTTCACAATTGCCTTCTCTCTCTATTCCTCTTTTTTTTTTTTCTAATAGATCGCGTTGCAATCTTAATTTGTATGCTTTTTTAAGAATTACAAATTTATACATTTGATGTATTTTTTTAATATTTTATAAACAGTTCATAAACTTGGAAAATTATAGGAGACTAAATATACATATTGAATGAGGATTTAAAATCTCATGTTCTTGCCGGAGAATGGGGAAGGAAATCAGGAATTTGATTATTTAGCAGAAAAATTTTTTTTCTTAAAAATAATAAATAAAATTTGGGCTCGGTGAAAGCTAGAAGATGAAGAGAGTCACTTAGATTGGAAGATTTTGTAATATATTAAAGTAATTCAAAATGGAATGAACTTAATCTTTCTTTAATTTGGGTCAGTGACGTCATTAAAATGTTTCCAAAGTTCTAACTTTAATCCAAAGTTTATCTTTCTCAAATTCTGTTTTTCTTAACTTAAAGTAATTTTTATTAATTCCTAATTAATTTTCTTACCATGGTGAATGAGGATATTTTAGTATAAATTAAAAATAAAATAAAAATGAGGGTGGTATTGTTGAGTTTTTGGAAAATTACCTCAAATAATATCATTTTGGTGGGTTTTAAAATAATTTTTAATAAATGTATATGAATTAACCCCGCACATCGTGTGGCTTTAACATCTAGTATCCTATTAAAACAATAGTCCAAGAAAAAAAAAAAGCTTATGTGTTGCGCTCTCATGCATCCGTTTCCCGCCCAACCAAAACGACGTCGTTTTGTAAAACTAATTTTCCTCCTACCTAATTATACTGAAACTTTCCATCTCTTTATAAGAAAAAAAAATATGATTGACTTTTCTATTGATTGTCAGGAAATTAATGAAATATTTGACCAAATCAAAAATATAAAACAATCAGAATCATACCATTAATATGCATTAATTCTGAATGATCTCTTAATCAACAATGAAGTTAGTTTACTGAAAGAAATCATTTATC
This sequence comes from Oldenlandia corymbosa var. corymbosa, assembly GCA_949775105.1. NCBI lineage: Eukaryota > Viridiplantae > Streptophyta > Magnoliopsida > Gentianales > Rubiaceae > Oldenlandia > Oldenlandia corymbosa. The sequence continues at coordinate 26,361,392 of OX459124.1, forward strand.
TGTAAAAATCAGCTCATTTTATTTTCAAATAGAGAAATTTTAATTATGTGTGTTCAATTAAATATTTTATTTTTCAAAAAAAAAAAAACTGGTGCCGTATATGATAAAAAAAATGTTGAAATTTCACGGGTAAATTTACAAAAAAAAAAACAAAACAAATGAAATATATTTTTTACATTCAAATTGAATCACTCTAATGCCAATTATTCTTTTTAAAAAAAAATTGAAATTTTGCAAGTGAAATGACGAGAAAATCCAAATAAGCCATTCTTCTTATATTGAAAATCAATCATTGTAATATCCATCTTATTAAAAACATGTTAAAATCTAACGGATAAAACTACAAAAAAAATTCAAAAGAAATATTTTTATTATATTTAATCTCAAAGTGTCTGAATTTATATTTTTGTAGAAAAAAGTGTCTGAATTTATATTTCATCAAAAGAAAGTATCTTAATCAGAGGTGATCCATAGTATTTTCTTCTCCTTGAAGATGAATCTGGCCAAGATTACTAAAATGAAGAATACTTGTAAGAACAGGCAATGGTGTGAGCTGATGAATATTTGCCCCAAATTCAATTGAACAGATTAGATTTTGGTTTTCTATGCGGTGATCTTATTTTGTACTGATTAATATTTGTAGCAAACAAGTATCCTAGCTGTAGTGAATTTTGGAGAAATATTGCGATTGTACCTATAATCATTACTCAATGGAATGAAACTCAACTTTCATCCAATTTTTTTTTAATTATAAATAATAATACTAATACCACTTAATTTTCACACTTTTTTTTTATCTCATTTTTTATTTTTCACTTATTATTTGTATTATCCGTTTTTCTTTATATTTTATTTTATAATCAACCATTAATAGAGTACATTGTATTTTGTTCACAACTAATAATTATTTTAATATATTGCGTGCAACACATGGGAGTGAATCCAGTGTTGCACGGGAGAGAACCTAGTATTTTGTTATATGGGTTGTTAGGCTTAGGTAGTTTCAAAAGATCAGAAATTGTGTAGTGAATCCACGTGGTTTTTTTGCTTATGAAATGTTAATGACCATTTTCAAAAGAAACATTAAATATACATCATTGTAAAAAAATAAAATAAGAAAACAATTTCACGACCTTTTAAAAATTCTCAGCTATTTTTTTTCTTTTTTTTTTGATGAAAAGGTTAACTTGTATTAAACTTCAACAACCCAGAAACAATTTACAAACAGAATCGGCAACCAGACAACTATTACATCATTTTGAATACAAACTAACTACTATCATAACACAATTTCCAGTCTCTCAAAGTAGACTCTATCTACCTATCTAATTTTCTTACAGCAAGCATTAAACCTCCACTTCACTTCCTGTTTGATCTCTTTAATTAGCAAATCAACTGGTAAGCAAGTTTTGCCGTGCATTACTTCATTCCTCATCTTCCAACTATGGTAAACAGCAGCTGCCAAACCTCTGCTTACATCTACTTTGGCGCCAAAGTTTCAACAGTCTAGTCCTCCATAAAGCTAAACATTATGGCACCTTCCTACACTTTATCCAGCTAGTCAACTCTGTTAATACCTACTTAGAGTAGCTGCACTGAAACATCAAGTGATCTAGGCTCTCCTCAGCAGAACTACAAAAACCACATTGCACCTATTGAATAATGATATTCAATTTGAGCATCCTGTCAGCAGTAAGCAATCTTCTCCTCATAGCCAGCTACAGTATGAAACTATGTTTAGGAACATTATACAGGTTCCATATTATGGGAGCTTCAACCATTTTCTGAGCAGCACCTCGTAGCCAGGCATAACCTGACTTAAATGTATAGCATCCATTCTTCTCAGCCAGCCATTTACCTTGACAGAAACCTTCTTTCAGTTTATCTCAAGTTTTCAACACTTTCTGCCAATGCCAACATGAACCCTTGGGTGGCTGATACTCCCAAAAGTCTTTTCCTTTGATGTAGTACTCATGGCACCACTTAACCCAAAGGTTGTCTTTTTTCGTTGCCAAATCCCAAACTTGTTTTCCCAAGGCTGCCTGATTCCATACCATTGATTCCTGAATGTTCAAACCTCCAAACTTTTTTGGCCTGCAGATTTCATCCCAAGCCACTAAGGCATAGACTCGTCCATTCTCCTTCCTTCCCCACAAAAAACTCTCTGAAAACCCTTATTACCTGAGTGATAGTTTTCTTTGGAATGATGAAAATAGTTGCCCAGTAAGTTTGCAATGACAAGAAAACAGAGTTTATTAACACCACCCTCCCAGCATAAGATAAATGCCGCGTCGACCAGCATTTGATCCTAGAGTGATCTTATCTACAAGGTGTTGACAGTCTAATGCATTCCACTTAACAGGGGATAATGGGACACCCAAATACTTCATTGGAAAGTCCCCCATACTGAAGCCTGTTATTTTCTGAATTTCCTCTCTTGTACTATCATCAGTTCCACCCCAATATATATGCGACTTACTCAAATTAGCATGCAGATCAGAAGTTGCAGTAAATTCATAAAGTACAAGCTTTACTCTACCAACTGTTGCTTTATTAGCTCTACAAAGAATAATCAAGTCGTCTGCGAAGCTGAGATTAGTAAGTTGTACCTTTTTACATTTAGGGTGGAATCAGAAACCTCCCTTCTCTATCTCAGCTTTAAACAGTCTACTCGAATACTTCATGCAAAGCACAAAAAGTAGAGGGGAAACAAGGTCTCCTTGCCGGATTCCTCGTTTTGCTATTTCAGTTTCCTCCCGTTATTTAAATTTTGGTTTCATTACTTTTGTTTGTTTTGCTTGTATTGAAGGTGGAAACAACGGATCCGATGGAGGATACCCTTTACTTTCTGGTGAAAAGAGACGAAGGTTAGTTGTTTTTTTTTTCTCTCCTTTTCTCCCCCTTTTATGCAATTATTATTATTATTATTATTATTATTATTATTATTATTATTATTATTATCATCGCCTATATTTTATCTTTGGAAATAGTTTTCATTTGGGGTATCCTTTTCTGTTTTTCCTTGGTGGTGGTGTTTTTTATGCAGGATCTTTACTCTCAGTATGAAAAGGGAACCACAACAGTGGCTTTCATTTATAACCAAGAAAATGATGTTATGGTAACACTTGATCATTCCAAGAGATCAAAGAAGAAATTAGGACATGATTCCCTTCCAAAGAACTTTGTTATACTCCACTCACACCTGATTGCGACTTTCTCTGGTGGTTGCGCACGTTCACGCAAGATTTTGCGGAGACATCTCCCCAGGAAGGTACTGTGAAGAAATGGTTTTAGTGCAAATAATAGTTGATTTTGACACGACATGACATTTTGTTAGGAATAGAGAGCAACCACTGTGTATCAAACATTCATCCCAAAGTTAGTTTTGATCAATTGGTTACATTTTGTGAATTGTGATGAATAGAGCAAATTTTTCCACATGGATTTGAAGCTGATTAAAACTAAAGTTTTCCTTTCCTATAAAGTTTTGATTGTTGTAATTCATGTGGGACATTGTTTGTGTTTTAGTGCGTCCAATATGAACGCGAAATGGGGAGAAAACTCTCTGCTTCTGGAGCATCCAAGTGGCTGGCTGAGCTTTTGTCGCAGAAACCTGACAGCAATGACCGTTTCTCACTTGGAATACTAATTGCTGGGTGGGATTCTGAATTGGTAAGAATTAGAATTTCTCCCCTGTTTGGTTTTTCCCTATGACTCTTTGAATTTGGTCATGATTTGTCTTTCCGTAGGGAGCTGCCCTGTTTAAGTTGAATGGTAAAGGGGAATTCGAGGAATCCTCAATGGCTGGAACTGGATATGGTGGTGGTTCCTGTTTTGGATTTGATCGCAAGTATGTCTCTTCTCCCTACTTTGAGTTGTAAGGCATAAACATGCATCGATCAGACACGCTTTATTTAAATTGCTTTAACTTTTCTTTTGAGTTCTATTTTTATTCAGATCATGTGTTGCCCCTGATTTCTTTACTCTTTTAAGAATAACTTTTTTTTCCCCTTCTCTGGGTTTTCTGTAGTCCTTCTCGCTTTACGTCCATAGATGAAGCTAAAGATTTTGCCAAAAATACTCTTTCTTTTATTGCAAATTGCGTGCCGGAGAGTGTTGGACTTGTCAGTGGTAAGTTTGTAATCCCTAAATCTACTTGTTTTGCCAAATCTGCCACTTTCATTGTTACACTCCCCCTCCCTCCGTTGCTGATGAGTGTCTTTTTCTTTTCCTGTATGGAAGTCTTCAATGTTGGCTGTAGAGGGGTGAAACAAGTTGTCTCGGATGACAGCATAGCTGATTATCTAAAGGAGCGCTACAGAAAATCTGGGCGGGAGTGGAAAGACGAGCGTCAGCTCAACAGTTCTATGGTTCGAGAGAGAAAAGCCTGCAGAAGGGCAGAAGAGGCAGCGGAGGCTAGGAGAAAGTTCCCGACAGCTGAAGAGATTAGGAGAGTCAAAGAGGCTGAACAGGTTGTGCTTCGAGAGTGGAGCACGCAGAAAAAGCATTAGAGGAGTTTCTCATGGAGGCTCCAAATGGAGCTTTGTGGGTGAGGTTTGAACATGCAGAGTTTGCTCGGGCGCAAGCTTTGATTAGGTTACAAGAGGCAAGAGAGGCTTGGGTTTCAATACTTTCAGAAGATTCAGGCGAAGATATTTAATGATTTTCAATGGAAAGAGCCGTAGCTTTAACAATGCCTGCACTTGTTAAAATTTGCTGCTGATATAAGCTGAAGACCGATCTTATGCCCCCTTTTGAGTGTGTCTAGTATTGATAGGCCAATCTATTTATATATGTGCTTTGGTTTGGTAGGACAAGTTTTCAAAAGGGTGTTTAGGCGTTTTATAAGAATAGAAGGTGGCATCTTTTTTCTAATCAATGTCTTTTTCAGAAGTGACACCAGGCAAAAAACATGCAACTCTTTTATTGGCAAAATTTGGGATGAAAATTTCCCTTTTAAAAAAAAACATTACTAGATTAAAAAGTAACATATATCACAAAATGTTAGTGATCAATTTTATATACTGGAGTGGGTTACATCCCAGTTAAAAGCCATAAATACAACTCTCACGAGTTCCTTTAGCCACCAAAGATGCCACTGGAATCGGTTACTTCCCAGCTTGAACTCTTCACCATATCAGATACGTCAGTGAGTATAATATTTGTTCTCCCTATTTACAGCGCATCGTTTCCTATTGTGAACCTTTGTATCTCCAAGAATGCATACGTGACGGCTTAGAAAATATTGTAAGTAATCACATAATATAACGCCTATATAACATCATCCAAAAAAAAAATTTTAAAAAAAACACTCAAATTTCAAGCTTCTTTAGCAATGCCTGTATCATGAACTCATGATATAATAACAAAAGAAAAAAAGAGAATCTGTACAAAGCAGGGTATGAGGGGGTACAATTTATACCTAAACTACTACAGCTGCGAAGGGGGAGCCTAAGATACAACAAAATTGTCACCGAAGGGGATAAATACATCACAAAATTGCTATCGAGATTGAGAAAACTAATCAAACTATACATACAGTCAAACTCAAGACTGAATAATCTACATTCCCGCCCTTTTTCTTAGGGCTTCAAAACCTATCAAAATGCATTAGTCAATTGCGAATTTGAGATCACATCTACAAATAACTTTCAGATCAGTTATATTAGCCCTGCGTCATAGTTGTTGATGCCAAGGCTGCGCAACACCAAACTTCACCCTCTACTGGCTGCTATCTGTGTATTTCTCCTCTTCTCTACACAGCAAATCCCCAAGCCACGTCTTAAATCCTACAACCACTATAAATTATATCTACAGAAAAACGTCTCAGGCTCCTCAACTATAAGCGAAAAGAGAGACTCCAGAAAAATGTTGTCAACCGAACAAGAGCCTTCAATCCCTCAAGTCTTTCAAGTATGGAGAGGCATATTCATGAATCATCAGCTTCAGATGCTGCATAAGAAACAAAATCACCAATGTCAATGTTGTAAAGAGTAGGAAAGTAGAAGTGAGAATGGTGACTCAAATCATGGGAAATTGATCACCTTTAATTCTTCATGAAGCACAAGGAATGTTTTCTTCAGGCGTTTAACTCTCTGTCATTTTGGTCAAAGTTAGTTACGAAAAGCAATTTAAACAGATGAAAGGGGGAAAAAACAATGAAAACAACTGACATAGGTGATCTCAAGCACAGTAGTTATTAACTTTTATAAGTGCAGTTCATTCAATAATGATAAATGGATCTACATATGTCAAAACACCTCCATGGAGAGGCCTTTTTTGTTTGAGACAACAATCCCACATAATGAGATAAAGGCTTATTCTGTGAATTGAGATACACTTAAAAAACTTAATAATAATACCTCTCCACAACGACGATATGATTCCCTGATTTGCCGCTCAACAGCATAGTATCTCTCCATATCTTTCCCTTTCGAAGCCATTAGATCGTTTTCATACTTGACAAACTCTTCTCTGAGGGGAAAAAATAAATAAATAAATAAAAGAAGGAAAGAAAATCTTTATAAGAAAAGGAAAAAGTTGTAAACATCAAGAGCTCATGTTATATCATGTGGATGCTAATTGTACCTGTGGGCCTCCAAAGTTTTGTTCAGAGATGCATAAACAGGATACTTCTCTTGAAACTCATCCACATATTCTTGATACCTGTGAGCGGGAAAAATTGAAATTGCATCACAACATTATTAAAAGAAATCACATTGAAAAAAGCTTGCAGCTCAATGAAAAACAACAGCAAACAAGCCTGCTAATGTCGACACTTACTGAGAGTGATCTTTTATTGGTCCTTTAAACTCTGGTTCGTCTTTTTCATATTTAGAATAAGGGCAACTATTCTCATCTGAAGAAGATTCTATCCTCCTCTGAGAACCATCACTGCTCCCCGTTAAAGAAAAATCCTTTTGCTTATCGTTCAAGTCAGGAATTGCATTGGATGTCTGCCTTCTGCTGTCTTTCCTGGATGCAGCCGCTAGTTGTCTTGTTTCATGTTCTTGTGATATAGTAGGCAATCCTTTACCAGGAAAACTTCCATTAGCTTCTGGGGTGGCATCCACGCATGTTCCCGCATCACCACGTCGATTCCTGCCACTAGATTCCACTGCTTTATTTGGCTTGGTTACATTATCAACATAATCATTTCTTGACTGGAACCGTGGATGTTGATTTTGCATACCCCTGGGCTGATGTTTTGAATTTTCTCCACCAACATGTTCTGATATTCCTCTCTTCGGCACCCCATCCATATTTACATTCGGTGAACTCTTACTCCCCAATCTTGCTTTACTTGAATCTGGTTTCCAGTTCTCAGATTGCTTGAAGGAGTTTTTCCTGTTGAGTTGCTTACCCAGTCCTGATTGTTCCTCCGGTAAAGATTCACGTAATTCACCCAACTCCAAATCTGAGAGTTCTCTTTGAAGTACATTTGGTCGCTCATTCACAGCAGATCTCTCCCTAAAACTTAAATTCTCATCCCTCGGAGAATTCAAAATTGATCCAACATCTTTTGAATTGCCAAATGCTTCGTGCTTCCGGTGTTGGGTGTCAGCTGGAGTCATCTGTTTCTCTAGAAAATCTTCCTTGGAGACTTTGGCGAGTCCCTTGTGGCCACTAGAAGCATAAACATCAGGCATTTCTCTGTTGAGTTTATCCTTCTGAAATGATAAGCCATCAGTTGCTTGGTGCAATTTATCAATCTGCTTAGAACCGCGTCCTATGTTCTCGGAATGTTTACCTTGCCTTTCTGCTGGAATAGAAGTTTTTATGCGCGAACTGGAATCAATTGATTTTTGAATAGGGTGCTGCGAATCTGACATCGATTTCCCCAAACTTGTTTGGTCATAACTTTTGTGTGATCCAGACCTCGAATTAATCTCCTTCCTTGATCTGTTAGCCACTTGATTATTGGGCCCCGTTGTAAGGTCTTCAAAAGGCCTATTAGGAGAAGCATTCTGATGGGATGCCTGAAAAGCAGCTGCTCTAGATCCAGAAACCGGAAGTTGCTGTGAATTCCCAGACTTCAATTTCTTACCACGGTCTGGCTTATCCTCTAGTTTTTCTTCTAAAGCCCTCTTATATTTGCCTCTAGATGACTTCTCAGAGCTGTCCGAGTGCCCATGCCTAACTCCGTCTTTTGAATCATTGCCTGATTCTCCATAATTCTTTACTATGAATTCATGTTTTTCATGATCCGAGTACGAAGGAGGAGCAGTCTTGTCAACAGCCTTATGACCTTCTGGATTACGAACTGAATCACTGGGAGCAGCCATTCCCCCAACAGGTTGATCTTCTGGGAAATCTCTTTCTATTTCAATCAAATCAGAGACATGACCATCTTGCTTTTCCTCACTCAACATACTAGCATGCTCACCATCCAAATTCCCCCAAAGAGTCCCAATCATAGTAGTCTCTAACTGATGTTTTACCTGTTTGTCATCATCACTCGTCATGATGTCCACATCCTCATCAGATGGCTCCTTGCTTTTAGTAGAGGCATCATCACTATCACTATCACTGCTACTCCCAGTCCCACTTCCCCCTGCACTTCTACTTCGACTCCTACTATGTGTTTCACTGTCACTTCCACTGTCACTGCTTTCACTTTCACTATCACTATCACTGCCACTATCACTGGAGCTACCTACAGGCCCTTCACTATTATCGGATACTTTTTTCTCACCAAAAAGATCAGCTACCTGATGCGAAACATCAACTCTTTCCACCAAATTATTAGCTTCTTCAAATTTATTAGCTGGTTCTGGACGTTCTAGTTCATTGGGTTCAGAACTCAGGGAAAATATATTGTCTAGAGCAGAATGTCGGCCATCTTGAACAGGTGACAAATGATGGTTATCTTCTGGCGAACTGGAGAAGTAAAGAACATAAGAACAAACAAAATAAAAATGCCGGACACAACTGAATGCACCACCAAATATTTAAAACATATTTAGCTCTGGAACCAGTTATAGACTTTCAACCACAAGATTTTCCTAGAATATATCCTTAGATATGCTTGTACAAACAGATTTTATCCTGATACTGGTTAATGCATTTATCCTTATACCCTAACTTCGTGCATTATAGATTTATATAATAGTAAAGAGAGCTGGGCATTAAAGTTGCATCATGATGTGAAAAAAACAAACAATATATGTCAGAGATAAAACAACAAATTTAAACATCTGCATATTTAGTACTTACCTTTGACTCTCAGACACCGGTGGTTTCTTGGAGCCCTCTATCTCAATCCCCGGTTTTAGGACATAATTGCCTGGAGCTTGATACGTAGCAATCTTGCACATATTCACAAAGGTAAGATCTTGTGTATAAATCTCGAAACTTTTGCGTGAAATTTTTTTTTTTTCAAAAAAAAAAAACCTTACTTTTTTCAGAATGGGCTCAATTTGCTTCACCGAATTGGGAATTGCATCTCCAATAGCTTTCTCTAAAGCCTAAAACGGACAGGAAGAGATAAATATAAGAAACAAATGGATATAGAACGCCATTTTTTTAAATTGAAGGGGGAAAAAAGGCCATTTACCATGCCCAAAATATTATTGTTGAAGACAACCTTTACCAAAAATGATTAATAAATAACAAAAGAGCAAAAAAAAAAAAAAAACTAACCCTTTATCCCACTATCACTCAATAACAAAGAAAACGTAGAAGTAAATAGCCAACTGCAATATACTGCAAAATGAATACGGAGACGACTCTAAATGCGTTGGGGATTGTGCCTTTGCAAGGAGTATCTGGGAGGTGTTACTTCCTCATGATCATCACCAGGACTTCTTCACCCTACCGTTAAAAGAGTGGATCACAACGAATGTGGCTGCTACAGGAAACCAAAATTCTTGGAAGATAAAGTTTGGGGTTGCTTGTTGGCTAATTTGGTCATGGAGGAACAACAGAATCTTTAATGGAGAGTTAATGGACACAATGGTGGCTGTGCGTATGATTTTGAGTAAAACAGAGGAGATCTCTCATAGTCAAGACATTTTGGCCCGACAGAAGGTGGGATTACACCGACCATTAGGGGAAAATTGGGTACCACCACCAGCTTCATGGATGAAAGTTAACTGTGATGGTGCCTTCTGTTGGGAAACAAACATTGGTGCTGCTGCGGGAGTATTCAAGAACGATAAAGGCAAGTTTGTCAAGGGGTTCTACAGTAATCTGGGCAGGTCCTCTGTGGGTTCCGCCGAAACTGCAGCTATCCGACTAAGCTTGGAGGCTGCAAAACAACAAGGATTTAACAAAATCCTTATCCAATCAGACTCCCAAATAGCTGTCAACCTATGCTCGACACTAAGTGGAGTCACAACCTTGGACTTGGATCCAGATCTTCGTCGCATCCAAGAGCTTTTGAAGGACAATTGGAGTGTGCAAATAGTGCATACTACTAGAGATAATAACCTGTGTGCTGACACTCTAGCGAAAGAGGCGTTGGGTAAAAATGAGGGCCTATATTTTTTTGATATTGCCCCAAATTGTATATCTTTAATCTTAGAACATGATAACGTAGGTTTATGTATGCCTTTTGATCAAGGGGTTCAAGGCCGCTAGCCTTAAGCAGTAATATAATATAGTTTGCTTTTCGACCAAAAAAAAAAAAAAAAAAGATGTAAGTAAAGCAAACCTTAAGGCTCTTTGCTTTAGAAGGATTTTCCCCAAGTAGAGAAATCAGCATGCTCCGCAGATCTCCCATTTGAGCCCCTTTCAATGCTTTTTGGCCTAGTTTTCCCCTGCCAGCATTAGAAATTGCCCTGGCAGTAGCATCTTTCTCTGAGCCGACAGTTCTATTCATAGGTAGGGTAGACACTGTATCTTCAAATTCCGTGTGCCCTTTCATAGCACCAACAGGAGAACCCGGTGCAAGTGATTGCTCGGGTGGAGAAGACGGAGATAAAGCTGGAGGTCTTCCCTTTGAAGGTGGTGTTGTAGTCAAACCAGATCTTTGGACAGACTTCGGCGGGCCTCCTATAACAAATGAGAGATTAAAAAGTAAGACAGTAAATCAAAAATCTCAAAGGCGGTTTCCTTGCATGCAACACCAGAATTCAATCATCCTATTACCTGGAGGTGGTTCAGCTTTCCGCTTCTTGAAAGGAGCTCCTTTCATCCTCCACGAAGAAGTACCTGAAAGAAGTAATTTAAAAAGCCAATGAATAAGAATAAAGACCGCTGCAAATGTAGATATAAAACTTAAGCATTTGTTTGTACGAGTGTATTAGTAGAGACCTACGAAGCCTAAGATGAACAGTCCAGCAACATTTAGGAATGGGAAAAGACAACCTCCTCTAAGGCCTTCTATAAGCTCTCAAAGGAATTCCCCCCACCCCCCATCAACAACAAAATGAAGCCTGTGGTTCGTACTGGGGAAAATAAGGTAATCCTTTTCTACCTCCAAGCTATAGCAACATCCAATTTGGCCAACATTATATCCTTTTCTCTTTTAGTTGTGCACCCAAAACTATACTTGCAACAATCGTACCTTTAATAATCAGATCAGCTTAATGTATCATTCTCATTCAAAAAAAATCATAGTTCATTAACATAGGGACAGAAAAAGTGACATATACGGCACACGCTCAGCTAAGATTGGTCAAGCTTAACACATTTCCTAGGGAATTCTTCAAGTAATCTTATTTGGTTATAGTTGGAAAGAAAGTGCAAGCCTAAACCAGAGAGACTGCACCTCAAAGCTCCAAGTTTGGCTACACATTATAAAAAAATAAACACCACACCTGATAATCGATAAAGAAATGAGAAACCAAACTATTTTAGGTAGTCATACTAGATAGAAAGGAAAAATATTGAACTGAGTAAATAACACCATTAGACCGACTATTTTCCTTTCCATTTTTACCTTTTTTAATGAAAATTTTATACCATTTGTAAGATGCATTCTCACTGTACATTATCTTAACTGATTGCAATAGTAAGGAGTAAAGTAATTTGTTATGAAGCATGAAACCTCACTTACTTTCAGCAGCTACCATTGCCTTCACATTATTCTTCATTAAAGGATTTCCATGATCAAGTACAATTGCTCTGCCACCAAGGTATAAGGAAAATTATAAGCAGATATACAATAAAGTAGAAAATTCATCAACATAAAAAATAAGAGATAAAAATAGCATACTTGCGAGACTTCAGCTTGCGCTCAGCTTCCTCTGAACGCATTTTCACGTGATTTTGAGTTGATTCATCCAAAACACGCTGCACATTCAGCTTTCGCCAAGCAGATCCTGATTCTACAAGTAAACCATTTCCATCATCACCACTTCGACGCTCTTCATATATGTCACAAAGGTCCCCTGTCTCTCGTGACCATGTAAATCTAAAGTCCTTACCACCCACACTAATAACCTGACGAAGGAAATGAACTGCTTGGATCAAGAATTTATAATCGAAAACAAGAGTCAACATAAAGCCTGTATTCCACAATGTGGGGTCGGCTATAAATGCAACGGTTGCATTACATCCAAACTTTCATAATTCGATATTACTTAAAATTATGAAGGGGTCATATAAACCAAAATAATTCCTTGTCTTATACAGAAACTGAAATTAATAGTTTGGTAGAGTGGGCCAATAGTAATAAAACTTTTCAGTATATGGAAATACCATGGTGGTGTGGATGGTTGCTGGAATTGAAATGTTAATGGACAAAATTTTGCTGGAAGGCCCATGCCACCAAAAAAAGAGAAAAAAAAAAAAAGGAAAGGAAAAGACCCTTAAGAGGTAAGAGGTAATTGATCAACAGAATGTCATTTATCAAGAAGAGATTCTTGTCTATCTTCAATTAAGCACAGTGTTAATACCTTCTTGTGTATCAAAAAAATTTTAAACCTCAAGTTCTGTACCATTCATGCTCAATTTCAATTTAATAGCAGCGGTACACTGAGGCCTTATCTATCGTCTAATAGAGATCAGACCGTAAATCAGCATATGAAAGATCAGCGACATACAGTATTTACCAAGTAATTTAAGTGGCCTCCAACTACAACTTTGATATACCACAACGAGAATCAAACTCTACCATTTATGGCAGGCAATACAAGTTACAAGTTCTAATCCACGCCAAAACTAACAGAATAATACAGTAGAATTTCATTAAGAAGCATCCAGCCATTCTTCCCCAGTATTGTAATTGGATTTACACTTCCTATTGAATTGCACAAAGCTGAAGAGATTTCTTGTATACAAGCCGAATAATCATACACGTGTAACAATATCTAACAATATATATTTTATTTTGTTTGGTTAAAACAACATCTTACAATATCACCATCAAGGACTACATGTGTCTTAATTTGGACAATGGGTTAAACTAAAACACCCTCAGTGACTTTTGTTTATTATAAATGTAATGCTGGAACCACAGAACTTCATCACCTCAATTCTCTATCAATTGTCATTGAGCTTCACCCAAATCCATAAAACTTTATATCTACTACACTATAAAAACACGTTGCAGACATGGTCAAATATAAATTTCGCCAATCTTTCACGGACAAAATGCAAGTGCAAACCTATTTGGATATTGGAAGTATAAAAAGAGTTACACATATAGCCAACTCTTAAATGAGTCCGCGATAATGTTTCATTAGCAGCGCTTCCTTTCTTCCTTTTATTGTTTGGAAGAAAATCGCTGGTTTCCTTTATAATTCATCAAAAGTGAAAATGCAAACCTTAAAGAGATGCAATCTCTCTATTTACCAATCACTGAATTTTACTACAAAGTAAAGTACAGGCAAACTAAAACCCCCACAACACCAACCCTAGAACCCTATTAGAATAACCTCTTACTCCCGATGCAACAGTTATAACAATGCAATGAAATTAAATAAGATTCAAAAAGCAAAGCATACAAAACTCAACAGAATTCAACCAGCAAAACTCACATTTCCAGACGAATTATTGGCATTGGCGTCAAATTTGATCCTAGCCCTACTTCCTTGGGACTCCACGCGCTTGATCTCCTCTACTAAGTCTGGCGCGAGCCGAATAATCATGGCAAAATTCAACGGGTCCTCGGTGACAAGGCGGAAAGACTCCTCCGTGGCAGCAGATGAGGCGGCTGTGGTGGCGGAGCCAGAACCAACCCGGTTCCTTTGAGCAGCTCCACCACCGCCCATGGAGAGCCGCCCACCAGAGATAGGGGCAGAAGCCGCGGCACCGGCGGAGGATGGGCGGTGGAGGGGCGGGGTGTGGAAAGTGGAGTGAATGTTACGCTTGTTGCCACCACCGGCGCCCCGACCGGCTCCGCCGCCCCGGCCGAGCTTCCCGGAGCCGCCGTACATTATTTTATTTTTCTTTTTTTTCCGAGTTGTAAATGTTAGCCCTCAGGGTCTTACCAATAGTTCTGTGCTATTACTGCAATTCAATCGCGGGGTCGCGGCAGGATGCAGGGGTAACCGGTGTAAATTATTATTTTTATGCTAATTTTTTGCCCCTTTTTTTTTCCTTTTCCCTCTATAATTTTTCTCTATTTTACTCACTTCAGTCCGTCCTTAATATAAGGCATTTTGATTTCTCTCAAGTTTAACCTAATATACATTTTTAATCAACAAAAAAATCTTAAAAATATTTCATAAAAATTAAGAGAACACGACAAATATGAAAATATATTTTTAAAATTTTTTTGTCAATTAAAAATGTGTACTAAGTGAAACTTATAAAAAGTCAAAATAACTTATAATAAGGACGGATGGAGTATTATTATTTTGCTAGTCCTCTTCGTTAACTAAATTGTAATTTGATCGTCGTGAATTTATAACAAATTTTGTACAACTTTAAATAAAGCACATAAAAGGACCACGGCTTCATAATTTTTATTGTATTTTACGTATTACTCCTTATGTCCCAAAAATATTAGTTCAGTTTAAGATTTGTACTAAATTAGTACAAAATTGAAAATACAATATGAACCATCTTTTTGGGATCTCTATATAATTGTTATTTCACAATGATGACAAACTCCAATCTCAATAATCAATTTATGATTCCATTTTGAATATACTCTTTTATTTCCCACAATTAGTATCTTGATATTTTTTGATTTTTTACTGTAATAATTGTCTATGATGGATGTCATACTTTCTTACCATAATAGAGAAAATCTATAACTAGGCAACATTACCTCTTGTCGGTATATATGTCAACGGTTTCAATTTTGACCTGAATCAAACCAAAATTAGGAAAACAGTTTCATAATAAAATCGTGATTGATCGTTTGAAAAACCATAACACAACCATAAGATTCAGTTATGATTATGTAATGGTCATATGATCTAATAATAGTGATAAAATCGTGATTAGAATATAACGTTATTGGTATGTTTTACTTGTGTGTCATGTTAACCTAACCACTGAGGCTTTGTTTGTTGGTCAACTAACTTTACATTTTAACTCATTTTATCTCTTAAACACAAAACCCAATGGAAAAGAAAACATCATCCAAACAACTTTCTAATTTACATTTTAAATTCCAACTTGAAACACTTTTTGTTAGTGTAATGATCATTTTTGAAAAAAAAAAGTAGTTCAGTGACGAAATCTAACAAAGGAAAATCTTAGAGTGACGAATTTGCCAAGTTTCCATTATTTAGTGATTATTTTTTAAAAAGTTTTTTTTTAAATGACTATAATTGACAGTATTTAATTGTTTAGTAATGATTCGTACTTGATATTTCAAAATGTAGTTCAAAATATTTTTTCCAAAACAAACATCCAAACAACTTTTTGCTCAAAATACCATCTAAACAACATTTTCATTTCAAATTTAGTTTTCAACTTGAAACACTTTTCACTTTTAAGTGGCAAAATGAAATGTAACATGAAGTCCAAACAAGACACTTGCTTAGTATTTTGAAAGCTAAAAACAACAGTTATGATTTTAACCGATCGTTTAAAATTGTCTGATGATTATAATATTTTTTTTAAAAAAGGATTATTATAATTTTTCAGTTTATTTCATGACTACGAAACTTTGGAATATGTTCCTTATACGGCATTTTGATTTTGTTTTTAAAAGAAAAACATTTTTATAACATTTGTTTTTCAATTCTTTAAACTTTTTCCACACATTGAAAACTAAGTTTAACAGTTTAAACCTATAAACTAATATATAACTACATAGAAATTACTACCATATCGATGCTAAGCCGAAATCAAAATATATAATTGCAAAACCAGTGTTGAGAAACCATTTAAAATCGTTTCAAATATAAATCAAAACCGAATCAATATCTAACCAAAACATACTATTCGAATAACGAAATCAGGATTGAAGTCTCACAATTTAATTTTGATTGTCATCATCATGGTTTTCGAATAATCGGATTTGGACTTTTAACTATGTATTTTACATTACGTTTACATATTAATTGATAACGAACGTTTTTTCTTGTAAAGTTAAAATAATGATATAAATATTGATAAATTACTCATTTTATTGCAAAATATTATTTTTTTATTTACGAGATTGTTAAATCAATTAATATACGCTTCTAACCAAATGTATGATTTATTTTACCACATAATGGGATGTGTAAAATATAATTCGTGTGATTGTTAAATACTTTTATTTAACTCGCTTTCTTTTCTTCTTTTATGTAAAGTATTATTCTTTAGATAGTAGTAGTAGGTTTATATAAAGTCACGTCATGTAGAAAAAATAAACAAAATCAATGAACAAACTTTTTGGTACTCCACACCATGTTTGTTCTCTTACTTTTTTTTACGAATCGATAATCATTTCATTAACGAAGAAAACCATGTTTGTTCTCTTACAAAGCTAAGAAAATGCCTTGTGCTCGCATATAGTAGATTACAAAGATGCCTTTGTAACACCGAATTCGGTTTTCATTTTATTCAAAAAAAAAAAAAATTGATTTTCACAATTACTCACTTTTTTTGAGAAGCATTACTGATAATACTCCTTCCATTCCAAAATATATGTCGCTGGAGGAGTTTCACAAAGTTTAAGGAAACAATAAATATTTAGTCAAAATACTAAATTACCCTCATTTATTTTCAATATAATTCTATTCCCAATATTATTTAGTTCTAATACACTTCTATTTTAAATACAATTACAATTTTTTATGTAATGGTAATATTGAAAAAAGTTGACAAAATATGTCTAGATATGCGAAAACGATATCTATTTTGAAAAAAATTAATTTTTCTTCAACGACATATATTTTAGAATAGAAGGAGTAATAAATAAATAAGCGAATGATTTTTGTAACGCGATATTTTAAAAGTACCAACAACGGTGTCGTATTTTACAAGAATGATTTTTAGATTTTATTTTTTCTAACCTTATATATATATATATACTCGGCAGTCTCGCCTGAGTTTTCCTGCGATATTGCAAACTAGCACTTGGCCTACCCTGCAAGCAAGTGAAGCTCCGGCCAAAAAATCAACCCACCCACCACAGCAAAACCGATCAACCCGGATTCCGAAGCATCCATGTCGACTTTGAAAGGTTAAAGAATCTTCAATTTCAAATATTATGCCCTTTTTATGTATTCTGATGTGTTGATTTTTTTTTTTCTGATTTTTGAATGGGATTTATTTTGATTTTCACTTCGTCAAGAAAAATTTTCATTTTGAAATATTTCAATATTATACTATAAGTTAGCGAAGTAGTCTTTAGGGTTTTGTTTGATTTCAAAAGAAAATGAATGGTCGCCTGCCCTAAAGTTCTCCTGAGCTGTTTGTGAATGCAAGACTTAGTATACGCAGGGAAAAAGTTTAGGTTTGAAAGATAAGATTCGTATTGCTGGTTAAGCTTTTATTCCGTAGGTTTTTTGCTATTTTGGATGTGGGTTTAGTGAAGGTTGGTAAGCTTGTTCTGTATAATTATGGCTGTATACTTGAGCTTAAGCTGTCGCTGATATGATTGGTATTTGCGTCAAATTGAATGGGCATTAGTAGATACATTTTGTTTCATCGTGTTAGTGTTTTTTATGACCATTGTCTGCTCTCACAAGGGCTGGTGTAAAAGAAGTTCGAGATGGATGGGACTTGGGTCAATTCAAATTTCAAATCACTTTCTTGTTTGATGACTTGGCTTAAATTTCTCCTAGGACAATCAGTAGAGAAATATACAGGAATAGTGTTTGCAGTGGTCCATTTTTCTGTTGGCTAAATTTCAAGTTCAGGAATTCAAATAAGGAATTAGGATTTTGGGATGCTATTTACCTTGACATATTGCTGTTTCATCTGAGTCGCCTTTTTTGGAACTGGTTAACATCTTTCTCCTCTTAGATTATCTCGCACCCTGAGGGAAGAAAATAAAATTCTGGGGCGTTATATAACATTCAATGGATAGTTGAGGAATAAAAAATGAATGGGATGGTTTGTGGGAGGCAGTATGGCCTCGGGACATTCAGCGCTTCATGTTTCCTGTGTTCTATATATGTGATGAACACAGTCTCGTGTTGCTGTTGTTGCTTTATATATGTGAATGTGAATATGATTTGCTTATGCAAAGACTATGGAATTGATTCTGTAAGTTCCTTCATATGATTTCAATTATGTGTCTTGCAGTGAGTGTTAAGTGGCAGAAGGAGGTATTTCCGGATGTTGAAATTGATACTAGCCAGTCCCCATATTTGTTCAAGTGCCAGTTGTTTGACTTGACTGGAGTACCACCTGAAAGGCAAAAGATTATGGTAAAAGGTGGTCTTCTTAAGGTATTATCTTTTTCCAAATGTGCACTAATACTTGATTTTATCACTAACATAACTTCAATTTTCCTTTTTGCATTAATTCTGAAAGAAAAATTTGTTGGTTTATTATGTAGGACGATGCAGATTGGTCGAAAGTAGGAGTTAAGGAGGTAAATCATGTTTGCTACCCTTTGTCCTGTTTTCCTGGGTGGTCAATGAATCTGTTCATTTACTACAGTAAAATATGCTGGCTCTTACATGTCTATATACTTCATTTTGGTATAGGGCCAAAGATTGATGATGATGGGGACTGCTGATGAGATAGTTAAGGCACCCGAAAAAGGCCCCGTTTTTGCAGAAGACATGCCAGAGGAAGATCTTGTTGTCAATGTGGTAAGTTTTGTAAGCCTCCTTGGGGTTGAATTCGATGCTTATGTTTAGCAGTTTAGTTTGCAATTTGAAAGATGGAAGTCAAAAGAGAATGCATGGTTAGTTTGTCTCTTGATTATGCTTTCATTACTTCTGATGGAAATCGTGCGTGGTTTCATGATTTGTCTTACAGGGTCATTCTGCTGGCTTATTTAACCTTGGAAATACCTGCTACATGAATTCCACGGTGCAGTGCCTACATTCTGTTCCTGAGTTAAAGTCTGCTTTGATGAAGTTGGTTTTCCGTTTCCTCCTAGAAATTACTTTTGATAAAATGATTTGAAGTTATATCTTATGCTGCCTACAGTTCTGTTAGTGCTAAGATATGTTCCGTGCTTTTTTCTGGTTAGGTACCCATCATCCAGTAGCAATAACCTGGATCAGGCTTCTCAGCTTTTGACAGCCGCCACTCGAGATTTATTTAATGATCTTGATAAGAACATTAAACCAGTCGCTCCAATGAAATTTTGGACGGTAATGTGTTAATGGCCTTTGTGCTGGTGATGCATTACTTCTCTTTTTAAATAGTGGCATTTTCTTTTTCTTTTCTTTTTTTTTTTTTCTTTTTTTCCCCTTAGGCCTGCATGATTTAGTAAATAATTAATGTGTTACCTTGCTGCATTATGCTTTTACTATCCATTTTGAATGATTGGGAATCTTGGTAAGTAGTCCTACCAAAAGTTCTGAAGTCCTGTCTCCATTATCCTTGCAATTATCTATCGTTCCTTTTATTGGCCTGGACCCTTTCCTTTATAAAGTAAAGAAGACCCATTTGGTTTCTGTTGCGTCGATTCATCTTGTGCGGAACTCAAAGAAAGTGACCTTCCTGTTTAGTTCTATCATTGAGCATACATGCGTGCCTAAATCAGGAAAAGTTTGTGTATCTGTAATTCTGTACTTACTTAACTATTGGCTTCACAGGAATTGCGGAAGAAGTATCCTCAATTTGGCCAGCTACATAATGGAGCCTTCATGCAGCAGGTTTTCCCATTACCCTGTGTAGCTGTAGTATTTGTTTAGGAAAATAATGATATATGTGGCTGGGCAGAAGTGGCTAATCTTATCGGGGACCAATGTGCGGGTGTTCTGGGGCTGGGATGGGAGAGTGGAAGGCACGGGATACTTTTCATCTTTATTCGTGATGTGTCTTGCTTGATATGCATGTTTGGCTCAGTCTTCAAACACGATTGAGTATCTTTCCGGGAATGTGAGTTATTGGCTTGCTCAATAATATCTTTACCTGATGATAGGATGCTGAAGAATGTTGGACACAACTTCTCTATACTCTTTCCCAGTCTCTGAAATCAACAAATTCTAGGTATGTCATCTCTTGTTTGATTGAGAACTTCCAGATATTTTACTATCATGATACATTAGATTTCTAACATTTTATTTTTCATCATCTTGCAGTGAACCGCAGGATCCTGTGAAGGAACTTTTTGGTATTGAGTTTGTTAGCAGGTACTTTTTGTACTTATTTTCAACATTTACATACGAGTAAGTTGCAGATGTCAATTTGAAGTTAGTTTGTGGCAATCATTTGTTATACGCTCAACTTTAGATAGTCTTGGATCCTTTGTTCATAGTGATTTTCTTTTAAAAGACTGTTGGACTTCACTGCTGTATTCCAGAGAACTTCTCATATTTTTCTTACCTGGTGGATGCCATTTTTTTTTGTCTGATTCAGTTTGGTTGATATTTCATATTGTTCTGAATCCAGGATTCACTGTGCTGAAAGTGGTGAAGAAAGTACAGAGAAAGAATCTGTTTATTCATTGAAGTGCCACATTTCACAAGAGGTTAATCATTTGCATGAGGGCTTGAAACGCGTAAGTTTTGTTAAAAACTTAAGATTTTTAGTTGAACCTCAATTATTTTCCAGGAATAGACTTGATAAATATCTTTTTAGCTAAAGTCAGATATCTAATAAGTTAGTCATGTGAGAAGTATATAATAAGTTCCTGTAATTTGTTGATTTCTTTTGAAAGATTCATATTCCAAGTTTGTGCATTCTTCAAAAGTGACTGATTTTAAACCTTTTGATTTGGCTCCTAGTTCCTGTTGTTATTTTCCAGCAAGCTGCCTTATATTTCTTGTACTTGATAACTGAATAATACTTAAATGTGTCATATGATTCAACATATATGTGCATTATACTTCTCGACAAGTCACCTTGTTGCTAATAGATATTAATCTTCTTCTTTCAAAAGCCTTATCTATTATATTCTGGATATTTGATGTAGTTTACCTTATTGATCCATTCTCTCAGGCTTTAAAATCAGAACTAGAAAAAGCTTCTCCTGCTTTGGGACGTAGTGCGATTTATGTAAAAGAATCACGCATTAATGACTTGCCGAGGTATGTATGACTGCAGCTCATGTTTTCTTCTATTGAGGGACAAATTTACAGATGCCATTTATATGATCATGTGACTTGGCATTTAAATTTGCTGACCCAGCTCTATTACAATTGACTGACTTCTTGATGGAATTCTCTTCTTAGCTGGGCTCCTTTTCTTTGGTGCTTAATGTCTTTTCATTCAATGTGTATTTATCTTTGAAGGATCTTTCTACGTGTTCTTTCATTTCTTAAGTATCCTTGTCTTGACTCTTTTTTTTTTGTGTTTCAAACACAGATATTTAACTATTCAATTTGTACGGTTTTTCTGGAAGCGGGAATCAAATCAGAAAGCAAAAATCTTGCGGGTAATTTTCATATCTAATTACTTTCCTTTAATTGCTTCTTATAAGAAGATTCTTGGAGGGCGCTCATTTAAAGGCCCCAACATATAAGAGAAATAAAGAAAGAGAATGTTAATATTGCTCTTCATATTCAGTGGCTTGGTAGATTTTTCATTTTATCTTGTTACCAGTTCATGGAAATATGCTCTCTTTGACTGCAGAAAGTTGACTATCCATTGGAGCTAGATATTTTTGATTTGTGTTCAGATGAGCTTCGGAAGAAATTGGAAGGTCCTCGTCGGGTATATCCTTTTGCCCTCGTTGGATGTCATACAAGATTTCTGCAAAGCTTTTTATTTTTCTAACCTCCTTTTCATTCCTTCGATCAAAGAGAAGAATAATTGTTTAATCACATTTTAATCTGTTATCTTACTCTCAGTTTCTAAGGGACGAGGAAGGTAAAAAATTTGGTCTTAAAACCAATGAGAAGAGCTCTGTTTCTGACAAAGATGTGGTGATGGCCAACACAGAGGTTAGTATATCAGTATAAATGTGTTGAGAGACATAAGCACTTCTGGCAATTTATAGCCTGAGGAAAGGATTTCTTTGGTAACAGTGTGGTGTGTACTTCTTTTGTTATCAGGAATCGTCAAATGGCAGTGGGGAGTCATCCAAAGATGCTTCTCAGGAAGGTAAAAGTCTTTAAAATTCTGGTTGATCCTAGGTCCTAATGTTGTTTTTGGTGTTAAATTTTGTGTTTAATGAGTGATTCAATCGTGAAAAATTAATCTTTATAAGTTGGTCAATGTATGTATAAGTCTTGCTTGAAGAGAATGCTTTTGTTGCATTTGTGTGGTGTATGGTGATGCTGACTGTCAAGTTATGGAGGAAACTTAGTTTTTGTGAGAGAATCCAATCTCTTCACAGGAGAATGCATGGTGTAAGAGAAAGTGATGTTACGTTGGTTGGTGGAGTTGGAAATTGCAAATTGTACCGAAATTGGAAGTGGCACGAATAAAAAAAAGATCATATCATAAATTTGGGTAGTCAAGACCCTAATACTGAATGGAATATGGTTATTTTTCCGTTTAATATCTATAGCTTTCTGAGATTGAACCTCATTGATTTCCTTCCTGGTGTCCTTCCAGGGAAAGAGTCTCTCCTGACCGGAATCTATGATTTGGTCGCGGTGCTGACACACAAAGGCAGAAGTGCTGATTCTGGCCATTATGTTGCATGGGTGAAGCAAGAAAATGGTCAGACCTTTGATAAATGTTTCTGATTGGCAGCCTAGTTTAGGTTATGTGCTCATTGATTAACAAGTCAATTTGTTTCTCTACGTCAGGAAAATGGATCCAATTTGATGATGATAATCCAATCCTCCAGCGGGAGGAAGATATTCCAAAACTTTCTGGAGGGGGTAAGAACTGGCGAAGACTGTGCTTCTACATTCTTGTTTTAATATGTCCTCAAGATTCATCCGATAATCTAATCTTCCTGTTCTTGCAGGTGATTGGCATATGGCTTACATTTGCATGTACAAGGCCCGTGTGGTTTCAATGTAATTTTCTTTTTTCTTTTTCTGGTTAGTCTGCCATGGACAATTTTTTTGAATCATAACTTGGAGCATTATGATGATCGTCTTTGGATTTTCCAATGCTTCATTTTTTTTCGGGTCAATATACTAGTCTTCTGCACAATGAATGTGCCACTACTTTTTAACTTGACAGTGAATTTTTTGTTGCACTTTTCCTCGTGCCTTTGCTATTAAACTTGAGGAATAGATATAGTTGGTAGAACGGTATGAATCTAGTGATTTTCAGACAATCGAAGATCTTACCACTAGAAATACTTACGAGTTTTATTTTTGATTACTTAAGTGTACAAGAAATAGATTAGCGATATCATACTATAAAATTGACACCATAAAATGTGTCCCGATAAATGGGGAACAAAAACTAAACAGTACAATCTGACGTATATAGATGCTGCTTCGTTCACCCATGAGTTTCTAAGGCTGCTTTTCAGCAATAGGAGACTCTTGAACATTTCAGGGCACCAGAGGAGCTAGTCAAGTCCCTTACTTTTCTTGCATCTTCGACCGGAAAAGCCTGTTCCGGGGTGTAGTTCGGCTTCAGGGAGGTGCCCTTGTCAGTGCCTCTTGATTGGACGAAAGAGGCACCGTTTTCGAACACATCGCCCACAGACAGAAAATTCCATATCCTCCCACTACCTTGTTTCCTCCAAGTCACCTGTTTGTTGATTGAATCAATTCATTGCCTCATTCTCAGCAAAAGATATATAGAGTTACATAACTATTTTTATGGAACGGATAAAAA
This sequence comes from Oldenlandia corymbosa var. corymbosa, assembly GCA_949775105.1. Lineage (NCBI taxonomy): Eukaryota > Viridiplantae > Streptophyta > Magnoliopsida > Gentianales > Rubiaceae > Oldenlandia > Oldenlandia corymbosa. Next base: position 26,385,548 of record OX459124.1, read on the forward strand.
GTATATATTCATACCTCTTTATTTCCAGCTTCTGGTGCAATGAAGAGGTTTGATTGACTCTTTACGGTTGGATCCATGCTTCCTCCTATTGCATATAATCCCCATCCGAGGTAGAGGTTATTTACAACATGCGCATACCCGAAACGAACCCTGTAATATTCAAAAACAATTATTTCAAAACTAATGTAATAAGAGAAGAGGTACTATTTTAATTAAAAGTCTTGTACTAATCAAACGGGAATCTAGTAATACCTCGGCATTCTCTGATGGCACCTAGGACCAAAATGATTGAAGGCCACGGTGACTTTCATGTTCTTGTCACGCATAAACCCATCATCGTGACCTAAAAGCATCACCTTATCTTGAGATCTAAACCAATTGTTGGAGATGGTAACTTGTGTGGATCCTCTGGTGACATCAATTAGTCCATCTGGGCAATTGTAAAGTGTGTTGTGATCAATCCAAACCTTTGTACTCGAGAGGATCCTAATCGCATCTCCATCAACTGCAGACAAATGCACAACCTTTGCATCTGGACCTAGCACTGGTCCTGCTGTTTGAGCCTTGCAGTCATGGATTCTAAGGCTATGTATGATCACATTGTTCACCTGTTTTTGCGATTTTTTATTTTTTATTTTTGGTTTGGGAAGAATGTAAATTAGAAAATTAGATAACCTGATGATCAAATGTGAAGGTGGAAGGAAAGAAATGACAAATTAAAGCTTATTACCCTTTGCAACATTAGGCAACCTCCACCATGAATGTGAACATTAACGCCGCGGCCATCAATGGCGGTGAAACTGCTAATCAAAAGGGGCTTTTGAAGCTTAATACTCATGTCCCTTTTGAATGTAATCCAGACTTTTCCCTTGATGTGTGTCATGGCATATCTCAAGGTTCCAGGTTTAGGGTTCAACGCATCGTCCGACGGGTCAGTGACCTTATAGTTTGTCGTGCCATGGCCGATGTTGTTCGACATCTTCCCTGCATAACCAACGGAGCATCTGGCTAATTGGTGCCGGTTTCCGCGCCACTTAGGGTTCGTCCTCCAGCATTTGTCGATCACATTCATTCCATTAGCCGGGTAAACTTGGTTATTCGTGAAAAGTATGAAAAATACGGCAATGAGAGCCATATGGATGCCGTGAGAATACATGTTCATAGTTTTTTTGGTTTTTGTTCAAGAGTGAAAGGGTTTTTGTGTGAATAGGAAGGTGTATGTGATTGCGTAGTTATACATGTAATCTTTACAGGAGCTGTTGTACATTTGTTATTTTTGTTTTTTGTTTTTTTCCTTCTTTCCCTTAAAGGAATTGTTGTATATCTGTTTGTGATGAGTGGTTTTTGGGAGTTTTTGGTATGGATGGAAAAAAAGATAATGAACGGTCTACGATCATAGGAGCCTCTTTAGTTGTCTTGTACCTTAACTTGGTGGTATGTTACGTTTAGCTGGATTTTGCCTAATCAAACAGTGTACTAATCTCTCTAATTTTGTTTTTTTTTTTAATTAAAATGACTGAATCCTGAATTAATCCTCTACATTGGCCTAAACATATATTTTGTTCTCTGCATTAATATTTAGATAATATTATTCTCTATATTTTCGTTTGTAAGAAGTCAAAAATATAAATAAAAAATTGGATGAGGAAAAAAGAATTTAAAATATCTGAATGTAGCGTCGATTTTCTCGTCAACTTATAGAATTCGAGATAGAGTTGACGATAAAGGAAACTCGATGCTTTCCGTTAAGAAGGAAAACACGACCATCAATAATAAACCAAAAGAAAAAGAAGAAAAAAGAGAGTTGAGCAATTTGCTAACTTATTTAAATCGACTAGCAGGTCGGCAAAATTGCAAAAGTTGACTTTTCTGTTTTCTTTTTTGTTTCCCACTTGAGGTCGATGAAGCAAAAATTAGTTATTTCTTTTATCGTTTTAATGGTCCTTAATGGATGGTAATATGGTACAGTATTATATGTACATTAAGTCAATTTTTGTAGTAAAATATGTAGATGATATTAGTCACACTGTCATTTTTGTACATCTTTACTGTTCACTATTATAATATAATAATCTAATTTATTTGACTGACATCTATTCCTATTTTACTCTCGCTTGCTTTGTGGCAATGCCATTGCGTTGGCCACAAGACTTTGCATTTATTGGAAAATAGATTTTTTGATAATTAAGTATTTTTCAGAAAATAAGTTTAAATTTAGCTAAGTATTCTTGAACGGGAATAGTACATTATTTTTATATACAATCTTGCACTATTTTTTTCGTCCACCCAACCTTATTTTTTCATCCATTAAGGACCATTAAAAGGATAAAAAAGAATTTCATATATATTTTTTGTTGCTTATTATTTCTATTCAGTTTAAAAAAATTTATAAAAACATTTCATAACAATATTTACATCTCGTGATAATACTAATACTAATATTTAATAATATTTAAATACCTGTAGTGGGGATTTTTTTTACTTGTAATAACAATATAATAATTAAAACCGATTTTCCAGAAAATAAAAAGGAAGAACTTTCCACGTGAGACCAGAACACCGCCAACACGTGAGAATTGAGATGACCGTCGATACCGGTTGGGTTCGGTTCATCATAAAAAGTACTACTGTATAATAAACCAAACCTGCGAACCAATTATTAGGGCAAAAAGAGTATTGCGAGCGCTGGAGTATTATCCTTCAAAGACTAAACTAATCGTCTGTTTTTAAAGCGGCGAAAAGGTATAATTTCACCGTCGGCACTCGTTTTTGCTGATCTTTTCGTTGTTCTTGGTTGGGATTTCCCGATTATTTCGTTTTGATCTGATTTTTGTTTAATTTTTTCTCAAAATTGAAGACAGAAAAGAAGCAGGATGGATTCCGTTCCGGGTGAATCGTCCAGCTCACTGAATGAGGAGCATCGTGAACGCGTTAGTGTATATATATATTTTTTATAATTTGTTGGTTAGTAATTGTTTATCCTTCAATTGTTTTTTTCTAAACTTTTTTCCTTGCTTCGATCTTTGTTTGGCAGAAATTCTTTAACGTTTTTGACCCCTCCACGTACCATTGTGAAATTCGTTGGGGCGGTGTTCCGCCAAAGAACAGAGCTGTTAGTATTCTTTGGGTTTTGTCGGTTTGTAATTAAGTATCCATTATTAATACTTTCTCCGTCCACAGTTTGAGTTTTCGTTTCTAGTTCAAATTGTACTAAAAGTGAAATCTCAAACTGAATAATAATTTTGGGACAGAGGGAGTGGGATTTTTCTAGCTTGGTTTTGATTTTTGGTTTATTTTACTCAATATCTTTAACAGGGCGGAATTGTTATTGCTCGGTCTGGTATAGGTCAACCTGATCTATGGCTCCGTGGAAAGTCTGGGTTTCCCATCTCATTGCCAGAAATTGAATCTGGTGGCGACGTTAGTTAATTTATCCTTTTTCCCCCTTGGTTTGGAATCTAGGTACTTTCTGTTGCAATCAAAATTTTGTTTTGATTTCATCTTTGTTTAGATTATTCTTGGAGAGAGAGAGATGCAAGCTTATCTGGAAAGGAGGTTTCGTGAGGGTGCGTTCCCAGTCTTTGATGAATCGCCAGAGGGCATTGCTGCGCAACGTGAATACGTCAGTTCCCTTGCTATTTTTTTTTTATTTAGTTGTTTAGGCATTTGTAGTATCCATTATTATAATTAACTCTATGATCAGGTGCGAAAAGCTCTAAAGACTTCTGTATACCGTACATCTGATCAAATGGGCCCTTAAGATTGCCCATTCTTGCCCTTCTGGAATTATCAAGGGATCGAAGCTGATGATAAGAAGTATCTGGAACTCGTTAGTTTTCTTTTCTTTTTTCCTTTTGTTTCTGTTTGTTGGGACTTTATTTTTCCTTTTGTTTCTGTTGGTTGGGAATTTATTATCTTTTTTTTGTGCAGAAGAGGAAGTTTGAAGCTGCTGTCTGTGGACCTGGTAAAGTGCCTTTTGATCCCCAGTTTGTGAGCCCTGGTACTCCTCCAGACCTCAACGATACCGTAAGTTTTATGTTGTGTTCCCCCTCTCCCAACACACAACCCGACACACACACACACAGACACAGAGAGATGAGATACTTTTTGCAAGGGAATTTCATTCTTATTGTCTTGTGGTATTTTTAGCCGGCTTACCCTAAGAAAGTACCAAAGGGGATGACTACGTTGGCCTTTCTTTTCAAAAAAGGGGTTATTGTTGCTGCTGATCATCCTCGTAAGTTTTTAACTATAGTCTAATTTACCTGTTTGTCCACAATTGTCCTTAATTTTTAACATTTTTTTCTACATAATTGACCTTAACTTTTAATATTTGTACCAACTCCACCTGCTGCTGTATCTAGGAGGCGCTGTGGACAACGCTGTTATTCCACTTACCAGGCACATTCTCGCTACTGTTTCTGGTGATGACGTTTCCCAAGGAAAAACTTTGCTCGCTGATCTGAAGAAGGTGGTTTTCATCACGTCTCTTGCTAGATCACTTTAAGTTACTTAATATGATAGATTCTTTCCTGGAATGCTAATAGCTGCAGTAGTGGTAGATTGGCCTGCAACTATCCTTGAAGGAAAAATGCAAAATCGCATCTGGGATGTTTTAACTGTTCTTATTCTTGTTTCATGTTATTTTTTCAGTGTTATTATGCTTTTGTCGGTTGCTTCCAACATTGTGACCATACATACTGTTGAGTTCTGTGCATGTTTTCTTTTTGTGTTCTTATTCTTATGTGGCTGTTAATTTGCTTCCAACGTGCTAGTGCTATCTTGGAATTCCTGTTGAAGATGCAGCAAAGTTGCTGAAAGATCTGTTGTCTTCTCACGGGGAGCAAGGTTTGTCATTAACAACAATGATTGCAGGGTTGGACCGAAAGGTATTTATTTTCTTAATAAGTAGCACTCTATGGGATTTTGAAATTGTGCCACGTTGATAAAATTTTGCTTAACCTGTGTTATTTATTCATGTCATTGTGTAGGGTCGTAGTTTGTATTGCTTGGATGGTAAGGGTTATCTGTGCAGGGGAGTAAAGTATGCCACTGGATCTGGTTGGGAAATAGCTTCTGTTAATATGGATATGTTGTATGTCCCTATTTCCTTCGAATGTTCTAGTACATGATTTGCTTGATAGTTGTGTTGTCGTCGTAGTCAATCATCCTGATTTTTTTGGTGTTTCTTGGATTCTGTAGTTATCTTGTAGATATGCCCGTGAAGCGAGCTACCGAGCTTGGCAAACGAGCAATTTGCAGGGCTGGATACAGAGCTAAAGAAACCGGTGGTTTCGCCAGTGGTATGATGTTTGTATCCCTTATTATTCCTTACATGTGTGTATCTATGTCCCCGGCTGATGATATCCTTTCTGATGCTTTCAAGGTTACTACATCGGGCCTGATGGTTTTGAGATGGTCTTTGAGAACTTGAACATCGAAGACACGGTGGAAACTCAGTTCCCAGACAAATTTGATGGCAGGCGTACCCCACTCTAATGTGTTGGTCATTTTCGTGGAAATTTGATTTACTAATTAAGTGAAATTTTTCCGGGAGTAAGAGTGATTAAAACTTGCCATGATTTTTATAAGTAGAGTTAGTTCGATTTAAAGCCATGTGAAAGGCGTATTAAGGGCGTTGATCCCCATTTACTTATATAAAATCAATGATGACGGACTTCATTATTCTGTAATTTTTTCAATTTACTTTTTGGGGTTTATATGTTTACAAAACTATATTTAATTAATAAAAAACATACAATTTTGAATATACATGGGTTTTAATTATAAAAATGAGACTTTCATTGATGAAAATAATAAAACATCGATGAACTAAGTGCAATACCTATAAACATTTGTTAAAAATCTCAAAATACAAAAAATACTTAATAAACGTTAATTAAATTATAAGTCATATTTTCAATAATGTAGTTACAATCGACCCTCACTATATTTTCAGTTTAGATCCGTTACTGACCGTGGTCAATGCCGGGGAGACCAGCCCCTTGGTGGAACGTGACGACATGTTCTTGGTCGTCGACTTATTTAAACCGACTAGCAAGCCGACGAAATCCAAAAGTTGATTTTTCCTTTTTGTTTCCTCTTGAAGTGAATGAAGCCAAAAATAATGTTTTTCTATCGTTTTTACCGTTCTTATCATTTGGTCGTATTATCGTTTTTGCAGTCTTGAGGCAAACGCAATGGTGTTGCATCATCATAATATTGATCACGCTACCATGTATGTACATTTTTACTATCAACAATTACACTATAATTTCACTTATTTGAGTGACATTTTTTTTTTAAATGGTTTTGAGTGACATTCCTTTGTGGCAACACCATTGCTTTTGCCTCAGGACTTCTTGTTTTGTGTTTTCAGAACATATATAATTAATAGCTTATATTTTCAGATAATTAAGTATTTTTTAGAAGATAAATTTTAAAATTGACTAATCATTTTGAGACCAGTGTAATATATTATTTCGTACACAATCTTGCACTTTTTTTAATGTCCACCCAACCTAAGTTCAACTTATTTTTTATGTCCACCATTGAATTTGGTTACTTTTAAAATTTGACATATATTTTTTTGTAGCTTTATTTCTTTTCAGTATAAATTTTTATAAAACTTCATAGCAATATTTACATCTACCTGGTGCGAACATCTGGTGATAATAACGTTAATACTATTGTAATATTTAATAATTTAAGCCGATTTTCCCCAATAAAAAAAAAAAAAAAACAGAAAGACAGAAAAAGGAGGAACAACTCTCAAGAAAGAGTTACACGTGAGAACAGAACACCGCCAAAGATTTCTCACGTGAGATGAGATCACCGAACCGTCAATACCGGTTCGGCACTTCGGTTCATTCTCAAAATTCAAACGTACTGCTATATAATAAACCGAACCCGCGAACAATCAATTAGGCCAAAAATTCTGCGAGCACTGGAGTGCCATTCTTCGGAGACTAAATCAGTCGTCTAGCTTTAAAGCGTTCGCAAAGGTAAATTTTACCGTTTTTGCTGTTAGTTCCGTTTTCCATTGTTGGAATTCCCAGATGATTTCGTCGTTTTAAGATTTAGGTTTATTTGGGGTGAGAGTTTTTGGTCTGATTTTTCTTTGTTTTTGCTCAAAAATTGAAGGCAGAAAAGAAGCAGGATGGATTCCGTTTCAGGTGAATCGTCCAGCTCACGGATTGAGGAGCATCGTGAATTTTTTTCTGTGTTTCTTGGGCTATTTGTGTAGTTATCTTGTAGATATGTCCGTGGAGCGAGCTATAGAGATTGGCAAACGAGCAATATGCAGGGCAGGATATAGAGCTAAAGAAACCCAGTGGTACGATTATCTTTTATTGTTTCTTTCTTACTGGTCATCTATTTATATGTCTCAGCTGACAAGAGTTTATCCTTTCTGCTGTTTTAAGGTTTCTACATTGGACTTGATGGTTTTAAGAAGGCATTTGATGATTTGAACATTGAAGACATGGTGGAAACTCAATTCCCCGATAGACTTTGTGGCAGGCGTGTCCCCCTCCACCGATGCGATCACTGCGAGGTTGCGCCTTCCCAGCAGATTGGCCTGCTCCGATTCTAAGGACAAGTCAAATAAGAAATGGTTCAATCTGAACCTCAAGGGATCTGATAAAAAGGTCTGATAGGGGATAGACGTAAAATGTACCAATGCTTCTGAGGTTACAAGTTTTCATCTGTCTTGCTCTGTAATTTATTGGCTGCTTTAGTGTGTATTTTTAATAGTCCGGTAGTAGACATGAAATTTGTTGCGAGCTTTTAATTTGTGCTCAGGCACTTGTTCAACTTTTGTAATGGATGGTATGTTTGATGCGTTTGTATTGACCTCTAATTTGCGCCTGCAACTGTTGTTACTTTCACTACTTACTAGGTGTATTTTGGTAGTTTTTTGATTTGGATTTATTCTGAAATGGAAAAATATGAAATGAATAAAACAATCTGAAAATAAATGAATATTATTAAAACGGTAAAGAGTAAAAAAAAAAATAAAAAATCTATTTCTTGCTCCTTTTACCTTGTGACAGTGTCTGTAATTTTTCTTTTCTTCTCTCACTCATTGATTTTTTAATTACAAATGTCCAAGTATTCCCAAAAATAACAACTTCCTTTTACTAGGGCGAATATCGAAAACACCACCGAAATTTAGTCCATTATCAAATGCTGGATTTTTATTTTTGATACAATTTGAACTGAAATAAAAAATCTACATTGGACAATAATAATCTACATTAGACAAGAATTTCAGGACAGGGGAAAGAGTGTTTTCCTTCGCTGTCGGTGCGCACGGCGACTATCCTTGCTTTTGGGTTTTGTTGGTGAAAATCTGGTTAATGCATATACTTAAATTCCCCGGATTAATTTGGGGGTAGAGGTTGATGTGGTGAATAGCTATTACCGCCGTACCGGTTTCCTAAAACCAAAAGATCATGATATGAGATGGATAACTATGTGAAACATTTCCTGACATTATAAATAAAATCTAATAAGGACCTTCTTGCATCAAAAAAGGGTCTGATACTAATATAAAACAAACCAAGAATTACGTAGGCAGAGACATCAACTGGCAGCACAGGCTCTTGAATTTCTGGGAAATCCATTTGGCAAAGCCTAAAATCCAAAAACAAAACAAAGAAAACTAGGTACAGGAGTCTAATCCGGTGATGGCTGTTCAAATAACACAATAAGATTAAGCAAAAATTGAAGTAAAACAAGTATGCAGAAGGAGAAGTTCATCAGGACAAGCAAGGAAAGTAATAATCCATAGGAATCGCAACAGGCAGAGTACTACATCACAAGAACATTTCATTCCCAAATTCATACGTGAAAAATAACCCACAACAACACTGGGAGATAGAATTTCCAAATTCCAAGGCTCAATGGACCATTAAAGACAAAATTTAAAAAAAAAAAAGAAATGGAAGGAAATGGAAGAAACTTACTCTGTCGCCATGGCAATTAGTGGAAAATGCAAGGCAGAAAGTTGGGAGAACGCCACTGCTTGAAAAAACCCTAGTGCCTCGGGGGAATGAGAGATAATGAGGTAAGAAGGACTATTTATAAGTCCAAGTTTCTGATGACAATGTTGACGCTAAAAGAAAGGGTTCACGATTTCCGGCATGTGGCCCTGTGGAAAAAAAAAAAAAAAAAACAGAACAAACACACGAACGAAATTAATATAAGTCTGCAAAAAATTAAAAAGAAATAAAAAACTACTTGTGAAAAAGCATACATTCGGGTTGAGGATCCGAATGGATTGTGTCACCCGAAGGTTTTGGGTCCCCCATTGTGACAAAGGACTAAGCCTCCCTGTAAATAGTTTCAGAATAGGTTTAGCCATCTCTGCAATCCGGATAGCCAATATACAGCCAATTCTGGACCTAAACTGATGTCTCCTCTCACTCTTCCTCCGCCTTTTAACCAACCTCGGCATGGGAGGAGAGGCTACAATCGTTTAAATCAAGGATAGACTATTAGGCTGCAAAATCACTCCTCCTTCATGAGTGAATGAAGGACAAGGTAGTAACCATGAATGTGAATTGAATGGAACGAAGAAAAGGGAATGAGAGAAAGAGAGCTTCATGGTAGGAAAGAGGATAATATACTGGGAAAAAATTTGCCCATCTACCCAAAAGTTATCAATGCTACCCAATTTTTTTTCCGGTTAGTCAATATCACCCTAAATTATCCAACCGTTAGCCGATTTTGTCTAATTCATCAATTTTCATTTAAATTAACAGAATTATGTTAGTTCTAATTATACAAACACCCTAATAGCTTTAAAAATTATAAAAATGACCCAAATAATTTGTAAAAATAACAAAATAGTCTCTTTTCCGTTTTTATTTTATTTTTTCTATTTTTTTAATTTCTTTTTTCATAACTATAAAAATATACTATACGATCTTTTAAAAAAACTATTTATTTTTAAACTCTAATTTACAAATTTATAATTACATATTTTTAAGTCATGTTTGATTTACATAAACATATTAATTTTTTAATAATATGGTTTAATAGTAATGATACTAATTTTTAATCTATTTTTTCAATCTAAGGAATAAGATTATTTAACTAAAACTAATTTTGCACCAAAAAAAATTAAACAATTAGCATACATTAAAAAAGAATTTATTGTTATACTTTAATGTATTATAATTTAATTCAACAGACTTTAGATTGTATTATAAACTAAAAAAATAATTAAAATTAAAAAATTATTGGAATTTGTTGTCTTCATTTAAATTTCTTTGTTATGTAGATGTGCATATAGGAAGGTACCTCGTATTTGCAAGGAAGGGACCACGACGACTTTTTGGCAGGTCAACGCTTCACGGCGAAGTCTCAGAGAAGAGATGTATACATGAAAGTTTTAATTTTCGTAGCAAGGAAAATATGAATCAATTTGATTCTTTGGAATCTACATTCACAGTATACATGTTATAAATTAGTCCCGAATTTGGTTTTCAAGTCTTACTAGTTCAATATTCGTTCCTGCAGCCAGTGCATAATTTATGGAGAACAAGGTCGCAGCTCCAATGATCAGATCCTTTTGAAACCCATGATCCCATTTGTAATCATATCGATTAATTAAGGTCTAGCTCTCAACCTATATTTTACTGTTCATAATGCCTCCTAAACATTTTCGATCTTGTAACTAAAATTCGTTGAAATTCACAAATTATAATGTGAATTATATCTGTGTGAGAGAGGTCGTGCTTATAACTTTGTGTACGTATCAGAACAAATTGAATAGTATAAGTAATGGTACCAATTTTTATTTGCCACTGGTGATGCAAGACAAAAATAACAAAATGTCGCTTGAGTTAAAAGAAAAATTAAATAGTTTGGTTAATTTTGTTTAATTATATTTTTTTTGGGATACCGGAAATATTTCTCCGGTAGAGTACTGTAAGTCTGTAATTCGCAGGAATTTGATCACCTAAGCTGCCGGAGACTCTATCGTGACATATATATATATATATATATATATATATATATGTATGTATGGGAGAAGACATTCTAAAGGCGCGACGGAGTTGATCGCCTGGTGGAGTAGAATGGGGAAGTTGCATTTTTAGTCCAAATTAAACGAAGATATGGAGAAAAAACTCTGAAGGTCTGAAAGAAAAGTCACATTCCAACTTTCCGCATACGGTTGGTATGATTCGAATCAAGTAAAACCCCGTTTATTACATATGTATGTGTACATTAGTTGTTGTATATTGTTCTTGACTAGAATCGATTTTTGATTTGATCACAACACGCATTTAACTGCGGCATTTCTTCACAAACAAGATTCACACGGCACAAAGCAAATACTTCTTAGTACTTCCGATATATAAAACAACTATAATAATTTATTTTTCTGATCCTTATTCTGAGGCGTCCTTAGGGTAAGGTTAGTGAAGATAGGGTTTTAGACCCCAAATTTTGGAAGGCCCCAAAATTTTATGCATTATTAATAAAATAACATGTATTTCAAAAGATTAAAAAAGTAAAATGGATTAAGAGGCCAAAAATCCAAAATTATCTCAACATTAATTCAAAATTTCAAATTATCAACCTAAAATTTAGGCCTCTAAATTTGGTTATGATATGAACTCTTAACTGGTAGAATTTTGAAATGTTTAAATACTACTTGAAAGAGTTTAATTATTATCTTCACAACTAATAACTCTTTAATCTTCCCATTTTCTTTCTTCTTTATTAGCGGTGTTCATGCTGCATAGTGGTTTAATAATGATGCTCTATACATAATTGACCATGTCATCTTTTTTTCTAATGTTTAAACAATTCTTAGTAGTGAAATTTACGGGTACTCATTAGTTCAGTAATTGATTAATTTTGGTAACGAGAATCATAGAGTTTTCTTTTCATAAACTAGATTAATATTTTAAAAAATACCAATATATTAAATTATGATTTTAAGCCTCAAATTTGAAAATCGCTTTAGGCCCCAAAATATCTTGAGCCGTTTTTGTCCTTATTATAAAATATTTTGATTTGTCCTAAATTTCATTTATCATGTTCTTCTAATTGAAAATACAATTTTAAAAATATATTTTCACATTTATGGAAATCTAATTATTATAAAGTATTTTTAAAATTTTATTTTTGACTAGAAGAACATGATAAATGAAATTTAAAACAAATTAAAATGTCTTATGCTAAAAACCGGAGAGTATGAAGTTGATTGTAGAGTGACACTACTGCTACACACAAAAAATTCAGTTAGTGTTAGTACTTTGGCAGCATTTCATTGAAAGCTAATTTTTCAACCTAGAAGTATAATTGCATTTTCTACTTTGTATGTGCCATTATTTGTGGTTTTAATCCCAAATTCGTTTGCCTAAAGGCCCTAAACTGAACTCATTATCGATCTTGTGAGTATTTTTTTTTAAACAAGAATGGAGGCAATGACCTAAGAAACAATTATACAAACACATTCTGGGGATATATTACTCTAATCGCATCATGCTCTAACTAAAGTTTTATTCCAAATGGTGAAGTTTCAAGTGTAAACAAACTTTCATGTCCTTGAGCAGCTAAAGATGTTAGATAATCTGTTGCAAAATTTGCCACTCTAAACTCGTGTTTTAGCTCCAACACCCAATCGCAGTCCAACAATTATTGAATCGAATACCACGAATAATACCAATATGCGAAAATATCATCCTTTCGGGCAGAATGAATCTGGTATTGTTGAATGTTGACAGTGGATTTATGCGTTCGATTAAAAAATAAATAAATAAACTTTAATAATGGCTTTCCTTTATCATGACCATTTCTCTTAATAGGCAGCTTATGCTCACTCTACAGTCTTCAGTCTCCGTAGCTAAAGAAGGGGAAAAACTAACACGCACCCGTCTGACCCGAAAAACAGGTAAAATGGCGGCACCGATTTTTCCATATTTGGAAAAAAGAAAGCATTCATTTCTCTGGATTTTTTTTGGTACAAAGAAGAGAGGCCGAAGCCTAGTTACTTAAATATTAAAACTTGTCGTGGGTATGAATTCATTTCTTTAGTTAGTTTTCAACATACTCCCTCCGGTTCTTAATATAAGACATTTTGATTTGTCCTAGGTTTCACCTAGTACGAATTTTTAATTGACGGAAAAACTTTAAAATTATATTTTCACATTCGTTGTGTTCTCTTGATTGTTATGATATATTTTAAAGATTTTTTTGTTAATTTATAATAAGTACAAAGTGAAACATAGAACAAATCAAAATACCTTATATTAAGGATCGGAGGGAGTATCATGCATGAAATAGTTAACAAAATCCATCAATAAATTCATGTGTTATTGTGAACATAAATGTAGCCCGTGATTGACAGGTGATATAGTGAGAAAAAAGAAAAGAGAAAAAATGTTAACAGAAGCTTGTTAGTTAACTTTCATGAATTTATCATTCGAAAAAGACTTATCCGACTTAAATTTAAACTAATTGATGTAATAATTTTGAAAACCCAATAGTATAGTATATCAAAAAGGGGAAAGTACAAGACAAATGAATTATTGTTTAATGAATCAGATGGAAAATTCTATAATGCTCATTCCAAACAAAATGCTCTTCATTGAACCATTTTGATTAAACTGTCATTCTGAAACTGATGAAATATTGTCGTTTCATAATTTCATTACATATTTAAATATGTAGTCAGCCATACCAAATAATACGCTCACAATGGTGAATAAATGACCAGAAAAATATAATGACGACTAATTAATAGTATTATTCTCTCTATTAAAAACATAATTCACATTGATTTTTGAAATTTAATAACTTTTTTTAGTACGAATTTTAAGATTCACTATGAGTTCTTTTGTTTTTTTTAGACACGTGTATACCATCTATTATAATGAATGAGTAAATAGATATGCATGCATCATTGTGATGAGTAAAATACTTCTATATTGAATCCATTTTCTCAAATCACTGGAAATAATGAATGGGTAAAATACCATTTTTAGCTACTTGCATATATAACATTTGTTCAAGTAGAGATGCAAAGATATTAGAGAGCCATGAATGAACCTGTTATATACTATTTTATCTTTATATATGTATATATATGCAACTAACTGATTTGTGAATCACCTCCTATTTTTTAATACAGATCAATCAGACCTCGTCAAGTTCTAATTTCCTCGGATTGAAAGTCTTGGTCCCATGGATTCACGACGTATTTCAAGTTCTCAAGAAAAAAAAGAGAGAAAAATATTAGCAGGCAGGCATGGGCAACACTACTATATATATAAAGCACAACAAATCAACAAACAGATCACTCCAATCACATTGATCCCTTTTTTTTTTTAAGCCTCAACATTTTCAATTCATACAAATTAATTTGATACATATTTTTGTACCCAAATCATATAAAACAAAGTTACATTACGCATAAATAGAAACATGGGGAGCTGGAATTTAGATCTCACCATAATTTCTGCTACTAACCTCGAAGATGTTCGAGGAATAAGTTGCGGCCGGGAAATGAAAGTATACGCAGAGGTTTCCATCAATGGGGAACCGGGTTTGATGGTTAAAACTCGGGCGGACCGAGCTGGTCGGACCAGTCCCCAGTGGAATGCAAAGATATCATACGTCCTCACCGAGCAAAATGTCCTCCCGGACACTCTCATTGTCATCAAATTGTACTGTAAAAGATCCTTTTCGCGAGATACATATGTCGGTCAAGTTAACTTGAGCTTGAAGCAACTTTTCGGAAACAGGAATATCGCCGATGATGTTGTTCCGAAATGTGAAGAACACGAGGTGATTAGGGTTAACGACAAAGGAGGTGATTTTGGGGTGCTCAAAATTTCACACCGGCTTTATGAACATGTTGTTGATCATACTTGCTGCTGCTGCAAAGGATCAAAAGGGGAAAATGGGAATATTTCTGGATGTGATCATCAAGGCAGTGAAAATTCTGGGTCGTGTTGTGGGTTGCTTGTAAAAGTAACTGCCATAATGTTGAGAGAAGTTGCCATCGCCGTCGCAGAAAGTCTTATTTTTTAGTAATGTAATTAATTAATCGAACATAAAATCTGCTTTTACTCTCAAAGAAGAGGAGGAAAGAGAACTTCTGCTTTCAGGTTGATTGGTGGGCAAATAAAGCTTCTAGGGCAATCACAATCTCCGAAATTTACTTAGTTGGTTGTATAAATGATTATTTTTTATTGTAAAAAATTACTCCTTCTGTCCCAAAATTATTATCCACTTTGAGATTTCACTTTTAGTACAATATGAACTAAAAATAAAAATTCAAACTGGACAAGAATTGTGAGACGGAGGGAGTATTTCATTTTTTGTAACATGGAAATAATTTAATTTTTTATTTTACCCAAAATACATGTAATGGAATATTGAGAACCATTTTCAAATAATTATGTAGCTAGCCCAATCGATGAACAGCTGAAGATATTATATTAGAAGACAGTACTTGCAAATATGGGAAAAAGAAAATAATAATTAAAAAAAATATTTCTGTTGACTTTATCAACGAGGTAAGACAAGCGACGATAAGGTCGACAAAATCTATATTTGTCACTTCAATATTGAAGTCATCGTTTCAAAGCACAGCTTAAAAAGAAAGACGGAAAAAAAAAATTAACATTTTGTCGACTATTTTGTCGATATATCTTAACCGACGGAAACGTCCACAGTTTTGGAAATTTTACTTCTTTTAAAATATTGGATTTTTAATTTTGAATTATTAACTATAACTCTGATAAATATTTTAAGTTACAGTGGGTTCAGGGTTAAAAGTGTAATATAATTACCAATTACTTTGTATCTAAGATAAATGGTAAATGAAAAAAGTAATTTTAAAAATAATGTAAATTTTAAAATTTTGTAATAATATTTTAAATTAATAAATAATATTTTAATAATTAAATAATAAAATGTAAATTTTATAATATTTTGAATGATTTAAATTTTAATAGGAGTTTAAATTAAGTGAAAAGACAAAAATGTCCCTGATTCCGGCATGTCAACGGCCGGTCAACATCGAGCTGGACGGAAAAGTGGTCGGAACAATGAAATGGAACAAAAAAAATTTGAGAAGATAATGTTTGGAACTACGATATTGAAATGTTGATGTTAGGGACGTAAATTCAAGTAAGTTCCAATATAAAGGACCATTTGAACATTTTACTCTAATTGAAAACGTGAGATGGGCACTGTAAGTTCAAAATAAATTGTTATTTTCTTCCACTTCTTCTTTTTTTTTTCTTTTTTTTTTCTGGCAATAAAGTTCCTCAATTATAACGATGAAAGTTGTCTTCCTTTTGCTAGTGTCCAGAATTGGTTATCGAGATTGATACCATCTACAGTTGTTACCGGCCTAGGAACCAATGTCTATGAAATCTTAATTCTACGAAATGAATAATTATGTAATGAATGGTAATTTGACTAGTGGAGTACAATAGCTTGAAGCCGCTCTCTTAGGAGTTAGTCCTTGACTACAACATGATATAATTTAGGTTTCTTATACCCGAAATGTAATTCTTTTTTTTTCTTATAAAGTATGAGCTTTCTTTAATTAACCAAAAAAAAAAAAAAAAGTACTCATACTCATGAGTATTACTACCTTCGGTCTTTGATATAAGTCATTTTGATTTGTCATAAATTTCACCGAGTATATACTTTTAATTAAAAAAATTTAAAATATATTTTCACATTCATTGTGTTCTCTTTATTATTGAGAAATATTTGTAAGATTTTTTTTATTAATTAAAAATTTGTATTATATGAAATTTAAGACAAATCAAAACGACTGGAGGGAGTACATTCTTACAGATCACTACCACCATGACTTTACAATAATCAAATTTTTTGGTACAATATAGAAAGGCAAGATTTAAAACACAATCACACAAATCACATTATCTATCCAACATCAAGTCTGTAATCAAATAAGATAAAATAAAAATGTCACTTATTCGAACACAATATCTATACAACATTAAGTCTTGCCTTATTCGAACATCAAATCTGTAATCACTTATTCGAACACATTATCTATACAACATCAAGTCTGTAATCAAATAAGATAAAATAAAAATGTAAGTTGCCATGTAGGTAGTATCGAACATGAACAAAATCTTGTTTCGGAGAAAGGCCCTTCGGTGCGCGTTTTTTGATGGAAAAGTAATTCCGAAATTCATTGACCACAATAACTAGTACTACTGTAATTAACAAGTACATGGTTCTTGCCTAGGAGCTTAAGCCCTTGATCAAGTCTCCATCATCACCACTAGCATGAAACCTTTTCAGAGTATGTAATTTGTTTTTTTTTTTTTGCTTCTGTACATGACAGCAACTAGCTAGGGCAAGTTGATTTCCGTAAATACTGAACTGGTCACTCACCCCACCCCCAAAAAAAAAGAGAAAAACGATCGACATGAGCATTATTTGGTATTGCGGAAATATACAATGAAAATAATTTGTGAAATGACAATAATTCGTCAAGCCAAATTTGTTTATTATAATTACTAAGTTATAATTCGTGAAGCCAATAATTACTCAATAATGGCAAACATTGGGTTACAAAATTGGATCCTTATAATAATATAATATATATACACACCATTAGTTAGTCACTATAGTTATGCTTATCAATATATACTTTATTTTCCCCGGAATCAATAGTTGTTGCGGTGATCAAGTTGAAAGCTTGGTTATATTACAAGTACCAAGTAGAAGATAAATAAATGTTTAAAAACATCAAATTACTCACGCGTAAACTTTTCTCCTAGCTAGTATTAGCAAACATCAATCCACCAATTCCTTACAAGTGAGACTTGGTCAAAGTCTTCGTCCCCTACCGCACAAGTCTTTTTTTTTCCCCCTTCTTAATACTACTTGCATGGCACACACGGCATATATTTTGTACTATGTCTCTATATATATTGCATCAATCCTCGTATACAACATTTAAAGCAAGATTGATACAACTTAACTAATTGAGTTCGTACGTAGTTAAGTTAATAAAGTTGTGGAATTTAATGGCGGGAGGCTGCTGGTTTTTGGATCTCACGTTAAATTCGGCCACGGGTCTCTTAGACGTCAGGGAATTCGGCAGAATGAAAGTGTACGCGGAAGTGACCATCGACGGGAAACCGACCAAGTACAAAACTCCGGTGGACTACGCGGGAGAGACCAACCCGACGTGGAACCTGAGGGCTTTCTACAACCTCGACTACGAGGCCGTCAAGCGTGACGACACGTTCCTCGTCATCAAATTGTACTGCGAGAGAAGCTTTGCGGCCGACAAGTATGTCGGGGAGTTGAAAATGTCGATAAAGTGGCTTTTCGACAAAAGAAACGGCGATCAACTCACCGTTGCAAATTACTACGTTAACAGGGCTAAAGAGGATGGTGAGTTTGGAATACTGAACTTCTCGTACCGTTTGTACGAGACCTCCCCGGAGATGAGTAATGCCGACGGCGACTCATCTGGACGTAAGGAAAGTTTTTCGAGAACAGTTCTCAAAACAGCCGCCGCCATCGCATTAGAAAGCTTGATTCCGGGTTAGTCAAATTATCTAGCTAGCTACTATTTGACGGATTTTATGATAGTGAGAAAATACAATATTCTTTAAATAGTATGGACACCACATTTGGGTTAAAATGGTTTCTTAATTAATAATTCTGACACGATTTTCAAATTTTTTTCAGGTTCATCAGACATATTTTTCGAATGATGGGATCGATTCGCCTTCAAATACTCTTCATCTTGCTAGTTGGAGTGTGTATAATGTGTGTGTTTCCGTCTTTGGTTGAGAGATTTGAGACCTGAAAAAAACATAGTCGATTGATTTTAAGTTTTCGTTTACTTGGTGTTCATCATATTGATGTCTGAATCTGTAAGCGACAAGTCTAGACAAGTATTCAGTTTCAAAATAAAACATTATTGTATTGTACGAAATTGATACAACTTATGCAACCTTTTTTTTTTTTTTGGACGTATAACTCTAGTTTGTTAATTCATGCTTGCAAATCATGTTTGTGTAAAACTTGTGATCCATGATTATATCTATATTAGTTTGCTTCCAACCTATGCGAACCATGCATGATCATGGTGTCACTCCACATCCCCGTTGCTGTTTGATGGAAACGAAATTTTAATTGAAAGAAATCACACATTCACGTGTCTAAATAATTCACTATTAATACTTTAATTCAATAATAGGTTAACTCTATTTAATAAATTATTGAACACGTGTCAAAATTTTAACCAATGTTATAGTCAATATAAAGTGCTATTAGAATTTAGAGATATTTTGCCTGGATCTTGTCATGCAAATTTTCTTATCCCCAAATCCTTAATTCAATAGAGAGCTGAGGTGACTGTTAATTAAGCTTTTAAAAGTTAATTAATAATAGTAGTATTAGAAAAGGCACTTGACTTTTTCTAAATAGTGTTATATAACTATAACCTTAACCAAAAATAATAATAATAATAATATTATAAATAATGATGATGATGTTTCATCAAATCCGTACCGGGATGTTTTGAAAACTGTTGTAGCCTGTCGGGGCGTTATGAGACAATTTCATATGTTAGGTTATCTAGTTCAAAAAAGAAGACCTTTTAGATTTAGGTCCGTTGATTGTTGATTGATCTTTTCAAAATTTATAGCCTCTCTGTACGTGTATGGTAATCGCTTTTTACCACTTGATAAGACTCTGGCTTAATGAATTACTTAATAATTAACATGTACGAGTACCACTTGGAGTCTCGTGTTTTTGGACATTTTTTTTTTTTTTTGAAAAGTTTTTGGACAGTTTAATAAACCAAGTTGTCTGAAACTCTTTGTAGTCCCTCAATTAATAGAGTTGGGCATTAATCTAATCTGAATCGCTCACTCCACGAAAACCCCCCTCTCGAGTCTTGACTCAAGTCAATAGTAGAAAATCAGCCCACGGCAAAAACTTCTAAGTCCGCGACCATGCATGGTATTATCACAAGAAACAAGGAACAACTGGATCGAAGTTCTCCTTCCCACAAAACACAACAAAAGTGTGGAAGAGCTCTCAATAACGTTGTATTTGAAATAAGATAGTAGTAATGAAGCACTGTTTCTCCCTTTAGAAAAATGCTGGGTACTTAATTATAAGTATTTCGATCATGGATGAGATAATCAATCAAAAAATTACCATATATTATCTCTGTCCCGCAAATATACTTTACATTGAATTTTTAAATTTGTACTAAAAATAATACAAAACTCAAAATTTAATTTTGACTATTTTTATAGGACCGACGGAGTATATATAACTCTTATTTTAGAGTTGAAGTATTGGTATTGATCAATGTTGAAAATGTACTTTACATTATGCTTACTCTTATTAATCAAGTCTACATGCTGTTGATCATCACTACTTCTGACAAAGCATGGATTTGCACCGACGTCTCCAGTCGACTAAACCGGCGGCCAAGACGGTATCAAAACCCTAAAACCTGCAAAAGAGGGCCTCGAGGTCACCTGAGGGTAGACACTCTGATGCTTAAGTCAATAAGAATATTTGCAAGAGAAGTATGAAATTGGGGTGCATAGACCGTACCTTTGATGTGAGGGGTTGATCCCTATTTATAGAGCTAGGTTATGAAATCCTTTCTCAGTAGGAAAGTAATAAGGAACCGACCTAGAAGCTTCCAGAGGCCGGTTAGACATTTCACCGAACTTGGACCGGCCTAGTCGCGGGCCGTACTAATTTGGACTCGTCCAGTGCCCCTTATCAAGCCTATACTTCGAAGTCTAAAGATAAAGTAGGCTTGATAATATGAAGTATAAAGTTTCCTCAAGTTCGGGAAGAACTTACTTGAATCGAGAACCTGCGAAGGTTAGCATCGAAGGAAAAGCAAAGCAAGGAAAGCATTTGCGCGCACTTTGTCGAATGTATGTATCACAAAGGGCGATTGACATTTATGCCAATTTGTGAAGAAAGAAGAGTCATCAGACTTTTGAGTAAGTAGTCGGTATGCTATGATCTCAGTAATCTGCCCCAGAGAGATACTAAGGCAGATGCCCTGTTGCTTGAGAAGATAATAAAAAAATGTAGTGGAGATGTCCGCTACTCGAAATATAGAGATGTGTTATCAATAACTTCTAAAGGTGCAACATCTGCCCGAATGAAGAATCTGGTCAAAAACTGCGATTTACGTCATTGACCCAGACGTTAGTTAAGAAGCCCTTGTGCGATGACTCCCTCGATATGCTCCAAGGAAATATCGAAATAGGTGGCCTACTCATTGAGAGAATCGAGAAAGAAACGTAGTGGGGATTCCCACTAGTCTCAAAATTAGCGTCATTAGGAGCGGCTAAGATATATTAACCATCGAAACGAGGAGTATAATGGGGAACTGTGATGTATGCTTCTGATCGAGAAGTAATAGACCCAAACCTTCAAGAACATCCACAGAGTAGTGGATTGAGAAGCATGAAGATACTCGATGTCGAGGACATAAGTTTGAGAAGGAATATTGTCTGGGTTGAATTGCACATCGAGAACTTGCCCCAATATGACCTCCTGTTAAGAAATTCGAAGTCTCGAGAAGACCAGCTCGAGTGTGATACAGCATTAGAGAGTAGAGACTGTCACCATAAGAATCCTCAATTGTCGAGGATGGACAGAAGAGAGTAGAAGACACCGTAGAAGATGCCGCATGTGATCACGTCAAAACAGGGATATGAGACTCGAGAAGATTCTCTCGAGTAGAACTCCAGACAAAACTCAAGAATTACAATCGTCTGACCTTGAAGAAGGTACACAAGCGTTTAAGCTTATTTATATCCACCCAACCGACCCGCTTGCCATTTCTCATGTCCCGAGAAATAAAGCATAGAACCCTTTGTCCGGGTTTGAAAAGTATGAACCAGGTTGATGTGTCGAACCCGAGTAGGCGTATAATATTTTTGCTCGAGACTCGAGCAAGAATCGAGGAGGTATTACGCATTAGTGTGAGAAGGAACGATGCTCCAGTCTGAGGACTGTCGAGAATAGTCATAGGAAGAGATCCGTAGACCAATAATCATCGAAAAAACAAAAATGCAACCTTCCAAACACCTCTCAAAACACCTTACACACCTTCCAGACACCTTACAATCTCCCATATATAAACACTCCTCGTTATAGATAACCCCGGAGCTATTACTCATCTCAGACGCCCCAAGTCTTGGGGTGGTATTTGGCAGACCGAGACTGTAGATGAGAGTGTAATTCCCGCCGCTCAGTTCGAGGAAGTGCCTGGTTAAGAAGCCCCCATACTCGTAGGGTTCAGGCAACAAAATGGTGTCTATCAGAAGGAGATGGATGGGCAACCACCATAATCGAAGAAGTAGGCCTGTGTTGACAAGGCGCAAAGTAAACTCGAGAATCTCGAGAATAAATTCATTTGCATTGGATGATATAGTTTATCGATCCAAGAGAGCATACTAGAAAACAAGTCTAGTTCTCATTGAGGTGTAAAACACGTGTTTAGGTTCGAGGGATAGTCCACCCATTGTTCATGATCATGAAAATCTAGGCCTTTCTCAATACCGGATGTCGATTACACGGCTTATGAGTTATTTGTAAAGTGCTTATAATGGCCGAATGTTAAGTACACGGCTTGTTTGCAGGCGATCCTGAAGAGGATACCTTTGTATAGACGATTCTGAAGAGAATGTCTTTTCAAGGACGATCCTGAAGAGGATATCCTCGAGGAAACTGGGTACGAGCTCCTCAAATTTAGACTGTTAGTCGTAACAGTTAAGGGTAGCATGACCCAATGAATGTCTGGATATTGAATACACGGCACTTTCGAGGACGGTCCTGAAGAGGATGTCCGTCTCGAGAGCGGTCCTGAATAGGATGTCCGTTCAAATGACTAGTCATGTTTAACTGGGTGTAACTGGGTATATGTGATACGCCAGCTCCCATGAGTACTCGAGTGGGCTACCACTATGTGCATTAGACCGATGGTCTATATCCCGGGTTTAAAGTATGAACACTCTAAGGTTAGAGCGAACTTGATGTTCCTGCTATCCTCGAGGGATCAGCTGTGAGAGTTACTATCTCTACTTATTTTGCCGTAGAATTCTTGGGGTATGTTTATCATGCAACTTAGTCCGAGACATGTATTGCAAATATAATAATGGCATGTTGACTGAAAGATAGTGTGTACCTTCACTTAATAAGGTCATAAAGGCTCTCAGAGCTTGATAATATATACATTGGCTCCTTGATCGAGGATGCATTGTCACATTTGAGTATGCCTTATGTCGAGGAAGTATTTTCCTGAACTCTTCGATGATAACTACCGAGGACACATTAATCTGATGGGGATGCTTCTCAAGCATAGACACCATGATCAACCAACCTGGTTTCTGATCCTGACAAAACACTTACTCATGCATTTATAGTTGAATTAGTGAGTAACAAATTATCATAGCACGAGAAATGGCACGGAATACAATATATTATTAAGGGACTCTCCCCTCCTTCAAAAATAGTCATTTCGAGACATGAAATGTAAGAAGTGAAAAGATCTCACCCGATATGAGCAAGACTATCGAAGCCATGGTCTGATTAGCTCACAACGGCTATGAAAGGATGCTACAGAGATCATGACATGCTTCTCCACGGATTTGTACTTACTACGGACTCCTGAAGAGTCATAGAGATTTGCAATGGGGCTGGACCATCAGATGTGAGAGCCACTACGGCCCCGATATAGTAACTTCAAGTTGGCTGGTCGGTAGAGTAGATACAACGATCCACTGTAACTCAGGACTCAAGGAAGAGGAATCATCCTGCACTATGACCTTTAGAGCATATTACCGACAACTGTAAGTACGAGAGGAGTATCTACCCCCTTTTAAGAGAAAGGAAATGAACATTACTTAGCAACCATTTATTCAAGTATGCCATTTATTCAAGGAGATGGTATCCAGAGATATGTAAATGCCAAGGAGATAATAACACTTATCTCCCTTTTCAAGCAGGTCATTGCCCCTTCGAATCGGTTGCTTCGTGATTCAAGAAGGATGCTCCTCGAATTGTCTTATTGTAAGACTTGCAAAACCAAGTAATACAACTACGCCACGCTCGGACAGATTATTGTAACTGTACACATTTCGTTTAATTACATCAAGGGAGGCACTGTGTAATTAAAAGAGCATAACCCGAATAACATAGTACGAGTAAGTTTAAGGCTACTTATCTCTTCTCAAACCAGACGAGGAGGTTGTCTGCACTCTTGTCATAGGGCCATTCTTTGTGATCAAGAATGTATGTGCCCTCGGTCCCTCAAAAAATCGAGCTATGCTTGCATAGCTATTCACTTTGGATAAAAAGGTTACTTGTTCTATAATAAGGTGGTTGGGTTCTTAGTGAGCATACAAGGTTTGTGTCTGACTTAGAACAAAACAAGTAAGCAAGTGAAGTTTGCAAGTAGTATACGCATATGGAAAGTAGTATCCAAGATTGGTGAGCCATGCAAGTCATGCAATTTGTAAGTGTTATTGAAATACTTTTCAAGAACCTACATGTTTGCGATGGCAAAGGGGGATTGGCTCATAAGGATGTAAGAAAACCTAATCGGGTAATATACAATTGACATGCTACTACTATGATTATGTAGCAACAATAGGCTTAGGGAGACCTAGTATGTGTATTTATGCATAAGGATGCTAGACATAAGTTTGTCACGCTCAAAATTGAATAAGTTCGGAAAGGATTGATGTATGACAAGGAATTATTTGTAGTAGAAGGCTACGACAACTTATCTGTCATTTAGTCTTTGCCTCGTGCAATTACGTAGGAGTGGGTGTTTCAGCTTGCGCTGCCGGAAACAAACGAGAGGCCATGTACTCAAGTCCCGAGGACGTTATGCGCATCTTCGAGGAGATGTAACCTTTGAGATATCAGGTCGGCCCTTGCTGTAAAGTTAGGACTTGTATGAAAAACAAGAAAACCGTTAGAGGCAAGGATAATAAATAATATCTGAAAGGACTAAATCATAAATTCTACTTAGTTAAAGAGAATTTATTCCAAGTATGCCCTTTGACGGTTCAGGAGCCATTCTGCGAATTCGGAAGATTTAGCGTCAGAGTAAAATTAGAAAAATCACTGAGGACCGTTTTACAATTTCCAGAAGATTTAGAATCCCCGTCGAGCAACTGCGGCTGCTCGGATTTCCGTCGTAACTGGAGGCTTTGTAGTCCTCGATGGCTAACTTGTTTCTCGATCTTGTTTGATTTGAGGAGGCTGTGGAGTCTCTCTAACCAAAGTTGAAGGGCAGTAATTTCCTTAATCAACCATAAACTCAAAAGATTTATCGTGAAAAATTATGGCTGATAATAAAATAATTATCCTCAAATATGGAATTAAAAAACCTATGTCAATAGGCACAATATGTATATAAGATCATCGAGTAACTACGATCCATGGCATGAAATCAAAGGAATCCACAAGAGGCAATAGAACAGTGATATTAATTTACTTCACACTACAATCATGTAATTAAATCACAATGTTTACATAGTATATGCGCCACGATTATATGCGACCAAAGCTGCCACTGAGACGTCTTTGGCAGGCAGAATTATATTCCCAGATATATAAGTTCTTGCAATGAAAAGATGTTCCAGAACTTATGATATATATGATATTATATAAAGTGGGGTTTTGCATATGTGGTTTTGTATTAAGAATGTGGCATGTAGATCATGGAAGCCCATATACTTGTAAGAAAATATATAATCACGTTTCTTCCTCATATAAATCTGCCAACACACTTTTACAACACACTTTTGTATTATTTAAACCCACGGTGTCTATTTTTAAGTTTGTTTAAACATAAAAAAAGTAACTCATAGTTAAACATGGTTTGTATCTCTCAGCCGAAGGACTGCGCTACTTAGTCAGAAGAATAAGTTCCACAATTGTACTATCGTGAAGATCTCCAAGAAACAAGAAAACCAGGAGCTACTCATATAGATTATTCGACGGAATAATTAAAGCTGCAAAATCAAACCTGGATCTTGTTCGTGTGTAATCACGAGTGGATTGTCATTATCCTCTTAGGAAACCCCTGAAATTATATCAAAATAAGGAAAACACAAAACCTGCAACCATGTACGGGCCGGGTTTAAGTAAAACTTCATGAGAGACGATCTCCGCCTTCCGTCGTTGACAACCGGAAGGAGACGTTCGTATCCAATCTCCCCCCTCTTTATAAGAATCTTTGTTGAAGAGAAGATTTTTTTTTATATAATATATCAGTGAACAAATCATATAATATGCAGGGTATATACAAAGGCCTTGCAGAGTGGTCCTGCGTGCCTACATGGAAATTGAACCAAGTCTCTCCAAAGGGATAGTTAAAAAAAATTTCTTCAGGTGACATGTTAATGGAATGTATCAAAATAATAAAGATCAAATCATGTCTTATCTGGTGGGTGGAAAATTGGCGCAAAGTCGTGAGTGGCTTTATTAACATGCAGAAGTTTGACCACTAATTAAGTACGATATCCACCCTACTCTCTTGTATATTCCTTATTAAATAAAAGTGAAAATTCTCTATCAAAAAAATATAAAAATAAAAACATAAAAGTTAAAATCCATCCAAAATTCCATGGTTTTCACGAATTGCATGTTCATCAGAAGAGGCATGTATATTGATATTCATGTTAATTAAAAACATAAAACCTGGACACGCGATTCTGTGGACATATGATGGACACTCGCTGCCTTCGGTTATCGACAAATTGTGTCGAGACGCCAGAGATGTCAGCTCCTTCTTCGTCAGGAAATTGTATGAAGAAAAAAAAACTCTAACGGGTCTCACTAGGCGTGCCACTTGGTCATCAAATTTTATTCATCAGTTTATCTCCCAAATTATAACAGGAAATCAAATTTTGATTTATTCCATCGCAGAATCAAATCCCAAATTTTGATAAAGATCAGTTTTTTGTTGGATTTTTTTTTTTTTTTTTTGGTGTAATAAAACCTCTTCTATGCTACTTCTTCCCCTTTCTCCACTCCATTTCTTTCTGGCTCATTGGCAAAGGGCAAAGGTATTGTGCGTAAGATTCGAACATTACAGCAGCAACATCCAGGTTGTTATCGGCGTCTAAACGGGTATAAATTCGCGATGTGATAGGAATAATCAACTGGCGAGCAACAGGAAATTAAAAGCGACGGCTCAAGGGTCATGCCTCCTCTTTTGTCTGTCAATTTATGCATTGTCGTTTTTTTGCTTCATAGGATCAGTTTTTTGTAATCTTACTTGCTGTAAAGATGTTTGATGTTTGGAAGGATGATGGTTTCTTCAAGATTATGCTTTTGGATCTGATGAGTATCATTGACATGTTTTGGAAATAAAAGATTCATATTTACATAAAATTGAGTAATGAGTTGTAGGAGAATATTGTAAATCTTGACGTCAATGTTTGAAGCCAAATCGATCTCAGCCTGGTTTTTCTAATTGAAAGTTGAATACTGTATAATTTGACATGGTAATTTTTCTCTCCCCATTCTTTGTAAATAAATGTTTTGGTACAAACTATATCCATAGTCACATCATTTTTTTTTCAGGAAAAAGATTTGCAGAAAAAAAAAATGATGAATAAAATTCATGGCAGAATTTGCAGAATAGATGGATGAATTTGGGCACTTAAAAAGGAATTTTTGGAATGCAAAACCATCTATTTTTACTTCAAGCTAGCTACTTTATACAATAAGGAGGAAAAAAGGGGGGGGAAATGATGATTCATTTTGTACAAAGGCAATGATTGGTGTATCAATTTCTGTCTAATTTCTCATGAATGGGTTTTTGATGGACTTTTAGATTGCTGGCTGCAAATTTGAAGATTGATGAGCAATGGGTCAAAACTTACTCTAATCTTGCTAAAGAGAAATTAATTTTGGTGAGCAAAATTGAAGCACTGTCCGATATCAGTATATGCATGTATGATAATATACAATTAGTATTGTTGTCTACTTTCATAAAATTTTCTGTGGACACTGCTTAACGTGTTAAAGACTTGATTTTTAGCCCACCCAAGAATGTTCTATGATAATATACGATGTAATATCTGAAATATGTTGCCTTGGATTTGCTTTATTCTTAATAGGTCGACCTTCAAGGGCACTCATGGGAGGGAAATGAAGATTCTCTGACGACGGCGCATATCCGTGCATCGTCATTCGCAATCCTGGCATTGCTTTAGGAGCACAAAATTTCTATTCTTGCTACTATAATTGGAAGCATGAGCTTACTCTGCAGCAGACACAAAGACCACTATCAAGCTGATGCCGAAGAGAATCGTAGGTTGTTTCTGTTGCTGAAATCTTATTGTGTTAAATTGGAACCCTTTTGCAATGTTACTTTGTTTTTGTTACTTTTGTTGATGAGCCTGCCCCCATTTCATTCTGTCTGAATTATTATGTGTTCTTCATTTTGTAGAAATGGAAAGAACAATAGAGCTATAAACGAAAGCCGAGAAGCATATTCAGAAACTTCTTCTACTCAGTACGTGAGTTGTGATCTTATCTACCTCTTTGAGTTGCATTGTTGTTTCCAGATTTATACTTTTGGATTTGTACATTTGTTGGTTATCATTCCGTTGTAATCACATGGAACATTTGCACCGAGAAGGGGGAAATAAGAGTTTAGTACTTAATGCTTAAGAAACATTAGGAGTGTTAATTAATAGTGATTGTGATATATAATCCTTTTGATTGGAGTATTGGAGTTCTTTTATTAGAAGCTATTATTGATGTTACATTCATTTTTCATGGTTAATCCCTTTTGTTATTGAATCTATTGAGCATACTGTATTGGAGTTAAAAATCTTGATTTTCTTAAGAATTTGATGTATAAAGCTGCCTCACTTCTTCATAAAGACATATATAAATGATGTATGTGTAATTTTGCTTCACGCACTGTCGAGTTTAAGGGTTCTTTTATTTTATTGGAATTCATTTGTTTGGTTTTTTTTCCTTTCTTATTAGTGTAACACAAAGCGGATAAACACAGGAAGGATGATGAGGGGTATAGGATTTTGGGCTATGGAGGGCCTTCATCATCATCAAATTTGTCTGCTTCAGCCCCAATCTATCCCTTACATGTAGCGAAGTAAGACTTTAATTTTGAATTATGCCTTGGATATTATAGTTTTGTAGCTCTAAAAGTCGCGTTTATTCGTTACAAGTCATTTTTGGTTTCGCTGACTTGGTGGTTCGGTTACTTCTCGATGTAATGAGGAGAGTAACTGCAGCTAATTGTTTCGTGAAAAGTGGAATTTGGCCGGCTAAATCCATTGAAGGTTACCATCCTCTTGCAACCAAGATTGTTCCTTTTTCATGTCTTGGGTTTCTTATCTTAATTTGCTCTTTTGTAGTATACTTAAGCATTCATTTCTTTGCGGAATTACAAATGTAGTAGTTCTTGGATTCAGGTCCTATTAACTCGAATTGCTGTTTGCAATTCTTTAATCATTAAAATTGTGATGCCACGTGTTGTTATTGTTTACTTCTCCAGAATTGTTAGTCCTTTGTCGTCCAACTCTGCTTTACTATGATTATTGTCACGGATGCACAATCAAAATGTAGTCTTTTGAGATTTTTTCTTTATTAAATCTATCGAAATGGGTTGAGACGTTTGTTTCCTTCTTTTGAGTTGTGGGAAATTGGTGTTCTTGATGGATTTGTGGCCTACTCTTTCGAAAGAGGATGTCAATCTTCTAATTTTGTAATTGTTATTTTCTGCTTTGTTTTTTCTTATCTACACTATTTAAACCGTTATAAAGAAGTAGTGAATATTAGCTTTTGCCTGAGTATGATGGAAATATCGTGGTGATGCTTCCGTTATCAAATCTCAAACTTTATGTGAGATTCAGCCGTGAAAAAAAAAGATGTGGTTGAATTACTTAATTAATTTCCTTAGTCAACATCCTCAAAAAGCCATGTTCATCATATATGAAAAGGTTCCAGCCCAATATAGTGATTAATGGACATCATATAAATTTTGATATTAACATGTTATGCAAATTGAAAAAAAAAAAAAAACAAAATACTCAGGCGAATTGCTCCCATATTGTAAATACCGAAATTAATTTGTAAAAACTATAATCAGAAAACATGAACAAGCATCATATGATTTAAAAATAATAAAATTAATTAATAAAACTAAGATCGAAAAATAAACAAGTATCATATGATTTGCACGATTCATTTTATTCAATTTAACCGATTTAAAAATAGGCAGTTGCCGGGCGGATGCATCTAGTTAAGTGTTAAATAAATTTTATTCTGCAAAGGTCAACTCTTTTGCAGACCCCTTTCTTCATACCTACTCAGTTTGTCTAAAAAAGAATGATGTAATTATTTTTTAAATATTTATCCAAAAAAAGTTAGAGTCCATATGCTTAGATACCGCTACTAGATAAATTGATAAATTAATAGGTACATTACATACACAAAAACAATTGATGCTCGAAATCTTTTCAAACTACGAAAGACCAAATCAGAGATCAGAAAGAAAGTACAAATTAAAATACAAGAAAATTTAAATATAAAATAAAATGTGTACTGCAACTAAAAATTTATAAAAATAACTAGAAATTCTAAATACCTAATAAATTATTGTCACTACTATCATCACAAATGTTGGGACATGGAAATATTTATTAAATGCGTAGTATGGGGTATTGACTATTAACAATTTATAGCGACCACAGCCTGATTGAGCAGTTGTTTCAAGGGTTGGCAAATGGATTAATGATGGCATATACCCCATTTATATTTCTATCACTTATCAGTACTCAGCAGTAAACACCATGGAAAATGGTGGTCAAAACTCTTCACAACTGCCTACTTGGTAGTAGTACTTTTTGTTTTTGGGACTTGACCACTAAGTATATGGTAGACCTTATGGCTATGAAGTTGCTGAAATACAACGTCACTGACTTCGACACTGGCTCAGATCGTTATAGTATTACTCTCAAAATGTTGGGAGACGGCTTCCTTCAAAAGGGTAGATTGAAGAATATGTATTTCAGGGAACCCAACTATTCAGCGGATTATTTGGGTAGAAAATGTTACACCCTTACAGTACAATGCTGCTATTTTGACATATCGGCACAGTAGGGATTTTTTGTCCGGTAATGTATGAAACTAGGTTAACAAATCTGTTTTTTCCATTCAGTACTAAAGAAAGAATATAATGCCATGGCAAATGTGAAACTAGAATATATTTTCACATAAAACTCTTCATGGCAAATGTGAAATGAAACAAAGCCGAAGTTGATACAGGCTACGTACCAAGTAGCAAGCGACATTATTCTTATTAAAGTGACATTGGCAAACCCTTTTTCCCATGTAGAATTGGGAAATAGGCACATTAGCAAGTTCCCAATTGGGATGATACATTGATACTGCTTAAGTTTCAAAAAATATTGAAATCTTTTCTTTTCACAAATTGGAGGTATCCACCATCGATATAGCGATTTATCCAAAGGGTAAGTTATAAGCATCTCCATGAGTAGAATAACTGTCTAAATATTAGAATTGAAAATATTGACATGTAAACCAAATATATTGAAACGTAAACATACATCAATATCTCTTTGGCTTGTGGACGAAGGCAGCACTAGAAATGGATAAAGAAATGTAACAAAATTTCGATTGGGGAAAACATTATCTTCTTTGGGTATACCATTTTGTCAAAGCATTAAAGGCCCACCCCAATACTTGTATCACAAAGTGGTCCAACTAAATGCACATCGTGGGTTGTGGGCCTTTCGGGCCCAAGTGGACCATTGTCTCATTCCAACAGCGGCTGGGTGATCTATGAAATGTCATAAAGCCAGGACCTACCCACATAACTTGTCTTCGAAGTAGAAGAGTTTTTTTTTCTTTTTCCCACTTTTTTTTGCCAAGTTTCTTCTTTTTTTTTTTCCAAATATATCGAGGAGGCTACTAAAGGCTAGCATCGTAATACAAGAAGATTTGCCAAGCATAATCTATGAAGACCCTTTTACACCGAAAGTGACGAGATAACCACCTTTGAGCAAGAGTGTTTTTTAATACATAAATCTCTTCTCTTTTCTTTTTCCCGAATTCTGGGTATGTCTCGTACGAAATGATTTTATGTCTAGAATGTTGAAATTAAAGTAAAATGGATAGCCGAATAATGTCGGTCTTGTTTGGCCAACCTTCTATTTTGCATTTGGTCTCATTTTACCTCTTAAACACAAAAACTAATACACTATTCAAATGATATTTTAACTTACCTTTTAAAAATTATTCCAAAAAATTATTTTTACACAATTTTTATCCACCACCACCGGACCACCTCACCACCGCCTGCCACTGCCGGACTATTCCCTAACGCCGCCGTCAGTCGGCCGGATTCCGGCCAATTTGTCAGAGTCCGGCCGGCCGGTCGCCGCCGCCGACGGAGGAGGATGATCCGGCGACGGAGGTAAGTGGTGGAGGTGGTTAGTGGTGAAAAAAAATAATATTATTTTAATTAAAAAATTTTACAAAGTTTTTAAATTTTCTCTTAAAACACATTTTAAATCACATTTCAAACTCAAACCAAAAACTAAACCAAAACGCAAAATGAGATGAGGCCAAACAAGCCCATTATCTTCTTCAGGCAAGCAACCAATAGCTTAAGTATATATGTAATGACGTATGTATTGATGCAATTCTCGTTTGTGTTAGGCGTCCAAAATAGTACACTCTTTTCCTCTTATCTCCGTTTTGTTTTGACAAACAAATCATTTGTCGAACTAATAAGACAAAGTGTATTTTAAAAATAAGATCGATTATTGATTTGATAAGTCTAACGAACCTTTTTGCAACGCAGAATATGGATTAAAATAAGGTTGCGAATTGGAAGATGACGAAAAGTTAAACTTTGTCCACCAGTTTCAGGACAAAAACTTGGGGGGAATTCATGAAAATGATCAGATTCTATGAACTTGGGGATCTCCAAAATCTTCCGCACCCACACTCAGCTCCATCACGTTGTAATCAACACTAGCCCCCCACGATATAAAACAAAAACAAACAAACAAAAAAACACTAGGCCCAAAAAGAACCACCCACAATAAAATAAAATACTCCCTTTGTATCAAAATTATTGTCCAATTTGAGATTTCACTTTTAGTACAAATTGAACTAAAAATGAAAACTCAAGTTGGATAATAATTATGAGATGGAGGGAATACGAGATACTCTGACAATTAAATAAATAGCAGTGTAATCATGTTAAACGAGAATTTGTATCGTGTTAAAAATACTCGAATAATGGACAAGGTGCCCTATTCATATTAAAGAGAAAATTTGTATCGTGTAAATTGTAATATCCGTACGACCCCGAAAGAAACAAGCTACTATATTTTGGGATTTAATATTTCCCTTTTCAATAAAATAAGAAAGATTGTTTTTATCTTTTTTTTTAAAAAAAAAAAGAAAGATTCTTTTTACCTAATTTCTTACACTATCACATTAATTTGTGCAAACTACTAATATTAATGAATAGAACAAATCAACAAACTCACTACTTCAAGCATTTCAAGCATATCCTACAACCAGATTCCAGAACTCGTTGCATACTTTAAGCCTTAATGCGAATATTCTCGCAAGTCACACCTTAACCTTTGATTATTCAAATAGTTTTGAGGTTTTATATATTCACTTTAGAAGTTAAGAAATACAAACCTTTCCAAAAACAATAATGCAACTAAATAGCAACACGACTACATAAGACTGAGATAATCCTAAGGTCAGACTTTTGAAAGTCACTTATGATGACCCTGTCTTCCCACCCATTCCCCAAATGCAAAAACAAGCGAGCTGAGTTAAATTAGTGACTCTTCTAACTTATGTCAAGTGTCAACGCAGTTAATGGGTAAGACTGAAATACTGAAATATGACACTAAAATGGCAATGAACTCACTATCATTTGCGGATGGGCACCGCAAAATTTTATTCGCTGAACGTTAAATTGCCGATGTTATACAACAAAAATGGCCCTCGAAAACCAATATTCGTAACAAAATCAAAAGTTTGAGATGCCAAATCCAATCTTATTAGAGAAAAAAAAAATTGGTCTACAACATGGAAGTCCCCTTTTATAAAGAGCACATGGAAGTTCAAACCATAAGCACATAGAAATAATATAGTTATAGGGATTCTCCGCAAAAGGGCCAATTTGGTTACACTATAGAATGACAAATGACCATATTAAAAACATTGGTATTTTTTTGCCTCATTCTTTTCTGAACTAAGGCATTTATAGATTATTATTATGCCAACCATCCATACATATCCATACATACATACTCGAAATGTGTTATATTGCAATCATAAATTCGTAATCCCTATGCTTGCAATTACCATAATTAGAAATACTGCTAAATTAGGCAAGAGTGAAGTAAATAGTACATACCCTC
Source organism: Oldenlandia corymbosa var. corymbosa (assembly GCA_949775105.1). NCBI lineage: Eukaryota > Viridiplantae > Streptophyta > Magnoliopsida > Gentianales > Rubiaceae > Oldenlandia > Oldenlandia corymbosa. The sequence continues at coordinate 26,420,047 of OX459124.1, forward strand.
TAATATGCTTCCACAAAGTCACCATCAAAATGTGTAAATTCCTTTAATTCCCGGGAACACATTTTGTATTTATCGGAAATCCGAACTCGGAGTGAAAATTGCAAGATCAGGCCAACCATTTGTACCATTCCAACATCCAGAATCTCCGTTATTCTGACCATTCAGAAACAAATCTTCAGAGTTATGATTCCCATTCCCGGGTTCACCATGTTGACCCGAATCCGAGACCGTAGTACCCGGTCCAGCACCCCGATTCAAGTCGTGCTCTCCAAACCCATATAACTGCAAATTAGACCCGTTCGGATTCAGCCCCTGTAAGAAATTACCGTATTGACCCTCACTCGTGGACAAAAGCGAGCCGTAACTCCCATTCGCCGTATCAATCATCATCGTCCGCCGGTCCTGATCAAAAGCCGGCTGTAAGGAAGTTCCGTATGGCTCGGTCTTCGGAGCTGGCTGAGGGGTGGTGGCGGGGGACGGCGATGATGACGTGGGGGCGGCGGAAACGGCCGGCGAGGATGTGGAAGAAGACGGCGTCGCTGAGGCAGCCGACGAGGAGGCGGCAGAGGAGCGTTTGGTGGAAGATGAGCTGCGTTTATTATTCTTCCTGGAGCCGCCGCCGACGGGGATGTTTCTTAGAGCGCCGCCTTTGGTCCAGTATCTCCGGCAGTTCTTGCAGAAGTGACGGGGCTGAGATAAGTTGTAGTTGTTGTAGTAGCAAAATTTGGTGTTTGCAGAGTCACATCTCGGACATTTCAAGTGTTCTTGGTCAGGGAATTGCGGTTTGATCTGTGAATATATTGATGGGTCTTGCATCTTATGCAAGAACAAGATAAAAATCGCAATAAAGATGCGATCTTTGTTCAAATTCAACTGAAACACAGGTTGAATTTAGAGACCCTTTTGAAATGGGATTAAACAGAAAAGGAAAAAGAGCAGGGATGATTAATTATTGGGATCAAAGATGTGATTTTTTTGGAAAAAATAGTGAACTAGCAGACTGAAATTTTAGGATCAAAATTGTGGTTCTTGTTCCTAAAGTGGCTTTTGTTCTTATGTGGTGGTAAGAAAGTTGACTGTTTGGTTGTGAACCATGGCTCAAACCTGTTTTTTGGCTTTTGGGCTTTGGAGAAATGAGAAGTGGCGAAGGAAAACTGTAAGAAAAGGGTGTGAGGAAAAGATTATGTGACAAAAAAAAGTAGAGATATTTTGATATGTTGCTGCGAATCCCAAAATCAGAGTTCAGTTCAGACTTCAGAAACCAAAACAGAGCTTTAACAATGAAAAGGAAGTATTTGACTAGTAGTACTAGTAGTAGTATTCATGCCTGCTATCAAACACCGAAGATTATTTGCATGGTACAGCAGAGAGATTGATGATTGTCCACAAAATCAGCAAACCAGAGGGATGAATTTCAGGTGGGATTGTATCACAATGGAGGAAGATCGAAGCAAAAAAAGTGTGGAGATGGATGTAGGCAATATAGGTAAAGGACAAGAAGAGATATTATTAATTTTGGGGGATTGAATGAATGAAATGGTTGATGTGAAATGAACCTTTGGAAGTCCGCGTGAGAGTGACGACTACAGTGAGTGCTGAATCAAATCACTATTCCACTTTTACAAAAAATGGGAATAAATACTTGTACAAAAGTGTTTACTACAAGTACATAGCATGTAAATACGACTTACCAACTGTCCGACCGATGTGCAAACCTTTTTCGAAAAAATGACATGTTTATAAACAATACAAACTTATCATCAAGGTTCATGTAAAACTGAAAAACACATTTTAAAAATACAAAATATGATCTGATTGTTTTAATTCTGTGACTTTATCAAGTTTTCCTAACTACTTGATGCTTCTAATTGGCCTAAAATCTTTAATTCTCAGAGTATAATGGAGTCTTAGTCTAGTGTGTCACACTAGATAACATCATTTGCATCTCTATGATTGAATCAATAAAGTTTAGTACTTGATGGGCTTATGTGTTAGGCCAATCAAATAAACAAGTGCTCTTACAATAATTATATTCTTCACGCTTACTTGGTTACTCCAAGAAATAATGTAGCCGGACTTTGGAGTAGTCAACACAGATTAAGAAAAGTGAAAAATCCAGATCAAAGAATGGGTCCTGTTATATGATTTGGTTAGTTTAATTGAGTTGTTGTAATTGCAAAGTACTCCCTCTATAATTGGTTGTAGCAAGTAACCACCACATAAGTTAAACTTGAATTTGTAATCTGGAATTCCATATCAATCCCAAACCTGAAAATTCAACATCATCAGCTCATAATTATAGACTCCCTCTGTGCCAAACATTTTGGGATTACATCACAATAATCATCATCATTGGCCATTTTTTTTGTTTGAAACACAAATGTTGTCTTTTCCAAATCTCAAACAAAGAGACTATGGCCCTGTTTGATAAACCAATTCAGCACTTAAACTTAATTGATTAAGTGATTAATTGATTGGTACTATTTAATAACACAATTTTATTACAACTTAATTGATTAAGAACTTAACTAATTAAGGACTTAAATTTTAATTACATTTGATAACTCATATTAGGGTGTCTTAATAAATTAAGTAGGTCTGAAATACTAGTACACATGTGAGTATAAAAATAAGTGATAGGCCTATCACTTATGTCTGAACTGAATTCCTAAGACGATTTTTTTTCTATTTATTTAATTTTATATTTGTACTTTTGATATTTTATCTTGAAATATTTTAATTAATATTGGTATTTAGTTATAAATTGAAATTTATTTAATTATTTTTATTTAATAAATATTTATTTTAATATAAAAAATAAAATACTAATATAGTCCATTATATATATATTTATCATGAAGATATGATATTTTTTGACAATGATAAAGATATGATATTATTATTAACTAAAAAAGGATTACGTGATAAAATTTAAATATTTTTATCACATAATTTTATAATAATACTATTATCTTTACAATCATAGTTTCATATACATATACATACATTAGTTTTTGAGATAAAATTATAATTCTAAATACTTTAATTTCAGTGTTCAGACTTCAGATTTCAGACCATTTAATCAGTTTTCAGATTTTGATTTTTATCAAACAAGACAAACTTAATCAGTTCAGTACTTATGATTCAGTCTTCAGATTTCAGACTTCAGACTCAAATTAAGTTTTATCAAACGGGACCTATGTTATTAAGGAGAAAATAGTGAATGAATTGCGAATTAATTAACATTTTATTTAACTATTTTGAAAATCCGTGTTTAGATGCGTTGGACTACCTTTAGTTTTCATATTGAATCACAAACAAGTTGTTATTATCATCAGTAACTCAAGCATTGTCTTATAAGCCAATGAATTAGGGGTTATTGTGCAATAAACTTTTGCCAATAAAAAAAGAGACAGACAAGGCGTCGAATTGTGGTCAGAAATGAATTTTAGGAAAGATGAGTTCTTGTTTTGGAATTATTGGAATATTGAGTATTCCGTTATTTATTTACAGTATTTCTGTAGAGTGTTTTGACCAAGTTGCTGTTGGCTTTGAGGCAGGCGTCGATGCTTAAGGATTAAATAATTAAAGAGGAAAAGACAATTATGAACTTTTGTTGAGCTTATATTGTATTTAATTATACTTATGATCTGATGTTTGAAAATAACAATGAATTCAACGCCTGAAGCCATTTTAACTGTTCACTTGTACTCAAAGTTACATTTCTTAATATATCAACGTAAATTATTTAAGCCATTTTAAAGAAGTTTTTAAATAGTATAATATTTGGTGTTGGGATTGAAAAAATGTGGATCCAAATGACAATTGACGTGACAAATTGATAGCAAATCTTTAGAAATTCACTAGTATGGTGTATGGATCATAATAGTTAATGTGAATATGAAACTTGTACAGTATATTAATTAAGAAACTTAACTGATTAATGAACATACATATTGATGCTAGTTATAAATTTTATTTTAGTTTTTTAACAATATCACAAGGAAAATAAATATTTTTTAATTACGAAATTTACTTTACTCCGACAAGAAAATGCTAAAGACGTGAAGAAATTTGTTGTGAAATTCGCTTATATGTGAATGCGAGTGATTAATTTTCTTGTGACGAGTCAACTATTACGTGCTAAACTAATTAAGGAATGTCTTGATCGCATTTAGATACGATGACATGACTTGTTGGCACTAAAAAAATTCCTTTATGTAAAAGGGCTACCTTCCCCTACAGTTGAATGATGATTAATTAGCATGTACTTTTGGCTTGGCTCTTCAACTCGGTGACAAGAATAACTCGTAAGTAAATCTGCCAATAACGGAGCCAAGAAATCAACGTAAGGTTGTGAAATTAGAAACAAAAAAATTACTAATGGTCAAGAAATCAATATGTAAGAGTCTGAAAAATTATACTACAATAGTCCCTCGATTTTAATTTATAGGTCGTTTTAGGTTTAAAAAAATTATTCAAAATATAGGTTATTTTATAAATTTTAGACAAATTAATTGACTATTTTTTAAACTTTACTCTCTATAAATAATGTCAATATATTTTCATTTAGCCTTTTCTATAGTTCTAATGTAATTAATGAGGGGTAAAATAATTATTTAACACATAAATTAATTATTAGATGATTATCTCGTTAATTTATGTGCAAAATTTAAACTGATTTATATTTTAAAATAGAGGGAGTACATATTTTTATATTAAAAATTTAGAATACCTATAATAATTACAAAAAACTAAGCAAGTGCGAGTGTGCAACCACACCCTTCCATCTCCCCTAACTCCACCACTAATGTTTAAGGAAACATGAAAAATAACTATAAGAAGTGTTTGAGAATAATAGTCGTGTTTATTCAAGATCAAGAAAATCACTAACAATATTTTAGAATTGGAAGGAATATTAAAGAGAGAGAGAGAGAAAATCAATGAGCCGCCATTAACTAGAAGCGTAGCCGAGCCATTTAATAATAAGCAAGAAGCGTAAGCCTAGTTGTAAGTTGTAAGCTTGCGTGGGAACAAAGCGGAGTGAGGTTTTTATATGCAATCATGAATCATCGAAGACAGGTGAGCATAAAATTAGAGTGGGGGGATTTGATCATTTGAACCGATCGGTGCCGTCGATTGGGTGGCGGAGAAAGTGTGGCGATCGTCCATTTGTGGAGTACCGAGGCGGAATCGTAACTTTGGGAGTCCGTCACAACTCAAAGCGCCAATCTCACCGGCAACACGTGGCACTACCCTGTGATAGGTGGTAAGCACTTTCTAGTTATGGTTTTTTGGACTGACAGCTCAACCACATTAGTGATTCAAGTTTCATGATTTTTCATCTTATTCTTATTATTTTCTCCTCTTTTCTTCCTTTTCTTTTTCCAATTCTTCCCCTCAACTGTTTTATTTTGGTAATAAAGGATAAATCATCAAATTGATTACTAGCGGAATAAAAACTCAATTTATCCATGCTTTCATAAACAAAAATCGATGCTTGACCATTATTAGTTCAATTCGTCTACCTGGAATAATTTTTTTTATTTGAGCTAATATTTTATTTTTATGTGGAATATTAGTTTCATTTAAATATTTTTTAATCTTTATGCTAGGAAGAATAAAATAAATCATAAAAATAGTGTCTTTATTGCTAAACTATATTTTAAAAAAATATATGTTTATATAAATACAATCATGGGTTACAACTATACAAAGATTAATTTTTACGGTAGAGTTTGAAAATAAATAAATATTTTTTTTAAAACTCATATTATAGACTTTTATGGTCATTAAAAGTAGTTGAGAGAAATGGAACAAAATAGAGAAAAATAAAATAAAAAAGTGAAAAGAGACTGTTTTGTTATTTTTATATATTTTAGGGGTTATTTTTAAAATTTTTAAAAATTATTAGGATATTTTTGTAATTAAATTTATTATTTTATTGAAAAACTAACGGAGATCCATTAATTTGGACGGAAAATTGGCCGATTGGACGAAATTGGTGAAAATTTCAAATATTAGGGTAAAGTTGGCTAACCGAAAATCTATTGGGTATGATTAACGACGAGCAAAGGTTTGGATAAGAACAACATTTTTTCCGTGCAAGAAAAGAGAAAAAACTAAATCAAAACTCCCTCTTAAAAGTGTGATATCCCAATTAAATGATACAATTGGCTGCAAATTGACATAAGGTAAGAATTGTTTTAGACAACATTTATTGCGATCAAGTGATGAGAAATTCGTTATTTCTTTGTTATCTGTCTCAAGTATAAGTACAAATTATTGTAACGCTTAAAAAACTTTTCTCATATAAAGAGTCCAATCGAATCATTCCAACTTGTGGTATATGCCAATTAATTAAAATACTTCCATAATATCTTAAGAAAACCAGCAGAATTAATTTGAAGCGATTTACTAAATTAATCCGAATTGGGGGGAAAAATTGGAAGTGAAAGACGTTTTTGTAGTGTTGCCGAAAATATACACAAACACCAAAAGAAGTTGAGAATGGCGTTGGACCCCTCCTCCATAGATTATGGTGGTGATGAATATAGTAAATGAAGTGAAAGGGTCTGGAGATGAATGATATGTGAAGGGCAAAAGGATAACGGGGGAAAGGAAGAAACAAATGATGAGAGTAATATTGATTTTGATTGACAAAAAAGCAAAAATAAATGGAGCTGTCTATCATATCTTGTCTTGTCGCGTCGTGTGCAGAAAACCCGCGTGCAACACGGCTCCCCCTTTCCCAATTGCTAATACAACTAGAGGAATCAATCTATTTTGGTTCCCCAGACTTGTAGAAGAATTCCTTTGAAACTGCGGCTTATTGTTTCTAAAGAGTTCTTTCCACATAATGTAACTTAAATACTAGACTATATACAGTTTTCGACGTTATTTCTTCGACTAATTCATTAGAACTATTCCGTTTCGTTACATTTTCAAATGTTTGGCCAAATTGGAACCTTTTATAATCTTGTTTGTAGTTTCGTATCCTTCAGTTATAAGAATTTTTTTCGTTAGCTACAAACAATTAAAAAAAGCGTGACATCTCCCCAATCTTGGGGTTTTCTTATTGCATTCCCTTCCTTGATGAAGTTATATAAATGAGCAACACTAATTGGATCTAGTTAGATTGGATTTAGACAGAAAATGCAAATCACTTACACTTTTCACATTTGAGGATAGCTAAATTATTTTTTGTTTCATCCATTTCCTCCAAGTGTGTCGCCTAGCTGTTTACAAATGATCAATTTTTAAATCTGCAACTGCATTAAACTAATAGTCAACGTGAAATTTATAACACAATTGTGATAGATGGTACGCAAATTAAATCGTGTGTACCACATAAGAAGTGAATAGAAGTAAACTAAACAGCCACCTTATAAATGCATAATATCAACATTTTCAGGTCCCAAAAAACTCCGAGCAAGACTGGTTTGTTTTGATGTATCATTATAGGTGGTCATCAAGTTGGGAACAACAGATGGATAGATTGCATCTTTATGAATTTATGACCAAAAATTGGTCCACACTGCAACTTGCTCAGCAAGTGAGCAAACTTCATCATCATACTATTTATTTCTTCTTATATTGACATGGTCCGTTCCCATACTTCAGTTAACATTCCCCCAACTTTCTTTCGAAAAATAAAACAAACCAACAAAGTTGAAAATTTCTAGAGAAAAAAAAAAAAAAAAAAGAAGAGAAGGCAATGCATCATTCACTCTTCTTCATCAGAGAGCTTCCAGTTGGTCATCCTATCCTCCTATATCATCACCGCAGACCCCCGTCGTTTGTCCACCCGGCAAGTCCAACGTGGAAAACTTGAACACAAGCAAAAACCACGTACTAATCAGGGAATTTGGCATGGAACTGATAAGGAACACATAAGAACTAGAAACAGATGGCGCCGAAATCTTTAAGTATAAACTAACATTTTACTCCTATGTAATAACAATTGTTGGCGCCAAATTTCCCCGTGTATTTTTAAAATCCGACAAACAAATCAACTAAACAAAGTGCTAATGTATCTATTGAAAATTAGTGAATAAAATAAAAGATAATAGTTGAGAAAGTCAAAATTGTAAATAGGAAATTTGGTGAAAAATTCTCCGTCGGCTGTGTCGTCGTTTTAGATAAACCGACGAAATTGTCAACGAAAGAGGACATTGGAAGCAACAATTTTGAAGTCGTTATTTGAAACCACGTCTTCAAAAACCCAAAAACAAAAAGAAGACATGAACAAATCGTCGACTATCTCGTCTAGATATCAAAACCGACGAACAAGTCAACGTCTTCGGAAAATTAACTGTTTTTTTCCTTGAAGTCGACAAAGTTAGTGTCCATGATTTTGTATCTTTTTTGTAATTATTTATTGATGATATTATAATTACATTTAACAAATGAAATTTCATTTGGATGTTCTTTTACATATATGTATATTTTACATAAACTGTTAATGTTTTTTTTTTTGAATAGGTACCTGTATTAATTAAGGGTTACCTAAACTATTACATCTCATTTTTGCATAGGCTAAATTGTGTAAATCCTGAACTACCGTTCGGTTGACCTTTAACAATGAACAAATCCGAAAAGTAGACATTAGGGTACGTATATTGGCTATTATCTCCTGAGCTTCACTCGGAAACTTAGAGATTTCCTGATCACTGGTCAAGAGTTCACAGTCTGTGTAGATTTGGAGTCTTTGAATTCCCAAAGATGAGGCATCTTGTAATGGTTCTAAGTAGGTAGTAGCTTCTGCTTGGAAAGGGGACAGTGAAGTTATAGAAACTGACTTTATCTGCATTAACATCCCGGTAGAAGAGATAATTCTCCAAGCTCCTGCTGCGTTTTTGTTATGAGGATTGAAGGATGCATCAAAAGTAAGTTTTGACAGTGGATCAGTAGTTCTTCGAGCAGGAAGGGGAGGTGAAGTCGAGTCCGTAAGTGACTTCAGTCTGGATATCAATACCTGGTGCTGCTTAAGGTCCTGTTGGATTAATCTCCATGAGGTGACAGGATCAATTGTCTGAGTTCTCCACACCTTATCGTTTCTGTCTAACCAGATACACCAGAAGATTAAGAGGAAGAGGTCGATGTCATCTGAAGATGGTTGAGTTTGAATCCAAGAGATAAACCAATCCAATATGGAGGGCATTGAGCCATTTGGAATTGATTGGAACTTAGGGTATGCAAAGCTCCAGACTGCTTGAGAGATTGGACAATTGAAGAAAAGATGAAGATTGTCCTTCAATCCTGTAAAGCACCTTGGACATGAAGTATCAACCTGTATTCCTCTTCTCACGAGTTCTTGTTTGGAGGATAAGACATTGAGTGCCGCTCTCCAACAAAGGAATTTGTGTTTGGCTTGCACTTTAGCATTCCACATCTTCTTCCAAGCCAAGGTTTCAGTTTGTGAAGGAATCTGTTGGGTTGCTTGAGCAGGGAGGCTGAGAGAATCTCGATTTAAATCTTCATGATATCGTGATTGGACCGTATAGGAACCATGATCTGTCTTTTGCTACAGGAATACATCCGGTTGCATGTGCCTTGCCGGATCTACATATATACCAGTTATATAGGGAATATACTGGTCTGAAAAAAAGGACCGAAGGAGAGACATTTTCCATTGTCCATTCGGTCTGAGAAGATCACTGACCATCAGATTGGAATGCTGAGCCAAAAAGGAATTGCACTGTATAGGATTGGAGACTCCGGGAATCCAATTACTAGCAATCGGGATATCTCTACCACTAATAACCTTCCATTTTATGTTGTTTTGAAGAAGTTTTGCTCCCCAGAGAACACTCTTATATCCCCAAGTAGCGTTGGTGGGTGGGGTCTGATGAGGAAAATTTTCCATGGTGCAGTATTTTGCTCTGTATATTCTGGATAAAAGGGAGGTTGGTTGTGCCAATATTTTCCAAGCATGTTTAGCCAAGAGAGCTTGATTAAATTCTGCAGTAGCTTTGAGCCCTAAACCCCCATGGAACTGTGATTTGGCCATTTTCTTCCAAGATTTCCAATGAATACCTTGCTCCTGATCATCACCTTTCCATAAAAAAGATGCAATGATTCCATCGGCTTTCTTTAATGTGGAGGCTAGGAGTTTAAAAACTCCCATGGGATATACCAACATAGCTGATAAAGTAGCTTTTGCCAATGTAACTCTCCCAGCAAAGCTAAGAAGCTTTGTTTTCCAGTCCGCAAACTTCTTATGGAGCTTAGCTATGAATTCTCTAAAGATTTCTGTTTTTTTCCTTTTGAAATCTAGAGACAAACCAAGATATTTGCTCTGAAAATTACCTTCTGGAATATGCAAGGTGTTGTGCACCAAAGTTTTCATGGGCGTAGATGTATTCTGACTCACTAGAATGGAGGATTTGTGATAATTGATCCTTTGACCGGAGTAGGAGGCATAATCCTCAAGTAATCCAGACAGTGCCTGTATAGAAGTGTCCCTGCATTCTAAAAAGAATAGACTATCATCAACATACATAAGATGACTAATCCGTGGCGCCTGCTTGCTGATCTTGATACCTAGCCTAGGAAACACTTGCAGCTCTGCCCTAATTGCCGAGGAAAGAGCTTGTTGGCATAAAATGAATAGGTAAGGGGACAAAGGACATCCCTGTCTGAGACCCTTGGTGGGAGCAAAATAAGGCAAATGTTCACCATTGAACTGGATGGAGTATGTCACCGTTGTCACAAAGTGCATGATTAGACTGATGACTCTTCGTGGGATACCAACCTTTATGAGTACCGCTTTCAGAAAAGGCCATAATACCCTATCATAGGCCTTACTCATATCTAATTTGACTGCTGCAACTCCTATATCACCCTCCTTTTTCTGGATGTATTCAATGACTTCATGTACAAGTAAAATATTCTCACTGATATTTCACCCTAGGACGGATCCATTCTGGTGTTCATCAATGAGCTCCGGCATAACCTGCTTAAGTCTGTTAGCAATCATCTTCGAGAGAATCTTATACTTCACATTGCAGAGACTTAAGGGTCTAAAATCCCCTGAGCTGACTGGATTAGGCAGTTTGGGAATAAGGACGATATTAATCTGGTTCCATTCATATGGGAAATGCTGGTTTTCGACTGCTTGTAAGATGGAGGTCTCCAAGTCTGATCCTATAATATGCTTGTATGTCTTGTAGAATCCAGCGGGCATACCATCTGGGCCTGATGATTTCCACGGTGACATTTGTTTTAGAGCCCGCCAAATTTCTTGGGTGGAAAATGGATTTTCCAGAGCTGTTCTTTGATCTAGAGTGATACCTTCCTGCATGTTGTTGAGGAATTGATGAAAAAACAGGGAGCTTAAGGGATCAGGGGACATTTGAGTTCGTGGGACTGAGGATCCAGAAGAACCCGATGGTTGCACATCATAAAGATCCTTGAAGTGATTCAAAAGGACTTCTGATATCTGCGTTGTGTCATATAACCACTGACCTGCACTGGATTGAAGTTCAGTGATCTAGTTATTTCTTTTTTTCCTAGAAGCCCATTTGTGAAAGTATTTTGTGTTCTGGTCTCCTTGTATTGGCTAGATCAGTTTAGAACGTTGATGCCAGTAATCCCGTTGATACTGGAGTGCTTGCTCTAATTCTTCTTTCTTCTGTGTAAGGAGATTAAATGATGTATCATCATCAGTGTGCTTCTCCCAGTGAGATTGTAATATTTCCAGCTGATCCGATAACCTTATGACTAATTTATCAAGGTTACCAAAGGTATCTTTGCTCCAATTAAATAGTCCTATAAGACTAGACTTTAGCTTAAAGGACAATTTCTCTTGGAGGTTAGTGATCTGTAAATTATCATTTCGCCAAGCAGTTTGAACCAAATCTGTAGAAGTGAGTGTGTTTGTCCAGAATTGTTCAAACCTTAAACGAGGTCTGATTTTCTTCTGTTTGTGCTTAACCTGAACCAGAATTGGGGCATCATCCGAAACCATAATAGACAGATTCCTGATTGAAGCCGAGGGGAATATAGATAACCATTGTCTGTTGACAAAGGCACGATCCAGTCTTTCATAAATCCTCTCTCCCTGTTGTCTGTTGTTGGACCAGGTGTACCAAGAGCCGACATGTTGAAGTTCCTCCAAATTGTTCCTTATCAGGAACTGACGCACTGGGCCCGTGTCTTGATCCCTAACTAATCTACCACCACATTTATCCTCCTGTGAAACTACCTGATTAAAATCTCCTAATAACACAATAGGGTAATTAAAAGAGATTAGATTAGAGCTAAGGTTAGCCCAGAACTCTGCACAACCCTGCCTACTAGGAAGGCCATACAAGAAAACAACTAACCAACTAAGCCCTGAGGATTCGCATATCCTCGCTACTATTACATTCTGATCATGCATTATAATATCTAGCTGAACATCTTTCATCCAAAACAAAGCAAGACCACCAGAAGACCCTACTGAATCTATTACAAAAGAGTGACCAAAAGGCGTGGTCTGTTGCCATGTTACTAAGGTACTACTACCTGCTTTAGTCTCCATTAAGAACAAAATTTCAGACTTGTAATGTTTACATAATCTACCTATATAATGCTGAGTAGAGGCACTATGTATACCTCTACAATTCCAAGCGAGGTTATTCATTTCGATGAAGGCGGTTGATCTGGTTCAACTACCGCAAGACACTTTAGCATCTCCTCCTCTTGCCCCTGCAATGCACCAGTCATGTCACTGATCCCGTACTTGACCTTCTTGTTGCTGATCCCACCACTCTCCTGTGATTCCAATGGCCTCTTTCTGGAACGCAACAATGTTTCCTCAGGGTCCTGGAACTCTTCCTCAACTGTCATTCTCCAAGGTCCTTCCTGTGCCAGTCCACTGGGAGAAGGTTGAGCAACTAGTGGAGGAGGATTAGAATTGGATGGCTGTGAAATTGAGCTGTAAGCTGGTTCCATTGACTTTCTTCTCGCTTTCTGTTTCTTCCTCTTATTCTTCCGGACCAATGTCACGGCAACCTCCGAATCTGAGACCACTTTCCGAACTTTCATGTTGTAGGAATGAGCCTCTTCAGTGGAGTCTGAATCACTCTCAAATTCCAATTCTAGAGCTGATATCGTCCATGCTCCCTTCCCCTTGATAGACAGAGTTGTTGCTGAGGTGACCGTCGTTGGAATGTGGGAGGACGTCTCAGACTCAGACTCACTAGTTTGCAATCCATTAGTCTCCTCCGAGGCCGAGTAGTACATTAAAGATCTTAAGAAGGAACTAGAATCTGAGGCTTGAGAATTAACATCCTCTTCTAATACAGGAACCCTAGCTGGCAGATTGGCAGGCCTACTATCACTAGTTACAGATTCAGAATCTGACACTATCAAATCAAAAACCGAGTTTGGTGGTACATGTGCTTCACCAACAAGTTCTAAATTCAGAGTACTAAAAACATCAAAGTCAGCACCAATGTTGAATTGTGCTGAAACACCCTCAGACTGAAAGGACTCTGACATCTCCGAGTCCGAAGTACTATACAAACCATTATCAGGGCTGATAGAATTAGTAGATTCAAGATGCACAGAATGATACGTACCAAAAGATGCAGAATCAGACTCATCTGATAAAGGTGCCTGTGCTGCAGGAGCAGCCCATCTGGTAGTGTCTGGATAGTCATTTGCAAGCAACTCCCCATAATTGGGACGGGTTGAAGGTGACGGATCAAAAGCCCTGTCATCTCCATGATTCCTATTTTGAGCCTCAGGATCACCAGTAGAATTATTATGGCCACCAGAATTGTCATTATCATCATTCCCATTTTTACCATCCTCACCTTGAGTATGATTGTCTTCATTTTCTTGGTTTTCATGCCCATCCTCATCATATTCATCACCATCATCTTCAGGAAACATAGCAGGATACATTGCATCTGGCTGGGGGGCATCCACTTCTGTAATTTGAAATCCATCTTGGATATAACGCTCTGGCACATGTTCATAGAAGTGATACATTTGTAGGTACTTATTAGCCATAATTCTGGAGGACCGTTTCTGCTTATGCCCATGTGCCCTCATAGCACTAAAAAACAATGGACGCTGAGCATCAATGAGCAATGGAGAATCATTTTTGATGGCCCGATTCATGAAGTGATTACCCAAGTAATTGAAAAGAACAACATCATCCACCATAAGACACCTCTGTGTCGGATGACCAAGCTTACCACAACGTGTACAAAATTTATGTACACACTCATACTTACATCGAATTTTTCCCAACTTACCATTTCTTTTAGTGTAATGAAATGCTGGAGTGAGTGGATCTCCCGGATTAATCCAGATCTTTGCCCGGATTTAGGTAGCTTTCCTGAGATTGACACAGTTCTCTTTTATAATTGCAATATCCCCCAAATTCTTTGCCAGATCTCTAGTACCACGGTAATTGTAAGATGTGATGGCGGCTCCATGTATGCGAACCAAGACACTTAGCCTGTCAATTTGAAGGCTTTCCAATACCAAATCTTCCTTATCATACATCCTGCGAAGAATAAGAAGACCCCCATCAACAACATAAGGTCCATTATCTAAGACCATGAGGAGATTAGCCCTTGAAGCAAACTTAATAATGAAGAAATTTTGGTCATAATGCAAGATCCTAGTATACATGGGCCAGTTCTCTGCCATGTAAGCTTGCATGTCCCCATCCGTGAAGGATCTATCATCCAGGATATAGCCTAGCAAACAAAGTTTGAAATTATCCCGGGAGAGACTAGTATTGTAGTCATTAAGCATCACTCGCAAAGATCTCTCATATGTTGTTGAAATAAATTGAGGATGAACTTCAGTGGCTGGATTAAACTCATATTCTTCCTTAGAGAACTCGGATCCCTACAGTGACATATCTGTCACCGAATCTTCATCCATTGCATGCCTATGAGTCATGATGAAAAGGAAGGAAAAAGCAGGAAGGAAAGGGATAAAGCACAAAGGACTAGTACAACAACAACCCAGTAAAGATGAGTCAGCTACAGTGTAAAATTGAAAAGGACTTGAAGGAGCAGGGGAGAAGTTGAGCAGTCAAGTATGTGAAAAGGTGTTATACTTTTTCGGTAAAAGAGATCTTGAGCAGCCGGTTCATGAAGATCGAAAAGGCCATTAATGTCTCGAACCAACAAACAAACAAAAAGGGGGAATAAAAGGTTAAGACTTTATACTGACTTTACTGTCTTGATATTAATGTCAAGGGTCCGTGAGGAAATCTTTGTTATTAAAGCAAATCGGAGGAGATCTGATAAGTGCATGCAATTTTTAAGAAGGCAGATTTAAAAAATGGTTAACTGCATGTTGTCCAAATGGCAGAAATGAACCACTTACTGCCAAGTATTATTCCAAAAGCCAAATGAAAGTAAGAAAAGATGGAGAAGTGATAATGGCTTGTGGAACTGGATATGGAAGGAAAGGATATTGGGGTTAGAATGAAGGCATTCTCACTTGGAGAAAGAGAGAACTTTCTCTCTCTTGTGTTTTAGAGTGAGAAATGGTTTTCAACCTTAAACTGTTAATGTTATATTTCAAAAGAAAAATATTATATTTATAACCTCGTATTTGTTTCCCACTAAAAAAGACGACGAAAATGTAAAGATTTTTAAATATAAAATTTAGTATAATGAATTATAAATCTAATATTTCATGATTACGAGAATGTCAATTTTTTATGGTTATTGAAAAGATGACGAGAATGTCAAACCATTTTACGGCTATTGCATTGCAAACTTGATTTAAATACACTAGATTTTATATATGAACGGTAATTCTTAGAATTCTACCAAAACTATATGCAGTACAAATTCATTAAACATTTTCTTTCTTATAGAAATTCTGAGTCAACATTTTCTACTATGTAAAAATGATCTTGAACCTGGTGCCAGCGGATCATGTCCTTCACACCCGAAGAAAACACAGAGTATCATTTAAGTTACAAAGAACGCCACGGTTCAATTCAAGGAAAGAAACAAGAGGCATTTCGACATTTCACATTCAATTCATAAGAATAAGTTACAGATTTCACATTATATACGAACCAAAAACCCAAAGGTTCCTAAAATCCATACCCGAGTTTTTCAAGGATGACCCGATTGTAACCTCAGCCCACGGATGGTTGATTCTGTATCAGAACCCTTGTGAATGGTCTCCGCTACTATGGAATCCATCCGTTTGCCTCCAATAGATTTACAACCCGATCAAAACATACTCTGGACAAATCATCTTGACCAAGGAACCCATACATCCCGACAGCCCTCTTCTCGTATTCCTAACTGGCCATCCTTACAGCATTATATCCCGACCCAGTATTCTGCAACGACAGGGTTTATGTCTCCACATTTTCGAGGGGTAACATGGCGGAGATTGAGATCGTGTCCAAGAATCCGCAGAGGCAATTAGTCATCAAGCCAATTGGGATCGATGCCACAGGCTGTTATTGTATTCTCCCGGGCCTGTGACACAATGGACGAGTCGGGAATGGTTTGAATGCTGTGGCAACTTGTTTCTGATTTAGGTTGTGTTTGGGGGAATAAGGGTGAGTAAAGTGAGAAGCATTGTGGGTTTTTAAATTCGATTTCTTCCACAAGGTTTGGAATGTTGTTGAGACTTGAGAGTTGTCCCAATGTCGCGTTTTTTGTTGATCCGGGTTCCACCCCTATGGCTGTCCCGATTGCATTCCCTGATTCGGACCAGGCAAGGAATCGGGTTTAATTTTGCATGTATGCATGATGATGATACCACATTGTACACTTATCATATCCAACACAAAACCATCTCCGTCACTTTGCTTGATCCCGAAGTGCCAATGCCCTGGGAATTCCCAATTTGGGTGTTCATTCCTAATGCTGAAGCACTGGCTGAAGCTGAGCACGACTATCGTTCTGCTGCATTGCACAAAATTGAAACAGGGGAGATGTTAATGTTGAGTTTAAATCGGCCGACAAAGCTATGGTGCCAACGATATTGGATGCACTTTCTGTTGACATGTTGAGGAATATCATCTCTTCGTATCTGATGCTCAACAACCCTCTGGATTACCTCAACTTTCGAGCTGTCAACAAATGGTGTCGTTCCTTGTTTTCTACTGACGAATTTAGAAGGAGGAGGAGTTCTTGCATCGTTTCATGATGATGATTGTGAAGAGATTAATTGCAAGAGATCATCTTCTCCTCCGTTGCTAATGATTCATAATTCCATGAGGCAAGGCGGTGTTAGTTATATGTTGGATCCAGAGATACATTATGAATACTCTATCTGGTCGGTTGAAGAAATTGCCGTTGAAAGAGATGTTACAATTTGTTTCTCCGCTTATGGTTGCTTGTTAATAACTGAACTTATTTTATATAAGAAAGTAGGCTACTGAAGAAGGCATGCAAAGTTGTACAATCCCATAACAAAGTCTACAATACGTTTACCATATCCGCCAAGGCAAGACCACTTCTTCTTCACGTCATCCCCTGCCTCCTCAAATTGCATGGTTTACGCCTTTGACCAACTCGGCTCAGTCTTCTATTCTATCAGACCAGGAAAAATGAAGAAATGGGTTGAAGGACAAGTGATTCTTGAAAACAGAAAAGGGATGTTATGGATTTTGGAACAATCCAATCTCAACCCAGCCTACCTGGACGGATGCTTTTATATTCAGTGTCGAGATAAGAATTCTTGGAGTTTATAGGTTACAAGAATCCGGGGACTGCACCTTCACCGGGAATGATCCTAAATTACCGTGCAAAAGCCATCTCCAGGAGCAAAATTTCTTGGTGGGGATGTTGTATCCGCGATTGTTGGAAAGAGTAGGGAATGGCTAAGAGTTTTCAAGTTGGATCGTCTGAAAATGGTTTGGGAGGAAGTGTCTGATTTGAAGAATAAAAACTTTATATTTATCTACTGCATCGAGTGGTGTTATAGATGTCGAAACTCCTGAAAAGGGAAACAGGATCTATTTCCCAAGATTCTTCTATCGAGGCTCAGTCATATACTATTCTCTAAACACAGGCAAGTTTCACTACTCAAATACCAAGGATGGCAAACAAGACGACGTTGATGCCGGTGAGGACCCTTTAATGAGTTATGACCGATCACAAGAGCAATTGTATAGCTGTTGGCTTCAACCAAGCTGTTATTAGTAGAGGAGCGAATAGCATACATCCATATTTATGCTTTATGTGTTATTTTTCATTCATTGTTCAACTTATTTATTTATCTTTACACATTACTTCATTTTGCAATTTCAACATTCCTTTTATTTTTTGAACCCAATAAATACTTCTTCTAAGAAAGCATCTATCTGATCTACCAGAGGTTACAAATGCTGCAGTTCTCCCATGTTGCAATCTCTAAGCAGCAGGGGCCCAAAACTAATAACCATTATACAGAAAAGGCGACCAAAAGAGTCAAAAGACTTTTCTTTTACACATGAAAAGGAATAGTTAAAGACTAGTTAATGTATAACAGGAGCAAAGCTAAGAGCATCCTACAAAAAATAATGCTATCGAAGCAAAATGTACTCAATAAAGGCTCTGCAAGTTAGCAGCAGGTCCTTTCCAGCAAGATTTTCAAGTAACTACATTTACCTTAAAAAACTAATAGCAATACAGGACAAACATCCTTTAGCTTTTTAAGCGAAGAGCTACAATCACAAACTAATCCTGACTTCCACCCAAAACAACAAGAACAGACTGCATCTTTTCCTTTTGGAGATAAAGGGGGCAAAAAGAATATATAAAAAGAGTATAGGGTGAATCAGAAAATGGGTAGCTGAAGTTGAAAGAAACGAAGCTGGTTGCTTTTGCTGTGATCCTACTACACTTTGCTGTTCTGTGACGAAGGTAAAAGCCATGCTGCTACAGATTATGATGCAATTGGAGATAAGCCGAAGGTTTCTCCTGATAATCCTTGTTGAAGAGAGCAAGCCAAAAATGTTAACCACTCCACTACCGTTACAACCCACCCGGAGCCGACTATTTATGCATAATACATGTACAAGCTGTTTGCAGCAGCACAAGCTATTGAGTTCTCGGTTGGGTGCCATGCCAGATGGAGCAACTTTGTTGTAAAATCAAATGAGTTCCCATTCGCATCAACCCCTGGACTTTCAGAACCTGAACAGATATCCCAAGTTTTCTTATGAAATAGCCTAACAAAAAGATACCAGGAACTGCAAAGAAATTACTTGTCCTCCTCAAAGGCGATACATTACCTCTTCGGACAACACGGGTAATACTACTGCTCAGAGATCTTGAGGGCCGGGAAGGGGTCTGCACTTGTCTCCTAAACAAAGACGAAATCAAGAAAGTTAATACTTGTTACAGCTTTAATAAAGAAAGCATAATCACATACAGCTATTTCTTTTCTATTGCTCTATATGCACCTCATTGGGTTTTTGCTGGCTTCAAGAGTAGTTGCTTCAGTACTACCAGCTCCGCAACCAAACACACGAAATAAATTGCTGCAATTATATCATACACAATCAGCTGCAGTACTTCGAAGAATTTTCCAGTAACTTCTACATATTAATAAAGGGAGGCGTAGAATGCATGCCTGTAAGAACCAGTTGCTACTCGTTGACCATCCCCGCTCAGGCAGCACTCAAATTTATCAAAGATAGAATCATTTTCATATAAGTCGCATAGCTGAATATCAACAGTTTGATTTGTAAGTGTTAAAAAAAAAATGCCAGGAGAAAAAAATTGATAAAACTTAAATCTACAAAGTTCACCTTAGGTCTTAGATATTCATGAACTTGGAAGGTTGCAACAGGACCTGAATCCATGTTAATGTCCCACAACTGAACAAACCAAATGAACATAGGGTGAGAACTAACTTATTATAGCAGTGTAATTCTAATGTTTATGCAAAACTCGTTCACTAGTTTGCATATCTTGTAGCATCTCAAAACACAATGGCTAGTGGCATAGATACCTCATCAATAAACACAAACGCAAGAACTAGCTATAAATATGTCCCAATCATAGGGAAGGATTTCACTTTGCAGACTGGTTCACTTATGCAACAATAACTAAACCCCGTAACCCCTGTATTAAAAAGCCAGAAGCAGAGACAATTCAAAAGTCATACCTTAAGGGTCATATAATCACGGCTGAGAATATATCTACCATCTTTTGCGAATTTAATATCTGAAATCGAAGCTATAATCTCGGTGAAAAATGATCTTGAACCTGGTGCCTCCTGTTCTTCAAACCTAAAGACAGCACAAGTATCATAAGTTGCAAAAAACAGTCATAGTTCAAATCTACAAGGCGGGCTTTTAAAGAAAGAGCTAGTTAGAAAAAAAGGGGACACTCCTGGCGGAATTTCACAATCAACTTATAGAACTAAAAGCCGAAATTAGCAATCAGAGAACATGGAGAAACTATGAGTGCTTACAGTTTAGAATGTGAATCACACAAAGCTGACTGCCGCAAATCAATGAGACGAATCGATCCCTTTGAGCTACTATATGCTAACATATTACAGTGAGTAGGATGAAACTCTGCTGAAGTTATAACCTCTGCAGAAAGTACAGATTTGTAGTCAATGGCAGTGCATGTCTGACTGTAGAATATAAGCAAAATATTTACAGAACCAATAGTTCTGACAACATAACTGATATCTATACCAAAAATTTTTAACAACAAACTCATCTTTGTTTAGTTAATGATACAATGAACTACAGTTAACAATTGTGTTTACACCACCAAAACAGGAAAAATATCCATGAAAATTTGCAAGAAAATATCAGGACCTTCTATATAATCTTAATGAAAAATACAGCTTGCTAGAGCAGAGCAACCAGTTCTTTGAAATTTTCATGCACACATACTTGATTCAGGTATTCATTTCTGATCTTGAGAATGTTAATTTGCATGAATAAAACCAACTTCTTTATGAAAGCAAAACAAGTAACAACTACAGACAAAATGAGGAAACTGCTCCTGAAAAAGAAACAAAGTCAAACTCTACTAAGATCGCACCTATACTATATTTAAATGTCACTAGATTAATATCAACAAAACACCTCCGTTCAATAATACAATGCTTCATGAGATATTGGCAAGCAAATCAAGTAACTAACCAATCAGGTCAGTCTCAAAAAAAGGATTTACACGGGCATTCAATTGTAAAGGATTAATTATGGTCTTATGGCAATTTCAATAACAACATCTGGTAAACAGCAGTAAAAGCTCTGGTCATATTAATGTAATCCTTTTATAAGTTAATCAAAAAAGACAGGGCGTTCAAAGTTGAATCTGCAGAGGAGCGGACAGAAAGTTCAAAACAGTTTCTGAATTGACCAAAACGTTCACATTAAGAGGGGAAAACCGGAATCGTTACATCAGATTTTTAACTCAAAGGCAAACTTACCAGTTAGATCCTCCATATTTGCGGGCTTCACATCAACTATGTTGAAACTTTGATTACTTATTTCCAAGTTCCAGAGGTTTATTCGCAAGTCATCAGCTGATATAAACGTTTCACCATCACTGAAAAGAAAAGGAGAATGTCAGAGAATAAAATCGACGCAATCCCGTTCACGATGTTAATATTATGCATGAGGTAACAACTTAAGATAGTCATGACAAACAATTCAAGTAGCAACAAAGTTCAAGTCACTGAGATAATGACAATCTTAATCATTATATTAAAAGAATTATATTGAAAACACAAAGCAGTTTATCTAACTTGATACAACTGCCAAATTTTATTTTTCAAGATACATGACCACAGGCAAGACATGATTTCTGATGCATCTTGCAAACTTAATTATTACAATTGTTTCTCTGCAGAAACTTCAGCAAATATAACAATACTATATAATTCACTGCAGATAGGAATTTTAATAAATGGAAGAAAACCCCACACAGTGCACCACAGATCAGAAGCCCTTGCTTTTACATGTGCTTGCAGTAGGTTTCACAACTACACAACACAGTCGCAAGGAAAACGTTATCCATGATCTTTACCTGTTATTTGAAATTGAGTTAATGTGATAGTCATGAGCATGAGCATAGACCCTTCTACATCTTGCAACAAGGTTAGTCTCATTGCTGGTAACCTGAACAATAAAGCCAAAAATTTTGTTGAGTTCAACAATACAGGCTTTTCCAAATCCAAAACTCAAACAAATCTGCCGAACCACAACATTAAAAGTTCAGCTCGCATCATTGACTGAAAAGAGCTTTCTCAGTGGATTAATCAAGGTCTTTAGGGAAGTTAAGGAATTTGCTTCCTCATTTCAATTTTTGCAAGGTCGACTCAAGTCTAGAACACTAGGTTTTTAATGGTGTTTACAAATCCATTATACATCCAATAGGAATCTTGAACCATTAAGGTAACACAAATTAACGATCACCAGACAACAACTCATGAACGATATGCAATCAATTTTACAAACTCAAATAATGAAAGCTTTGAAGAAGTACAACTACCACAGGTAAGCGCAGTGATGAAATGCCCCCTGGGGGAAATGACACGTCACTGCTCAAGGAATTGTAAGACCTATCAGGGTTGCCGCCATTTGCAATATAGGGCTTAGGACTGGATGTAATGCTGGAGCTAGATGCACTGCCATTTCCAATACCCTTGGATGCGTCGATATTCATGTCAGCAATTTTCTTGACTTTCTTCTCTTGGACCTGTTTTGCGCAAAATTTGGCAGAGCATCAATAACCAGCCACCGTTTCAAGGTATTTTAATAAAAAGGATATCAATGAGGTTGGAATATGATTGACATATTAAGAGATAAAAACAAACACACTTCTCACGACAAATCAAGTACAAGACTCCAAAAAACCCCAGCCGTAAGATGTAGGTGTCAAGGGAACAAATGCCTTAAACCTCAAGTTGAGCGCGACGACATAAAAAGGAATTATATTGATAAACATCAACAAATGAATCAAAAGCAGTGACCTTGACAAGACTCATTTCAGATCTTTCAGGTAAAAGATTCTCCGTGGTTAAGATTAGTTTAAATGACAATTGCATAACACGCCAAAATAAAATCTCACAGAAATTGATGTACAGTGCAGGCCATAAGCATCAAGATGCTGGATGTTTCATCAAAACAAAAGAATGTTACCTTCCAAAACTTGATGGTTTTATCATTAGTGGACAGAAGGAAAAGGGCACCATTTGCTGTTTGGCACCACCTAATCTTGTTGATCTTTTCCTCAATTTCCAAACTCTTGAGGTAGTCAAACTGAATCAAAACAGATTAGAACAGGAAAAGCATAAGCAATTATAAAAATATAAGGTGCCTGAAACACAAATGAGGTACACAAAGGCAACATAGACGTCGATGATTGTAAAACTGGCATCTTAAGTTCAACCATATACTTGCATAATCACATAAGCTTACCGACTGACCCTCTCTTTTGCTTTTGAAAAACTAAAATGGTATTAACTTCCTTTAAATCATTTCAAAAAACAAAATTCAACTTCAAAGGCAAGAGACTACGTTTTGAGTCATCAAAAAGTAGCTGCTTTCCAAATATCTAGCAATTGATAGACCAACCATACCTCAGGTTCATGACTTTGGAATTCTGTCTTATAGCGGAATTCTGGATGCCGGGCCACTGGATAATCCATTCTCTCTAAATCTCTACGGCTTCCACCATGCTACAGAAAATATTTCCAGAAGAGGAACACAGTAAATAATGGCGAATTTAAACTTATCTTCATAAGGAGAAAATTATTTTCCCAGCTGGATAGCTAAAATCTTCCATATTCACCAACAACATGAATATCAATGATCAGCAAGTTAATATTCCTCATTAGCTTACCTCCTTAGTATCTGTCCTCTCGAATAAGACTACTCTGCCCCCACGGTCACCAGTAGCAAGATGATCACCAGATTTATCAAACTCGATTGCTGATATAATATCAACTGCAAAAGAAATGAGGAGAGGCAAACTAATAAGAGTCCTTCATCCAGTATTTGTTCGATACTATACATCACAAGATCAATATGATACACTGCATAAACATATGGTGCGTAGACAGCAGAAAAAGAAGTTGGGATTTGAACCTTGAGCTTTTCAAATGTAAACGACAGAACCAGATTTCAATACATTACAGCGAGCATAAAATAGTCTCTTGGCATGTATCAAATCATACGAGAAAGTGATCTTAACCAGCCGAAACATATTTCAGCCGGATAAACACAATACATTAGTCAAATCTAACCAACTATCATCTCTAGAAGAAGCAGCAAGCCCATAAATATTGCCACGTTGAGAAATAAGACAAGTATCCCATGTATAAAAAATAAGCACAGTTTCAGTTTACATAAGGAAGTGAGTTGCAGGCAACTCTATGAATACAAAAATGAAGATAAAATCATGCATGAGAAATCACAGACGTTTAGTCCAGACATCCTAACGGTATGTTAAAACCAATAAATTAAGTAATCATGACAGGTTTGCAAACATACTCAAAAAGATTTAGTCAGTTAGAAGCTCCACCCATCATTTTGGAACAACGAAATAGTTAACCAAAATGTTAACAAGGCATCGTTACACTTTAAATCTAGCAAATGAAGATACCTATACAGAAACACGTGTATTTAAGGTCACAAAAGCACACACGGCAAGCATGTGGTCATCACAGTATGGCAATTTACCCACCCGCCAATATCCATATGAAACGTGTAAGGCGCAGAAACTTCACATATGGTGGACCATGTTGGTTGACGACTAATCAACCTATTCAACTACCCGATAAAATTAACTGAAGCTCCTCTTGACCAGACTAGGTAAAACCATCAAACTTTCCTTTTTGTCTTTGTCGTTCATGCAATGTAAGCTTAAATATACCGCCTTACTGACCCTTGGCTGGCAAATTTAATTATGCCGAGTTCCAAACAGTAGGCTGGGAAACTAAGATATACCATGTTAAAAACAGTTGGCTCACTTCAAGGACTTTGCAGATTTGTTAGCCAAAAACCCCGTGACAACTTGCACCTTTTACGCTTCAGGTAACGAGAAAGCAACCTATACTCTGTTGGCATTGCACCAAATTTGGCCAATCCAAATGTTTTTCCTGCACGACTCTTGGAAGCGGCAACTCATCTTACACCATGTATCAAAAAGTTAACCATCTATTGACCCGAGATTCCTGTAATCCTTAAAAGAGAATGTTGGCTAACGACCATTAACCTCTAATTTAACTTTATGCCATAAAAGGCCAACCTGGCCACTACAACAGTAAAACTTATCCACCATCTATAAGATCACTGCATGCAGTCAACTAAAGTAATCATAACCCAGATGCAAGGAAGAAATGCCAGTAGACAACATGGGTGACCAAACTTGCATTGATGCTTGAAGGTAAGAGCAAAAACGAGGATTTTTTATGATGCTCCAACATAAGAACACGATAAGAACACGATTCAGGGTGAACATTGCACCATCAATAGACAAATGACATAGATTCAGACCATAGCAGAAACAGAAAGGAACATGCATTGCAAATCCAAACTTGCACTAGACTCACACAGAGTATTTACCCCTAATCTTTGGTTGAAGAAAGAAAACAAATTGGCATGCATAACACTTCAAACAATCCGCCACAGATATCCACCCCATATCTCATAAATCAACTAATTTTTTCCACAAGCAACGATCCCAAAAGACATAAAAAAGAAGGCACATCTCCAAACCCTAATGACTAAACACACAGTTAAAGACAGATGGATCCGAAGATAGAGTAAGTGAGAGAGTGAGATAAAGTCACAAAATTTGATATCCAATGCACAGTTATACCTTCCTGAACTTCCTCGCCGGCTGTGCGTTCACCAAAGACCTGAGAGAATTTCCACTCAAGCGGCGGTGGTGGCCCCGCCGGAGTAGCTGCCGTGACCTCTCCACCATCACCACCGTTCATCTCTTCCTCTATTGTTTTTCCTCTCTACCCCAAATCAACAGTGTCCTCAAACCAAAAAAAACAGAACACCACAACACTAAAAACTACAGCGCCACCGCCAACGCAAACGCCAAATCAAATCGCAAGAATCGAGAATCGCGCAGGAATAACCGAACAAAAGGAAAAATAAGAACGGAAAAAAAAAAACACAAAAACAAAACAATCTCACTTCATCCGGGAAAAGACAAAACGGATAAATGAAGAAGATGATCGCTTCTAGGTTTTGGAGGATCGGAGCTTCATGTAAAATGCTGTACGGATTCAGATTCAATTCAATACCCTAAACTCCCAAACATCCACAATAATACTACGAACAGATTTAATTCTATAAAATATTAAGTAATTAAGAAAAAAAAAAGGAAAATTTCTTCCCCTTTCCTTCTTCTCTCTACACTTTCTCTCTCTCTCTCTCCGGGGGAGAAAAATGGGAATTGGAAAAAAAAGAACGGAGTTTTTTTTATCGAACCGTTCTTTTTTATTTTTATTAGTATTTGCCTTAGGCGGAGAAGAACACTGTTGAGCTCTCCAAATCAATAATACACACATTTCTCTCTCTTTACTCCATTTTTATATTTTTCTCAAGTCACGCTACCGTCACGTGCGGGGAACTTAATGGACTCATCTGGACCGTTGAACGGCGTGACTAGTAACGGGATGGACGTGAGGGATTGCGTGAGTGGAAATGGAAAATGTGACAGCAGGTTATTTTAGAGATATACGATTTGGAAATATGTTATTGAACTTCTGTGGATTACCGGGACACTGTTGAAGAGGACACGAAGGGTGGGTTAAGTGAAATGACGTCTCTGTCCTCGTACAAATTTTCTTTTTTTCTTTTTTTTTTTTTTTTGGGTCAGTACAGAAGATAGAGGGATAGACTTTCAGTTCATTTGTGTAAAAAAATAATAATTATTATTAATTCGTGAGAGTAAAAGACAATATGGGAGGTTGAAAAAAGTGGGGGTTTTTTTGAGATTAGACGAGGAGGTAATGGTAATGGTATTATGGCCTTTCTCATCTCAATGGGCGTTTTCGAAACCGAAGTAAATAAAAAGTTGTCTCCTCTTCCGGCAAAAACCACGAGGACTATCACGTTGGAACGCAAGTTTTGGCATAAAAAATTTTGACAAATGCACAACATTACAAGAAAGTCTAACGGAATTACGATTGACAAATGGACATTTCAAAGACATTTGTTAATACGGTTAAAAATGCATGTTTTTGGACACTAAAAATTACTTTGCAGCTTACATGAACGAGGTAAACTATTATTTGATCATGTATGTACTAATAGTTATCTTTCAATTTTGTTGGAGAAGAAAAAAAATGAGTTGAGGATTCTGTAAAGAGGGATTGATCTCATCACGATCAATTGGAATGTTATAAAAAATAGTTTGAATTTAGTGTAAATAAATTTATAATATATTTTCGGTTCAATTTGAATAATTTATCAAATTAAAATAATATCATTCGGTGCTCCACTAAAAAGTAAGATTTCATTTTTATGGCTTTCAAACCCTTATAGGTGGGTGTTTGGTTATAAAATGTGAACCCACAAACATGGGGAGAATGGACCTTTTCATCCCAAGATTTGAGCCACACCATCTAAAACATCTCAAAGTTTGAAAACATGTCATTTTCATCCCAAACTTTTCAAAAATATGTAATATTAGAACATTTGTTAATTTTTTCAAGTTATTAACAACGATATTTCATTCAGTTTCTTTTCTCCCATTTTTTTTAGTTAAAAAAAGTTCCATGCTTGCGTTTGGTAAATTTGGTCCATGCCAAGCAAAAAAGTTACATGTCCCTGCATCAATTACAACACCAATTTTTATAATGATGCTACATATTTAAAAAAATAAATAAAATAGAGTTTACTTTCTAATTAGGACACACACAAAACCTCTCATGATTGTTATCAATCTAGAAGGTGAATCTTTGAATTTTTTTTTCTTTTGCTAAGCAAGGGAAGAATGGATGATGTGAAAACCAAATTAGGTTTAGCTATTTTCTTATAAGGTGGGAGTTAGTGGAACGTGTTAAATGATTAAAAGAATTGGGGGAGGAGAAACAGAATAAAGAACCATCACTAATTAATTAACTGGAGTTAAAAATTTAACGAATATTCTAATGTAACATGTTTTTAAAAAGTTTGGTATGTAAATGGCATGTTCTTAAATTTTGAGATATTTTGGATGGTGTGGCCCAAACTTTGGGATGAAAATACCCATTTTCCCCACAAAGATGTAATGAATTCATAAAATTATCTCTATTTTTTCATATCCAACAACTTGGAGGGTATGGATATATTTATCTTGGAAATGAATTTCTTTCTTCGAACCCATACCAATGGTTGAACAAAAAATATGAGATGATAGGAGTATCATAGTTCTTGCATCAAAAGGAAACACAGGTGAAAGCGAGTTAAGGCTTGTTTGATAACACTACTTCATACTTAAAATTATTTGATTAAACTTTATTTTTTAGTTCAATATATTTATAACAAAAAATGAACTTCTTAATGAATTAAGTGGTGCTAAAACTACAGTACAAAATACAAGTAATGCAAGTTAGTTTGTTTCTTATTACGTAACTACTTAATGAATTCAGTATTAAACATTTACAATTAGCGCTAATTTTTTTCAAATAGTCCCCAAGAAAAAAAGAAAAACAACTTGATCTTTGAATTTCATGTGTAGCTTGAGGACAAAAAAAGAAAGGTAAAATTGGATTGAATTAGGGGTAATGTCTTACAGCACTGGGATGGGCTGGAATAGGTTATATACGTCTTGGTTAGGACCAAGTATTTTAAGTGACAAATCTCTCGCAACATTTGGGCCTCTGCTTTTTGTTTGACAGGAAATGATTATAATGATTGGACAAACCATAGTGGTGTACGTGAGCTATAATAACTGTCATGTGCCAGTTCAGCCCAGTTTGGTTGACACGAAAAGAACTTAACAGGCTAGTTTCTGACCTCTAGTCCTCTACTGTCTCTACAAACGTAGTCATGTAGCTACAAGCTTTATCGCTCAAATGAAAATGTTATCTTGCTTGGCTCAATATGTAAAATACTTATATAGGGTAAAAACATATTAATATTAAAATTTTTTATAAATGTAAAATATATATTGGGATAAAAATATATTAATATTAAATTATAAAAGACCTTACTAAAGAAAACCAAACAACCATACTAACAGTGTTAATTTTATTTATTTTTTTTTAATTTTATTAAAAACGATTTTTACACAATCGAAAGATTTAGAAATTTATACTCGGGCGTTTAATTTACTGTTAATATGTGATTGATTTTCAGAAGATGGAAATATATGAGTTAGGCGTCATCTTATAACACATGCATAACATATAGCGATTATTCATTATTTACTTTGTAGGTATTTTGGTACGAATCAGATCAAGTGCATAAACTTTTTTACATATCATTCCATATGATTGAATTATTTAAGTGATTATTTGCTTGTAAATAGACGTGTTGAATTATGGTAAAAAGAAAAAGGTTATCTAAAACAACGTTACGTATATGACATAGGTGTGGCCTTTTTAATTAACCTTAGATTATTATCTGCCGCAGAATTGTTCGTATTTAGTTACGTGACAAATCAATGACTCACATTCATTAACGTACGCATAGTGCTTGGCAGCTTTGCATTATCTTTCGCCAAAAAAAAAAACAATGAGTAGAAAGCTTGTCGAATTAATGGTTGATCATTTGGCACGAAACATATGATAATTCGAAAGCTAAGAGCAAAGCAGTCACCATTTCGCTGTAAAGTTTCATATGCCTCCAAAAAAATTTTATTAAAAGGGAGATTTTAGTACTATTGTTAGCTTGACAAACATGCATGATCCATATACGTACTCCTATACATATTATGGTTGATTTGTGATTTGTTGTCATTATGCGCTTATTTTATTTTTTGAGAGGAAGAGTTCTAATTAGATTGATCATCGCCTAATAAGGTTGAATAGTCACAAACCCTTGTCTTAATTAAGTATAGTGAGCAACTAACTAAAGGTTCGATGACGCTAATCCTCATCAAGTTGTAGAAGTAGTGTCTTATTTTTAATTCAGCCGCAGAACAAATTTTCCTTTCATTTTGTTTGGATTTATAAGAGGTATTAAAGATAAAATTATGTAGACGTACAGAGACACAACATAATCATTTCTAAATGAATTTTTTCATGGCTGAAGAACATCACGTCAATCTAATAACAGAACGGCTTTCAGTGTTTAATGGCTTGTGTTCTTGTCGTGTCATGACTGATGAACTTATATTCCAACTATGAAGAAGAAATTAATTAGTACTTACGATTTAAAACTGATTTTTTTTTTTTTTTTCTGGAAACGGAGGAAGTACAATGTTGTCCTAATTGGTTGTACCACATTAAC
Organism: Oldenlandia corymbosa var. corymbosa; assembly: GCA_949775105.1. Lineage (NCBI taxonomy): Eukaryota > Viridiplantae > Streptophyta > Magnoliopsida > Gentianales > Rubiaceae > Oldenlandia > Oldenlandia corymbosa. Next base: position 26,450,396 of record OX459124.1, read on the forward strand.
CTATCTCATGTGGAAAACAGACAAAACACCTAGCATAGTACTACACCAATTACTTGTTGCCAAGTAATGAGTCTCAACATCATCCGACATATATGTGTATTCCACTTATCCTGATTTATTCTCTCTGGTTTCATTTTGATTCTTTCTCCTTAGTTTAATTACCACAAACTTTGAATATCCGTCAAGGAAATTAGAACCCGATCCTTGTGAATATTCTTCTTTGGTTGGCATACAACACGGATTAGGTACACATAGAATTTTGTTGCGAGGGGTTATTGTTCACGAACAGAAAGATCATGAGATGCCATCGATTCATCGTAAGTTTAATGTTAGGTGCATGGTTTCGAAATGATCCAAGTTGTTAGAGCTTGATTAATTAAACAAAGTGAGAACGTGCTTATTGATTTTGTTTGATTGGGCAAGTTAGCTAGGGAGACAAAATTTCGGACGTCTAAATTAAGTTTCATTCAAAAGTTGACATCCACTAGTGTAGGTTGTTTATCATAATTATTATTAGGAGCTGTTCTGTTCTCTGCTCCATTTCATAGGTTCAATATGTAACACAAGTATGACTATGCTAGTTCGACCCGGTTTGTAATTGCTAGAAAACCAAAGGTCTAATGTGAACAGCTTAAAATGGCTCTCTCTTTTTTCTTTTTCTTTTTTTTTAATAAAAGGGATCAATAGTGGTTCCTCACTTACCTCCGGCGGGACTCGAACTCGTGACTTATTGGTTAACAGATGATGTGTCTTACCACAACGACACAAAAATTTGAGTTTTACTTATAAAATTTGAGACTGGATAGTACAGATACTACCTGAATTTCGTAAGACTAATTTTACGGTAGAGTATATGGCTTCCTTGACGTCTTCATGTCATGGTGGCTTGCAGCAGACGAATCCCGTCGGGACTGAAATCTTGATTAGAACACGATGTGATTGGTATTTATTATTCACGAAATATTTTAATTTCATGATTTAAGTTTTGACCTCCTTTCTTGTATAAAGAAAACAATAAGACACGGCGAAATACATTATCGATGGAACAAAATTGGTACTAAAACTCTAAGTCCCAATAGTTTTATCCGGATATTCTCAATAGTTGATGAACGATTTCTCATACGGTTTGCTAATGAAACTTTTTCTTTAAAAAAAAGAAAGGGAAAAAAAAAAAAAAAGAAAGAAGAAGACTACTAGTATTTCACTTGTTCGAGGAGGCTTCTTGTGTGTTTGGTTTTTGAGAAGTTGCGGGGAATTGTGAGGGACACATCAGAATTCAGAACAACAAAACTTAAAGCCGCCGCCGTGAAATGAACTTGACAATTTGTTTGTATTCTGTCTGCTACGTTAACCAGTTGGAAGCACATCCCACAGTATATTCCATTTCCTCAGAGTTTTGGTAACAATAATAATTTGTGCATTTCAGTTTCACAATCCCTTATTGGATTTCAATCCCCTGGAATATTCCCGGCACTCTTTCCCTTATCACCCCCCTCCTAAAGCACTAGATCTTCCACGTGCTTGAAATCCAACGGCCAAGAACGCCCCGGATAGGGAAAAATAAAAATTGGGGGATACAAATTAAAGAGACATTTCTAGATTTTGCTTTCTCTAATAAAAGAGTTTTTCCACCCACCACCACAAGAAGTAATATTCCATTATGCAATTTGGCATCTTATTCTTTAATTCGCATAACCCTGATTCTTCTCCATCACACAATATATTAAATTAAACCCCTTTCCACACCCCCCCATATATAAATACCTCCTCTGTCCCAGGTTTGTTTCGTAACACCAAAGATTCAGTAGTCTACAAACATTTGTATTTAAAAAAAATTCTCTCTTGAGACGAAAACAAAAAATGGCCGGAATTGTGGTGGTTTTCGACTTCGACAAGACGATTATTGAGTTGGATAGTGATAATTGGGTGGTTGATGAACTGGGTTTCACTGAATTGTTCAATCAACTTCTTCCCTCCATGCCTTGGAACTCCCTCATGGTACGTTGTCACATTATTAATTAACTAGTTACCAGTATGTTATTATGTTTCACCTCTATCTTGTTACGTGCAATATTTTTTTTTACCTCAAAGTACCAACTTTGTATAATTATTAGTATATTACTCTCTTACAACATTATGTTATTTATTATATCAACTTCTGAACTAGTGGTTTTAATTTTGATTGTTCAGGACAAGATGATGGGAGAGATTCATGCTCATGGAAAGACCATTGAAGACATTGAAGAGGTTCTGAAAAGGGCTCCCATTCACCCCAGAATTGTACCTGCGATTAAATCAGCTCATGCTTTAGGGTAATTCTAAACTCATCCTTCAAAAAAAGAAACCTTCATTCATTCATTTTACTCTGTTTTTTTTTTTTTCCATCCCACTAATCAGATTGAGTGATTGATTATTGGGTTCTCTTTTTGGAATCTGGGCAGGTGTGATTTGAGGATTGTTAGTGATGCAAATGTGTTCTTCATCGAGACGATTTTGAACCATCTGGGAATCAGGGAATGCTTCTCGGAAATCAACACGAACCCAGGCTACGTTGATGATAATGGGAGGCTGAGAATACTTCCGTACCATGATTTCCACACCTCATCTCATGGCTGCCATCGTTGTCCTCCTAACATGTGCAAGGTTACCCCTTTTTTCTTTTTATTTTCTTTTCTTTTTCCCCCTCCACCTAAAATACATGTGCAAAAAATCCCATGATTTTCGTGGAATTTTGAATTGAATAAGATTTATAATAATCAATCACTTTTTTTGTGATAATAATAACTGTGTTATATTCAAGCCTCTTATTTTTGAATTGATTTCCTCAAACTTTGTTTGACTTAAAAAAAAAAACTATTTTAGAAATGTTATGTACATGGTGGTCTTTAGTGTTTATTGTGTATGTCAGTATTCAAATTATTGATAACGAGATGAATATAACACAGTTATTATTATTATAAATCTTATTTTTCGTGTGTCACAAGTGATAACTATATATATATATATATATATATATATATATATATATATCTAACATTCAACTTGTGCTGTGAATTACAGGGCTTGATCATTGAAAGGATTCAAGCCTCACTAGCCAAAGAAGGAAAGAAAAAGATAATCTATTTAGGAGATGGAGTTGGTGATTTTTGTCCTAGTTTGAAACTCAAAGAGGAAGATCACATGATGCCAAGGAAAAATTTCCCAGTTTGGGATTTGATCTGTGAGAACAGAGTGCTACTGAAAGCAGAGATTCACGAATGGATTGATGGGGAAGATCTTGAACTTATTCTTCTCCAATTGATCAACTCCATTATCATTGCAGAGGAAAAAATCTTCAACCCAACTGCTCAATTGTTGGCATCAGATTGCAAGTTCCAGACAATTCCCATATCAGTTCATGAATCCTTGCACCCATTGCCAGTTCCTCATTAGTGGGATGTAACATTTTTTCCTGATGGTTTTGAGAGTCTTAATTGGAGGAAGTTTAAGTTTGAGTTTTTCTTTGTAATGTAGATTTGGTGTTGTAATGTACACATTTGAATTGGCCTAATCACTGAAGGCTCTGATTCAAACTGTTATAACTTGATATGTTTACAACTTACAAGCTGCTTTGTGCCAATCATGTGCCCTGCCTTTGTTAAATTGAAAGTACCATAAAGGATAACTGAACATCTCTAAAGAATCATATGGCTAATTTTGATGAGAAATCACTCTGCAACTGGACCAAATATTCAGCTACAGCTTTGAGGGCTCATCATACTCCACAAGCTTTACCTAAACAAATCACATTGACTCCAAATATGTTAGTATAACATAGTTCATTTACTTGCAATCTTATAATTAATGTTCAGACTCCACTTCTCACCTTCATCATTTACTGTGCAAACAAAAAAGAAGATATGAACAGGTAAATTATCTTGTGCCATTGCGCTGAGTATCGAAACAATAAACAATAAAAATACTAATGCAATGACTTCAAATTCCATACCAGAAGAATCTAACAAGTTTGCAAGTCTGCTGACTTGTGTCCATCAGTTGGCATTTCTCCAAAGCCTAGATATGAACTTATGAAGGTGTATGATATTTGAATTTAATCCGACATTTCATTTTCTTCCTCCAAGATGTTGTCTTTGGTCCACCAATATTGGATAGAGGATCTCAAATGACTAAAAAAGCATTTGAGATTTGTACGCGACCCTAATCCACACAAGCTGATGTATGCATGAAATCATCAGATCAAAAGCAATTTTGGAGATAATGAAATACTAGTAGATCGTTTTCCGTCCATAAATCAAGCATCTAGTAGACTAGTAGACCAGTAGTTTCTCTGGTAGACCAGTAGGTTTCTAAATTCTAATCAATTACGGGTTTGCATAACATTCTTTTAATTTATCATGTGACATTTTTTGGGAAAAGAAGAACGTGTTAGATTTTTACTGACTTCAAAGCCCATGAATCAGTTTCGTAAGGGGCTACTGAATGCATTGTAGAAAGGACTTATGAATGGTTGAAGGCTTGAAGCATTGTCTACGACAAGACACAAGAGACCAGTAGGGGCCGCCGACTCCCTCTCAAGGGCTTAAATTTGACCTGTAGTTTGAAATTTCCAAAAAATAAAATAAAAAATAATAATAAAATAAAATAATAATAATAAATTTCACCCATACTAAAATGAAAAATGTATTTACTAGATTGCTAGGTACTTGTTTGGACGTCAACTTACATTTTATTTTGCCACTTAAAAGTGGAAAGTGTTTCAAATTGAAAACTAAATGAGAAATAAAAATGTTGTTTGGATGTTAGTTTTGAAAAAATGTATTTTGAACTATATTTTGAAATATCAAATACAAGTTATCACTAAACAATTAAATACTGTCAATTATAGTCACTGCAAAAAAGAACTTTTCCAAAAACAATCACTCAATAACGGAATCCTGCCAAATTTGTCACTGAACTATTTGTAGTTCTAAAATGGTCATTACACTAACAAAAAGTGTTTCAAGTTGGAATTTAAAATGTAAATCAGAAAATTGTTTGAATGATGTTTTCTTTTCCATTAGGTTTTGTGTTTAAGAGATAAAATGAGTGAAAATGTAAAATGAGTTGATGTCTAAACAAGGCATCGATCTTTCGCAATAACAATATAGAAAAACACTATACACTATGAAGACAGATTAAAACCAAATGATGAGATACAGAGAATTTATGTTCATTTTGCGGCTAAAATTCTATAATCTCTCATCTCAACTATAATACTACTACTATAGATACACACAGCCATTGTAAACCTACTTCTCTGGATATAGATCAGCATAATCCAGTACTAGAGCTTAATTTTAACAATTAATCATCCATCACGCCTTGGATATAATGGCGGCCTCCACCACCAATTTGGTTGTACTTGTACTTCCTCATTCTTATTCTTCAAAAACCAGTACTACTCCTTTTTCAACCACATTAATTCGTAACAAACGCACTCCCTTCAACTACGCCGCCTATGCAAGAGCATTAACGATATCGGCCACCGCGGCGGATGAGAAGGTTGTCATCACTAGACGGTCGGGCAACTACGGAACTCCGCGTTGGAGTTTTGATTTCATTCAGTCACTTGATACTGGATATTCGGTACATTTATAATACAGTTACTACTACAATAATTATGATTAATTACAACTAAATAGCTAGCATATATATATATATATATATATATTCATATTATTATTAATGACAGGCGGAGAAGTTCAGGAAAAGGGGTGATGAGTTGAAGGAGAAAGTGAATGCAATATTGGTGGAGGAATTATTATTAGATGATGAGGAAACCAATATGAAGCTAGGGGTGGTGGACTGCTTGGAGCTTGTTGATAATCTGGAAAGATTAGGAGTGGGTTATCACTTTGAACCTCAAATTCACAGATTATTGAACAACATATTCAATCGGAGAAAACATGGTGATGATGATGAAGTCAAAGATTTGTATGCTGCTGCTCTTGAATTTCGAGTTTTGAGACAAAATGGCTTTCATGTTCCTCAAGGTACGTCCGTATTTATTAATGTTTAATTTGCTCCTTGTTTTTTTTTTTCTTTTCTTTTATCGTGTTTCTAATTAATTTGTACGCAATACTATTATATATATATACATAATTTTATAACAAAGAAAATTTAAAATTGACAATACAGTTAATTGAGTTGGCAAATTAGTCACACGTTAAATACTGTTTGGGATAATAGGAGTATAATGTATATATGTACGTATCCGTCTACTACTATACTATGTACTGACTTCCGATACACTACCGTCTATGAAACAAATATTTTTTACACGTTTAATTATTCTTTCCATCCCATTTAATATATAGTTCATTTGTTGCGGTGGATTATTAGATGACTAACTTTTTTTTTTTTTTTTTGGGGGTGGTATTTTCCAGATATATTCGACCCTTTCATGAATGAAGAGGGTGAGTTTGATGAGAGGCTAAGCAAAGATACAAAGGGATTGCTGAGTTTATACGAAGCTTGTTTCCTGTCACTAGAAGCTGAAACAAAACTTGATACGGCAAGAGAATTCTCCACTCAAAACCTTATCAAGAATCAAACAAAAATTGATCTGCAGCCGAATCAATGGTTAAGTTCCTTAGTGCAACATGCACTGGAGATTCCCCTAAGATGGAGGGTACCCAGAATAGAGGCAAGGTGGTACATAGAGTCATATGAAACCTGCCCCAAAATGAACCCTATTCTGCTTGAATTTGCCAAATTGGATTTCAATATCGTTCAAGCTGTTCATCAACAAGACCTCAAAGCTGTAGCCAGGTTGATGACAAATTTCTTTTTTATTTTTTTCTTTTTTTTTTGTTTGGTTGAAACCAAATACTCTATATTAATTATATTTTGAGACGATTAATTAATAGAACATAACATTGAAAATATTATATATGTAATTAATGTTTTGGCTAAATTATAAGGTGGTGGAAGGACATAAAAATTGAGCCCAGGTTGCCATTTGTGAGGGATAGAATTGTGGAGAATTTCTTTTGGACAATTGGGGTGGCTCCCGAGCCTCAACATGGACTTTGTAGAAGAATTCTAGCCAAGTGCTTCGTCTTGATCTGCATGATAGATGACCTCTATGATGTTTACGGAAGCATAAATGAATTGGAACTCTTCACTGATGCTGTTGACAGGTATGTGATCAAACTAGCTATTAGTACCTCCCATCTTCTCAAAGTTAACATCTCATAAGAAGTTGTCTTTTATTAAACGATTATAAACTTGGGTCGCACCATTTTATGTACTCCCTCTGTCTCTTAAAAAAAAAAAAAATCGACCATGTTAAAATTTTAAAATTTGTACTAAAAGTAAGGCAGATATCAAAACTCAATATGCTACACGAGACTTGAAAAAGGGAATGCTTATATGATACCCCTAAAAAACAGTATTAACACACACATATAAATCATATATGTAGATACAGTTTACATGCATGATTCATGACCTCCATTATTCAGGTGGGATGTGAAAGCCATTGATCAGCTTCCAAACTACATGAGAGTTGCCTATCTCGGTTTTTTCAACTCCATCAACGAGATGGCCTATGAAGCCATGAACCAACAAGACGTCCATGTGATTAAACATTTTCAGCGAGTGGTACGTTTGATTAGATCATTGCCTGATTTGCTTTGAAACAATTTCTCGTAAATTTGATAGTACCAATTAGTATTTCTGAAATTGACCGGTATTGATTAATTTATATGTGTATAGTGGGCCAATCTATGCAAAGGATACATGAAAGAGGCAAGGTGGTACTACGGTGGATACACACCGGGGGTGGAAGAATATCTTGAAAATGCATGGGTTACCATCTCTAATCCAGTCATGTTGATGCATGTTTATGCCGCTATTACCGACTCCATTAATACAGAAGCCATGGATTGCCTTGATACCCATGACATTGTTCGTTGGTCCGGAATGTTAGTCCGATTGGTCAACGATTTGGGTACTGGACCGGTAAGTAACGCTTACCGTTCTGACCTTCCCATAATAATTATTTTGTTTTTTCTCACCCTTGTTTTATTTTACCTTTTATATATCTCTCTTTTTTTTTTTAAGTTAATGTTTAATTAATCGTTTGAACATATACTATGTACATACACAGGAGGAGATGAAAAGGGGAGATGTGGATAAATTAGTGCAATGTTACGTGAAGGAAACAGGATGTACAGAAGAAGAAGCCAGGGAAAATGTGTGGGGTTTGTACAGACAGACATGGAAGAAGATGAACAAGGAGTGTATGGTAAAAGAATCACCATTATTCTCAAACTCATTTGTTAGAGCTTCAAAGAACTATGGAGGAATGACTCTTGTCCTTTACAAATATGGAGATGGCCATGGTGTTCATTCAAATCCCCACACCACTGATCGCATCCTCTCTTCCATTTTCAACCCAATTCCCCTTTCCTACTAAATTTGTCCTCTGTGCCTCTGTCCTCTGGACCAATATTCAGCTACAAGTTTTGAGAAAAATGAGTTGGCTTGCATCAGCTTTGAGGGTTCATCATACTCCACAAGCTTCCCTACAAAAGTACATAATAATATATGTGATGGATCCAGATTTATTAGCTGAAAAGTCATTTACTTCCAATCCTAGATTAAACGTTAACATACAGAAACAAGAAAAGCTTATAGCAGCCTTTGTTCCAGAAATTGAATCGGTTATATGGATCATGTTTCACAAGTGCGGTCTGGCAAATTAATCGCCTCTCCTTATTGAACTTTCTAACTAGTATTTATGTAATTTCTTGTATGATTCCTTTTCATACAAATTACATGTTTAGAAGCTCATTGCCAGCGGTGTCTAATTGTAACATGAAGCAGGAAGAAAGACGAAGAACTTACCTAAGGAAAGAACCATGACCATATCGCTATCGATTACTGTTGGAACTCTGTGTGCCACCGTAATCACAGTGCTTTTTGAGAATTCTTCTCTGATCACTTTCTGCAGGATTGCATCAGTTGCGGAATCAATGGAAGCAGTTGCTTCATCCAGCACTAAGATTCTGTTCCTTTTCAGCAGTACTCTTCCAAGGCAGAAAAGCTGTCTCTGCCCCATACTCCAATTCTCACCTTCATCACTTACTTTGCAAACAAAAAATCACATATGAACACCAATCATCAGCAAATCATCTTATCCTATAATTTTCAAGATTGTTAGGACAAAATACAATATACACTAATGCAGTGTCTGCAATTTTTATACCCGAAGAATCTAACAAGTTTGGGAGACTGCTGACTGTGTCCTTCAGTTGGCATTTCTCCAGAGCCTAGATATAAACAATTAGTTATTCAGTTTGACGAATTAATGCTGTTTTGCAGGATTAAAAAAAAATGGGACTTGTCTTTCACTAAGAAATTTGCGTGAAGTATGCAAAAGTGTCACTTTTACCTGCCATATTTCCTCATCAGTGTAAAGGCCGAAAGGATCCAAATTTGTCCTTATACTGCCCCTAAAAAGTGTTGGTTCTTGAGGGATAATGCTGAGCTTCGAACGTAAATCCTTAAGGCCAACTGAGCAAATGTTGATGCCATCTACGATTATTTGACCACTGTAAGGCTCAACAAGGCGAAACAAAGCGCTAACCAATGTTGTTTTGCCACTTCCTGTCCTTCCAACAACTCCTGTTCTGGTTCCTTCTCTGAAAGTACATGTAATCCCTTTAAGAACTAATGGAGTATTAGGCCGGTATCTTATCTGCAGAAGAAGAACCACATATAAGGTTCGTTTTTATCATGATTGTTTCCCATAAACACAATTTAGGTAACATTCTCACATTCAGTTCCAGCAACTCAATTCTTCCATGGGAAGGCCAAGATGGCGGTGGTCTACTGTCTTCCACAATTGCTGGAGGTTCAGGTGGTATGTGCATGAACTGTTTGATCCTCTCCACTGAAATGTAGTAATTAACTAAGTTGCTGTACCAACGCGAGAAGAATATTTGAACCGCAGGAAGTGTGAAAGCATAAGAAAGAGACAGTCCCACAAGCCCTGAAAATGTAGAAACAAAATGGTCCGCTTCAACAGCCTGATAACTACTACAGTTCTTATCATGCATTTAGATACAAATATGTACCTGGAGCAACGAATTGCTTAGGATTTGATATTAAGAGAAAAGCAGCAGTGAATAGAGTGAGATTCTGAAGTGTTTCTACACGTAAAATGAACCACTCCATCGCGGCATTAGAGAAAAGGAACGCTTTTGCATCAGTGTCCACAAGCTTGAGGTAGTTCTGAAAGAACCTGTTTGACATTCTAAATGCTCTTATTGTGGCAACTCCAAGTGCTGTCTCAGAAGCGTAATTCGTTATGGGAGCTTTCGTGGTTCCATTTATCCGCATCAGTTCTTGCGCAGTGGATTGGTAGTATCCCTTATCATGTAAATGGTGACATTATGTATCTGAATTTTGAAATTCCACCAGATAAAATATAAGTATAAAACGTGACAAAAGATGCGTACTAAGCCTTACCTGAACATATTTGGATGCGATAGTAGCTATGGCTCCCACAACAAAGACCTGCCACGTTATCGAAGCCATGATGCAAATTGTTGCAATGATTTCAATCCCAGCAACCAACACCGAAGCAAAGGGAAAAGGGATGTCAAAATCCAGCACACTGAAATCTGAAGAAGCCTGACGACAATATGGAAAGGACAGTAAAACAAATTTTAGTCGGAGTCTCAGAGAGATGACTCAGTAGCTAATGTTACACAATGTAAAAGTAAAGACTAAAGACGACCAATTATATTCATTTTAGTGAAATATGATAAAAAGCACTAGGATCTTTTCTCTTTTCTGATGTAACATCAATCACAAGCGATTTCATTTAATCAATTAAAGAGCACTAACTCGTGTCAAGATCCTCCCAACTGGAGTTGAATCAAAAAAAAGCATTGGAGCATTGAAAATGGAACTGGTGAAACCCGAGAAAAATGCTTTCGAAGCTCTCAATCCGAAGATGGCTGCAAATAAGGATCTCAGGTAGATGAACAAGGCACTCAGAGTTGCAATGAGAGCATACACAGAAACAATAGTGAAATTGCTATAGCTCGGAGATTGGATAGAAAATGCTAGCCAATAACTAGCCACGGCTTGGAGACCAAAAAATCCAACTGCAGAGATCACGATGAACAGTACCAGAAATTGTGCATTTGAAACCCGAACATAATCCAGGAAAGTTTTAAACCCGACATCCTCAATTTCCTTCTCTTCTTCTTTTGTCAACTGTTCTACTGCTGGTATCATGGATATCTCTTCACCATTCTTTTCTTCGCTTAAATAAGACCGATTTGTATCTTCCAATTTATTTATGATATCTTGTTGAGTTTCATCTTCATTTCTGGTCAGAGGAGTTGAGAATGTTATTGCATTTTGATGAGCGACCACAAGTTCTTCAAATACTGTCCCTGCTGTGAGTAATTCTTTATAGCTTCCAGATTGAGTAACATGCCCACCTTCCATTACCTCCAGCAGGTCAGAAGTTGAACAATTAGAAACAACAAAATTTTTACAAGAAAATCAATTGAGGAACAATCAATATAAAGATTACCAGAATATGATCAACAGCTGACAGGAACTCTATTTGGTGAGTCGCGAGAATGACAGTCTTATTTGCCAAAGCAGACATAACACAATCCTGAAAATACAAGACCAAAATGCTCATCAGATTATCAGATTTTGTTGATTATCATAAGAATACAGGTCAGAGAAGCGAGCCTTGCGTTAAAAAGAGTTGCTCCGGTGTGTGCATCCACAGCACTAAAAGGGTCGTCGAGAAGATATATATCAGCGTCACGATAGACAGCCCGAGCAAGTTGAATTCTCTGCTTCTGTCCACCACTCATGTTTATACCTCTCTGCCCAATCTCTGTAAGATCACCGTACTCAAAACTATCAATGTCTTTTTCCAAAGCAGAAACTCTTAAAGCCTCTTCGTATTTGGAATTATTCATAGGCTCTCCAAAGAGAATATTTTCTCGGATTGTCCCACTCTGAATCCAAGAAGCTTGGGAAACATAAGCAATATCTCCATGAACACTCAGCTGAAGTTAAACAAAATATGATGAAATCAACGAAAAACTTAACTTCTTGACTTCAAGCAGGGAAATGGAATGAATATTATGACTTACATTTCCAGATGTCTTGTGTATTTCTCCAAGTATAGCATTTAGAAGTGACGATTTTCCGGCCCCAACTGGTCCACAAACTGCAACTTTCTGCCCCCTTTGAACATGCAGGTTTACATTATGTATTGTCAAAGTGGCTGAATCTGGATGCCAACTGAAGCAACCATCTTCAATTTGTATAGTAAGATTTAAGTCATTTGAATGAGATCTCGATTCATCCTCATGATCTTTTATTTCATCCTCTTGGAGGAAAGAATTTATTCTATCAAATGAAATGTTAACTTGCATCAAAGCAGAAAGAGCTTCCGGAATGAGACGCACAGGTTCTGACAAGCTCCTTAGGGAAGCCAAGACAGTGAAAACTGTACTTGCATTCAATTGAGCACTTCTAAACACGATGCAACCAAAGAAAATAACGGAAGATACAATTGTTGGAGACATCCAAAACAAGAGAGTAATATAAACTTTCTTGTACTGAGACTCTGCTAACCATTTGAATTCATTCTCTCTATATGATTCTATCAAGTTCTTGAATTTATCTTCCCATGATTGTAGCTTTATGATTTTCATATTATTCAGAATCTCTGACATTATCCTCAGTCGTTTGTCTTGAGCAATCATGAACTCACGTTGACACTTCTGGATTAATTTTGCAAAGGGTACATTTAGAAAGCCACACATGATAAGAGGTAATAAACCAGGAAGAGCACCAAGACCAACAACTGCAAAAAGGACAGCAATGGCAAGTAGAAGTTGAAGCACAGAACTCCAACCTATATGAGTCCACATGGGAAATTCACCCATTCGATAAGCATCAACTGCAATGTAATTTACAACCTCACCTGCTGAGTGCACTCGCCTACCCTTACTAGAAAGCTTAAGCTGCTTCTGGTAAACTGCCACAATAAGAGCAGATCTCATCCTCATGCCTAATCTCCTGGCGTAAAAATAGAAATGACGAGAAGATAAAGACTCGACAACCTTCAAAAGAACCAAGCTCACGAGTAAAACTGCTCCGTCTCTGATACTTCTTGTTTCACTATTGTAATACCTGACCAAACCAAAGAGAAATAATGGAGCAATTGCTACAGCTACTGCCCTTAAAAATGCACAAGTTCCAGCTAGCACCATTTCTTTCCAGTAAACTCTTGTAATAGCACAGAGAACCAAGTTATGTGCAGTCCTGAAATCCGTTTTTCCTTGAAGGGATTTCCAAGCTTGATCAAATTTTTTATAGGCCAAACCTGCTTCATCTTCTGATCCTAGACAAGGAATGTCTTCAATAGCTAAAGTTTTCGAGTTACCTAAATGCAGTAATGGCTTGACCCAAGACAAAGTCAATTTGCTAAAGAAGCTAACTTGGCCTAGATTGATTGAGGTGTGGCCCTTATGAGGATCTTCGGTTAAAAGGGGTTCTAAAAGGGCAGCATTTTCTGTGGTGGGGCGATAGATTGTGATTTGGAGAGTGCTCATAGCACAAAACAGTAGCAAGATGTTGCCCAACCATGAGATAAACTCAATGGCTTCAATGGAATGTCTTTCCAGTAGAACTTCGATATTGAAAGCCGTGATCAACACGAAAAATTCAACCCACCAAGCAGAAATAACAAGTTTGATCCCTCTGGATCCTTGTACCAGCAATGTTAAAGAAAGAGCAGCCCAAATCAACCCTCTAAGTAAGTAAGGTAACCATATAAAATGATTCATTCTGTCTTCTTCACCATTTAAATTCAATGAACTAAAGCCAAAATAGGCAAAACTCAACAGAAGACAGAAGATTGTAATGGATGTAGTGGTCAAACCATTCTTTAATTGCAACCGTAAATCAGTTCTCTTTGTAACATAAACAAACAGTAAGACGAGAAAGAATACAAAAGCAAGGAATACATTTAAGGCATCTAACAGAATCCTCTGAAAGCAGGGTGATTTAAAATTAGTCTCAAATTTTCCTTCACAAATGCTGCAGAACAGCCCTGCATGCCAGAATGGGAACACTTTCAGGGAACTGCTAAGCAACAAATATCTAAATTCTGCAAACAAATTTGAGGATGAAAGACATATGATTCACATGAAAAGGAAGAAACTTTCCAGTTTCCAAGCAGCGAGAACTTCATACACAGTTATAAACATAAATGAAGAAATCATCAGAAGCAGGTTCATGAAACAAATTAAGGACAAACCTCGTAGCAAAGACTGTGGGACGACCATCTTTGGAGGATTTTTTTAGCATTCTTTATGGAGATAGTTCTTTATTATAAGTGAACATTCATTTGGATGTTGGACAACCACTTACACGTGGGAACAAATTGATAGCCCGCGTCGCCCAACGTAAATTTTGATCCAATCAGCCATCTTAATAAATTCCGTAAATGATGTAGACTGGCAAGACCTCTGTTCTTCTTCATGGGATTTGGTTTAAAAAAAAAAAAAACGGGAAAACAATAAAAGCCGTGGTAAAATAGGGCTGAGAACTTGAGATATACGTACTACGTTCTTGTCGTAATCAGGCTATAATTTGTTTTGGATCTTGTTTGGTTTAAGGTTTTGTCTTCAACTCAAACAACGACAGGATTTCAGAAGCAGAGTAATTCAGCTTTTGTCTTTTGTATTTTTATTTATTTATTTTTTAACACAAGCGATTTTATAAAAGAAAGCAGTTAGTACAAGCAATCTACAGGCAGTGAGTAATTCATCTTTTGTGGGTAGAAACTAGAAATGTGTACCAGTTCGTGTTTCATATTCAGTATACTATACTTTGGGACGGAGACAGTATTATTATTCAAAAAGTTTTTTCACGGACTTATGAAGTAGGGACCTCAAAGCAGCAGCTTAGGTGGGTATCATTATGCATGATTGAAACTTCAAAGCGATATGATCGAATTTATTTGTCTTTCGGGTTATCTGTTGTTGAATAAAAAAAACTTTCGGACTCACCTAATATCGACTTGATTGAAAGTAAAGCTTTTTGTCGAGTATCATAAGCTGTAAGAGTGTAGACAAAGAGAAAAGAATGGTAGAATGACCGTTAACAAAAACAAACCCAAAATATAGTGAGACCGGTGAGTTGACCATCATCTTCATAAAAGATATTCCCTCCACCTCATAATTAGATCATTGCCTGATTTGCTTTGAAACAATTTCTCGTAAATTTGATAGTACCAATTAGTATTTCTGAAATTGACCGGTATTGATTAATTTTATATGTGTATAGTGGGCCAATCTATGCAAAGGATACATGAAAGAGGCAAGGTGGTACTACGGTGGATACACACCGGGGGTGGAAGAATATCTTGAAAATGCATGGGTTACCATCTCTAATCCAGTCATGTTGATGCATGTTTATGCCGCTATTACCGACTCCATTAACACAGAAGCCATGGATTGCCTTGATACCCATGACATTGTTCGTTGGTCCGGAATGTTAGTCCGATTGGTCAACGATTTGGGTACTGGACCGGTAAGTAACGCTTACCGTTCTGACCTTCCCATAATAATTATTTTGTTTTTTCTCACCCTTATTTTATTTTACCTTTTATATATCTCTCTTTTTTTTTAAAGTTAATGTTTAATTAATCGTTTGAACATATACTATGTACATACACAGGAGGAGATGAAAAGGGGAGATGTGGATAAATTAGTGCAATGTTACGTGAAGGAAACAGGATGTACAGAAGAAGAAGCCAGGGAAAATGTGTGGGGTTTGTACAGACAGACATGGAAGAAGATGAACAAGGAGTGTATGGTAAAAGAATCACCATTATTCTCAAACTCATTTGTTAGAGCTTCAAAGAACTATGGAGGAATGACTCTTGTCCTTTACAAATATGGAGATGGCCATGGTGTTCATTCAAATCCCCACACCACTGATCGCATCCTCTCTTCCATTTTCAACCCAATTCCCCTTTCCTACTAAATTTGTCCTCTGTGCCTCTGTCCTCTGGACCAATATTCAGCTACAAGTTTTGAGAAAAATGAGTTGGCTTGCATCAGCTTTGAGGGTTCATCATACTCCACAAGCTTCCCTACAAAAGTACATAATAATATATGTGATGGATCCAGATTTGTTAGCTGAAAAGTCATTTACTTCCAATCCTAGATTAAATGTTAACATACAGGAAAAAAGACTGAGAGAACTTACCAAAGGAAAGCACCATGACCATATCGCTATCGATTACCGTTGGTAATCTGTGTGCCACAGTAATCACAGTGCAGTTTGAGAATTCTTCTCTGATCACTTTCTGCAGAATGGCATCAGTTGCGGAATCAATGGAAGCAGTTGCTTCATCCAGCACTAAGATTCTGTTCCTTTTCAGCAGTACTCTTCCAAGGCAGAATAGCTGTCTCTGCCCCATACTCCAATTCTCACCTTCATCACTTACTGTGTAAAACAAAAAATCACATATGAACACCAATCATCAGCAAATCATCTTATCCTTGATTTTTTGATTGCTGGGACAATATACAATATCCACTAAAGCAATGTCTGAAATTTTTATACCAGAAGAATCTAACAAGTTTGGGAGTCTATTGACTGTGTCCTTCAGTTGGCATTTCTCCAGAGCCTAGATATGAACAATTAGTTATTTAGTTTGATGAATTAATGCTGTTTTGAAGGAAAAATAAAATAAAATATGGGAGTTGTCTTTCACTAAGAAATTTGCGGAAAGTATGCAAAAGTGTCACTTTTACCTGCCATATTTCCTCATCAGTGTGGAGGCCTAATGGATCCAAATTTGTCCTTATACTGCCCCTAAAAAGTGTTGGATCTTGAGGGATAATGCTGAGCTTCCAACGTAAATCCTTAAGGCCAATTGAGCAAATGTCGATGCCATCTACGATGATTTGACCACTATAAGGCTCAACAAGACGAAACAAAGCGCTAACCAATGTTGTTTTGCCACTTCCTGTCCTTCCAACAACTCCTGTTCTGGTTCCTTCTCTGAAAGTACATGTAATCCCTTTAAGAACTAATGGAGTATTAGGCCGGTATCTTATCTGCAGAAGAAGAACCACATATAAGGTTCGTTTTTATCATGATTGTTTCCCATAAACACAATTTAGGTAACATTCTCACATTCAGTTTCAGCAACTCAATTCTACCCTGGGAAGGCCAAGATGACGGTGGCCTACCGTCTTCCACAATTGCTGGAGGTTCAGGTGGTATGTGCATGAACTGTTTGATCCTCTCCACTGAAATGTAGTAATTAACTAAGGTGCTGTACCAACGCGAGAAGAATATTTGAACCGCAGGAAGCGTGAAAGCATAAGAAAGAGACAGTCCCACAAGCCCTGTCAATGTAGGAGAAAGAAAAAACATTTCATTTCAACAGCCTGGTACTACTAAAGTTCTTATCATGCATTTAGATACAAATATGTACCTGGAGCAACGAATTGCTTTGGATTTGATATCAAGAGAAAAGCAGCAGTGAATAGAGTGAGATTCTGAAGCATTTCTACACGTAAAATGAACCACTCCATCGCAGCATTAGAGAAAAAGAACGCTTTTGCATCAGTGTCCACAAGCTTGAGGTAATTCTGAAACAACCTGTCTGACATTCTAAATGCTCTTATTGTGGCAACTCCAAGTGCTGTCTCAGAAGCATAATTTGTTATGGGAGCTTTTGTGGTTCCATTTATCCGCATAAGTTCTTGTGCAGTGGATTGGTAGTATCCCTTATCATGTAAACGGTGATATTGTGCATCAGAATTTTGAAATTCCAGTATAAAGAGCGGCGAAAGATGCATACTAGGCCTTACCTGAACATATTTGGATGCGATGGTAGCTATGGCTCCCATAACAAAGACCTGCCACGTTACCGAAGCCATAATGCAAATTATTGCAATGATTTCGATGCCAGCAACCAAAACAGTGGCAAAGGCAAAAGGGATGTCAAAATCCAGGACACTGAAATCTGAGGAAGCCTGTAAACAATAAGGAAAAGGATAGTTATTACCAATTTTAGACAGAGATGACTCAGTAACTAACGTAACACACATGGAAGTAAAGACTAAAAACCGACCAACTGTATACATTTTATTGAAATATGATAAAAAGCTCTTGGATCTTTTCTCTTTTCAGATGTAACATCAATCACCAACCATTTCATTTAATGAATTAAAGAGAACTAACTCGTGTCAAGATCCTCCCAACTGGAGTTGAATCAAAAAACATCATTGGAGCATTGAAAATGGAACCGGTGAAACCCGAGAAAAATGCTTTGGAAGCTCTCAATCCGAAGATGGCTGCAAATAAGGATCTCAGATATATGAACAAGGCACTCAGTGTTGCAATGAGAGCATATACAGAAACAATAGTGCAATTGCTAAATTTTGGAGATTGGATAGAAAATGCTAGCCAATAACTAGCCACAGCTTGGAGCCCGAAAAATCCAACTGCAGAAATCACGATGAACACCAACAGAAATTGTGCATTTGAAACCTGAATGTAGTCCAGGAAAGTTTTAAACCCGACATCCCCAATTTCCTTCTCCTCTTCTTTTGTCAACTGTTCTACTCCTGGTATCATGGATGTCTCTTCACCATTCTTTTCTTCGCTTAAATAAGACCGACTTGTATCTTCCAATTTATGTATGATATCTTGTTGAGTTTCATCTTCATTTCTGGTTAGAGGATTAGAGAATGTTATTGCATTTTGATGAGCAACCACAAGTTCTTCAAATATTGTCCCTGCTGTGAGTAATTCTTTATAGCTCCCTGATTGAGTAACATGCCCACCTTTCATAACCTCCATCAGATGAGAAGTTAAACATTTAGAAATCAACTAAATTTCTACAAGAAAATCAACAAGGAAAAATTAATATATCCTAATAGCTACAATAAGATTACCAGAATACGATCAACAGCTGATAGGAACTCTATTTGGTGAGTCGCGAGAATGACAGTCTTATTCGCCAAAGCAGACATCACACAATGCTGAAATGTTAAGACCAAAGTGCTCATCAGATTATCAGATTTTGTTGATTATCATAAGAATGCAGGTCAGAGAAGTGGGCCTTACATTGAAAAGAGTAGCTCCAGTGTGTGCATCCACTGCGCTAAAAGGGTCATCAAGAAGGTATATATCAGCATCACGATAGACAGCCCGAGCAAGTTGAATTCTCTGTTTCTGTCCACCACTCATGTTTATACCTCTCTGACCAATCTCTGTAAGATCACCATACTCAAAACTCTCAATGTCTTTTTCTAAAGCAGAAACTCTTAAAGCCTTCTCATATTTGAAATTATTCATAGGTTCTCCAAACAGAATATTTTCTCGGATTGTCCCACTCTGGATCCAAGAAGCTTGGGAAACATAAGCAATGTCTCCATAAACACTCACCTGAAGTTAAACAAAAGATCATAAAATCGATGAAAAACATAACTTCATGACTTCAAGCATGGAAATGGAATGAATTTTATGACTTACATTTCCAGATATCTTGTGCATTTCTCCAAGTATAGCATTTAGAAGCGACGATTTTCCTGCCCCAACTGGTCCACAAACTGCAACTTTCTGTCCCCTTTTAACCTGTAGGTTTACATTTTGTATAGTCAAAGTGGCTAAATCTGAATGCCAACTGAAGCAACCATCTTCAATTTGTATGCTAAGATTTAAGTCATTTGAATGAGATCTAACTTCATCCTCGTGGTCTTTTATTTCATCTTCTTGGAGGAAAGAATTTATTCTATCAAATGAAACTTTAACTTGCATCAAAGCAGAAAGAGCTTCTGGAATCAGACGAACAGGTTCTGACAAACTCCTCAGGGAAAACAAGACAGTAAAAATTGTACTTGCATTTAATTGAGCACTCCTAAACACAATGCAACCAAAGAAAATAACTGAAGAAACAATAGTTGGAGACAACCAAAACAAGAAAGTAATATAAACTTTCTTGTACTGAGATTCTGCCAACCATTTGAATTCATTCTCCCTATATGATTCTATCAAGTTCTTGAATTTCTCCTCCCATGATTGTAGCTTTATGATTTTCATATTGTTCAGTATCTCTGACATTATCCTGAGTCGTTTGTCTTGAGCAATCATGAACTCAAGTTGACACTTTTGAATTAACTTTGCAAAGGGTACATTTAGAAAGCCACATATGATCAGAGGTACTAAACCAGGAAGAGCACCAAGACCAACAACTGCAAAAAGGACAGCAATGGCAAGTAGAAGTTGAAGCCCAGAACTCCAACCTATATGAAACCACATAGGAAACTCCCCCATTCGATAAGCATCAACTGCAATGTAATTTACAACCTCACCTGCTGAGTGCATTCGCCTACCCTTACTAGAAAGCCTAAGCTGCTTCCGGTAAACAGCCACAATAAGAGCAGATCTCATCCTCATGCCTAATCTCCTGGCGTAAAAATAGACATGACGAGAAGACAAAGACTCGACAACCTTGAAAAGAACCAAGCTCACGAGTAAAACTGCTCCGTCTCTGATACTTGTTGTTTCACTATTGTAATACCTGACCAAACCAAAGAGAAATAATGGAGCAATTGCTACAGCTACTGCCCTTAAAAATGCACAAGTTCCGGCTAGCACCATTTCTTTCCAGTAAACTCTTGTAATAGCACAGAGAACCAAGTTATGTGCAGTCCTGAAATCCGTTTTTTCTTGAAGGGATTTCCAAGCTTGATCAAATTTTTTAAAGGCCAAACCTGCTTCATCTTCTGATCCTAGACAAGGAATGTCTTCAATAGCTAAAGTTTTCGAGTTACCAATATGCAGGAAGGGGTTGACCCAAGACAAATTCAATTTGCTAAAGAAGCTAACTTGGCCGAGATTCATTGATCTGTGGCCCTTATGAGGATCTTCGGTTAAAAGGGGTTCTAAAAGAGCAGCAGTTTCTGTGGTGGGCCGATAGATTGTGGTTTGGAGAGTGCTCATAGCACAGAATAGTAGCAAGATGTTGCCCAACCATGCTATTAACTCAATGGTTTGAATGGAATGCCTTTCCAGTAGAACTTCAATATTTAAAGCCGTGTTAAACACAAGAAATTCAACCCACCAAGCAGAAATAACAAGTTTGATCACTTTGGGTCCTTGTACCAGCAATGTTAAAGAAAGAGCAGCCCAAATCAATCCTCTAAGTAAGTAAGGTAACCATCTAAAATGGTTCATTCTGTCTTCTTCACCATTTAAATTCCATGAACTAAAGCCAAAATAGGCAAAACTCAACAGAATACAGAAGATCGAAATGGATGTAGAGGCACAACCATTCTTGAATTGCAACCGTAAATCACTTTTCTTTGTAACACAAACAAACACAAAGAAAAGAAAGAATACAAAAGCAAGAAGTGCATTTAAGGCATCTAAGAGAATCCTCTGAATGCAGGGTGATCTAAAATTGAATGTCACCTCACAAATGCTGCAGAACAGCCCTGCATGCCAGAAGAGAAAATTTTCAGGAACTGCTAAGTAACAAAACATCTATACTCTTGCAACAGATTTGTGGAGCAAATATATATAATTTACATGTAACGGAAGAAATTTTTCAGATGCAACAAGAATCAAATACGTCATACACAGATATAAACATATTCGCAAAACTCATCAGAAACAGCTTAGAATATCATGATACAAAGACGAACCTTGCAGCCAAAACAGTGGGACGACCATCTTAATTTGGATGAATATTTGCATTCATTTTGCAGATGGTTCTTTAAAAATGAACCTTCATTTGGAGTTTGGACCACCTCTTAAACGTGGAAACAAAACTAACAGCCCACATCGTCCAATGTAACTTTCGAGCTAATCAGAATCATTCTAAATTCCTGAAAGAAATTTAGACTTGAATGACCACTGTGCTACATCATGTGTGTGTGTGTGTGTGTTTTTTTTTTTTTAAAAAAAAGCCGTGGTACAGAAGGGTTAAACGTATCCTTCATTCTTGTCGCAATCAGGCACTAATTTGCTATGCATCTTGTTTGGTTTAGGGTTCTATCTTCATGTCAAATCCAGACAGCATTTCATTTCATAGCCAGAGTCATTCATCTCTGCCGGTAGAAATGTGCGCAAATAATCAATTCTTATTCAAATGTTCTTTTCGCAGATTTATGAGGTAGGGGACCTCAAAGCAGCAGCTTAGGCGGGCATCAATATCCAGGCTTGAAACTTGAAAGCTGGGTTCCTGACTCAATCATCAAGGTGTACGACGGACGGTTTATCAATGGCAGCGTTGATATCCACATAAATTTCTAGTTCGGTCCGAAAAAAAGGGTTTACTGAACAAAAATTATTCAACAAAACAAAGTAGAGAAAAACTGATGATAATAAAATTACACAAAAGTGGGATCGTGACAAAGCAATCAAATGCTAGTAAATAAATCGTGATAAATAAACAATCTTGTGTGATGGATTAATTAACAAGAATTAACAGGAGTTAGGATAGAGTTTGTTTAAATGAACCTTGAACTGAATAAAATGGATGAAGGATCAAAATAACATCTAACTGAATGTGACAATTTCATTTAGTAACTTTTAATTCTATCAGAAAATTATAACAATAATGCTTACCTACTGGAACAGAGGCAGCAGAAGAGACCAAACTTTACTCTTCTCACCATCCCGAATATTGTACTAATATCGAACTGTAATGTTAAACAAGAAAGCAGCTTTGTGGTAAGGTGGACTTGAACAAATAATGTGTCTGGATGATTCTTCAAATAACAGTTTTCTCAGAAACATATTACTTTTGAAAAAAAAAGAAAAAGGGGAAGGCGGCATGATCTCCCCCGCTCAGATGAAACAGTCACGAAACAAGAAACTAAAAAGAGAATGTTCAATCTCTACTTAGGAATTGTCTAACACCACTTGACACATCAAACACAAACTGCAGCCAAGTTATGAGAGCAACGTTTGGATCTATAGGCAGTTCTTAAACTACTCTTGGGCGTGCTCTGGTGGTGTCCAGCTTCAACAGAGGCCGCTTATATTTCATTTCCAACAAGTCTTTCATGTCTTCATTATCAACGACCATCATCCACTTCCCATCAGCTCCAACGTGGTAAGCTTAAAACGAAGATTGAAATAAACTCATCAAGGCGGGGTGCAACAAACACGTAACAGAGTAATCGTTTGGACCATTTTTTTAGTTTTTGCATTGGGAACTATGTAACAAGCTGATTAAACAACTTGAAAAGAAAAATTACAAAAACTCTTTACTGTGTGAAACCAAACACAGGGCTGACAAACCATACCACTAGCAAAACCGCAGTACTCTTTAGCTCCCATTGCACCCATGCAAATCGCCTTTCTACCAACTTCTGCAGCTTCATCAATGGACATATCGTGACTACCACTAGAAAAGCAAGGATTGACTGAAAAATAGGATGACTAAAATGACTATAAAGTGAAACAACAAAACCACTAGCTGATTATATCAAATTCGAAACAAGCATGAGGAAAATGGGGCATACCATAACTGCATAAAGCCAAAAGCACGATCATGACTAGACCCAACGGCAAAACCATTCCATTGAAGCACTTCCCCCTTCTCATTCACATGATACAGGACAGTAACCTACAAGAAGTCATAAACTCATTGTTTTTCTTACATAAAGTGAGGTTTCAGCTCAACCTAAAATCAGATGGCAAATAAAGAGTGCCGTAATGATTACCCCTTCGTCCCACCCAGCAATCAGTACTCCAATTGGCAAACCTTCAGAGTCCTTAGTGACATTAGAAGAAGACAGGGTGCTGGCCATCATCGTGGTTGCCTCATCGACAGATATTCCTCCTGCAATCTAGCATGTACATGAATGTAATCATTATGTTGTTTCAGGAAAATGAGAATAACAAATCTATCAACGAAAATTAAAGTTGCACCATGTTTTCCTCAATCTAAGTGCTAAATACCAATATTTCTCCAAATAGTCAAGACCGAAGTAATATTGTTATAAGATATAAAAATAATGCAGAATATTGAAAGTACATGGCAATAGTTACTTCCTCCCTTTGCAGATCTCCAATTAAAGACTGAACATGTGCAATTTCTCCAGAAACAATGACAACCAAGCGATCACTAAGTTTAATAAGATTATCAACACTACCTCCTAATAAACCAAAGAGTTAATCAGTACCAAAACTAAAACATTAAACTATGGACAAACATCTGAATTTTCAAACAGTAGTTAAAAAAACTCACGATAAGCCCGAAAGTAAAAGCCAGAGCTGTGATCCCCTTCTTTTCCTTATCAGCAGGAACACAAATCAACCACCCAGAAAAAAAAAATAATAATAATAATAATAATAAATCATCAAACTAACAATAATAAGCTTAAGAGAATATTTGAGGATAAGAAAAGTAAATAAATCACTTGTAATAATATCATCCATTTATAAATTACTTGTAATAGATTTTAATATAAATTATACAAATTTTAATTAATGAAAAGTAAAAAGTTATTTATTCGTAATTTTTGGAAAATTGTGACAATTAGTTTTTTTTTTTTTTTTTGGTGAAGAAGTTTTAAAATCTAGTCTCTTTTTTCAAATTCATTTTGAAAAAAATAAAATAAAATAAACTAGCCAAAGTAAGATACACACATTGAGTTTAAATTAGCAAATGTCTTTCAAGATTCAACAAGCAGAAATTAAGATACAATACATATTCCAGGTCTGCCAGGTCTTAAGTTTATAACATCATCTATTAGCGGTCAAATACAAACTGCAGGCAATTCACATGAATGCAAGGATTTGGATCTGCAGACTGCAGGCAGTTCTAAAAAGCACTTGTGCGTTCTCCTGCAGCGTTTAGCTTCATCAGAGATGGCTTGTATTTCATTTCCAACAAGGCATTTATGTCCTCGTTATCAACAACCTTCTTCCGTTTCCCATCAGCTCCAATGTGGAAAGCTAAACAAAGGAAGACATTAACTCTTCAAGACTGGGGATTACAAATACATCAGAAAGTAAGGGGAACATGACGAAATAATGTACCACTGGCAAAACCGCAGTATTCTCTAGCTCCCAATGCACCAATGCAAGTCGCCCTTCTAGCAACTTCTGTAGCTTCATCCAGAGACATATGGTCACTGAAACTACATAAACAAGGATAGGACCAAAATTAGGATGACTAAAACGGTCGTAATGTGGAGGAGGAAACTACCAAGAGAGTAATTGAAAAACCACACAAGCACTCTGAAAATGTTGCATACCAGAACTGCAAAATGGAAAAAGCTGATGCATGACCAGATCCAATGGCGAAGGCATTTCCTTTAGAAAGTTTCCCCTCACCATTCACGCGATACAGGACAGGAACCTGCAAGAATAAACTCATTGTAGCTAATAAAAAAGGTTTCAGCCCAACCAAAAATCCATTGTAAATAAGGAGTGCTCAAGCAATTTACCCCGTCATTCCACCCTGCAAACAGCAACCCTATAGGCAGACCCTCACTCTCTTTGCTGACATTGCGAGAAGACAAAGAGCGGGCTACAAACTTGGATGCCTCTACAACTGACATTCCTCGGGAGCGCAGGCATATAACATGAAAGTAACCATGATACTCTCAGGAAAAAGAGAATTAGAAAAATAGTACTCCCTCCGGTCCTTATTATAAGGCATTTTGATTTCGTCCCAGGTTTCATCTAGAATGTCTTTTTAATTGGAAAAAAAACCTTAAAAATATATTTTCACATTGGTTATGTTCTCCTAATTATTATGAAATATTTTTAAGGTTTTTATTCTAATTAAAAGACATCCTAGGTTAAACCTAGGACGGAATCAAAATGCCTTATAATAAGGACCAGAGGGAGTATATCATTTGAAATTATAGTCACAAATCGGCATATTTTCCTTAGAATATATAAGAACTAAGTACCAATACCGCTCCAAACCAGTTGAGCAAAAAGACATGAGAATAAGATACCTTATTTCGAAGATCATCAAGTAGAGATTCACAATGCACAATCTCTCCAGAAACAGTGACAAGCATTCCATTACCAATTTCCAAAACGTTTTCTACAGAGCATCCTAGAATAGGATTAATAAAGAGAAAGTCAGTAACGAAACTTAAACATGATGGTATGTTATTAAACAAATGAATTTAGAGGATAGTTAAATTAAACAACTCACGTGGATGGTCAGCCCGCCACCAAAACCCCATTGTTGAAGGTAAAACCCAAAGTAGTGATTCCCTTCACTTCCTTACGATGAGCACAAAACTACCACCAGGGAGAAAAACAAATATAAAAACAAAAACAAAAAATTAGGCGTACGAACATATGTAGAAGGAGGAAAGAAGATGAGAAAAACTAACATAATTTGACATCTTCTTTTCGTCGAAATTGGCTCACTGGTCAGCCAGGGAAGAGTAGTGGCCGCCGAACGGTGACGGATCAGGTTCGGAGAATTGATTACTCATGGTTGTTTTCGTCTTTCAATTTTGACTCTAACGAACAAAATGAACTCAGATCGAAGTAAGCCCCAATTTGTTTAACCCTAATTTGGCCGGAGAGAAAATTTCCGCGGGGGCAGCCGCAGATTTTTAAATTTTAAACTTGGGTCGTAGCGGTGGCGCCTCTAAATAATCTTCTCACGTGAGTTCCCTAAGGCGGTGCTCTCATCTCACGTGTAAAGCTTCTTTCTTACTAGTTTTTACTTTTTACTACCCCTCTCTAAAGTTACAAAATTATATTTTTGGTTCTAACTTTTCATTCATTAGTGGCAACTATTTTTCAGTTTGGATTTTCACTTTTAGTACAAATTGAACTTAAAGATGGAAATGTATAGTGACAATAATTTCAGGACGAAAGAAGTATTAATTGTGTGTAAGAGCATCATGTTGCATATTAAGATCTTGCTGTAGGGACCTCCACAAACACTTCCATGATAATTATTCCGGCATTACAAATTATTAAAGTTCTATGATTAGTGATCCGTAATGCTTCACTAACTTAAATCTTCTAAATTCTGGAAAGAGTTATTCCGGCAGCTTGACCAGTACTCTGCTACAAGTTTGGAGAAAGATGAATTGGTTTCCATCAGCTTTGAAGGCTCCTCATACTCCACAAGCTTACCTGTTGGAAAATACACCAAAATTTCGAGTCCAGTTGGAACACCACATTGCAAGCAAATCTCACATTATAAATGTGACATGTTAAATATGGCATTGACACTCTACAAATACGAAACACGACTCAATTGTCACCATGTGTTACGAACTATATATAGTTTCGGGAATGGACACTATTAAATGAAAACTAAGAGATGAAGATAACATACCAAAGGAAAGAACCATGACCATATCACTATCAATCACTGTTGGAACTCTGTGAGCAACTGTGATCACTGTGCAGCTTGGGAATTCTTCTCTGATCACTCTCTGAAGAATGGCATCAGTTGCGGAATCAATGGAAGCTGTTGCTTCATCAAGTACTAAGATTTTGTTCCTTCTTAATAGAACTCTTCCAAGGCAGAATAGCTGTCTTTGCCCCATACTCCAATTCTCACCTTCATCACTTACTGTGTAAAACACAAAAGGCAAACACATTAATCTGTCACCGGAAAGATCTCATACTTGAATGGGATTGGCCATTCTGATAAACGGCTTAATTTCTAACCCAACATACCAATCATTCATGGAAGCGAAAGCTTAGCTTGATTTGATTGACTAACCTGAAGAATCTAACAAGTTTGGAAGTTTGCTGACAGTGTCCTTCAACTGGCACTTCTCTAGAGCCTAAAAACCCAGGAAAATTGTCACATAAACATGCTTTCACGCAGATGAGCTAAATTTAGTTCCAAATTCTACCTAGACAGCAAATAAGTAGATTCGTTTGATATTTTGCAAGAAATATATGATGGTTTACCTTCCATATCTCATCATCTGAATAGATGCCCAATGGATCCATATTTGTTCGGATGCTGCCCCTGAAAAGTGTTGGTTCCTGTGGTATGATACTGAGTTTCAGCCTCAAATCCTTGAGGCCTATAGAACAAATGTCTATCCCATCAACTATTATTTGCCCACTGAAGGGGTCTACCAGGCGAAACAAAGCACTGATCAGCGTAGTTTTTCCGCTTCCTGTCCTTCCAACAACACCTACTCTTGTCCCTTCTTTGAATGTGCAAGTGATCCCTTTCAGCACAATCGGGGCATTAGGCCGGTATTTTATCTGCATATGAAAGCTAAGATTAGTTCAGAACATGCATTTATGCACCTTTTAAGATTATTTCATCATCAGAACATGCACTGAGTGAAATTATTTTTGAGATTCTTGTTTTACATTCCCAGCTAATGGACCAAACAGAAGTAGAATCTTTGTAAGTCTGTTTAGCTACTACTGAACAAGTACAATTACTTCTTGAAAGTAATTCATTCTGAATTGGAAAATGCACCTTTAAATCCAGCAACTCTATTCTACCCTTGGAAGGCCATGAGGAAGGCGGTCTTTTGTCTTCCACAATTGCTGGAGGCTGTGGTGATATATGCATAAACTGTTTGATCCTCTCAACCGATATAATGTAGTTGGCCAAGCTAGTATACCATCGTGATAAGAACACTTGAGTTGATGTGAGTGCAAATGCATAAGAAAGAGATAGACCAACAAGCCCTGAAAAATGTGGACAGAAAATGAAGATGTTAAAGAATCCATCTGGGTAGCTAGTGAAACTTGATGTGCATGTGAGGCATCACATGTACCTGGAGATACATAATCCTGTGGGAGAAATACCAAGAGAAAAGCGGCAGTAAATAGGGTGATGTTTTGTAGCGTTTCATTCCACAAAACTAACCACTCCATCGCTGCATTTGAGAAGAGGAAAACTTTTGCATCAGTGTCAACTAGCTTCAGGTAGTGCTGGAAGAACCGATCCGACATGTTAAATGCTCTTATGGTGGCAACACCAAGTGATGTCTCAGATGTATAATTCATGATGGGGGCCTTTGTTGTTCCATTTATCCTCATTAGCTCACGAGCGGTGGGTTGATAGTAGTTCTGTGGAATAGAACATATCAGACTTTAACTATTTTTATCAAAACCTTGTAAAAGGAAACAATAATAAGAAGTACTCCTCCATTCCAGATTGCAGAATGAGAGTGTTGTCTTTAGAATTAAGGTTAAAAACCGGGCAATGATTATGATACGGAAAGAGTATAAACTACAAATTATGACTCACCTGAACATACTTAGAGGCTATGCTTGCTATGATTCCCACTACAAGTACTTGCCATGTTACTGAGGCCATGATACCAATTGTTGCAATTAGTTCAGTGGTAGCAGCCATTACAAATGCAACCGTTAATGGGATGTCAAAATCTAGCACACTCAAATCTGAAGAAGCCTGAGAAGAAAGTTTGAAAGAGATGGTGAAACATTAAGTAGATCAGAATCCTCATGATGTAACGCGTGCAGTACTAGTAGATAGAAGTGTCTTACTCGTGTCAAGATCCTTCCTACTGGAGTTGAGTCGAAAAAGAGCATTGGAGCATTGAAAACTGAATTGGTGAAACCGGAGAAAAATGATTTAGAAGCCCTCAATCCAAGAAGCACTGCAAAAAGCGATCTCAGGTAGACAAAAAAGGCGCTAATTGTTGAAATTAGTGTATATACTGAAACAACAGCAACACTACTGATTTTAGGCGACTGTATGGCGAATGCTAGCCAATAACTTGCTGCGGCTTGAAGAATTACGAAACCAGACTGAGTAATCACATTGCCTAAAAGATGAAAGAATCCTTTAGAGACAGAAACGTAATCCCAGAATGGTTTTATTCCAACATCACCAATTTCCTTCTCTTCTTCTTCTGTCAATTGCACTCCAGCAATCATGGAAATCTCTCCCTCACTGCTCTCTTTGCTAAAAGATTGCTTTCTCCCTTCCGTGTTGGTCACATTTGCACTTTTAGTCTCATTTCCTCTTTTGGTGTTCAAGGACTGAGAATCAGATAGTGTCATTGTTTTTCTATGAGCAACCACAAGTTGACCAAATGCGGTTCCTGCTGAAAGCAATTCTGTATAGCTTCCGGCTTGAGTTATTCTTCCTCCTTCCATAACCTCCACCAAAAAAATAAGAAAAATGTAATCAGCAAAAAGGACTGATTGTTGGCTGAAGAATACAGTTGAAAAGATCAATGAGCATGATTACCATAATAGTATCAACTTCTGGAAGGAACTCAATTTGATGAGTGACAAGAATGACAGTCTTACTGGCTAATGCAGACTTAACGCAATCCTGCAGTATGCGTAAAATGAGATGCATAACCATATCTTTATACTACTACATGTCAATGAAATTTCAATTGCCTTACATTGAATAGAACTGTTGCTGTGTGTGCATCTACCGCACTAAAAGGATCATCGAGAAGATAAATGTCAGCGTCGCTATAAACTGCCCGAGCAAGTTGAATTCTCTGCTTTTGTCCACCGCTCATGTTAACGCCTCTCTGACCAATCTCTGTGAGATCACCATAGTCGAAACTCTCAATATCTTTGTCCAATGCAGTCACTCTTATAGCTTCATCATACTTGACTTTGTTCATTGGCTTCCCATACAGAATGTTTTCACGTATTGTCCCACTTTGTATCCATGAAGCTTGAGAAACATAAGCTACAGATCCATATACATTCACCTGATAGAATAAGAAACCAAGCACAGCTCAATATTATGGAATCAATTAGCAGAAATGTATGAAGAAAATTCAGCTTGTAACTCACATCTCCTGAAACTTTTGGTATTTCGCCTAATATAGCATATAACAATGATGATTTTCCTGAACCAACTAGTCCACAAACTGCAACTTTCTGTCCCCTGCTAACTTTCAAACTCACATTTTTAACTGTCAAACTGGCTAAATCTGCTTCCCAACTGAAATTACCTGCTTCAATGTGTATGGTAATATCTGAACCGTCAGCCAAAGCTGATCTCTTTGAATCCTCATGTTTAATTTCATCTTCATGAAGGAATAAATTGATCCTATCAAATGAGACTTTAACTTGCATCAACATAGAAAGAGCCTCAGGAATCACTCTAACTGGTTCTGACATGCACCTCAGGGCTGCCAAGATTGTGAAAACAGTGCCTGCATCTAATTGAGCACTTTTCAATAGTATACATCCGAAGAAAATCACCGATGAAATGATTGTTGGACACATCCAATACAGCACTGTGTTATAAGTCTTCTTAATCTGGAATTCGGACAACCATTTGAATTCGGTCTCTCTATATGATTCTATCAATTTCTTGAACTTTTCCTCCCAGGACTGCAACTTAATGATCTTCATGTTGTTTAGAATCTCTGACATGGCCCTGATTCTCTTATCTTGTACATTCATGAATTCCAATTGGCATTTTTGAAGCATTTTTGCAAATGGAACATTGAGAAGGCTACAGATGAGCATAGGGACTAAAGCTGGAAGAACACCAATGCCAACGATTCCATAGAGGACAACAATGGACAGAAGGAGTTGCAGTGCCGAAGTCCATCCAAGATGAAACCACATTACAAAATCACCCATTCTATAAGCATCAACAGCAATATAATTCACAACTTCACCAGATGAATGCCTTCGCTTCCCCAAACTAGAAAGCCTCAGCTGTTTCCGAAAAGCAGCAACCATAAGAGCTGATCTCATCGTCATACCAATTCTCCTTGAATAGAAGAAGAAATGCCGATAAGACAAAGACTCGACAACCTTTGTAAGAACCAGAAGACCAACTAAAACGAGCCCTTCAACAACGCCTTTCGTTTCCCTATTGTGATAGTTGACAAAAGCAAAGAGCAACAATGGGGCGACAACAACAGAAACTACACGGAATATCGCGTAAATCCCAGCAAGAATCACCTTTTTCCAGTAAACTTTTGTTATTGCCCTGATAGCAAGGTTGTCATGTGCATTATTATTAGACTGTTTTCCCTTTTGAAATGAACTCCATGCCTCAGCAAATCTCTCATAAGCCAAAACCGCTTCATCTTCAGATACTAAAGAAGGGATGTCTTCTAGAGCTAAAGTCTTCGAATTGCCTATTTTCAGAAGAGGGTTAATCCAGGTGAAGAACAACTCACTAAAGAAACTAGCCCGGTCTAGACTGGTAGAACTTTTGTCATGACCTAAAAGTGGTTCTGATAAAGTATTGTTTTCCATTGTGTTTCTATGAGTAAACATAAGATGGATAATTCTAAAAGCACAAAACACCAGCAAGAAGTTCCCTATCCAAGCTGCAATTTCAATGAGTTCAATGCTCTGAAATTTCACTAGAAACTCAATGTTTAGAGCTGAAATTAACAAGCCGAAAACAACCCACCAGCCTATAGTCAGAAACTTGAGCCATCTTGCCCCGTGTACAAGCACTGACAAGCTGAGAGTAGTCCAAATTAGTCCTCTAAACAAGTAAGCTAACCAGCTGAAACTATCATCCGATCCTGTGCTTGCATTCAAGAAGCTGAAAGCGAAGTAAACAACAGCTAGAAAAGCACAGCAGATTGAAATGGTTGTGTCAATCCAATCCCTTCTACGCAGCCTCACATGAATTCTGCTTGTGAAACCAATGATCATCACAAGAAAGAGCACAAAAGCTAGTAACAGATTGAAGACATCTATGATTGCTCTGTGAATACATAATGATTCCAAATTAAACTCTCTGCTGCAAACAGTTAAGGAAATCCCTGCATGCCATTGTTTTGAAACATCAGAATAACTGACAAATTCTAAGAACTTAAAAGCAAGTTGACTGATTTCAAGTAAAAGCATGTCAGAACTTAATGCTTGCAAAAAATAAAGGAACTGAGCTAACACTCACACACACAAATAATCAAACAGAAAGAATGAATGAATCAAAAGACACAAAGGATACAATACTAATTTGGAAAGAGCCAACCAACCATCTTTTTAGTTGACAGATTTTCTAACAAAATGAGGCTTCTTGCATTGGATTATATCAAAAAAAGAAGTAAACATACCATGTAAAGCTTCCAAGAAAGTCATTATTTGCTCAAAATTGCCACTGAAGACTGAGTTTTGCTAATAAACATTGAATGATGCAAATTCCAGTGGTCCCAAATGCTCAGAGAAGAGAGAAACAGATTGTGTCTGAATAGATAAGACTGATGAATGAATGAAAGGAAGGATTGTATTTGTGGGTTGCCTATAATGATTGTATCAGTTCAATACGCATCTTTGTTACACTTTCATCTGTCACTTTCAAAACCTACGTTTCAATTTTAGGTAAATGATGTAAGCAGAGAATCTTGTGTTTAAGTGTCAGATGAATGAAGAAAAGAACTCAATCATTAGACGCTTTACATTTTTTTTAAAAAAAAATGGTGCAAAAACAGCAGAAAATTAAAATGTAGAAAAAACATTGAAATAAATGATAAATCAATGAGAAAATGGATTTAATGACTACATTGTGTTTTATTAAATACAAAACAATAGGTAGATGACATATCTACAAGTTGTCTAAACTGATAGATAATTATTATTTTTTATAAAAATAAAATAAAATAAAATTCTAACCTATTACTTAACAATAATCTATCACTAAACTGGAATTGGTATGGATACATGTAGTCAAACTCTTGATAATTATCTTTAACAAAAACATGTAGTCACGTTTGTTTCATTCCTTAAGTTACAAAATAATTTGGTTCTTAGTCTTATTTATGAGTTGCGGATCAAACTTTACCATCTCTCTTTTTTTTTTTTTCTTTTCTTCCTTTCTTTTTCTCAAACTTTTTTTTTTTTTTTTGGAACGAAAATGATAACTGATGTATTTTGTCGTGACACCTGATAACAATTTTGCTTGCTGGAAAACAGTGTATATTTTCACAAAGAACATCAGAAATTCAGAACGGCGGTACACTGAAAATTCAAGAAATTAAAAATTAAGTTTTATCACCATCACACGATTCAAGATTCCGATTCATGTTGAGCAAATCCTAAGAACACAGTCTTTTTATTTTTTTCCTCATTTAGAACGATTTATACTATTATTAGAAAAAATGGAGAAAAACTCCAAACATGTCATATTTATTACAAAATTACAAAATTTAAGCCCGTCCAAAAACTCAATATCAGGAGGGGGAAAAAAAGAATGAATAGAATAATCAAGAATGGTGTCTTTATGACCACATATTCACCAATTGATTCAACAAAAAAAAAAAATTATGCCTAATTTATGTCTACAATAATCCTAAGCAGCTTTAAAAGTTTGCTTCTGTTGTAAATATTGACTTTTGAGTTTTGATTAATTGCATCACTTGTGAATCTATCATTTTCTATATTAAGGTGTATATTTTTTTATACTTACTCCGTTTCATAATTATTGTTTAATTTGAGTTTTCATTTCTAGTTCAAATTATACTAAAAGTAAAATATTAAACTTAACAATATTTTTGGGACAGAAGGAGTACAAAAGAAAGATTGCCTAAAAAATTTTCCGCCCTAAGCTGGCAGTGAAACTGAACACGCAAAGAAGAAGAGAGGAAGATTATTGAAGTACATAAGCCAAGTGTGATTATAGTAGTAGTATATTTCTACGAGAAGAAAAGGAAAAAGAAAATTTTAAATTTGCTACCAAAGATTAGACTCGTTAGACTATGACGTCCGTCACTTTCACTAGTTCACCTCAATTTTTGTCATTCTTCTCCCATTACCAAAATGACAAATTAATTATGTGGAAATACCTTGTGACATGACAATTAGAAGATGACAAAATAATTTAATGTGAAAGCATGAAAGAATCAGAAAATAAAACTAATAATAATCAACCACGGAAAGATGACATTTACTATGTCTTTCCCGTCGCGCGTTCCACGACGAGTTCTAAATTCAAACGCACGACCAGTTCTATCTTGAATTCTAAGCAATTTAATGAAAAATAAATTTAAATTAGTCATTTAAATCATGAAAAATATTTGAAGCAATTTCAAAAGTCATTAAATTGAATAAATATAAAGTTGTTTCCGACGCTGGACACTCTGCAAATATACAAAATACATATAAAGCTCATGCCCTTTTTAATAATCATTAAATTCAAATGCCCTTATTGAAAACAGATATAATAAACTCTCCCCTGGAGCACATCATCCGCATCATCCGAAAAGTGAGTTGATTAAATAGAAAATGGCCTCCCTCTTTTCTCCTGAAAACTTGAAAGAGTTTGCATTGAAAAGCTCAAACAAGTTACTAGTGCTCTTTTATATATTGTCCAATATAGGAACCTGAGTTTTTCTCTTTGCATGTTAGATAGGTGGCACTCAATCTCACCGGTTGACTTTGTGCCTCTTTATTAATTGTTTGTTTTAAATAATTTTTTTTTTTTTTTTGGATGATCTCAATAATTCATGTTATATGATCCACAAGGGTTTAAAATCTCATATCCAAACAATCAACATTGGTTCATCTATCAGTATCCATGCCTTAGTTTAAATTTGATTCAGATATGATCTGAAGTTTCTTCTAATCTGTTTATTGTCTAAGGTTTTAACAAGTGTTTATACAACATGGATCTGTTAATATTGTGGCAGGTGGTGCTAGATCCTTGACACTTGAACGCCATCCCTCCTCAGCTTCAGTTTCACTTAGTTCTAGCATCTTGCCATACACTGGAACAGCCAAGATATTTAGTATCACCGACATAGAGCGAGCCACTGAAAACTTTGATTCTTCAAGAATTATAGGTGAAGGTGGTTTTGGCGTTGTATACAGTGGCATTCTTGATGATGGAAGGAAGGTTGCAGTGAAGATCTTGAAGCGAGATGATCGCCAGGGAAGCCGCGAGTTTTTAGCTGAAGTTGAGATGCTTAATAGACTACACCATAGAAACTTGGTCAAATTGCTAGGTCTCTGCAATGAACCACATTGTAGATGCTTAGTGTATGAACTGGTGCCTAATGGAAGTGTGGAATCCCATTTACATGGTATATAAATCACTCAACAAATCTTTGCAAATTCGCTTTGTTTTGTATAAGCATGTCTCAGACATTGCCTTTTGTATCATATTATTTTGTGTTCTCAGGAGCTGATAAAGAAGTTGCTCCTCTTGATTGGTGTGCTCGGGTGAAGATTGCTCTCGGTGCAGCCCGTGGGTTGGCTTATTTGCATGAGGATTCCAGTCCCCGAGTAATACACAGGGACTTCAAATCAAGTAACATCTTGTTAGAGTATGATTTCACACCTAAAGTGTCAGACTTTGGATTAGCCAGAGCAGCGCTGGATGAGCAAAACAAGCATATTTCCACTCACGTCATGGGAACTTTCGGGTATGCTTCGTATCGATGCTTACAAAACCTCTGCAACTCCTTTCATTTCTTAATGGTGTCAGCTGATAAACTTCTTTTTGCTGTTATTTCAGTTATCTTGCGCCTGAGTATGCAATGACTGGCCATTTACTAGTGAAAAGTGATGTTTATAGCTATGGAGTGGTGCTCCTTGAGCTCCTTACAGGGCGGAAACCAGTAGACCTATCGCAACCACCAGGTCAAGAAAATCTGGTTGCCTGGGCTCGTCCGCTTCTCACAACAAATGAAGGCTTGGAAACAATCATAGACCCTGCAATAAAATCAAACATTACATTCGACAGCGTGGTCAAGTTCGCGGCAATTGCATCTATGTGCGTGCAACCTGAAGTGTCGCATCGTCCATTCATGGGAGAAGTAGTCCAGGCTTTAAAGTTAGTTTGCAACGAGTTTGAGGAAACAAAAGACCTAATGTCGGGAAGCTACAGCCATGATGAGTTTTCCATCAGTAAGAATAGCCAAATTTGGGTTGATGATCAGGATCATGATTATGATGTAGGGGAAGTCTCAACAGCCAGTTACACAATGCATCATCAAGGATTTGATGATAAAATAAGATTATCAACTTCAAATCTTCCACCAGTTTCATATGGAGGGCTCGAATCAGATTCTTTCAGGAGACAGTTTAATTCTGCTCCTTTGAAGAGGGGACGGAAAAAGCATTTCTGGGAACGTTTAAGAGGGTTTTCAAGAGGCAGCATGAGTGATCGTGGATTCACATTAATGTAATGTATATTAAAGGTTCTTCAATTGCCCAATCGTTTGCAACTAAACTTTTTCTTCCAAATGAACATCTGTTTAACTAGAACATATTTGTAGAAATCTGTGTATCCTACAAGATTTTGACCCATAACCTATGTACAAAGACTTCAGACCTCTGTGTCAGTTCAGTTTTGCTCTCTTTCCAGTGAAAATAAAGACTAATGCTCAACAACAACACCAAACAACAGAAACATTGATTTTTTCTGCATCAGTAACTGGGGGAGAAAGGCAATAAAAAATCTGTGAAATCATTAGTACTATCTCTGATGAATAAATGACGCGATTATTCGAAATAATTAAGCTACAAGAAGACATAGTGAAATTTTTTTTTATAAGAAGCCCTCAGACTGGAAAGAACTAAACAATTAGCAAAGTACACGAGATCAGACAACATAAATCAAACAATAAAGAACTAGTTTGATAGAGGGATACAAACACTAAATACATCAGGGCCAGTGGATACAAGTTCTTCAGATGAATAAATACAAAGAATAAAAAGATGGAAAAGCAATCATTTTCCATTCTCTCAAATGCTTCTTTAGCTGAATAACTTGCTATAATACGACATTTTAACTAGCTTTTTTTTTCATGTTTATGAAGTTTTTTGATCAAAATATAAATTATTATGTGTATGTATCAATATATATATATATATATATATACACACACACACATACACGACATCATAAAATGAACGACTTGCTAGGTATGATCATATTAGTTTTACTAACTATTATCCTTCAACTTCTGACTGTTGATAAAATACCTGAATTCGTATACGACAAATAAACAGTACTGCAAGCATTTTTCAAATGAATTTTTCTAGAAGAATTGATTGATTATGCCCTAGAAGATGATTTTGGCGGCTGTTCATAAATTTTCTTTTTTATTTCAAATGTAATATATGGAAAATTTTCTTCTTTATTTTTTTCTCCCAAGAAAATAAAAAACGGGTAGCTGGTTAGTTGGATATGAATTGTTTTATTCATTTATTTTAAGTGCATAATACTGTAGTATTATTACATTCATCGCAGTCTCCCATTATGCTATATATAATTTAACTCTGGCAGCGTGACAAGTTGTACTACATAAACAACTTAGCCACAAAAGGTGAAATTTATTGCGTATTATAAGTTATAACAAAAAAAAAAATTGAAAGATTAGCAACCCGGTTATATTAATTTTGTTTGGACATGGAGTTTTGTTCTTAAAAAAAAAATAAAATCTATGAAGTAATAACGTAGTTTCATTATGAAAAGTGCCAAGTCAATTCTCTAATTTAGAGAGAAAACAAAAAACCTTGAGCTGATCTCTTAGAAACTTGATTCAGGAAAATGCCAACTAATAACCAAAAACTAGTTGTGAAAAATGTCTACAACTCACCGTATTAAGTAAAATAGTGAACCCAAAAAAAAAAAAAAAAGAACAAGATTAAGAAGATTCAATAACCTAAACATTAAGTGACAGTTCACTATATGCAATTATATACTCCCTCCATCCCAAAATTATTGTCCACTTTGAGATTTCACTTTTAGTACAATTTAAACTAAAAATGAAAATCTAAACTGAACGATAATTATGGGACGGGGGAGTACAATTTACAAAAAAAAAAAAAAAAATTAAATAAATAAATAACAGAATGTTGAAATCATTGAGACCTGCTCAATATCACTTGTTAACAAAAACAGCATATAGAACTCAGCATATCAGAAGCTGATCTCTTAGTTTCGATATCAGTTTGATACAAAAACAGCATTGTGCGACCAGTTTTTGTTTACAATGTAGAGCTCAGTTGGGGAACGTATTTATTCACTGATACATAATGAACAGAATGACATTTGATACACATATCAAAACAGTGTATAACCTGTGCAAAATCATAATAAATAGAAAATCCGGAATGGGGTAGTGCAAATAAAAGCTAGGAAATAGACAAGTTTTTGGCAAAATTGGGAGAAGGTCAAAGAACAAGTCTTTACGTTTGCTACAAGGCATCAAAGATTTGAAGACACGGATAAAGTCGGAGAATGTTGTAAATTATTGTGTCAAACGTCTCACAGTGGTTGGGTTATCGTGACTGAGAAAATTATCGTTGATCCACATTTGCGGTTTGAGAAAGAAAAAGGGAGAACCATGGTTTAACGATCTAGCATTGCGCAATTTTGAATCTAAGATAACAAATGACAGCAGAAGATGTGCTAAAGAACAACTCCTGGGAATAGTGCCTTCACATGTGACACTACAGATACTTTTAAGGCAACCAGCGTCTTTATAATTCTTCCACCAACCATGGCCCGATGGGGTTCTTTTTGGGCATTAAATTTTAACTTCATCGGGATTCTCTTGAGATTTATAGCCTGCCTCATCAATTTGAATCTATTTCGGAATCGATCAATTTGACTTGAATAGAAAATTGAGGTTTGAGATGAATAAGAAATATGAATATCTGAATAAAATTTTCAAATTGACCAAGACAATAGTGGATTCCTTTCTCAATATTTTTCTTAAAATCAATTTGTCTACTCTATTTCAAAAGTAGACTTTTCCACCATATTTGCTTGTGCTAGTGCCCCAAACTGTAGCTTGCTAGTTCTTTCAAAGAGAAGTTAAGGGAAACTATTTGGTTTCCGGCCTTTTTTAAGAATACAATAATGTTCAGGAAAAAGAAATCATATAAAACAAGAAATCTATCTCGCTTTGCACAAAGATTATTGCACTGTTAGTTTTTTTTATTAATTTAGAATAAGATATGTTTACATTTTGCATAAATTTTCAATAAGTTAAATTCTTAAAATGAAGAACAAATGGTTTTTGTTCGGGGGGTTCTTGGATTTAGTTTATGGGTGCTTGAATTTAATTTTATGTGTTCTAGGTTCAGAGCGCGCAGAAAAAAAAACCCCCCCGAGAATTGGGAGGTAATTAACTTGTTGGGAGGTAATCAACATGTTTTACAAATGTAACGTTATCCCATAGGTAAAGTAGAAATTATATGGTGTGTGAGGTGTACCTTTCTTTTATAGTAGATCTTACTTAGTCTAATGGTTGTTATTATTAACTGATTCATTCAGTCGACTGAACCGTAGTCCCTATATATATATATATATATATATATATACATACTAGTGATGTCTGGTCGCGCAATGCGCGGCCCTGGCCCAATATATCTGTAGATCTTAGAAATGTTTGTATCTGAAAAAAAATATTTTATATTTGGCAAGAATGTTTGAAGAATATATTTTAGAAATGTTTGAAGAATTTAGAAATTTTTAATAAGTGTGATCATAGAAATGTTTGTGTTTGTCATAAAAAGAAATTTTATTTGGCCAGGTACGTTTTAGAAATATTTGAAGATCTTAGAAATGTTTTACAAGTGTTAAATATAAATAAACTTAATGAAATATATGTCTTGAAATAAATGCTAGACAAAATATAAAAGCATCCTAATAAGTTTAAATATTAGTAAGATGATTTATTCATGTTCTCCATTGGTTGTGCCAAATCAACACTTAATTTTGGAGATTTATAATAGCTTTGTAGTAAGCTTCCTCCAAAGGGTATACACTTAATTGTTGGAACTATTTCTTCTAAAAGTTTATAGGTAGTAAAATATCAAAAATATGATTTTGAAACTGGTTAATTGTTGAAACTGGTTTATCACAAATATAATAATGAAAATAATATAAATTTGTATAAGTTTCAATTTATAGCATAAAAGAACTCACCTCACCATGACAAATAAAAAAATTAAAAAAAAATAAAAGATAGCTCATTAAAAATTGAGAAATTTTTTTTTCTGTAGGTAAAAATGATGTATAAAAACACAAATAAACGTAGAAACATCATTCCTTCCCTCTCTACCTCAAATTCATAAAAGGCTTCCTCATAAATTAGTTAGAAGAAGCGACCTGAACTATTTATATAATGAGGAACTAAAAAAAGTTGAAAAACTAAATCCAAAAAAATATATTCTTGAAAGCCCGAACACAAAAAAAAATGTGTTTTATTTGTAAATAAAATAATAATAATAATAATAATATAATAATTGATCAACTGGGAGTATGAAACAAAATCAAAAGTAATTAAAAAAAAAAGAACACACTTCATAACTGACCATATAAAAAAAAAAATTTGAGACTCCATAATTAAAAAAAGAAAACCACTCTAATTGAATGAAACATAAAAAAGAAATTTAAAAAACTACACTTTGTAACAAAAACCCAATTAATCAATTCAATCCAAACAGAACTAAAATCATACAAAAATTCTAGGCTAACTAACCATATAAAAATTACACCATATTACCTGACAACGGCTACGGTAGCTGTAACAGATGGACGCACAAAAATAATAGTAATAACACTATTCTTGAACGGGAAAAACAAAAAATAATAAAAGCCAAACAAATGATCTGTAGAAATAAAACCATTTAAATTTTAATACCTGTAATAGCGCGACCACAACAGCCGAAGTAAGATCAATGAGAATTTTTTTTTCCCTTTGTGTTTATATAGAGAGGTAAAGAGAATATTTTTTTGAAGTCGAAATTTTATTCGATTCTGATG
This sequence comes from Oldenlandia corymbosa var. corymbosa, assembly GCA_949775105.1. Classification (NCBI taxonomy): domain Eukaryota; kingdom Viridiplantae; phylum Streptophyta; class Magnoliopsida; order Gentianales; family Rubiaceae; genus Oldenlandia; species Oldenlandia corymbosa. The sequence continues at coordinate 26,492,145 of OX459124.1, forward strand.
TAGTCGATCATCACTAATGAAAAGCTTGAACATGCTAATAGGAAAGGAGTATATTTCACCACATATTCTCAATTGATGATTGATGAGAAATTTATTTATTTATTTATTTTATTGTGGAGAAGAGATTGATTAGAGAGTCGATTATCGTGGAAATGGGGATGAGGATTTGGGGTTTTTATGAAGCCTAATAATCATGTGCCAATGGCAGATGAATTATTTGTTATATTTTTGTTCTTTAAATTTTCCTTTGCATTATGAAAGGTATTAACTCGATAGGTATGCATTATTGATAAAATAATTATCACACCAGCGAAATTAACTTTTGGTTTTTTATATATTTAAAACTTTTATAAAATTATTACTGCAACATATAGAATTATATTTATGTTATTTTCAATTAGTACACATATTAGAACTTTTCAAGGTTATATTTATGTGTTGCATACCGTGCTTCTGCAGCAACGCTAAGGAAATTGGCTTCATCAAGGTTGGTTTTTTTTTTTCAATTCAGTATTGGAAAGAATCGGTGAGTTATTTAGTTGAAAAGATTCGTTGATCATCACACATGATTATTTATTTTAAAAATTTAAGTTTAGGAGATGTGTAAATAAAAATTTATTTTAAAAATATGATGTGGAAATGCCACATGGCAAATGGTGGTGCTTTCTCTTAATTGTGATTTTTGTTTCTAATATAGTAAGATATATATATATATATATGCATATATATTTATTAATGTTGTTGCTACATATATATGTGTGTATATATATATATAGGGAGTGGCTACAGTCCAGTCGACTGAATGGTTCAGTCAAATTTAATAGCCGTAAGATGATCATGATTAAATGACAACCATTAGATTAAAAAAGTAGGTGTACTGAAAGAATATACACCAATTACACTTGATTATTATAAAGTAATCATTAAACCCTCATCTTTTGCATAATACTCCCTCCGTCCCATAATTATTATCCACTTTGCTCAAAAAATTTTGTCCCAAAGTTATTGTCCAATTTGACTTTTTATGGATCAAGTTACACATTTGTCCTTAGTAAAAAATATTATCCATAAAATCTTAGTGGTTAAACAATTACTTATGTAGGGGTATATCCGGTTGTTTAAGGTAAAATATAATTAAGTTTGACCAAAAATAAAATCTTCCATTTTAGTAAAACTGGACAATAATTATGAGACGGAGGGAGTAAATGAAAAAAAAAAAAACACACTTCTTCTCTGCCGCCACCACCATCTTCTTCATCCTCTGGCCGCGCCCTTCTTCTTCCCTAAAATTCATATGAACCAAAATTTTGTTAGCTTTTTTTTTTTTTTTTTGATGCCCATGCCCGTAAACAGCAACCAACAATCAGAACACAAATCAGTATATCTTTTTCATCTATAGCAAAGTGCATGATTGGAGTAGCCATAAACTTTTTTCCTTATCCCTCTGTTTCATTCATCCTTCTTTTACAACAAGATCAATTTTTATTGATATAAAATTGAATCAAAGGTAAGAAAATTTCAAACTAATCAGATCAACCAGGCTTAAAGTTCATAGACTCAAATCATCAATTAAATCATCAATTCAAGCCTTACGAAATCTTGTAGCTAAATATACAAGGCTCAAAACAATCCACTCGGTAAGGGCAATGTGCAGAATTCAAAGGCATTGGATACTTTGGATATCAAGATAAGAAATATGAGTTCTTAATCTCAATTATTTCAATTAAATTAGAAAAACAAAAACAACGGCAACCATATGTAGGAGGTGGAGAGGAGCATCGAATTGTTTTTTCTTTTTTAATTTTTTACAAAATTAAAACTATTTTGGGATGTGTTACCATGTTTCTCACCCCATGAATACATGTTATGCCCTTAATTTTGATTGGTTAAATTTTAACAGGATAGTTCAGTCAAAAAAGGACGACTGGACTCTAGAATTTTCCACATATGTATATATATATATATATATATATATATATATATATATATATATATATATACATACATATAAGGAGCGGCTACAGTCCAGTCGACTGAACGGTTCAGTCAAACTTAATAACCGTTGGATGTTGAGGAATAATTAACAACCATTAGATTAAAACAAGGTGTATTGTAAAAAAGTACTACCAATTGCACTTTATTGTTTCAATGTAACCTTTAACCTATCAACCAAATTGCATTAATAAGGGGAGTTTTCTTTACTTGATAAACATAATAATTTTACCCAACCTTAAAAACCTCCTTTCCTCTGTAGATTTATTTTAACAATTTGTAAAATTAAGTTTATCTTTAATTCTAATGAAATCTAGGCCAGATTCTATAATTTTCATTCCTAATTCCCAACACTACCCATATAATCTATTCTCTCTCTTTCTTTTTTTTTCATCAACACCACGACAACTAAAATAATATTCGGCCCTCGAGGTAGTGTTTTGGCCCAAAAAAAGAAAAACCTCTTTCACTCAATATAGAATTCCTGGTAACACTTCTTAATACTAGAACCTAGCAGTGATTCCCAATTAAAGATTGGTACGAGATATCAATTTCTATTTCAAAATTCATGCATAAATCTTAAATCTGAAGCACTCTTTTCAAATAAATTTTGTGGTAAATACAAAAAGAAAACCAAATGAAAGAACGGCTTAAGTAAAAAAGTAATTATTGAAGTGAGGCCGCATTTGAGGAAATATGTGGATTTATGGCTGACAAGTCTGCAAGTTATTAAAAAAGTTAATGTAATTATAAAAGTTAGATCATTTCCAGGTTGTATAATTAACATAGGGATTGTTTGTGCAATCTAAACTTTTATTGGTGACTGGAGGGCACGGTGAGGGGTGTTAAAATCTCCTTTTTCTTGTAATATTTGGAACTCACTGATGCCGTCCATGGTGTAAATGAAGGAGGAGATTAAATTTTTCTAATAGAAAATATTGCAAGTAGAAACGGAAAAGGTGAATAATATGATATTAGCCAAAAAAAAAAAAAAACCTAATCACCAGGTCAAAGCATTATTCTGGATTTGTTAAGATGTTTCTCACCTCATGATAAGTGCGATATGTCATATTTTGATTTGTTAGATTTTAACTGAATGATTCAGTAAAAAACTAACAACTGAACTCTAGAATTTCCCATATATATATAATAATGTATACAGTTATTAACAATAGAAAACATTACGAGCATACCTCCAACGAATAATAAAACATTTTTATTTATAAATGATAACTTACAATGTAGGAAAGATCTTAATAATAAACTTATTCAAATGTGAACATAAGTTTAAATATGAGTTGAGAACATAAATAATGGTGTGGTTAATAAATTAGTTATGTAATTTTTATTTTTTTTTATTAAAAGAACTAGTATCCCGGATCAAAAAGAAGCACATAGTTTTTTTTTTTTTGATATATATATACGAAGGATAGTCACAGAGCGACAAGATACAACAAGACCTAACTAGAGCGACAGATATAAGCCTTACCTAATTCTAATGCCTTTCTGACCATGGAAGGAAGAGTTGTGAAAATATGTTTCCCAACCAAACAAGATAGGCCAAATTTTGAAAGGCCATCAGCGACAACATTGTTCCAACGTGGAGTATGCACAATCAAAACATGCCATCTGAGGCTAAGTAGGCTTTTAATCCTATAAAAAGTCATGGTTATTAACAAACGAAGAATCTTCGTTTATCAGAGGCTTGTATGAAAGCCATAAACTGGTGGACTTTACAATGCTTCTACTGGGCCTAGCTAAATACCACTACGCTATACAAATATGCATATCTGCATCTTATGGACTAACCCCAATATCATTTGAAATTTTCCAGCAACCATTATGCTTCGTATTGGGTAATCACATCAGAAAATGAAAAAAAAAAAAAAAAATTGGAACAACCAAGAAGGACAACTGCCAGTCAGAAACATCAACATCATGTTTCACCTTCTATCCGTGATTTTAAAATCGACTGTACCTCATCCAACCACAATCCCCATGAGAAAAAATAAAATTTAACAAACATAATATCATAATTTTATCAGTGAAATGACATCTTTTGTTAGTAAAACTAAAGTCTAATAAAAAATTAATGAACGAATTCTTTTATTTAATATGCTCCAGGTCATTCTACGACATGTGAAATCCAGTTCTGTTCCTCTTTAACACCATCTCTTAATTTGTTGAGTTTCAGTTTAAATCCTTTTACTGTATTGTAAGTAACAATGAAGAGACAAAATCTTGATCATGCACCTACTAAAAAACATTTTCAGGGACAATGCTGCTGCATGCATGCAAAATCTGAATCCAGGGATCGATGTATGGACCCATCCCTCTATCTTTCTGCATCCAAAATCTGAATCCAAAGGTTTTCCTAACGTCTCATATCAAATCTATTGGTTCTGAACTAGAATCTGATCATATGTAGACAGGGCTTTCTTGATGAGGGAGATGCACAATTATTGTATGCTGCGTACGTACTATATATATTGCCCTACCGAGACACAGAAATTATGATCATTTGGGGAGCAGGGCAGTATATACATGTTTGCTCTTATTTCTTTTCACTTTGATCTCACTTTCTTAATTATATCATGATTTTGGATTCATTTATTTGCACGAATTTATTTTAGGGCTTTTTTTTTTTTTTTTGGTTTTTGCAAGTTTGGAAGCAAGAGTTGGGATCGCCATATGAAGCAATTTGGAAGGAGAAAGTTTCAATTGAAATGTAATCTCAGAGCACGGAGCGTCTCTTGCGGAATGTAGTATTAATCAAGGATATGCTTATGTTCTATTTTCGCAAAATAAAATAAAATGATAAAATTAAAATCAATACAATTTACAAATTACAATGTGAACTAATTTTAGGAGGGAAAAAGGAGTATTATGATTGAAGGTTAATTATTTAGTTCAGGTGGTCCAATAAGTTGACTGATAAAGAAGGCATGTTGTTGATTGATTAGATAATGTTGGAATTATGAAAATAGCAACCCTTTTTTGGATTGGAAAAACGAAATAATAACACACTGCAACAACGCAAAACCAAGTAGGCCACACAGCTGCGATGGAAAGAAAATGACATTTGAAAATGATAATGATCTGAGAGAAAAGGAAAAAAAAAAAACAATGTTTGAAAATGACATTTGAAAATGATAATGATCTGAGAGAAAAGGAAGAAAAAAAACAATGTTGTTCAAAATCTGCTACCACGTTATGTGTATCAATACGTAAGATTGTAACACTTCGAATTGAGTGGTCTTCTACCCATAACGTGATCTTGCCACGACTGTTGGAGATTAATAAATTAAATACATACGAATGCTTTTGTGTTTTGATGTGTACGTATCACAATTCACAACATCGATTTGGATTTTGGTCTAATCAGTTTATATTGGTTCATTTATTGGCCATGCATGCATGAGTTTGCGTGCCATCATTTCCAAGGACCAAATGTATGTTTGTCGTCCAAAACGGCCTCATGCGTAGGTTTTGTTGTAGGAAGAAGTGATGAGTTGTAATACATCTTACTCCCTCCATTCCAAAATAAGTGTCGTCCTACATTTTGCACATAATTTAAGAAACTCTTAAATAGGGTAATAAAATTACTTGAATATCATCAACCAACCCCATTATAAAATTGTCCACCAATAGCATCAACTCTTTTGAGGGTAATTTTGGAACTTTTGACAAAAAGTGCATTGACATATGAGAACGATACTTATTTTGGAATTTCTCCATTTTGCTAAAACGACATTTATTTGGAATGGAGGAAGTACTATATTAGAAACAAAAACCACACTTAAGAGAAAGCACCATCATTTGCCATGTGGCATTTCCACATCATATTTTTAAAATAAATTTTTATTACCACATCTCCTAAATTTAAAAAGCAAATGCAGTCTAAATTCACTTCCACCTCCTATTTTCGTCAAAACAAACAAAAAAAAAATCACAGGTTCATAAAAAACTCAAATCTTCATCCCCATTTCCACGACAATCGACTCCTTAATCAATCGCTTCTCCAAAATTAAAAAATAAATAAATTCTTCATCAATCATCAATTGAGAATATGTGGTGAAATATACTCCTTTCCTATTAGCATATTCAATCTTTTCATTAGTGATAATCAACTACATGTTAATCGGATAAAATTTCGACTTCAAAAAATATTCTCTCTACCTCTCTATATAAACACAAAGGAAAAAAAAATTCTCATTGATCTTGCTTCGGCCGTTGTGGTGCTGCCATTGCAGGTATTAAAATTTAAATGATTTTATTTCCACAGATCATTGGTTTGGCTTTTATTATTTTTTGTTTTTCCCGTCAAGAATAGTGTTGTTACTATTATTTTTATGTGTCCATTCGTTACAACTACCGTAGCCGTTGTCAGGTAGTATGATGTGATTTTTCATTTGGTTAGTTAGCCTAGAATTTTTGTATGATTTTAGTTATTTTTGGATTGAATTGATTGATTGGATTTTTGTTACAAAGTGTGGTTTTTTAAATTTATTTTTTATGTTTCATTCAATTAGAGTGGTTTTCTTTTTTTTAATTATGGAGTTTCAGGTTTTTTTTCGTATATGGCCAATTATGAAGTGTGTTTTTTCTTTGTTTAATTGCTTTTGATTTTGTTTCATACTCCCAGTTGACCAATTATTATTATTATTATTTTATTTAAAAATGAAGCACGTTTCTTTTTTTGTGTTTGGAGTTTCAAGAATATACTTTTTGGATTTGATTTTTAGACTTTTTTTAGTTCCTCATCATATAAATAGTTCAGGTCGCTCCTTTTAAATAATTTATGGGGAATCCTTTTATGAATTTGAGGTGGAGAGGGAAGGAATGATGTTTCTACGTTTATTTGTGTTTTTATACATCATTTTTACCTACAGAAAAAAATAAAAATTCTCAAATTTTAATGGGCTATCTTTTACTTTTTTTTATTCTCAAATTTCTTTTTTGTTATATCTTGAAACCTATGCAAATTTATATTATTTTCATTCTCGTATTTGTGATCAACCAGTTTCAACAATTAACCAGTTTCAAAATCATTTTTTGGTATTGTACTACCTGTAAACTTTTAGAAGAAATAGTTACAACAATTAAGTGTATACCCTTTGGAAGAAGCTAACTACAAAGCTATATAAATCTCTAAAACTAAGTATTGATTTGGCACAACCAATGGAGAAAATCAATAAATTATCTTACTAATATTTAAACTTATTAAGATGCTTTTATATTTTGTCTAGCATTTACTTCAAGACATATATTTGATCAAGTTTATTTATATTTAAGAAGTAACACTTATAAAATATTTCTAAAATCTTCAAACATTTCTAAAACGTACCGGGCCAAATACAATTTTTTTGTTGTCAAATACAAACATCACACTTATAAAACATTTCTAAAATTCTTCAAATATTTCTAAAATATATCGGGCCAAATACAAAATATCTTTTTTTCCAGATACAAATATTTCTAAGATCTACAGATATATTGGGCTAGGGTCGCGCATTGCGCGACCAGACATCACTAGTCTTACTATATCATAAACAAAAATCACACTTAAGAGAAAGCACCACCATTTGTCATGTGGCATTTTCACATCATATTTTTAAAATAAATTTTTATTTCCACATCTCCTAGACTTAAAAGGTAAATGCAGTCCAAATCCACCTCCACCTCCTATTTTCGCCAAAAAAAAAACAATGGGTTCATAAAAAACCCAAATCCTTATCCCCATTTCTACCACAATGGACTCCCTAATCAATTCCTTCTCCATAATAAAAAAAAAAAAAAACAAATTTCTCATCAATTATCAATTAAGAATATGTGGTGAAATATACTCCATTCTAATTAGCATGTTCAATATTTTCATTGGTGATGATCAACTACATCCTAATCGGATAAAATTTCGACTTCAAAAAATATTCTCTTTACCTCTCTATATAAATACAAAGGAAAAAAAAATTTCTCATTGATCTTGCTTTAGCCGTTGTGGTGGTGCAATTACAGGTATTAAAATTTAAATGATTTTATTTCCACAGATCATTTGTTTGGCTTTTATTATTTTTTGTTTTTCCCGTTCAATAATAGTTTTATTACTATTATTTTTATACGTCCATCCGTTACAATTAACGTAATCGTTGTCATGTAATATGATGTGATTTCTTATATGATTAGTTAGTCTAGAATTTTTGTATGATTTTAGTTCTGTTTGGATTGAATTCATTAATTGGGTTTTTGTTAGAAAATGTGATTTTTTTAAATTTCTTTTTTATATTTCATTCAATTAGAGTGATTTTTTTTTATTATGGAGTCTCGATTTTTTTTTTCCGTATATGGTCAGTTATGAAGTATGTTTTTTCTTTGTTTAATTGCTTTTGATTTTGTTTCATACTCCCAGTTGACCAATTATTATTATTATTATTATTATTATTATTATTATTATTATTATTATTTTATTTGCAAATGAAGCGTGTTTTTTTTTTGTGTTTGGGCTTTCAAGAATATACTTTTTAGGATTTGATTTTTGGACATTTTGTAGTTCCTCATCATATAGATAGTTCAGGTCGCTTCTTCTAATTAATTTATGGGGAGACCTTTTATGAATTTGAGGCGGAGAGGGAAGAAATAATGTTTCTATGTTTATTTGTGTTTTTATATAATAAATTTCTCAAATTTTAATGGGCTATCTTTTAATTTCTTTTTTTTTCTTTATTTGTCATGATGAGGTGAGTTCTTTTTTGCTACAACTTGAAACCTATGCAAATTTACATTATTTTAATTCTCATATTTGTGATCAACCAGTTTCAACAATTAACCAGTTTCAAAATCATATTTTTGATATTTTACTACCTATAAACTTTTGGAAGAAATAGTTTCAACAATTAAGCGTATACCCTTGGGAGAAATCTTACTGCAAAGCTATTATAAATTTCTAAAACTAAGTATTGATTTGGCACAACCAATGGAGAACATAAATAAATTATCTTACTAATATTTAAACTTATTGGCATGCTTTCATATTTTGTCTAGCATTTACTTCAAGACAAATATTTGATCAAGTTTATTTATATTTAAGAAGTAACACTTATAAAACATTTCTAAAATCTTCAAACATTTCTAAAATGTACCGGACCAAATACAATTTTTTTTTTATGCCAAATACAAACATTTATATGATCACAGTTATAAAATATTTCTAAATTTTTCAAAAATTTCTAAAATATATCGGGCCAAATACAAAATTTTTTTTTTCTAGATACAAATATTTCTAAGATCTACAGATATATTGGGCCATGCGCAACCAGACATCACTAGTATACTCATATAGTGTTGTGTAAGAATCAAACTCACAATCTTCCATCAAATTTGCACGTTGATTAATGTTTTTTTCTATTTCAATATTATATTTGTGTTCGATTAATTTTTACTATGTATTCAAATAATATTTTGATTTGAGTTGTTATTTTTAGTACATTTTATATTACACAAGATGAAAATAATTATTCTAAAACAGAAAAAATATCTGCTTATGCACTCAGCTGAGAATATCTTTTTAGATACTTAGACAAACATCATTTTGAGAAATTTAAAAAGAGTATTAATTTCAAAGTCATGCCATCCCTTCAAAATATAATTTGTACTCCTTCGTTCCAAAAAAATAATCCACATTGAGTTTTGAGTTTTGTACTGTTTTCAGTACATATTTGAAAATTCAATATGGATTTTTTTTTTGTACGGAGGTAGTATAATATACATAATCTTTACCAAAATACACAACTACACAAGTAAGTTAGGAAACAGGAGATCTAAAATCCCATTTTTGTGGGTGCGATGGAAATGGATCGAGTAGAGGATAAGGAGTCTGTTAGTTAACAATCAAGTCAAACAGAAAGTAGCTTCGTGAAAGTTGTCTTCAAGTTCAACTTCAATTGCATGTGGTTTTGTGATCAGTCATTAGTGATGTGAAATATTGTCCTGCCCCCGACCGCCCTCCATTCCTAGGGCCCTATATGACTTGAAGAACCAAATTAACTGGTACCACCACCTTCAGCGGCTTAATTATCCCTACAATCTTGGTCTTTAATAATTATTCATTCATTTACACATATTTGAACTCAAATTCACATAATTTTTTACAAAAAAAATTTTTAAAAAAAATTCCTTAGCTCTCTTGACCGGAAATATGATTGATCTTTATGTTTTTCTTTTGTTTTAAACAAAGTTATATGTTGCTTTTTAATTGAACTACTATTGTTACCATAACATAGATGGTAAAAGATCATAGTAACTTTGGTTGTAATTTTCCTCAAAATATAGGAGAGAAATTAACAATTAATTCACTTTAACCATCTTTCATTTCCTGTTTAGTAATATGATTGTATAGACTCTATTCAGATTAAAGACTTTACAGTGAAGATTTTAATAAGTAAAATTTTAGGTGTTATTTCAGATTTTAAAGTAAATAAATAGCACAAAGCCACAAACTGACTTTGGTAACAAACAATAATCATAAACCTTCTTCCGGGCAAAATATGGGGTGTTGCCGTGTTGGTGTCTTCTTGGACCACCGACAGTGGCTCACGGTTTAAGCACAGATTATGGACCGGACGAATCTAGTTATGCAGAGCCCAAAAACACCGTTTAAACGAAATGCAAATTTCGTAAATTGACGAAAGTGCCTTCATTATTTTCAGATTTTTGCAATTACCTTTTCTTGACTTGTTTTTTAAAAAATCATCCAAAAATTTTTCCAATTTATTAGACTTGTTTTTAAAATCAATATTGGACTTTGAAAATCACCCAAAAACTCTCTCGAATTCATTAGTGTAAGCAATTTTATTTATTTTGATGAAAGAGCCTTGTTTGGTAAACTTCTATTTCGCCTTTTTGTCTCATTTTACCTCTTAAATACAAAGTTCAATACACTATCCAAACAACATTTTAAATTACCTTTTAAAAAAATTTTCAAAAATAGTTTTACACAATTTTCGTCCACCACCACTGGACCACCGCCCCCTACCGTCGGACCGCCCTGGACCGCTTCCGGCGAGTTGACTGGAATTTAGCCGGAATCGGGTCGGTGGCGGTCCGGCGACGGCAAGGGGTTGTCAGACGGCAGAGGTAGGTGGCCGGTAGTGGCAAAAAAATAATATTATTTTAATTAAAAATCTATTCAAACAACTTTTTTAAATTTTCTCTCAAAACACATTTTAAATCACATCTCAAACTTAAACAAAAAACTAAACCAAAACGCAAAATGAGAGGGTTGGCCATACAAGCCGTGTTCAGACTAATTTTCCTAGAATTTGATTAAGTAAATTCTATACTGATACACAAAATTCAAATGAATAAGGGTACTTCAAACCGACTTATAAGTTTGAAACATGCTGGTCATCATATATCGTCGTTCAATATTTTAAGATGTCATTTTTTGAAGTTAAAAACTCGAGGGAGATATTTTAACTCTTTGGAATTTTAAAATTTTGACGGATTTTTTCACCAATCCCTACGGATACTCCAATTTCAGGCAAAGGCGGGATCCTCTCACCATTCTTGATCTACATATTCTACCTTTGTCCCTCGAATTTAGCCTACCATGATTTAAAGTTTGCATCAATTCGTATGCACTGACCATTTATTTTATTTTTTTTGCCACAATTCGTGAAATAAGAGGTGATCAAACCGAGATTTTTTGAGTGTTTCATGAAAACACTGTTATCATTATGTGCCAATTGGTACTATTAATAACCCTCTGCAGCCTCCAAGAACAATTCTCAAACTCCGTGATTGCTGATTTGGCGTCATTAACTATTTGAATTCGAGTCCAATTTATAAGGGTTCGAATTCAATAGGATTTTTTTTATTTTTAATAATTTGTTCCATGTGATAAATAATTCCAATTTCCAATAACCTTTCCATGAAAAATTCCTGAGCTGCGAGCCTGCAGCATGAACTTCTTCTTCTTCTTCTTTGTTTTCTTTTCCCCCTTTCGGTGACATTAATTTTGTATAGGAGTTGCAACGTAGTTTTCTCATCATTAATACTCCTAAAGACCATACTAAATAAACCCATGAGCAAAGTAATTAAAATCGTCAGAATACTCCTAAAAAATACTCCCTTCATTCCAAAATAAGTGTCGTTTTAGCAAAATAGAAAAATTCCAAAATAAGTGTCGTTTTAACAAAATGAAAAAATTCCAAAATAAGTGTCGTTCTCACATTTCAATGCACTTTTGTAAAAAATTTCTAAAATTACCCTCAAAAGAATTGATGTTATTGGTAGACAATTTTATAATGGGATTGGTTGAGGATGTTCAAGTAATTTTATTACCCTATTTAAGAGTTTCTTAAATTATATACAAAGTGTAGGAAATTTAAGAAATTTAAATACATATCACGCATATATGTACTCCATCGTAATAGTAGTAAACTTTATTGATTTGATTTTTTGTATGTACTACCTCCACTTTTTTATATGTCTTATTAGAGTGAATTCAAAATTTTTTTTATCTATTATACTTTATTTTCAATTTAATATTAAATATAATTTTTTCAATTTCACATTTATCTCTCTATTTTTAATAAAAATATATTATTGACAACTATTTTTTTATACACAAATTTCAAGTTTTTGTATAATAAAAGACAAGAAAGACAATGCCGTTAAAAATAAAAAATTTTAACATTTTCGTTGTAGTTGTGCAAACTCTAAAACTATAATAAATATAGACGGAGGTGGTATGATTCATGCTATAATAGTATTTTTTAAAGGAAGTAGTTTCTTTTTTTTTTTTTGAAAAAAAAAGTAGTAGTAGTTTTTCTTTTCTTTTAATTCTTTGTTCCGTTTTGGTGGTTTGGTAGAGTACTTTGGTTGGGGAGATGAACCGCCGAAAATTTTCGGGATTTGTGGGGATGAATTAAAGCAACTAAACAAACTGTAGAGCCAAATCTATAAAGGGGTCAAACAAAAACGCAAATCCAGCAATTTTGTAGTAATAAAAATCAGTCAAGATTGTTAGTATTATGCATTGGGGTCACTGTCTCTCTCTCTCATACTCAATAGCTAATCTCTTTCTATTACGTATAAATCCAACCGTGTTGTCTCATAATCTTCGAATAAAACAAAAACAACCCTTTCGACCTGCGTAATCCAAATTACTAAACTATAGGATATTTAAAATGACCCAGATTATAATGCATGTTTTTGTTACCCTACAAAAATTTGATCAGATTATCTATCTCAACAACCCGATTACTGATTTTGAGGGATATTATTGTTTAATTAGAAACAGTGAGATCAGAATGGGAATTTTCACTTGGCACGTTCTGGCTTTAGCCTTTTTGTTATTCTATTATACTAATAGCATTTCTTTGATTTGGAAACCTTGTCTGCTTCGATGCACCTAAATTTTGTCACGCTCATTACATAAACTAATATTTGTGTAAATGATGTTGAAACTATGCAACTAATACGGGAAGATGTTTGGGCGCTTTCTGTGTGTGTGTGTGTGTGTTTTCCCTTTTTGACAGAAGAGAACCTCTGGGTTTGGTTAACTAGAAATCTCTCTTCTTCGTGTTCGATTCAAATGATTGCATATCTTCCTTATACTCTGAGTATGTTTATTTACCCCCGAATTCATTAATTCTATTAAGAACTGTTTAACCGTGTGTTTTTCTTGTTTGTTGAAAAAAATTAAGCACACATTGTTTTAGCTCAATAATTATGTTGAGTGATGAAATTGTTTAATAAGTGTTCCCATGAATCACATAATTAGTATAATAGCATCTCCAACCAAGACACCAAAATATTAAATTTTGTATTTTTTGGAGTAAAGTTTGCACTCCAACGAAAACACTAAATAATTGTACTATTTTAGTGCAATGAATAGTGTTACATCAGATTTGGTGTAAATTGTTCGTTACATTATTTTTAGTGCGATTCATTTCTATTTTGATCTAAATATATATTTGTTATGTAATGAAACTTGTAAAACTAATTATGTTGTGAAATTCTGTCATGTTAAATATTTTGTTGAAATCTTCAAAATAAGACTCACGTTGAATATAAAAATTATATTTTTTAAAAATATTTTTTAGTTATTATTAAAATTGATTATTGAACAAAATTATTAAAAAAATTATACTTCTACAACCAAATAAAAAGTGATTATAAGAAATAGATTAACCACAAAAATAAAATTTATACTAAAATATTTAATAATTAGACCTTTCGGTGCATCAAGGTTAGAGTGCAAAAAACTTTGACTTAAAAAGGAAATATTCTAAATATTTCTGCACCAAATTTGGTGTAAGATACAGTGAATGGTTGAAAATGTTTTACGAATAATAACAAAAGGTGGGTTTAAAAAAAAAAAAAGTTTCTATAATGTTTCAATTGGTGAAAAATGTGCAGTGATATAAATGATGGAGTTAATTGAGTGAGAGTGTTCATCGAGAAAACTAATGAAACGTTTTCTCTTTAAAAGTGGTACCAAGTTGACGACGGCAGCCGTTTAGTCACCGTCTGGCTGCACCTGATTTTAATTCTGCGACACTGTACTCTGCTCCGGAAATTGGCTATGCCGTTAAAGTAGCTAACATATATAGACGGCTTTTCCTTATAGGTTTTTTTTTTTTTGGTGTCAAACGATATTCCTATTTGGCCGAAAAAATTCCTATTTAATCAGATCCGTGCACAAGAATATACACCGAGTTTACAACCATGTCAACAATAAGTGTTTGCCTGGATTTCAAAAAAAAACCACACAGTCTCCCTCCAAAAGCAAGATGCCAATATTTGAAAAGTTTTGAGAATGATGATGGCTTTGTACATTTGCAATGAATTGCTGGCCCTTCTGAAGAGTAATAAGTGTAATTGAGGATGTCTTTGAATTGGGGGAATTATAAATTTGTCTTTGCTCACATAAATTTCACCAAATCTTTTGGTAACAGACATTATAGCCCGCCCCCCAACCCAAAAATAAATCCAAGGATACTTTCACTCTTTCAGAGTTCATCATCATCATTATTGTTGCTTGTTTAAAAAGAGACAAAAGTTATTATAAAAAACCAATCCATCCAGAATAAAGAGAGAACACTGCTACAGTGCTACTAATCACATTCATTCTTTAACATCTGGGACCATAAAATTTCAAATACTTAAACCCGAAAAAAAAAAGCCAATCCTATCCCCATTTAATACTCTGTTTTTTTCTGTACTGGCAGTAAAAATTTCTAAAGCTTTTACCCAGCCAAGAGCCGCTCTCGTGACCAAATCTGAAGTACTACTTCTGAGATAATTATACCCAGGGCTAAATTACTGGGACCATATCCAAAGTTTAAACAAATTACCAAGTTGCTCCCTAAATTTGAGCAAAGAATGAAAGTCTCACCATTTTCAAAAAAAAAAAAAAAAAAAAAAACAAAAGAAAAAAACTCTCGCTTTAGTTGAAGATACTTGCATGATCATTGTTGTTGAATTGAGATTCGATAGTTCAGTTGGACCATGTCTATGGAGAAGCATATTACTTTATGAATTTTACAATGGCCATGAATGAGCACTTCGTTACAGGGTTATAATTTATTACAAATCTTAAAATTAAACATAAATTAGTGTTTTTTTTTGGGACGGAGATAATACTTTATTTTTATTTTGTATACCAAAGGGACTATTGTATTTTTCAAAAACTTCAGAGGAAAATCTATAGTTTTTTAGAGCCTTGGGGAGATGACAGAAATTAATAAGTATATACTCTCCTAATATACATAATTTGAATTTATTCTAGTATTAATTTGAGTCTATATCTTGGTTTACAAAATATTGGAGCCAGTGATGGTGCAACGCCGCTCTACTCCTCCAGTCTCCTCCTTCACAGCCGTGGATGATAAAGTGTTTTTTTTTTTTTTTCTTAAATGGATGATAAAGTAGGTTACAGAGTAGTGTATTTGATGATACTGTTATACCCTATATAATTAATATATAGTATTTCGCATCAGACATTTATAACTGCTGCTGTTTATAAAGCCAAATCCTCACTTTTGATCTCCGGTAATTTAAAAAAAAAAAAGTAAAGCAGCAGGTGGCGGAGGAGAGGGGTCAGTCTCAGGCTGCCCGCTTGCAGCCTTTTGAAACTCAAATTCTGGCATACTGTCACGTCCTTTCTTTTGGCTCCCAACTTTTTTATTTTATTTTTTACACATTCCGTTTAGTTTTCAGTTAATCAGTTTACATTTTCACTTTTTAATTTATTTACAATTTTTTTTAAATAGAAAAGAAGTATAAACTTGAAAAATATATTACACATTTGCGGGCAATCGGCAAGTAAATTGAATGAAATTTATAATTTATCCATATTGTTCTATCCAACTCTGACGCTAATCGAAGTGATTAGTATAAATTTGATATAAAAATAATTACATCCAGTTTCAATGATCGTAATTAGTACGAAGACTGATTTCTACTAACAAATGTATTATACATCTATAGTTAAATAAATCAACTGCAGGCACTAATACTATGCAAGTGTTCAACATTCACATAATCCACCAACCTTTACTACCAAAAATTCCAAGATCATGAGATCGATAAAATATAGCGAGAAAACTTTCCTTAATTTTTACTAATGAACCCCGATTTCAAACTCGAGTTTGTCATTTTGAACAAGTCTAGGGTGATTTATTTTTCACTGTGGTTTGCAAGCTATCGCAGTGGACGTGGGTTTACCCATCTCTGGTGGGGTTCCCAGTGTTATAAAAAGAAAAAAAAAACTTTCCTTAATTTTTATATAATTTGCACATTACTTCTTGTATTTTTGGATCAAAATTCAGAGGTTTTACAGACACCTTAGTGTGGGAATGATTGTTGTGACAGCGTACATTTTTCATTTGGTCACTGCACATGATAAAATCCTATTTTTATGATATGGTCATTTTAAAGTGGTTTCATTAGTAAGATAGCCACATATAGTATTGTCACAACTCACAAACACCAATAGTTAGAGCACATTTTGTCAATAAAAATGCGTCAACCCGAGATATATATAAAAATAGTAAAACACCTTTCTTCAAAATTATTAAGTACGCACAACTCACGATCAATAAAAGGGAAAAAATGAAAATTATGACCGTGAAGTACAACCCAAGTTCGAAGATTACAAGCAATGCCAGTATAATATTCTCATTATTATTCCGTTAAATCAAAATTTTAAAATAAAGGGTTATAATGATTACACTCTATCTTGTCTTATTTTTTGAATAACGTACTTTTCATATTTTTGAACCCTTCACATTGAGTAACACTCAAATACAAATATTATTTTGTTTTATAAATATATTGTCGGAGAAAATACTCTCTTTAATTATAAAGGAGACGAACTATTTACTATAGAACTAACATCTTCATATAATTATTATTCTGTTAATGAACGGTCAATCATATATGTATTTTAAAAAGCATAAAAGATGTTAATATTTTCTTTGTCTTAAAATGATATTTGTATATGTATTTTTACTTTTAGCACAATTTATATTAAAAATAAAAATCCAAAATAAACAATCACTCATATTTCATAATGGATGGAGTACAATCATACTGTCACGTTAAATTTTTTTTTTTTAATTTTTTTTGAGAAATACTGTCACGTTAATTAATTGAACTATTCATCTCATATTCATCTTATTTATAAACGTTGTTTTCTTACATGAAAATGTCATATTGGAGATTTCAATCACAAGTGAAGGGCATGAAAGCCAAGCAAAGTTGACCCTCAAAGCACAAACTTCCCCATTTTTATGGTTGTCAGCTAAGACAGTAACATCTGCGATAACTGTGGATAGAAATCGATGAGCAGACAACAACAACAATTACTTCCACCGCTGTACTAACTATTTACTGCCCTCCCTCTGCTACAGTTCCTCTCATTCAATTTAAAAAAAAATAAAAAATAAAAAATCCAAGCCCTAAAAAGGAGCTGATCGCAAAGGAGCAATCACCAGTCAGCATTTCATTTCTAGTATTTTGCATTGCTTATTTCCGTGTAAAAATTGCAATAATCTCTGGCCTTTGGAAATGTCGCTGTTACCCAAAATAAATCCAAACGTTAGTCCATCGTTTTCTTGCACTGATATCTTAGCTGTTCATGAAGCTTTTTATGAGAAATCAGCATACAAATTTGTTTCCCAAAATGTAATGATATAAAATGTCCTAGTAGTAAAGTTATGGTCATTTTATAGTGTCACAATCTCCCCCGTCCCTAGAGTTGTCTTTACCTAACAGCATATAGATAGAACCATGGTTAATTTAGAGTAATGATCTTGAGTAAGTTTGGTCTGGCTCGAATCTTACGTATGGATTATTTTTTTGAAACAGAAACAATTTTACTTACATCAATATAGATACAGAGTCTTTCACTATGTCTGTCACATAGAATGTTATTAAAGGAATTAAAAAAGATATTAAGAGAAAAAATGTAAATACGAGAAAAGAAAATGCCAACCTTGAACAATTTATATTGTGAGAAGAGAATGGAAAGTTCAAAAACACAATGTGATTTTTTAATGGGGAAACTTCTTTTTCCGACGCCATCATAAGTCAGAAAGTTATCCTAAATACCAAATAAAATCCAAAATGAGATACTACTAATTACAAAAACATTATGATTTTTTACTTAAAAAGAAAAACATATTTATTAGGAAATTCCACTTATATGTCCATCATCAAACATTTTACCTACAATCATTTTCATGGTACCGAGTACTAATTATTACATCTACTTGAATAATTCATCTGAATCATCTGACGTGAAAAGTGAAAACTGATCTCTCACAAAAAAAATAAAATAAAATCAAATCATTAATACGGGATATTGATGAGTTGTTGAGGTTGTTCAGCTTTTGCAAAGTCCTTCCCTTTTCTCTGCAATTGTTTTATAATAATTTAACAATTTCGATTTTCTTTTTGTCTTTCCCCATTTTCGCGCTTTCTCTCTCTCACTCTCTCTCTCTCTCACGCACACACGCAGTGACATGTTAATGAGAGACCACAACCCACACTGATGTATGAATCTGCATTAGGATCTTTTAGCCATTTGGGCTTTTGTTGTTTTTAGCTGTTTTGATTGTGAAAGGGAAAGGGAAACAGATAAAACACAGTAAAATTCAGGTATTCAAAACCCCATTATTCAACAAAGTAATTCTCTCATCTTAGTCACTGTTCATGGCTGTGTACTTGTGTTTGGAGTTGCATGTTGATTTGTACTAATTAGTGTTTCCTAAAATTTTCAGGATTGATGAAAATTCCAGCTTGGTATGATGTGGGTTTTGTGATTGGGAGAGGGGGAAAAGAAAAGTTTGAAGAGGAGACAAGGAAAACTTCAACTCTCTGGTCATTTCAAAGCCCCCATTTGAATGGACATTGGGGTGCTTTTTGATTTAACTAGGTAGCAAAAAAAGCAGAAAAGTTAGATTCCAAGAGTTGTTGTAGCAAACTGGGAATCTTTCTTTTTTTGAATTTGGGATAGTGAAGTTGAAGTTAAAAAAATCTTTTCAAGTTCAAAAGTTTCCTCACCACTTCAATTTGAAATCAAAGGGGAAACCCAGTATTTCTTGGATCTGGAAAAGGGTAAACAGCTTATTTTTGGTCATTTTAATTTCACCTGGAATAAGGCCCCTACTTTTTTCCACAAGGTTTTTGACTCTGATTTGAAAGATGCCTATTTAAAAAGGACTTCTTGAGCTTCCATCAAGTCATTTGGATTCATACCGTTGTCACCGAGGGGAAAAAAACCATTCTTTCCTACTGCGAAGAAATAGCTGATTTTCGTACTATTCGGAATCTTTTCATGGTTTTCTCCTCTCGTCTGTGAGGTTAAGGTCATTCTTCTTCCTGTTTTAGGTACATTTTTCTTGCTGGTAGCCCCTCCAAATTGAGTAGTCCAGCTATCAGGAAACAAACAAAATTCTGGGTAATAATTGCTTTCAGAAGGAAACTATTTCTTCGATTTTCTTTGTGGGTTATCATCCGGGGTACTCTCAACTGTGAAGGAACAGTATGCATGTCGGCGGTATATGAAGTGAAGGCTAATCACAGCGACTTTTTGAGTGGGGCACTGTGAACAATATTGCATTTCCCATCAATGATTTCTTGCAGCTGTTCCATTTAGTCGAAGTTTTGTCCTGTTCTTCTTGTTTCGCCACGAGGATAAAAGGGTTTCATCCTTTTTCTTGATGTGCGAAGAGGTGTAGCTGAATTGAATTGAATTTTGAGAAAGAATTCCTAAATCATTTGGGATATGACTAAGGAATTGAAGAAAGGGAAGTCGGAGAGGGAGTCTGAGGTTGTTTCTGTAAAAGTTTTGGTGGCTGTTAAGGCTTCAAAAGAGATACCAAAGACTGCACTTGTCTGGGCTTTAACTCATGTTGTGCAACCTGGAGATTGCATTACACTCCTCGTGGTTGTTCCTTCACAAAGTTCTGGTAAGTTTGTTTCCTCTTCAGTCTTAACTTACTAGAAACATTGTGCTGCTTTAGGTCATGTTTCAATTTAAGCCCTTGAACATTTCTACCTGTGCCCAAAAACAAAAAGAAAAAAAGGAATCTGTTTTTTATGTTTGTATGGTTACTGTATGATAAATTCAGAAATATCAGTGTTTTAAACTTTTGATTCTCCCTAAATAGTGTAACAAAATTCTTTCAAACAAAAAAAAAATTGTAACAAAATCAGTCTTTTGTTTCTAGGCTAACAGTGTCTAATTTTCTGAGTATAATGAAGTGCCCTATTGATTAATTCTGCATCAAATTGTGATACTTTAGAGTTTGGTCTCAATGGGAATGTTTCTTTTGATCAAGACATTTTTCCCATGTAGGGTTGGGTGGAGAAGTTGAGGGTTTAGTCTTAGCTCTCTTGTTTTTCCATTTGTTTGAATTTCTGTAAAATCTATTTGTCTATCGGTATTGACGTTTACTTTGTTCTATGTAGGTAAGAAGCTGTGGGGATTCCCAAGATTTGCAGGTGATTGTGCCAGTGGCCAACGGAAGTCACACTCTGGGACTAGTTCAGAACAGAAAACTGACATTACAGATTCCTGCTCCCAGATGATCCTTCAGCTTCATGATGTTTATGATCCAAATAAGGTTAAGACAATGTATTCTCTTTCTAGTCTTTGAAATATTGGGAAGGATTAGGACTAAGTGGGATGGAATACGCCGATTATGATTTTTACTCACCATTCCTCTGCTTATCTTGATATATCAGATTAATGTCAAGATAAAAATTGTGGGCGGCTCCCAATTGGGTTCTGTGGCTGCAGAAGCGAAGCGAACTCAAGCCAATTGGGTTGTTCTGGACAAGTATGACTTATTTTTGTCCATGCATTGATGGCTAGTTTGCTCATTTGGTTTTGATGAGATACTGTGGTCAATCATGTCTTTCTTTGTAATTTTGCAGGCAGCTTAGAAATGAAAAGAAGCGTTGTATGGAAGAGCTACAATGCAACATTGTGGTTATGAAGCGATCTCAACCAAAAGTACTTCGTCTTAATTTAGTTGGATCGCCTAAGGAACCTGAAGCTGTTTCCCCATCGTCTGTTGAGCTGGATCAGTCGTCATCTGTGAAAGATGTGAACAAGAATGATTCTTCTACCAGGGGACCACTTGTTACTCCAACTAGTAGTCCTGAAATGTTTACTGCAACTGATCCAGGAACTTCATCAGTCTCTAGCTCCGATCCTGGAACTTCACCTTTTTTTGCCTCTGAGATAAGTGAGAACCTGAAGAAAAATATATTGTTTACCCAAAAAGAAGATCAAGATCTTGACGAATCTAGTTCAGATACAGAAAGTGAAAATTTATCCTCAACCTCATCAAGCTTAAGATTCCAACCATGGGTGGCGGATATCGTGAATTCACATTGGCGTTCCTCTATCATGGAAGAGACAAATCAGATGTCGCATGACAGACCACAAAGTAGTAGTACAAGTAAAGCTTTGCTAGAAAAGTTCAGTAAACTTGATGAAGAAGCTGCATTTTATTCGCCTCAATACAGGTCTAACTTGGATTTCCGGGGAAATGTAAGAGAGGCTATTTCACTGTCCCGGAATGTCCCGCTTGGCCCTCCTCCCTTGTGTTCAATTTGTCAACATAAAGCGCCTGTATTTGGAAAGCCTCCGAGGTGGTTTACCTATGCAGAGCTGGAGCTTGCTACCGGAGGTTTCTCACAAGCTAATTTTTTAGCTGAAGGAGGATTTGGATCTGTTCATCGCGGGGTTCTTCCTGACGGTCAAGTTGTTGCTGTCAAGCAGCATAAACTGGCAAGTTCTCAAGGGGATCAAGAATTTTGCTCTGAAGTCGAAGTACTTAGCTGTGCTCAGCACCGCAACGTTGTAATGTTGATTGGCTTCTGCATTGAGGATGGCCGTAGGCTACTGGTTTATGAATACATTTGTAACGGATCTTTGGATTCTCATCTTTATGGTATCTAATATGCTTCTTTGAGAAAGATATTTTTGATCCTATGGTTCATTCAGTTTCATTTTCTCTAACTAATGGTACTGTTTTCAGGACGCTACTGTGATACATTAGAGTGGTCTGCTCGGCAAAAAATTGCTGTTGGAGCTGCGAGAGGGCTTAGATATCTTCACGAAGAGTGCCGAGTCGGATGCATTGTCCATCGAGATATGCGGCCAAACAACATTCTGATCACCCATGATTTTGAGCCACTGGTATGCAAGTTCTGAGCTTTTATTGGCCATTGTTAGATAATGTCCTTATCATAGCTTCAACATTCCATCTTGTGTTACAAAATGAAAATTCAAATTTTGACGCCGTAGAAAGCTGCTCGTTTTCCATCCATTTCCACCAGTGACTTTGTTGAATAGCTTTCCAAAATTTTCATTTTGATCTCTTTTTTGTTCTGGAAAGAAGTTAAACACATATCCTTGTTCAATCAATTCAAAATGTAATTTAGAACCGGGTGCAAGCCCAGAGGGGGACTACTGCTTGAATTGTGTATTGATCCCATGCATAAATATATGTTCAAAGAGGGTCCACAAAGAAAAGAATTTCAAGAAATATACCAACCTTATTCACTCTGTTATCTTTGTTTCTAAGGTTGGAGATTTTGGTCTAGCTAGATGGCAACCTGATGGGGACACTGGCGTTGAGACTAGAGTAATTGGGACATTCGGGTAAGTTTTGCCATGATTTATTTCCTTCCTGAGACCATTTCAAGAAATGTAACCTGTGTAATAAAATCTTACTTCTTCCTGAAGATACCTGGCTCCTGAATATGCTCAAAGTGGTCAAATCACTGAAAAGGCAGACGTTTACTCGTTTGGCGTGGTATTAGTGGAGCTAGTCACTGGCAGAAAAGCAGTTGATCTTAACAGACCCAAGGGTCAGCAGTGCCTCACAGAATGGGTATTCCCCGGCAGCTTTATTTTTATGACTTGTGGTACTAAAAAGTAATTTGGATCACCAATGTTTCCATTTAGTTACATTCCCCTTTTTTTCTTTTACTTTATCATTGCAGGCACGACCGTTGTTGGAGGAATACGCCATAATTGAACTCGTTGATCCTCGTTTAGGTGATCAATATTCAGAAGACGAGGTTTATTGCATGCTGCATGCTGCATCTATGTGCATAAGGCGGGATCCTCAGATGAGGCCTCGCATGTCACAGGTTAGTGCTAAAACTTATGCGAAAAGGAAAGAAGTATAAGCCAGCGTAAATTCTCTGCTACACCTCATCTCAACTGCTTAAAGGGCAATAACAGTATCAAGAGTCATGAGATGCAAGTTTTTGATCAATTTCGAATTTAAGTGTTGTGCAGTAATCTTAGCTGTGTCACTGTGCATCTCAAAATTTTATCTGATGGACTTTATTTTAAATGTTTGAACAAAAAGGTGTTGCGGATTCTGGAAGGAGACATGATTATGGACTCATCATCTCAAATGTCAGCATCAGGATGTGATGTTGGGAGCCGAAGTGGAAGGATTCTGGCAGCTCATCACCAGCCACAGCAGCAGCATCAATGTAGTAGTGGTCCGATTCAAAAGGGAACATCATTGGAAGGAAGTTTCAGTGGGAAGCTCTCTCTGGATGGTTTTCATAGGTCAGCTGGTTCTAGGGCTCCCTACGCGGACGATCTGTAAATTGCTTGCTGCAAACTATTAGTAGCCATGATATCACTGCAAATAGATGATACCTGTATTTTTTTGTTTTCCTTTTTTGGCTTCTGGTGGGAGTCCAATTCAGACTGCAAATGCTGCCCAGGTTTTGAGTTCTTGTATAGAATCAAATTAGGAATCCTGATGTTTTACGAAGCGAGTAGTATTATATTTACAAGATGGACGGGTACTCTTACCTCTACATATTATGAAATTGTGTTTATAAGAGTTCCTTTCTCAGAGGTACCAATTTTGAGCTTCTTGAAGACAAGTCTCCCTTGAATGACGGTGTGCTGTTAGCTGTTCAGAACAAAGCTTCGCCGACAGATTTTTTATCTTTCGAACATTGTATTGTAAGATCTTACAAAAGAAGAAAACAAGTCAGTAACACGGGAGAATAAGGTAGATATGTATATTAACCAATAACTAAAAACTGTGAACCGGATTCTTACAATTCATATGGTTTATGAAAATGTGGAACTAGTTATAAAGATTTGTCTGCAAAGAATCATGAAATGGAATTAGGATGGTTTGTAGTGGGATCAGCTTTCGTGTTGTCCCAGTTTGTGAAGTGAATATGGTTTCGTGTGTTATATTAGTCAGCGTCCCACATCGGAGATACAAGTAGAATTTCGAGGAGTTGTGCACTATATAGGACGAAGGAGGTACACCAATTTCCATACTTACCTGGACGGGGTCAATGGGCGATCAAGAAGGCCCATGGCCTAGGTTGGTGACCTCCATTGCACTTCGGAGGGGTGCCCGCCTAAGGTCTACCCAAATGGGTGGAGCCTACGTCATAATTTGTGGCAGTGGGGGCCTGCGTTCGCGCGGCCCCTGCCCAACTTGAAGTTAAAATTTTATAATTTGTTAGGGCTGGTAACAGGCTCATTAAGGTTTGTCGATAGATCATACAGGCCAATCGAACTTTAGAAGGCACAAAAATGTCGTTTAATGTAACTCGATTGTTGAGAAAGCAGAATATGGAGAATGTTGTTCAGCAAGCAAAGGAAAAGGAGAGCAGAAAACGGTGCACCGATCAAATCTCTGTTGATTTCTCAAGCAGAAAACGCTTGTACATTGGAAAGTTACCATACAAACTGGCACCCTACACCTACGTGTTCAATTTACTGATACTTGGCTAACGCTCTCTCGAGAGGAAAAATAAAAAATGTCAAAGACAGCTTTTACATTTGAAAGTTGCAATATTCACAACATCTAACCACCGAAGTGTTCAATATTACTACACGAGCTAACGGAAGTGAACTTTGCATTTTTTTGATCATTCATCCCATTTATGCGGAAAACCTTGGAAGGTCTTCTATGGCTTCCTCATTTTAGACCTTGCATACCTGGAAAACCAACATGAGTAAATTTCATTGGTCAGATGAGGTAGATTGCCGAGGATATCACAAGGAAAAAGTTATGAACATACTCGATATGCATGCCACCCCGGTCGGAAGAGTCTAGTGAGCTTCCTTGAAGTGCATCCATTGCCACTGTTGCTTGTTCCACTCCCTGCCATCATAAGCTTATTTAAATTTCCGAGTTCATGGATGTACGTAAAACAAAGCTCCCATAGTGTAAACCAATTATTACCCGAGATTTCAATGAGCTAACCAATCTTTTCACGGTAAAGGCGCAGGAAATTTACCTCAAAATCAGCAAATGCAACAGGCATTCCCCCTCTGGCACGCAGCTTAAGTGAATTGAATCCAGGATATCTGTCAACAACAGGACATCAACCAGAATTTATAGAAGTTCACAGAAGGATATCAATACTTGAAAAATTCTGTAGGATGTAACAATTTCCTGGTACAACTTACTGAGAAAGAGCTTGCTTTAGTTCGTCTTCTGTGCAAAGGGGACCCAAATTTGCAATAAACAGAGTTGAACATGCCTGTGAACTATCTACTAGTTTTTCAGTTTGCTCCTAAAACGTGAATTCACAAGTCACAACAATTGAGATTATTCTCTTAAAAGATCAAAGAATCCACAGCACATAACCTCTTGCTGAGTATCAGAAAATACTACTCCCTCTGTCCCAGACAAATATTCCTAATTAAGTTTCAATATCTGTACTAAAAACCAGTACAAATCACAAAACTCAGTGTGGACTATTTATTTGGGATATGAGTAGTAAAAAATGAAAACAGAACAGCAGAAGTTTTCAAATATAATGAAGTATCGTGGCTCATTCAAGATGGTCACCGCAGCAGAGAGAGCGAAACACAAAATGGTATGAAAAGAAAAAGGAATTGAAGTTTTACTCACATTATCTGGAGCGACATCATTATCAGCTTCAGCTGCAACCTCACTGCCGTTCAAGAACATAAACACCATTATTAACTAAGGTTTCGAATCAACATTCTACTGCAAAATTACTCATCCTATTTTTACTCAGAGGTTTAGAGTATGTGAATGTTTGTTAATTTTTACTCCAGCAAACCTTTTATCCACAACAGAGTCATCCTTCTCCACAGAATCAAGATTATTTGATCTTGATGGATCATCACTTTCCCCTATGTTTTTGACAAGATTTAAATATGTTGATCAGCCCAGCATTAATAGCAAAGTGAAGTCTATTTGTCCTGGTTGTTAAAATGACAGCAACAGAAGTCTGGCAATTAACACACTATTACCATCATCACTTGATGTCTCATGGGCATCGGAAGAAGATTTAGTTCTGTTGTCAATGACAACATAAGGCCCACTTCCTGTACAGATTAAACTATTGTCAGCAAATTCCACAAGAGACACACTACCTTCGGTAAAAGTTTCTCCATTCTTTTCTACTTTTTTGCCAAAACAGAAAAAGAGCATTCACCTGGTTTATTTTTTCTCCTTGAATTTGATCTAGCCATCTCAATATGCAAACTGGATCCGCTTTGAGGGTCAAACTTTACGCCCTGCTAAGAAAAATGGCACAGAAAATGTATCAGAATACATGAATAAAATACTCGGTCATACTGGAGTGGCCTATGTAATGAATATAATGGATCATTTGCACCAAGCTCCAAATTCAGCTTCTAGTTTATGTAGATATAAGTTATGCAGGTACTGGCTCAGACAATCAAAACCCTAAAAAACATGCGGAAAGTCTTCACAGGTCAGTGTGCAGCAACTTGTTTCAACTTTTCTTGGTTCTCGTATGTGTGATGCCAATCACTTGATGACAGTATAAGCTTAAAAGTTCCACATAAAGCTACCAACTTTGCCAACAGATCCTCTATGGGTAAACAATATGCAGGGATTCCTTTTCTAGATAATTGGATTATTCTAGTTGGGAAGCCAAGCTAAAAAACAGGCCACTCTAGAAACTGACATGCTATCTACAAATGAACTTTCAATATATGTCTAATCACATTAATCTTACCCCTTCGTTTAATTCAAAATAAGCAAATGACTACCACATATCAAGCTGAGATAAAGAAGAAGAATAAAAGGAAAGGAACCCCTTTTTATGAGATAAAAATGAGGATAAACCGAGTTAAGTAAAAACAAAAACCAATCACCAAATGATCCTAAGCTTGAAGTTCAATCATAACTTACGTTTAGTGAATGCAGAGCTGCCATGGCCGTTTGATGGTTTAAAAAGGTAGCAAATGCAACAACCTACGAATAGCAACCATCAAACAATTAAAAAATAGTTTGCCCACTCCAAACAAAAAACTCAGCACTAATCTTTTCGTGCAATGGGGAAAATTCAACCCCTAAAATCAACAGAACCAAGCTCGTTCACATTACAATAATTCAACCAACAAACCTTAAATTAGCCAAGTACAAAAACAAGATAAAGAGTCTTTCTTCTATATTAATGCCTTTCACCAGCTAATTCCGCGTGTGTAGTTAACAGTAAAATTGAAAAACAGAAAATACAAAAGATTACCTGGTTGCCGCGGCCGGTATATTTGAGCTGGCAGGATTCAAAGCCAGGGCGGCGGCGAAAGAGGTTATGTATTTCACGGGCTTTGACGTCATCCGGGAGCCCCGACACGAACAGGGTGTTAATGCCGCCGCCGTTAAGGTCGTTGGTACCGGCGACCGGGATGGTGGTATAAATGTAATTATCGTGTATAGGTTGCGCCAAGAAGTAGGGATCGTAAGGCGGAGGATGAGCCATCAGCAAAGCTTGAATTGCTTAAAAGCGCCGCCGCGGGCGGTGGTGATTAATACTCGGGAAGTTACTACTGGTAGTGGCCTCCCCTTTGACTCCGACTCTTCTGATTTTGAATTATGTGACGTCATGACTTATATTGCTCAACTAAACTTTTTTTTTTTTTTTTTTTTTCCATTTTTCAAGTATTTTTGCTGAGTTCAAAGTAAATTACTTTGAATTTTACTGTATACTAGTCATAGAATAATACGAACGATACGGGTACATTTGGGCAAAATAGTAGTAGCATAAAATACTTAAAAACTCAAGATAAATAATTTGTAATGTAACATTTCGACCTTCGTTAGAAATTTGAAAAACTGAAGAAGAGTGTGGATGCTCCATCTTCATAAGTTCCACTTGTGTAAAATATGCTCACTATAAGAAATTAGAAGAAAAGAGAAAAGACATGTGAATGATCCTTTAGTTGCTAGACATGTGTAGGAAGTATCCGAAGTCCAAACAAAATATGTTGCTTACGCTTCGTTTGTAATTATTATTATTATTATTTTTTATTACGTCCGCTTGTAAATTTTACGCATTTGATAATCTTCATTTCTCAAAAATAATACTCCCTCCGTCTCAAAATTATTATTCAGTTTGAAATTTCACTTTTAGTACAATTTGAACTAAAAATGAAAACCCAAACTGGACAATAATTTTGGAACAGAGAGAGTATAATGTTTTAGTATAACAAAACGAATTATTTTTGTGGACCAAACTATTCTTGGTAACGATATTACTGTTCTAGAAAAGATTGGCAACGTTATTACTGTTTTACAGTGTCCATTTTCACATGGGATGCTTATGAGTTATGGCTATGTAAAATTTTGCCAAGAGATCAGGCCAAAAGAAGGTGATTTCAGCATAAAACAATCTAAAAAGTCATTATCATTATTGAGACTGCTTCGTTACCCACGACCAGGGATAGATTCAATTCAACAGCTACAATTCATTAGTTTATAAAATTATTGTGCCCTGTTGACCTGCAAGTATCATCAGACCAACTAATGGAGCAATACATTATTGTGTTCATGTGGCTATCATCAGTGTAGATACTTTCATCAAAGCTTTAAGGATCATCCATCAATGAAATCGAATGAGTTGAAGGTAGTGTTGCTCCAATGTAGTTAACTAGTTAAGAAGAATCACACCACTGGTTTCCCCAGCTATAGAACATATATGTAAACACTATTCCAATAGACAGAAGCCCGTCTAGCTCAGTCGGTAGAGCGCAAGGCTCTTAACCTTGTGGTCGTGGGTTCGAGCCCCACGGTGGGCGTCAAATCTTTTGCCACCAGAAGCTTTTTGTTGTTTTTTTTGCTTTTTCAATACTATCGTCATGTTATTATTATTATTTTTTTTTTGTGATGGAAACGCTTTCTCTCCTCTCGAAGTTACTGGAATAAAAACTGGCAAAAAAAATGCGCAATTTAATGAGGCCACAAAATGTGCTTTGTTTTGCCCAAAATCAACTAAAAGTCAACTGATTATCATCAGCATTCTTTCAGCAAATCTCACCGAGGAGGAGTTGGGGGGAAAAAAAAATTTTTGGAATCCATCCAAAAACTAAAATGCATTTGAAAATTTTTGGAAACGGGACTAATTAAATTTTCAATACAAATGTAAACAATTTCACACACACACACACACACACACACACTCTGACCCAAATAATTTCATTCACAATCTGACTCAAAACAATCACCCAAGAATAATTAGACCCGAAAGAGAATGGTACAACAAACAATCTACGAATTGAGGAATTAAATTACACCAAAATAGAATTGAACAAAAGACGGTGGGAAAAAAAAAAAAATAGAACGAAAGAAGAAGCCGTACTACTAAGACGAACTTGGGCTTCCATGAGAGCCCAAGAGCCCAGCTTCTTCATCCAAGGCCAAATCATCCGTCTTCCTCAAAGCCGCGTGAATCAGAACCACCACAACCCCAACCAAGACCGCAACCAGAATATTAAACGTCGCGTGAGTCAACAGGAGCAAACCGACGGTGAGGATCGCCAGAACAATCAGAACCACCCGATCACTAATCAGACGGCCGAAGATCACCAGCGGCTCGTCTCTCAAGAAGTAGAGGAAAATCCAAGCCACCATCAGGACTATGAACACGATTAACGAGATCGGGTGCCAGAGCAAGCTGAGGAACAGGATAAACAGCACCACGATGGCGTAGTTCATCCGGAAGTAGGAAGCGTTGGCTTTGATCCGGCCGGTGATCTCGGGGACGTGGGTGGTGAGTTTAATCGCGTGGAAGTCGAACATCTCCCGCCATGGCCGGCGAGTTCCTAATCCTTCCTTGATACGCTCCTTTGCGCGCGTGATGTACTCGAGGTTTGCTCCTCCGCTGCCGGAGGACGTCGGAATTGTGCCGTAATTCGTCATGAATTTTTTGACCCGGTTTTGAAATTGGGAATAATTTGCCCAATGGGGAGAGACGAAAGAGAAGTGAGCTGGGAGTGGCGGTGTAAATAAGGCAGTTTGCGACTCGGACTTGTTGTAGAGTATTATTATTGTTATTATTAATTCGCAAAAGGAGTGGGGTCATGGGTTTTGATTGTCTGTGAGTGAGGTGCATGATTAGTTAAAAAACAATATGTTGTCTTTGTCACGCTTTTGGTTGGTGTTAAAAAAGGATTAGAACGCTAATTAGAGTCGGCAGCGAAGAAAGTCTTGTTGCGATTTGCCTTTTGGGCAAAGGGAAAAAGGTTTGCTTGTCATAATGCAATTAGTGTTTGACTAGCCAATTGTTTTTCTCTGGTGATGATAAACTTTGGGATAACTTTCAACGAATTTATACCCTAATCTACAAGTCGGGTTTATATTTATTTATCTATCATTATTTGAATGACAACATTCAAATTGCTGTGCTCTACTAATCAATTTCAACAAAAGGGGGAAACAGTTAAAATAAATTGACAAGCACTTGGTGTAAGCGATAATAGTTTTGGGCCAGATTAACTATGATATATGATCAAATCCAGATATGAGCATGCAACAGTGATTAAAATACTTGTTGAGAGAATTTTACTTCTCAAAAAACCTATATATTCGGCTCAAATCTAGATTACTCGAAACAATAATTTCGAACACATTGCGTAATATATATATATATATATATATATATATAAAACGTAGACAAATTCAATTAATCATGAGATTACATATTGGTTTTACATATTGTACTATAAAATGTGACGTAATCAAGATATGCAATTCTCACATACAACATAGCTAAAAAAGACCATAGTCCATAGGCGGAGTGATTTTGTTATCATTGCTTTAGTTTATGATGATGAGTTCAGCTTGGAGGAAGAAGAGATTGCATCTGCATGGTAGAGAGCTGAAAAGTGAAAACCTTCATAGCTGTCAATAATAAGTGTACTGTACATTCTTCCCATATTTACAAAAGCCCATACTACATAAGATATTTCCCGACGTACAAAATCTAGTGCCGGAATTCCGACCGTTTCAACTAACCAAATGTCCCAAGGCGCTTGGAAGGGAGTCGGGGGATGATCGGGTAAGGATAAGACCACACTAGCTTTCGTGGGGACGACGACGAAGATGTAAAGACGGCCAACGTACTTACTCCTTCCCACCACCACCAACCAGGCCGGCACGTGGCTTGTTCCCATATTGGTGTTTTCGCTGTCATTGGGCTTTTCTATATTATCTTTTCTTCAAATATCTCCATTCTGTCATTTATAGGGTCATCTCCTTTTTTTAATTATTAAATCTGAAATACAGTGTAATTAATTTCACACGAAATATCTTCAAACGTGGCATCGTGGTTGTGTGCTCATGTTACCCAATCATTAATTGGCTTCCAAAGTGCCAAATCTTGATCAAATTATCTTTGAAAATTCTGACAAGTTCGTTTACAAAAAGAGAAAAAACCAAAAAAAAAAAAAAGTCTGATAAGTTTTCTTGAGCTCTTGTTCTTAAATTCTGCTGAAAATTATATTGATGCTAGTTTACTATTAACTTGAAGATAAAATAGTGTTTGGTATCAGTTGGCGCAGCCATGAAATCACCGAAGGGGTACAAAATTTACAAAATATCACTAATGAACCAAGAAATCATTGCAAGGGGCGCGAAAAATTATTCAATTCATAATTTTTTATTAAAAAATTTAGAATATCTCTATTAATTAAAAAATTTGAGCGGTTGCAACCGCACTCTTTCGTCCCTTAGCTTCGTCACTAAGCCACACACAACAAAAATATACGATTCTACGAAAATCGTTATCATGTATCACATCTTTTAATCTATATTTTTGAATATAAACGTGTGCCTTCTTCTTCTTCATTGTCAATGCGAATAATCTCTCCTAGGGCAAAACTAGTCACTTTTTTGATGAGCTAAACAAGCTAAACAGCTGTCTTCTGACCAAAATGATTTTGATTGAGAAGTGGCCCTCTTAATATGTTTGATTAGTTAATAGGAAGCCATAAAGCTTTTGATTGGTAGAATTTGATTCAATGTTCCAGAAGATTCTTGAAGCAATGAGTAAATTCTTCTACCAATAATTATTTTTAATTTGGGTTTCAAAGTTTGATCAGATGATGAAAATAATTTGCATTTACATCGCTTTCACTATGGTGCGAGTATAACTGGTTGTTAAACAGGAAACCCCAATTATAATATAGAGCTTTTACGTACACATTACAGTTTGAAATTCACACACCCAAAAGAGGGTTAAAAAAAAAGATTTTTTAAATCTTTAATTTCCTAATATCTCTCCTAATTTTCAACCATCATTAATCATATCCATCCAACTTTTTATTCTAATCCAAAGACGTCTCAAACTAAAAAATCTAAAAACTAAAATATTCTCTACAGCGATTTGGCATCAAAACCTCTCGTCGGCGGTATTTTTGAAGACGAAATCCAATTGTGCATCAAATCCCGTGAGTTTGGTTGCTATATACGCTGCTGAATATGAGAATTACGGTAAGATTTGAGATTATTCATCTGTTTTGTGTTTTGTCCGGTGAATTTTGGAAAAGATTAATAGATCTAGGTGTTGTTCATCAATTTAATAGATCTGTTTGTGTTTTGTTCGGTGGCAAAGATTTGAGATTATTCCCGTCAATTAGTTTTGTTGATCGATATGTGGTTAATTTTGGAAAAGATTAATAGATCTAGGTGCTATTCATCAGTTTAATATAATTATTCATCTTTAAAACATGTTAGTTCGTCGATGTTCTAATCTTATTCATCGCTTTGTAGTTGATTTCAGAAAAAATACTCATAGATATGGCGGTTGTTTTAGTCATATTTTCTTCTTCTGTGAAATGTTTATTCATCATTTATCATCCATTAACGATGTTAGTTCATTAATTTCTTAGTTTTGTTCATTGATCTGTAGTTGATTTTGGAAAAGATTAATAGAACTAGGCTTTGTTCATCAGTTTAATATCATTATTCATCTTTAAAACATGTTAGTTCATCGATGTTTTAGTCTTATTCATCGATTTGTGGTTGATTTTAGAAATCAGATTTTGACATCATTATCTATTTCTGCTGGTTATTCATCATCAATTTGGGGTTCGTTTAGTCATGTTTTCTTCTTCTATGAAATATTTATTCATCATCTATTTCTAGTTATTCATTATTTTCGCTTAGTTATTTATTCTAATTGTGATACAAACTTCAAGTGATGTTGTTCATCATGTAATATGTGATTGTATAAAAATGTAAATATGTGTCATTAATCCTGTAAAATAGTGTTATTCATCCTGTCAATATATATCATTCATCGTTTAAACATGTGTTATTCATTCCGTAGATATGTGTATTCATCATATAAATATATGTCATTCATCACTAGTTATGTTGTTATTCATTATGTAATATGTATTGTACACCATCGTTATCAACTGGATTCGATTTATGTAATTTTAATGTTTATTCATCATTTTCAAAATGATTATTCATCTTCAATAGCATTGTTATTGATGATTAACAGAGTTTTGATTGAATGTGAAATCTCACTTATTGTAATATTTTTTTTGTTTGATCAACGGCAAAGAAATGCTAATCAAGATGAACTCGATCGGCCGACAATCAAATATTTGGCAGAGTTGTTGAAATCAAACAATCAATATATAGGTCTTGAGTATCAGTGAATCACTCAAGACCGTATATGCTAAAAACAATTAATAATGTTATTAATAATGTTATTAACAATTACTAGTGTTATTAATAATGTAAAATAGTGTAGTTCATCTTGTAAATATATGTCATTCATCCTTTGAACATGTGTTATTCATTCTATAAATATGTGTATTCATCATGCAAATATATATCTATTATTCATTTTATTATTGTTATTCACCTTGGATGGGATCATTATTCATCAACATTTGCTTCTTTATTCATCTTTGTAGATATCTACAATTAAACATCTATAAATTAATACTGTTAGGACGCCAAAAAATTATTAATTTATCGATTAATTAATAATATTAATTTAAAGAAAATTCCAAAGAATCCTTTTAATCTTTTAAGTTTAGCCGTATAAGATTTATATATCGTTTGTATCTCATAGGCAATAGAATTTAGACTCCAACCATCATCTTAAATTTTATCACCTGCTCAATTTGTGTAACATGCCTCTACTAAAAGAGATTTGACCTTTTTTCTGGGAAATCTTTAAACTCTTACCAATGGCTGGATACATCATCCAAAAAATTCATCTACAATACTTTGATTCTCAAGCTCATAGTTTTTTCTTTTTCAAGTCATTATTAATTTATGATATTGACGGGACCTATATTTACATCGGTTTTTTTTTAAAAAATTATTATCTTATTATTTTATCGATTGTATTTGTTTTTTATACTGGTCCTGACTTGGAACCAGAGAAAATTATTAATTTATCGATGTTCTACTGTATATTTATTTTAAAATTTTAAATTTATTTATCCATAACTTTGTCACTATTAAAACACCATTATTCATCCACAATATTATCATTATTCATCGATAAGAATACTATTATTCATCCGAACAAACATCGTTATCTATTAAAATCTTCCATATTTGACACTTAATTCTCCAGATTTCATTGATAATCAATTCAAATTTTTTGCTCCAATTGATTATTCGTATTTATAAGTCTCGATGATGAATCATATTTAATTTTACGCAAATAAAATTCATAGCTATAAAAAAAATTTCTCATAAAATAAACTAATATAAAAAATAACATGATAAGCAAAAAAATAAAACGGTTTAAAATTAAATGTTTGAGAAAAAAATGGGATGAGAATTGGAGGATTTAATGCGCGTATAACTGAAAATTAGAAAAAAAAATCAACTTGTGTAGAAGGAGAGTGTATTACACATGCACATGAGATACACTTTACAACGTATACCTAAGTGCTTGTTATTATTTGCCGACATCCCCATAAAAAAAATAAAATATAGTTCTGTTTTAGTTTTTACAAATATGATTTTTTGGTTTTTTTTTTGGGCAATAACATATGATTTCGCATTTCTTCATCTTACAAACTGTATAACATAAGTACTTCCTCCGTCTCATAATTATTGTCCAGTTTGAGTTTTCATTTTTAGTTTAAAATGTACTAAAAGTGAAATATCAAACTGGATAATAATTTTAGGATAGAGGGAGTACATCATTTTGGTCATGAATTTTTAATCCATTGAAAGATAGTTGATGTTTTTGTTCAATCCTATTTTTTCTTTTTTGGATGATGAATGATGATAGTTGATCATCTAGGAGAAATTCTATTCCAATTGATATTTTTGGTTCATCTAAAGGGAAGAAAGAAAGAAAGAAATGAGAAAGATACTCTCAGCAAGGTTCGTGTCTGAGGCCTGTACTCTTTACCAGCCTAATGGCTTCAAAAGGTGTCTGGACGACTGGACCTACTATAAGTTCAGCCCATCATCAAGATCCAACATTTTTAAGTGTCGACTAATATGAGCCTGCTTATATAACCTACCAAGTTGGCCCTAGAAAGTTTTAATCTATTGAGATTTTCTTTCCATCACTTCAAAAAAATAATAAAGGTATACTTTTGTGTCGAAAAGCAACTCTTACAAGGCGTTTACTGACGCTCTTCATTGTCCTTAGTTGATAAGAGTAAATTCAAAAAATAAAAAAATAAACTTTTTCTTTATCTCGTGAAAGTTACTCTGGCCATAAGATTATCTAAATAATAACAATAATTTTCTTTCCATTAGTAAAGAAAATATGAATCACAGCTAACACAACACATTTCTTAATGACCCAAATCCTTCCAGAGGAGAAAAAATAAAAAAGAAGAAGGTAACGTAAATCAAATAGTGGAAGCAATAAAGCGGATATGAGCCTCAAGAACTTAAAGGTTATCACGTTAAGCAATAAGCAAAAATTGCATTAATCAAAAGATATTTGAGCAGAATAAACGTTCTCTTTGACAGTTGGTCACAAAATCGTTGTATGTGTGTGTGGCCAAAACGTCATGTAAAAGTGGTGTGCAAGATTTCCCAGATTGACCAAATATTTTTTTCATTTCCTTTATCCTAGCTGGCTTAATCCCAACATAGAAAAAGGAAAATGAAGCAAAAATTTGGTTGACAAAATCATCTATTTGCTTTCCTACTCAATCTCAAACGGGAAGGAAGAATCGACAGGATATTATTCTAAAAAGACTAAAACACGTCAATGTTACAAATAGTAATAACTGAATCGGTCGTTAAAATAGAATTATCAAGTTCAAACCGCTCGATTCACTATTCATTTGTACCGAAAAGTAAAACAAAACCATGGAGGTAACTATACTAAACTATGCTACACTATCAATTAAAAGCTTCTGCTTAAAGATAAAACTTACAGAAGACTTTGAGGAAGTTGCCTGTAAGATCAGAAACTAGCACATGAACCATAAGTTACTCCAACAGGCTACTAACCTCCCTCAAGTACATTCCAAGCTTTCCTTTGCGCTTTGACATTTTCAATTGCAATCACAAAAGGTTCCTACCTACCAAATTATATACCAAAATGGCCTTTCCCCAATTTCCAATTAAGAACCAAACCAACTTTCATCTTTCTATTGTCTCTTCTATATCCTTTCTTCTTCTCTTATTCCTAAACAAATTGACCCAAACAGAGCTTAAGAAAATGGAGGGAAAACCCATGTTTCTCCATGGAACTCTTGAAGCTACAATCTGCCATGCCACCCCTTACAAACCATCCCTGCGATTCCGGGTAACTAATATGCATTTGTTTTCCTTTAGTTTCTAGAATTTCATGAAGAGTGATCTTACTGTAATCTATATCTTTATGTTTTATCTTTTGTTTTGTAAAGTGCATAGCAAAGGCAAGGCCGGCTTATGTAACAATCAAGATTGGTAACAAAAAGGTAGCAGAAACAACTCATGAACAAGATCGTATCTGGAACCAGACATTCCAGATTCTTTGTGCTCATTCATGCAACTCAATCATCACCATTACCCTCAAGACAAGGCGAAAAACATTGGGAAAAATCAAAATTCAGGCTGATCAGCTTCTGAATGGAACAAGTTTGATCAACGGTTTCTTTCCGCTTTCCAGGGAAAATGGTAAGGCAAATAAGAAACTTAAGTTACAGTACATCTTGTGGTTCAAACCAGCAGAATATGAGCCAAGTTGGGAGAAAGTACTGGCCAGTGACACATTCCAGGGTCTCAAGAATGCTACATTCCCTCAAAGATCAAATTGTGATGTGAAGCTATATCAAGATGCTCATCAAAGTGCTACATTTCTACCACCATTTTCGGTTTCCCAGACGCCTAAGAAACTGTGGGAGGATGTGTACAAAGCCATTGAAGGTGCAAAGCATTTGATTTACATTGCAGGATGGTCTTTTAATCCTAGGATTGTACTGGTAAGTGGTCTAAAGTCAATCACAGTCCTTATTCCGGATTGAACTTTCCATTTCAAGAACTGTTATGTTTCTTGTAACAGTGATAACCTACGTACCTTTTAACAGGTTCGAGATCCGAATACTGACATTCCACACGCCAGGGGTGTGAAGCTTGGCGACCTGTTGAAGCGCAAAGCGGAGGAAGGAGTTGCAGTAAGGCTTTTGATCTGGAACGACGAAACATCCTTACCAGGAATTAAGAATCAAGGGATGATGAGAACACACGATGAAGATTGCTCAGCGTATTTTAAACACACCAAAGTAGTCTGCAAACTATGTCCAAGATTGCACGACAAATTTCCTACGGCCTTCTCACATCATCAGAAAACTATAACTGTGGACACTCGGGTGCAGCAAACTTTAAGTGGCCGAGAAATCATGAGCTTCCTTGGCGGTTTGGATCTCTGTGATGGGCGATATGACACACAAGATCACTCACTCTTTCAAACACTAAATACTGAATCACATTGCTTTGATTTCTATCAAACAAGCATATCTGGGGCTAGCCTCCATAAAGGAGGGCCAAGAGAGCCATGGCATGATACCCATGCTTGCATCACAGGGCAAGCTGCTTGGGATGTTCTAACCAATTTTGAGCAAAGATGGTCAAAACAGTTTGATCCATCTCTATTAGTCCCCATTAGCACCATTTCGGAACTTTCGCAGCAGCATCATACCAGCATTTCCTCATCCAGGGATTGGAATGTTCAGGTTTTTCGATCAGTAGACCATGTTTCAGTAACCACTTTGCCAAAGAACACTTCCACTGAGCAAAGCATCCACGAAGCTTATGTACAAGCAATAAGGCGGGCAGACAAATTCATATACATCGAAAATCAATACTTCATTGGGGGATGTCACATGTGGGAGGAAAATCAACACAGCGGCTGCAGAAATATAATTCCAATTGAGATTGCACTAAAAGTTGCAAGTAAAATAAGGGCCAAAGAGCGTTTTGCAGTGTATATAGTAATACCAATGTGGCCAGAGGGTGTTCCGGAGAGTGAAGCAGTTCATGATATTTTACACTGGCTAAGGGAAACAATGAAGATGATGTACAGGTTGATAGGCGAAGCAATAAAAGAAAGCGGTGATCCAGGGCATCCAAGAGATTACCTGAACTTCTTCTGCCTTGCTAACAGGGAAAAAGAAGTCCAAGGAGAATTTGTTCCTCCGTATTCCCCTCATCCCGGAACAGATTATTGGAACTCACAAAAACATCGAAGGTTCATGATTTACGTGCATTCCAAGCTTATGATAGGTATGAAGTTCTCAATTCCAACATGCCTGCTCAAATTTATCAGACCCTGAATTTATACCTGTGTAATGTTTTTCATACTTGTTTTGTTTCTGCAGTCGACGATGCGTACCTGTTAATAGGATCTGCAAATGTGAACCAAAGATCCATGGATGGAAAACGAGACACGGAGATTGCAATAGGATGCTTTCAGTCCAAAAGGGGTGAAGAACGGACAGACCGCGAAGAAATTCATGCATTCAGGATGTCATTGTGGTATGAACACACAGGAAAAGTAGAAGCTGTATTCAATGACCCTCATTCGCTAGAATGTGTGGACAAATTCAGATCAACTGGAGACAAAATGTGGGAAATTTACTGTGGGGAAGAAGTAGCGGACATGAAAGGTGGGCACTTGGTCACTTACCCTATAAGCATAAGCCCTGAAGGTCATGTCCAGGACATTGCAGATGGCAATGGTCATTTTCCAGATACAAGAACACCAGTTAAGGGCAAAAGAACAAAAGTTCTTGCTCCGATATTCACTACATAATCTGTGAAAAAACCCTTACGAGAGCGGCTGACTAACAACAATGAACTAAATAACAACTATTACAGCACATGCTCATTGTCATTTTACAACCATCTACTCAAGGTTGACATTAGAAAAACACCTATAACAAGAATTCTTTGTTTGGATATATGACACTAAGCAATTCTAGAGCATCCACCAAAACATTTGTAATCTTTTTTTTTTTTTTGTTTGCTCAAACATGTACCTATTCAAATGTATGTGTATACAAACACATTAAGGTGGTATTCATCCATCCTATCCATATTGATGCATAAATGGTGTACATACAACAAAACAAAATAAACAACTGATAAATCAAGTCAAGGTCACGGGAAAGACATTATGTACACAATATCAAGAGAACTTGAAAAAATCTCAATTGAACTAATGTACTGTACAAATTTCAAATCGTAAATACGTAATGTAGAGAAGATCCTAAAAGACATTACAAGTTTCGGAACTAGCCATATTGTTCTATACAATAAAGTATGCGCAATTACGAGGCATAATAAGTTTACGACAACACATTATGAATCAGTGTAACAAGCCATTGAAAATGTTGTAATACGAACATCCTGGATAACAAGCTTGATTTTCTCAACTCTGAAGTGCTACAGATAACTCAGGAAGCTCCAGACGGTTGATTAAGACTTCTGTCCTCATTATCTATCGGTGAAGTCTGACTAGAGCAGTTGGCCAAGTTAAACGCAGCAATGGCGTCCTTTAATTTCTGAATCTGCACAAATTATTTTGGATTCAATTCTCAAGCAATCAATTCCATAATCGAAAGCAAAAACACAAGGAAGAAATTGAATATGTAGAGAACCTGAGAACCATGAAGCTCCTGCTCTAATAAAAGGGGAAAAAGAAAAAGGTAGGTTGCATGCAATGCAGCAACTTAGCTTAGGAAGATAAACTTAAACTTACTAAGACAATCCAGGTGATTATGCCCCTAGTATGTTTCCAGTTTACTAGTGAATATGTCTTAGTATATTTCCACTTAGCCTTTTTTCTTCTTTTTCTCTGTCATAGCCATGCACAAAGTATGCTTTAAGTTCTCTAGATAAATTAAAACGGCTACATACCTTTGCAAGGGAACATGAGAAAGAATCAAGCAATCTATCAGCTCCTCGATAAAAGTGGAAATGCGGAAGGACCTTAATGTTCAAACTCTTACACAAACTCTTGTTCTGATCAAAGTTCACCTTCAGAAAAAGAATCTCTGGATGTTCTTCAGCAATTTTGCAGAGCTGATTAATGAAGGGAAAAGTAAAGAGAAGCTTTTACATCATGATCAAGATAAAACACTTAACATTAATCCAGTTCTCCGAAGCAGCAAAGTTTATAACTGTAACTTTGTTTTTTCACGATAGAAAAGTCAGCTCACAACTGTAAACTTCCTGAGATTCAGAGACGTTTAACCCAAAAGTGCTCACCTTCGGGTGTAATGCTCGACAGGAGGCGCACCAGGTGCCGTAGAAATCAACAACTACTAATCTATCTCCAGCTTGACTCAAGGCATCGACAAATTCTTGTGTCGAATGAATGTCAACCATATTTGAAGCATTCTTTTCCCACCATTTTGGCTGATCAGTTTCCGTAGCCGTAGCATGTACCTAGAGAATCCCATAAAGAAGCTACAAATTGTTAGTATAAAAGACTCGTTCAAAATTGAGGAAATCCCAACCAAACCTATCTCAGAAAGAACATTCCACCATAGCAAAACAGTTATGAGAACACATTTGTACCCAAAGAATAAACAGTAGAGCCTAGAGGCTATAATTCAACTGAGCTAATACACATTGAAATGAAAAGATGACCTTTTTCTTTTTCCCCTCATTAGCACAAAAGGTCATACGAAACACAGAAGTAGGTTCATGATTTTCATCCAAATCAATGACCCTATGCAGACAACCTTCTGCCAAATTGAGTTGTCCAATTCAACTTGACTGTGAAACAGAAAAATTATTCCTTGAAGGAAAATTAAACAGCCAAAACCCCTAACTCTCCATTAAGGTTTAAAACCAGTGTGCATTACTGTCTTTTTTTTTTTTGTCTTCTTGTGATCCCTACAAAATGGACCCTTTTTCTAATCCAAAATACTAAAAACTAGCAAGAATCCTGGAGCGTGCAATAAAAACCGAAGAAACACAACAAGGAAATACATGGATTAAACGGGAAAAAAAGGGTTAAGTGATTGAAAAGTCCTCACCTTGAGTTGAACTGCACATCTTCTCCCATGACGGGTATAATCAAAAGGGCTGAGAAATTGGGAAGTAAAAACTCCCCCAACCTTCTGCTTCAACTTAGTTCCAGAACTCAATAAATTGTGGTGGGGTGATGGATTAATATTATTAACAGGAGAAGGAATTTGGAAAGGATGAACAAATTCGCGCGGAATTACAGAGTTCCCCAGCATAATAAACGCAATGTAATCAAGCTAGTTGAACTTTTTCTTTGTCACAACATCAACAAATCTAGCTGCAGCTCTAACGAAATTTGATTCTGAAGATGAACTTTACTCTAATTGGCTACTCTGAAAAGGACACCCTTCTACCAGTTTCAACCTTCAAAACCGGAAGTGTTCATAATCATCAGTAAGTAGACTTCAGTTTCGAGTCTCGACCGGGTTTTTTTATTGCAAGGGAAGGAAGCGGTTTAAAAGTCGTGTTTGAAGGAGTTCCAATCACCGACTTTGGCTGGCCCCCTACTGAAAGCGTAACTTTTTTCCTTTATTCCCCACTCTTAACAAAAGTTTTCATTTGGAAATATTGCCAAACCTTTAAAAGATTTTTTTTTTTGTTTTTGGAGAAAATTAAAAAGAATTATTTTATTGAATGAACTGAAAGAGCACCATTTTTTTTTCATTGTGAAACATAATCTCGCTATGCATAAAATTGATCAATTGTATAAACGTTTTTCCAATGGCCTTTGTTTTGGGGTCAATGTTGATGCCTATTGAAAAGATAGTAAGATCATCTCATTTCCTTTCTCAGATATATTGGGTCAGTCTGGTATTATTTGTAGAAAGACCTTAAATTCCAGAAGGCGTTTCACTAGTCGATAAATATTAATGTATATTTTTCCCTATGAACACCTGATGATGATTCTGATGGAAAAATTAAAAAAAAAAATTGAAAAATTTAGTACCCATTTGGACCATTAAAATAGAAAGAAAGAGCACTCTTTCTGGTTATATTCTTCACTCTCTTTTTTTTGTGTGTGTGTGTGTGTGTGTTATTTGAATCATGCGTTGTGAATTGATGAACGAGATTCACAAATGCAACCGTATCTGTTGGTTAGCAGATAGCAAAAATGGAATGTGATCTTTCTCTGCTACTCCATGACCATGGAATACAACGAAATAACTCTCACCATCCCGGCCAATACTTCATGGTATGACAAAACGTGGTGTTAATGATGAAATC
This sequence comes from Oldenlandia corymbosa var. corymbosa, assembly GCA_949775105.1. Classification (NCBI taxonomy): domain Eukaryota; kingdom Viridiplantae; phylum Streptophyta; class Magnoliopsida; order Gentianales; family Rubiaceae; genus Oldenlandia; species Oldenlandia corymbosa. Next base: position 26,535,638 of record OX459124.1, read on the forward strand.
CAAATTCCTGATCTCTAATATATGGCACGACTTAGCAGTAGGACTTACTACTGTACCACAACATTATAGCCACCAAAGAGAGCCGAAATTATAAAAACTCCATGTTCCAAGTTTTCATAGGCAACAGGGAATCAAATTATGCCTAGACGATAAGAAATTGTCCAAATGAACACAAAGTTCGAGTTAGTTATTCTGAAAATGATCTTTCGACCTCGTATTGTAATACACAATTTCTTTTGTCGTCATACATGCGACTTCGTGTCCCATCTTGTCAGTTGCATGAATTTAGTAGTACATGAATATGAATCAAGTAAAACAAAGGTAACTCAACACACAGAAGTTAAGCAGAAGGACATCGGCATTTGGCAAGACCAAATACAACAAGAAGATGTCATTTGGAACTGGAGTCGCAGGTTCCTCGCGAGATGGAAAATGTGCAGACAAAAAGACCCCAAGAATCCTGTTACAGCTCAACTGACAGCAGCATGCAAACTAAAATACAAGAAACACTTATATGGACTCAAAAATTGAACTCCAATTTCAAACGATGGTGATAAGCCAATTTATACAGCTCCCCTATACATGAAATTGATGCTTTAGGCAAAACCAATCCCAAGGTGTACATACAATTTGGACGACACAAGTTTCAGTTTTCCTACACTCAACGATGACTCTTCAATGTTCTTACTTACATTAACATCAAGATTTTATATTGACAAACTATTCTCATATCCATTAAAAATATTGTATCTGAATCCATCATCGGGGACAGATGATATACGCAAGCATTTTCATATTCGATACTGTAAGTAAATTAATCTTAAACATTGTGCACCAGAACCCCTCCCCCCTTCCCAAACTGTGGTAGAAAAGGGAGGCGAGACATTCACCAACTCCTATGCACCTCCCCCCTCTCACGGTCAAGCTTTCTTACTACACCAAATAAAGTGTAAACTGTAGTTCTTGAGACATTAACTAACTCCTATGTCATGATGGTTTAATCTGTTTTTGCTCTTCCATTTCCTCATCATTCCTTGAACTTTGTGTTGTTATTAAGTAGTATCTCAATGCAAAAACTTACCTGATGCTCTCCGTTCAGCTCTTCGATTGCAATACAATTCCCATCTGTACATAAAATATAAGCCAGGGAAGAAAATCAGAGGAATGCTCAAGTTATTTGTAAAGCAAACCAAATGCTGATGACAACAGAGATTATGTAAGATCAAGTCTCCTAATGACATAACAAAGTTAAAAGACAACAACTGGAGCAGTACCCTTTTCAAATGCATCATCAAAAAAACACCAGAAAGAATTGAACACTGAAATCCAGTTCAACAAACTTAAAAGGCACTCCACAATTAGAACTCCATACCAAAATGCATTCCCTTCGCCATAAAATACAGTCTTGGCAACCAGGTGTATAAGATACTCTCCAACCATTAAAGGGAATATACCAAGCAATAAACTGAACATGGAGCCTTTAATATCTTATTATCGTCGAATGCACAGTTCATCTCTTCTCCACACCACATGAAGATACACTTGAGTAAATAACTAACAAATTGCTAATAGGGCTTTCAAATTCTGAATAGTATTTCAGATATTAAATAAAGCCAGAACTCTACAAATCTACCTTCACACGCTCCAAATTAATTTGAAAAACCAGATAACTGGAACTAACAGCACCCGTCCAAAAATTTTATAGCTTGAAAGGCACAATTTGCAACCAAAGCTAATAACCCCTTTTCAACTCCTGCACTCTCAGACCATTTATGACAAGCCAACGTAAAGCCAAAAGTGAGAGATATCCACCTTTATACATCCCGAATTCACTTCAAAAACTAGATAATTGGAAAGAACTACGCCCTACCTAAAATTTCTATTAGCACCCAAATGTACCACCGCAAGCTAATTATTGTCTAAAAACTTCAATTCGTAAACAGAACAATGCTTCTCCACACAACAAGTACAGATTAAGATAACTACATTCATCACTTAGTCGAACGGGTAATCTATGTGCAATTTCATACGCAGGGCACAAATAACATTGCATCCGATTTCTTCTCCCACTCAGAGACTTATCCAAAATCTTTCTGTCATGCTAAAGTTCAAACTCATCTCAAAAAATAATTAAAACCTACAAGCCAAGGGTTGACAATTCTCCATGATAATCAGGGCATGATATGACAATACGATATCTAAACCACACAACAGTTCCCTCAGAAAACCCCAGATACACAATATTTGCTGCTATATTAAACAAAACTAATGCTCAATTCACTACCAACCCGCCTATAGACTAACTTAGCAACAAATTAACCACCTCAATGGGGGAAGAATAGGGAACTACTACGACATAAAAAGTTTGTAAAAATCCTAATATTATCATCGTCTGGAGACTTCAACAACTTCCGTCAGGTCCCAACTCTCTCAAATCAAATAATGCAATGCATCAACTAACATGAATTTTATGAACTCTCTCTCCGCCTGTGTGGCTTCAGATTCCAAATTCCAAGCATCCAAGAAGTCACCAGGAGTACTCCAAGTTATATAGTAATACTAAACTAAAGAACAGATCTTATAGTCCACAATACTAATTTCCATTAAAATAAAAATTACTGATATAACGAGAATATCCCCCACTTTTATCATAATCCTCTGTCCTGGCCACACATTAACAATCCTTTCAATCAAGGTGACCATGTTTTCCAGGTTCCTGCCATTCCCCACCTTCCAAAAATATTGTCAGGTTCACGGTTCACCGATCCCAAGCCTAAGTTAAAAAAGACGAAGAGCCCAAACACCAGTTCAAATTATAATCACACATAACCCCTTTACACACAATTCACCATAGAAGGAACCTGAATATACATGATTCTAAATCATGAATTACTAAATAACCGAGGGTAATCATGTGACTGGCAACATCCAAGCTAACAAAATGCTGAAACCAAGAAGACTGAAAATCAATTGGCCAGGTACACACACATTCAAATAGGACATTCAGACTGGATACCCAAACTGCTAATCCTAAAGATGAATGAACACGTTAATATACAAAGCACAATAGTATCTAAAAAAAATTAATATCCTAAAACCAACAATACGTAGATGCAAGATACTTGCCTATAGAAGTCAAGATCAGTAACCAGCCTTCCTGGCCGAGTCCATCCACCATCTTCATTCAGGTCTTCCTGCCTTGTTTCAAAGTACAAAGGAGTACGATCTTTCCACAAAATACTGTCACAAGAACCTGACTTCTTCGAAAATTGCACAAAGCTATGTTTGAGTGATACATAAATCATGAAATAGACAGGTTCAATGTCTCAAGCAACTTCTTGGCTGAACTATCCATCACGCCAAGACTTGACGAGTAAGTGCTCAGACACTGCAGGTCACTATTCCTAATTATTATAACAAAGCAAGCTTCTAAGACTGTGCTCAGAAGCCACCTTCTGTAAGCATCAACCACCAAAGGTGATAATTGAAGCCAGCGTAACGTCCACCGGCATGGTTTCAAGACTCACTCGAACAACAGTATACAGCTCATCTCACAACCATTATTCCACATTCTAATTCAGAACGGGCTTCACTAACACTAACCAAACCAATATTGTAATGCACAGAAGCCTTATGCTCCATTCTCCAAACAGTTCCACTAACATCATCTTAAGTAACAGTGCAATGATTTTCTAAAGAGAAGCTATATGCATATGGGTTCAAAGTGGTATGCAAACAGGAAGAAGAGATGGGGTATCCAGCTTGACTATTGTCAGTTGCTTGGCCTTCAAACCTCAAAGCAAGACAAACTTTTGTGAAGATGTAACCCTAAATTTGGAGGAGGGCCTCCTACAGGATTCCAGTACCTCCTCTCATGACAAGGATGCTAGTTTTTCATCCACCACAAAGCATCGGCCTACTTTCCTGGAATAGAAGCTTCACGTTCTCCCCTCCAAATTTAATACGAAGGAATATGTATGACACATTCCAAACTCTTTCATACTAAGAGACTGGCACTTGAATCGAAATTTACAGCAGTTTTCTCCAGTAGCATTTCTCCATGTTAAAAACTTCCCATATGCCTATCCATAAGCGATATATCTAGTAAACCCTAAGAAGAAAAAAATTGCACCTGATACTAAAATCTAGAGCCTTATTCAACTACTCAAACACCCAGCCTTCTCGTAAAATGCGGCTAAGGCAGCAACTTATAATGATCTAGTAACCAAACAAACTAACGTGGGAATGAAATCAGGATAGAAATGGAATTGGCAGTTTAATTTTAAGTAAAAGGCAAGACCATGAATGATTATAAATAACCCAAGAAAGTATATTAAAAGTGCCATAGGAACTCAACGTCTAAAGTGGTAAAGAGGGAACGCTCTATACATGTTAGTAAAGATGACCAAGTGAACTATTTTGGCAGTGCACACGCCGAAGTCAAATACTTCTCTACTCTTTCAAAACAGAGCTTGCCTATATCAAAAGCTCAGTTTGAGAAATGCACATCTTAACGACGGCCCATTCGTGGGTTGTCATATCCACCCCATGAAGCTGAACTTGAACCGTACGGCGAACCCTCGTTGGCAGCACCCTAATTGAGTAATCAGTATCGAACTCATCACCCATCAAAAACTTCCATTTTCATTTGAACATATGTAAGAACAAAGAAAGTAAGTTCAACAAACAGATGATGAGCTGGCATACCATATGAGCTCCATATCCATCAGCATAGTGTCTGGCAAAACCCCCATCAGAGCTGCCGAAATTCATCCCATAAGGTCCACCTAAGAAAGAAGAAAATCAAGTTCAAATGACAGGTGGAACATCAAAACAGCTCCAAGGAAAAAAAAATGTTCCCATACTACAACAGAAGCAGAAATCGGAAAAGGTAATTGCAATTTATTACTAATTGGTAACCGCAGGGGATTACAGGTACATGCCCCTTGCCAAAGATTACACAAAAACATAACACATGACTCAGAGCAAGGGAGTGAAGTTGTTCAATGGCATAAGATAGACGTTCAGGGCCAATTTCAAAAAACAGCGCCAAAGAGGCAACGGGGTGGTTGGAAAAAGAGAGTGAAGAAGATGACAAACCTGCAGCCCATGCTCGACCATCATTGCTGGACAGCTCTAACCGCAGCTTTTCAACTTCCCTCCCCATGCTGACCAAATTCTTCTCCATTGCTTGTCTCTGCTCCAGCAGTTCAACATGTGCCTTCTTTTCATAGTCAATCGCAGCTCTACAATACACACAAGTTCATGAAGCCAGACACAAAGGTACAGAACATCTTACCATACAATAACATGTATTCACGGCAACAATAGCTGGGAAAAGGAGAAACCTAGCGCGCAAAAGTTCCTGATGTAGTCCATCAAGTTCGGTCCTTAAATGAGGAATCTGATGGTTATCAGCTTCCAACTTTGTAAGTTCTTTTGTAAGGCTCTGAATTTGCCCAGACATATCCTGCCTGATGCCATTTAGCCTCTGAACCTCAGCACGCAGTTGTGCAGCCTCTTTTTTCAGAGGCTCAGCGGCCTGTAGATCTGCTTCCATCTTCATACCGCGTTCAACAAGTTCTCTTACGTGTACTTCTTGCTCAGCACGAATATCCGCTAACATAAGATTCAAATGACGAAGTTCGTCCTTTGCAGCACTCAAATCTCGCTGCAAAGCAACTCTGTCTTCAAGCAATCTTTGATTTTCACCCCAAAGCCTGCGAATTTCCCCGTGTTGAATCTCAAGCTCCTCCTCTAATATGGCAGGATGAGGAGGAGGGAGTGGACGGGCCATATGGGCACGCGGAACAGGGCCTTCTGGAGGATAACCACGCCGATTATCATATGCTTCACGATGAATCCGGTGTCTCCCAGCCATCTCCAATGACACTGCAAAGAAGATATATTTAAAAAATTAAGTTCAAAACATTAGCAATCATAAAATGCCATTGGCCACAGCACGTTACAACCAAACAAGGGAGAAAAAGAAACCCCAATGCTATAAATCGGTGATTTTAATAAAGTTAAATTCTGCCTACACATGCATTATTATTAAGACCTTGTAGCTTGTGGGTGCAAAATCTAATTCAAGAATGGCCTCAGAATTTTGCCTTAAAACACGAAATTATATAAAGCAGAACTGAAATTTGCGCATGACTACCAAACTTATTAAGATTTCACCAGATCAAACAGCTTAAATGAAAAAAATGAAATTAACCTAGAAAGCAGACTAAAAGCTAAAATTCGGAGCCCTATCGGGATAATTAAATGATTCCCAACAAATTTCATCACAAAAAATAAGTGCCTTGCAACCAACGAACGACAACACATAAATTTTCCGGGAAAAAACGCCGATTCACACAACATCAGAACTAGAAACCCTATCTCTTTTTTTTTGCAGCAGAAATAAAATCAATCAGATGATTATGGTACTGAGTGAAGAAACGAAATTGCACCTTATGGTACTAATATTGGTTTCTTCGACGAGTCGCGAGCTTTCAACGAAGAAGTATCAGTGAGTTCAAGAAAGGATTTCCCGGTCTAAATTACCGGTCGCGCTGAAACCTTATATTTCCATGTTTTTATCAGATGATGATTTGGGTACTACTTGTCTTCGTATTATTAATGAAAAAATTAACATAAGCTATCCCAAGGTGTATTTTTTTTTTTTTTGTCGACGAGGTGTTGTTTATGTAGAGTTAAACATTTACAAATTAATACTGTTATTACCCAAAAGATTATTAATTTTATTGATTTATTAATTTATTAATAATTATTAATTTATCCATAAATTAATAATATTAATTTAAAGAAAATTTCAAAGAATCCTATTAATCTTGTAAGTTCAGCTGCAAAATATTTACATTCTTATATCCCCTATACATTAGAATTTAGACTCCACTATCATCTTAAAGTTTATCACTTACCCAATATTCGTAACATGTCTCTATCAAAAGATATTGACCTTTTTCTAAGAAATAATCATGCAAAAAATTCATAACATCTACAATTTTTTTATTTTTTTTAAAGGGGCTGCACGAACGCTGGCGCCCGCTGCCACAAATTATGATATAGGCTGCACCCCTTAGGGTAGACCTTAGGCGGGCACCCCTCCGAAGTGCAATGGAGGTCACCAACCTAGGCCATAGGCCTTCTTGATCACCCATTGACCCCGTCCAGGTAAGACATCTACAATTTCTTTATGTAGATATAATTTCGGGAAAAAACAAATATTGCTAGATTCATATTTTACTAGCTCATTTTTTAAAAAAATTTCAAGTTATTATTAATTTATAATATTGACGGATCTATATTTACATTGGGTTTTTAAAATAATTATTAACTTATTATTTTATCGATTGTCTTTGGTTTTTGTATTGGTCCCGACTTGGGACCGGAGAAAATTATTAATTTATCAATGTTATTAATTTATCGATTATTCATTTTTTGATGTTCTACTATAGTTTAAATTTATGCTTATTGGAAATTTACACGATACACCTATAATTTAGTAAAGTACCTCTAAAATTTTCACAAAGTATCTCAATAATTTAGAAAAGTGACTTTATAATTTAGGAAAGACCTCCATAAATTTAGCAAAATATCTCAAAAATTTAGCAAAATACCTCTATAATATAGCAAAGACCTCTATAAATTTAGCAAATTACCTCTATAGTTTAGCAAAGTATACAAAGTACATCTATAATTTAACAAAATACCTCTATAATTTAGAAAAGTACACCTATAATTTAGCAAATTACCCTTATAAATTTAACCAAATACAGTTATAATTTGGTAAAATACCTCTATAATTTGAAAAGTACCTTTGTAGTTTAGCAAAGATCTCCATAAATTTAGCAAAATTTCTCTATTATTTAGCAAAGTTTCTCTATAATGTAGCAAAGTACCCATATAAATTTAGAAACTTATTATCTCTAGTCTAGCAAAGCATATATAGAATTTGCCAAAATACCTCTATAATTATATCAAATAACCTCCATAGTTAAACAAAATACCTCTATAATTTAGTAAAATACCTCTATAATTTTAGCATAGTACCTCCATAGTTTAGCAAAGTACCTCCATAATTTAGAAAATTACACCTATAATTTAGCAAATTACCCTTATAAATTTAACCAAGTACACCTATGATTTAGTAAAAGACCTCTATAATTAGAAAAGTAGCTTTATAGTTTAGCAAATATCTCCATAAATTTAGTAAAATATCTCTATAATTTAGCAAATAACCTCCATAATGTAGCAAAGTACCTCTATAAATTTAGCAAATTACCATATTGTCTAGCAAAGTATATATAGAATTTGCCAAAATACCTCTATAATTCTAGCAAAGAACATCCATAGTTTAGCAAAGTTCATCTATAATTTAGCAAATTACCTCTTTAATTTTAGTAAAGCACCTCTATAATTTAAAAAATTACACCTATAATTAGCAAATTACCTTTATAAATTTAACCAAATAAACCTATACTTTAGTAAATTACCTCTATAATTAGAAAACTATCTATATATTTTAGCAAAGATCTCAATAAAATTTAGCAAAATATCTCTATAATTTTAGTAAAGTTTCTCTATAATGTAGCAAAGTACCCCTATAAATTTAGTAAATTATTATCTCTATACTCTAGCAAAGTATACATAGAATTTGCCAAAATACCTCTATAATTTTAGCAAATAACCTCCACTCTATAATTTAGCAAATTACCTCTATAATTCAGAAAAGTGCACCTCTAATTTAGCAAATTACCTTTATAAATTTAACCAAACCCACCTATAATTTAGTAAATTACCTCTATAATTAGAAAAATATCTTTATAATTTAGCAAAGATCTCAATAAATTTAGCAAAATATCTCTATAAATTAGTAAAGTTTCTCTATAATGTAGCAAAGTACCCCTATAAATTTAGCAAATTATTATCTCTATAGTCCAGCAAAGTATACATAGAATTTGCCAAAATAACTCTATAATTTTAGGAAAGAACCTTCATAGTTTAACAAAATACCTCTATAATTTAGCAAAGTACCCATATAAATTTAGCAAATTATTATCACTTTAGTCTAGCAAAGTATACATAGAATTTGCCAAAATACATCTATAATTTTAGCAAAGAACCTCCATAGTTTAACAAAGTACCTCTACAATTTAGAAAAATATCTCTATAATTTAGAAAAGTGCACCAATAATTTAGCAAATTACCTTTATAAATTTAACCAAATACACCTATAATTTAGTAAAGTAACTCTATAATTAGAAAAGTATCTTTATACTTTAGAAAAGATCTCCACAAATTTAGCAAAATATCTCTATAATTTAGCAAAATTTCTCTATAATATACCTCTAAAAAATATTCTTTAATATTTTATGTGTAATTAAAAATTTCAGGCAAGATATGTACCAATACGTAATTGTGGCTGTAATAATAGAAAAAAGTGATAATTAAGAAAAATAAAACTAATTTTGTCGACTTTATTATTGGTTTCATAAACGTCAATAGAATAGTTGATGCAATCAAATTTTTTTTGTAAACTACAAAGAAATTGTGTTTGCTAAATACGAACTCTATACAAAATATTAGCGTTGACAAAATCTTCGACTTGTAGTAGTCGACCACAAAGTCGACGCAAGGTATACAACGTTCTTTTTTTTTTTTTTTTTTTTACTTTGTAACTATGTATTTATTGATCTTATCTTTCCATATATTTACCCTACTTTTTTAAGGGAAAAATTGTAAGTTTCATAAATTTTTATTGTATTTAAGTATATTATCTAACAGAAAAAATGGTGGTACAATTCAATACATATAGTTCGTCTATTGGTTCATATAGTTAAACTCATTTAATTGGGATAAAGTAATCTTTTTCTATTTGACGCTATTACAAAGTATAGATCCTAAAAATTTTGTGTACACAAAAGGGGGAAAAGAAAAAGTGTATGAAAAGAGGAAGATGAAGATGTCAAAAGCTTTATAGTTTCAAACTTTCAATGGCCTACACCACACGAGTGCCATTGCGAAAGCAAGAGTCATTTCAGACCTTTTCATTACATTGTCTTCTTTGGCTGCAGCTAATTAGGAGTATTATAGTGGTTGCATTTTACCTAATACTTTTTCTTCTTTCTTTTTCGAGAGAAATTTGCCCAGTATTTTTCTGCTTAGACTCCTCAGTCAAAACAGAACTAGCTACCTCTTTTACTGTGACCGACAAATTGGGTAAAACTCGTATTAAAAACCAACCAAAAGCTATCCCCTTCCTGATTTTACTTTAATTTGATGATGAAGAATTGTGTCTCCTCCTTCTCCTTTTGATCCACACTGGCATTCTCTTCTTCATTCTTACTGTTGGAAAATTGATTATTGAATCATCCTCAGCCACCCACCTGCAACATATATTATTTGGTACAATTTTAGCAGATAATACAAAATACGATCTGATTATTTCCTCACTTGCTTATAACGTAATTATGCAAACGATACCTAAATTGCGTAACAAGATGGTGAAGGAAGATCGAAGCTTCAAGCCTAGCAAGGTCAAGCCCCGGACACAACCTTTGCCCACCTCCAAATGGAGTGAAACTACAACTATTTGTGTCCCTTTCCTGCAAATTGATATCATATGGTAAATCACTTAATTGTCACATTGAAATCAATTTATGATGTAATTAGTAGTCTTACTTGCCATCGCCAGGGATTGAATTGGTAGGGAGAATCGTAGAGATCGGGATCAAGATGAATGGATCTGAAATATGTAAGAACACACCACCCTTTCGGTATGAAATGACCTTTAATCTCCACGTCCTTTGTAGCTTTCCTTATTACTCCTATTATTATATTTCCAAGTCGCAGAGTTTCCGTGATCACCTACAATATCACTCACTAATTATTGCATTAATGCATTAAAAACATTAGTTTTCCTGTTTTCTTATCCCCCCCCACAAAAGAAAAAAAATAAAAAATCATTAAGAAGACTAATAAACATTTTACAAACTTACATTTTGGGTGAAAGAGAGAGATAAATAATCACTCGAAGTCAAGGGTTCTTCCAGTTTTTCTTTATGTCTTGTCAACTTCATGTTCTCCTCCTGTGGACGTAAAAAGTAACTTTGTGTAAAAATGAGAAGTGAAATGATTAACTACAGATTAACCCAAATTCCATGCACATGTTCCTAATGAGTAAAGATGGCAAAAGGCAAAAAGGGCACATCGTGACAAATTACGCTGGAATGATGATGTATTGTTGTTGGTAAAACTTATAAAAACTGTCAAAATGATACAACAAAATAGTCTCCTGTATAACTCGTATTTTGGGACGAAAAGAATACTCACAGTTAATTGTTGGAGGGCGGAAGGACAATCTGAAAGGAATTTAATGGCCAAAGTCATTAGGATTGGGACGGAATCTTCTCCTGGTATCATCAGGTCAATGATGTTGTCCGATATTAAATCATCACTTAGCTGCTGGCTTCCATCGCCTAGCAAAACTTCTGCTACGTCCTTTGGAACTGAATTAGCATTATTGCTACTTCTTTTCTCTTGAATTATTCTCTGAATAAACTTAACCATTCTCTTCCTAGCCTAATTCATCAAAAGAAGAATACAAATACTATTATAATGAGGTCTTTTTTTTTTTTTATTCAAGAGGGAGAATAACGTTCCTAAACGATTACATTTCTCGGGTGTATTACCCCGATAATATTAAGAGGTCATTTTTTAGACAGTAATACAAAAGTGACACAGAAAAGCAATTAGTCAAAGGGTCCCATCCCCATGTGTACTAAATTCGTATTAGTGCAAGATTAATATTTTACCTGGAGTGATCGGTAAAGTTGACTTCCAGGGAGTTTTATAGGCAAAGACATTAGGCCGGCTATGAATTCCTGGAATTGGTTTTGTAGAAACTCCATTTCTTGACCAGGACCCAAGCTAATCAATGCCTTGACCAACACTCTAAAAGCAATCTGAAAATACGGAAAAAGAGAATTTAGAAAGGAATGACAAGTTTAATTAAATAAAACAAAGTGAGAACTCACATAGTCACACAACAAACTCGAGAGAAAAAAACAGATTGAGACACAATCATTACAATGGTTCTCGTTTTTTGGTGGCATCATGATTAACTCAAAGTTAACAAGCTAGTGCAAATATTCTTCAACGAGAGTAAGCTGGATTGAACTATGTATGACGTGACTTGCAATATGATATCTCATGCGATTATTTTAAAACTCGAGTATTCAAATTTACGTATAGAAACGTAACACTTTTTTCCCCTTGTTTCTTGAGAAAAAGAGAAACAAAGACAAAATATTGAAATAAGCCCAAAAAAAATAAAAAGGAAGAAATTAAAAGATTGAGAGAGAGAAATTGACATTTTTGGCTTCGTCTTGAATGTAAATGGGACGATCCTCTTCCCATTTGCTCATGGATTCCTGAACATATTTTTGCATATTGCGAGTAATTTGCTGCTTTAGAGTTGCTGACTTGCAGAAAGATCCAATCAAGCCATGAATTCTCCTCTGCAAGCTTCCACTAATGAGCAAGATAGAGGATTTCCCCATTAGTTCAGTCACAGATTTTGGGTAACAAGGCACAAATATTCTCCCATCACTTTGAAGAATACTTCTACTCACGTCTGCATCCGTCGAAACTATAGCCGGGCTCCCAAATATATGTGATTTGAACACTTTCCCATACCTAAAACACCCCAAAAAAACCACTCAAATTAATTATTAGAAAAAAAAGACTATTATTTTGAGACGAATATATATAACCTATAAATGACTACTTGCATGACATGTAAGTAATAATTCAGGTATCTTATTTTCCTAATCTAATACAGGTACCGTTTTTTTTTCAAAAAAAAAAAACTTACATGATACGACGTTTGTCCATGAAGCTTTCGGGTCGGTCTGAATAAGCACAAGAAATGAAGTCTAGGGTTTCTCCAAGAAATGGCCATCCAAAAGTTCCCAAAGGGAGCCGACTAGAAGAAGAAGAAGAAGAAGGAGTAGTAGTAGTAGTAATACTTGATGAAGTGCTGCGGCTTTTGTAAGTTGATAGAATGAGGTTGAGTTTGAGTTTAGTGGTGTTGATGATGAGTTTCCTGCAGATAATAATGGCGGAAGCGAGGAGAAGTGCTGTGGCTAGCCAAGTGATCAATTCACAAATTATGTCCATGATTTGGATATAGTTTTGGTTGCCTTTCCCTCGAGCAACTATAAGTAGTTTTGTGTAAGAGTTTCAACTTTCAAGTACTTAAAGTACTTTTTCGCTTATTAAATAGGCATTTATATAATTTGTGCTAGTGATTAAAAGAGCTAATAATGCTGGTGTACCAGAAAGATTTTATAGTTATATGATTATTTTTTTAATTTAATACTCCATCCGGTCCTTAATATAAGACATTTTGATTTGTCTTATGTTTCACCTAGTATGGATTTTTAATTGACGGAAAACCTTAAAAATATATGTTCACATTCGTTGTGTTTTCTTGATTGCTAGGAAACATTGTTAAGGTTTTTTGGTTTATTAAAAATGCATATTAAGTGAAACTCAGGACATATCAAAATGCCTTATATTAAGGACCGGAGGGAGTAATTCAACTATGTTTGGATCGTTTTTTGAGTGTGTTTTTTCATATTGGGAATGCAAAAAGGTATATTGAAAATGTAAAAAAGTGCATTGAGAATGTAAAAAAGTATGATGGATGGAACAGATATTAATTAAAAATTCTGAAAAAAAACTAATGAAAAAACGAACCAAACATACCAAAGAAAAAATAGTCCATACTTTATTAAAAAAAAAAAAAGCAACTTATTTTATAAGAAAGAAAATAAATATACGTGGTATCTGACTAGCTAGATAGATAATGATAACGTATACAGTTAAGTAGGTATAGATGTAGATTAAATCTACAGCATATAATAAAAGTAAAGACGCGAGGTGAATGAGAATAAGTTAGAATGCAATTATCTTGATTTTATGTACTCCCTTCGTCCCATAATTATTGTCCAGTTTGTGTTTTTATTTTTAGTTTAAATTGTATTAAAAGTGTAATCTCAATATAAACAATAATTTTGGGACAGAAGGAGTATTATTTGGAAGAAAAACTACGACAATGACTCACCAGATGTTCTCTCGAGGTTGCATATATATTATGTATTCTTTGTTGATCATGAAATGCTGGACCACTATTATTTAGGACTAGTTTAGAGCAGTACTTTCAATAATTGAAACATTCTGTCCAAAAGAGTAGTTTATTGTTGGTTTGATAACAAATTGATGTATAATTAACGTAACGATTTGAGAATCTTGTTTGTGTTCGTGATCGACTCTCCCAAGAACAGCACACAGTTTCACTAATTTCACATTATTCAAAGAACAATTTAGGATGGCATGCAAGCAAATAAAATTTCCATCGGTCATTAGCTAGCCTTTCCAATTTTTTATATTTTATTTTTTAAAAAATAAACTGATTCGACGGAATTGAATTAACGTATGTTTTTATCAGCTTTGAGCTCCCAAAAAGCCGATCCGAAGAATATTAGGCGGAGAAACATAAGAATCATGCAAATTGCTATAACTTTAATCGAGCCCTATTTGAGCGACATATTCCTCACTAATCAGAATAGTCAGATAATAAACAATAGATTATATATGTCATTTGCAACATCCGCTCAATGTGCTGAGCTCCTAATTCAATCAGGATATTTTATGAATGAGCTTATTTGATAAAGTCAATTAATGCTTAAAATTATTGGATTAAGTATTTTTTTTCATTTCAGCATGTTTGATAATAAAAATGAACCTCTTAATGAAATAAGTGGTGCTGATTCAGTTAGCTTATTGCTTATTCAGTTAACTAATTGTAGTACAAAATATAAGTAATAAAAGTTAGTTTATTGCTTATTCCTTATCTGCTTAATGGATTTAGTATTTCTGATTCAGTATTAAACATTCAAAATTAAGCACTAATTTTGTATCAAACAGGGATCTTTTTTAAAAAAAAAAAAAAAAAACAAGTAACATATTTAAATTTTCATCACCAAAGTTTATCATTTGTAATCTTGTATAAGAATTGATTTCATATCTTATTAATTAAGATCGGCAAAGTTTGTGTAGAACCTGTATTAACAAGAAAGAGGGTCCATAAAAATATTGATTTGGATCGTCTGAAAAACTCGCATGATGACCCCCATGTGTGTGCATGATTACAAATGACTACCTTCATGATTGAATCAAACTTTAAATTGCAAAAGGGTACCGCCCAAAAATAGTACCCGGAGTTCCAGACGGCAAATTAAGATATCGGGGCCTATGTCTGGATAATATTCTTCTATATATACTAATTGCGGTTGAGTACACCATACTTCCCTAGATTGTGATCTCCGATCCAAAACGTAACTTAGCAACGTCCCTTTTTACCCTATTAAAACAGAATACAGGATGTTGATGTGGCAACTTCTGATTAAAATTTTTTGGCTCCAAATGCACCATATTGCATTAATCATTTTGCCACGTGTCATCCCTTTTTAAAAGAAAAAAAAAACTTCTTATCCGAAGAAACAAAAACTACTTTACAAAAATAGCTATACAATTTTAACTCCTAACATTTATCATTTATCAATCAAATTAAGATAGTATTTAAATTTGACCATAAACTTATCCCCTTTATTACTCCACATTCTTTTGTATGATTATAATATTTTTTTCTCCTTTTACACATGATTTTTTTTTATTTTTATGTTTATTTTTATTTTTGGCTAAAAAAGGGAAAAAAAAAAAAACAAATGTGTAGCTATTTTATTTTTTCCAAATTAAGAATTCATTTATCTATTTACACAAAATTAAAGTAAAGGGGGCGTCCGAGCAGATGCCCGGACCAAGCATCTAGTTCTATAATTAAGTTAAGAATATGACCAATGATAAGGTTTGACTCAATCAAGTACTTCTAACTGAAAGGGATGCACACGTATACATTGCATCGTTCATATGTACTTTTAATTAACCTAAAGTTGTACAATTCGGAAATCGATTCTGGTGTACTTAAGGTTAGATTAGTTTGCCTGTGTTATTTAAAGTTGCTTTCGGTTATATTAAGCGCCGTTTTTTTGTATTGTGTTAGAAAAAAAAATGTTTTCATATTATATAACATACTTTTTTCGATAAAAATTACATTGAATTTTCAAATTTAATTCATTGAATTTTCAGTGAATCTTAAAACTCTTTTAGTTCATTGAATTATATTAAAATTAATATAAATCTTAAAACTCAGAATGAATTACATTATTTTTGGACAGAAAGAGTATATGAGATATATCTGCTTATAGAATATGCTAACTAGCTACAATGTGGTACTTGGACAAACTCTTTCTCGAGGAATGGTAGCTCGATCTATGTAAATTAGAACCCGATGGGTCGGGGAGGCCAACGAAAGGGTCCATCACCAATATGTTAAACTAAATTATGATCATGCATTCATGTGGAAAATATTGTAATTCAAGAAATTCATCATAATTTCATCTGCTTCTCAAGGCCCTCAACTTTTGTTCTTGTCCTTTTAATTTTTAATTCGTTCTTTCTCTCCCACCCAAATCATATCATCATATTTAACTTACTTTTTTCCATTCCCATACTCCTATTCATCCTACCAAAGCATAGCATCACCACTTTAATGGTTAATAACTTAATATCCTCCAATCCATCTACTTGTGTGTGAGCTTCAATTACTAAATTTTAGATCCGCCTCATTTTCTGTTTTCTTGTACGTAATTCATAGCCAAAACAATATGTATGTATAAAACATATTAACATATATTTTTTTTCTTAAAATTATTGTCCAGTTTGAATTTTTACTTTTAGTTCAATTGGTATTAAAATTAAAAATTTAACCTGAACAACAATTTCAGACGGTAAGTTGTCTTAAATGCATTTAAGTGTAATTTTAACCGTTTTACTTATAGGGTTGCAATTGACATCAACGAATTAGATGAAAGACTTCGATAAATTAAGGGGGAAAAAAATAGACAAAGTAATTAACAAGATAGGGAGAAGAGCCCAAACGGCGTAGGAGAAATACTAAAATAATCAGAAACCGCCATCCTTACTTTCTTTTTCTGATTGGACGCTGATTATGATGATTATATGCACAGTTTAGGAATGAATGGCTTTCAGCGGATCTTTGATTTTTCTTTTTTTCTTTTTTTTTTGGTGACTTCATATGTCAATCAATCAAAACATAAAATATATGAAGATTTTCGATGCCTATACACATATCATATGGTGGCTAAATTATTCTTTGTACCTTTTGATTAAATTGATTCATTAATCGCCTTTTAGTTTGTTTCAAGTTCAATGCACAACCATTTTTTCCTTCTTTTTTTTTTTTTGCTTTAGTTACAAATTACAATTCAATACTTTGTATCTTGTGTAATCATTGCGTCAAATTCTTCATCATCCCTCTTTGATCTTTGCTAATTTAATTCGTCGATGAAAGGGTTTAGTGAATAGTGGTGTCCATATCTTCATAGGAAACTGTGCTTCTTCTTCTTCTTCTTCTGTCATTTTCTTTCTTCATTCTGGTTTGATAGAGAGACATTACAAATATCGTCCATACCCTTTGTTTTCTACATCTTTTCTTCAAATTCAAAATTAAAAAATAGGTTAAAAGTCAAAAATGCCAAATTGAGTTATTAGTATGTATTCCGGCCTCGTGAAAAAAAATAAAAATATTTTCTTGAATTAAAACAGTACAACAAAGTGAGTATGATTATCACTCTGGTGTGACATTTGCTATTATTATTCTCCACAGTACTTTTTTTTTTTTCTTCTTTTTACTTGCTCTCTTACTTCCCAATTTATTTTCATATTTATGTAATGTTTTTTAAGAAATTAATTTTTTTTACTTGTTAAAAAAATTGTGCATTAAGGGACACTTTTTTGTGACACTCACTGTGACACACTCTAATTAATTCGTATAAATTATATATCTATGACAATACATATACTATTCACAATCACTTTCGAATATATATATTTTAGGACTAAGAGTTCACTTTTTTCGAGTTAGGAATTATTTATTTTAATTTTTATAGTTAAAAACTTTCAATAAAAATAGTCAGATTTCATAAAAAATAAAACATTAATATAAAAAATAAAATAAGAATATGGGAATTATCTACATTGAATATATATTATTATGATATATGTATTAACACAAATTATATAATTTATACGTAGTAATTGGAATATAACATTGTGAGTGTTACAAAAAAGTGTCGCAGAGGATAATGTGCTAATGCGACTTACATATGAATTTGATTAAGCTGAGTAGTATTCTCTATAGGGAAGGAAAAATTAAACTGGGTAATAGAACGAGACAGACAAAAATATTAAATCCAAATACAGCTAAGCAGGACCAAAGTTTACATGGGGCTTATGCTTGGGCTTGGGCTTGGTCTCGAACCATAGTTTGTTTGCTGGATGAATTGAAAGTCGCCGCAGATCCATTTGGCGCCTTTTTGAAGCCATACAAACGGTAACCTTTCAAAACGAAAAACACCATGAGTGTACGATCCTCTTCGAGAGGATTCAGATTTCTCCGACATTTTCAAACTCCAGCCAGAACCCATTATTCCTGCCAATCGGAAGCTGTAGCCCTTGATACTGAAGTACTTACAACGAAGAGAGATGCCTTGGAAATTTCCAATTCAGACAATGCACACAATTTGTTCGAGAGAAGTCCCCAGAAGGATACTTCGCATTATAACCATTTGCTGTTTGAGTACTCTCGCAACGACTGTAACTTAGAAGCGTTAAATCATTTCAAGTACATGCATCAAACGGGTGTTTGGATGGACGGGTCGAGCTTTTCTTCTGTGTTAAAGGTCTGTGGGTGCTTGTTTGATGTATTAGCGGGACGGCAAGTGCATTGCCAATGCTTTAAATCTGGGTTCTTTTCCGATGTTAGTGTTGGCACTTCACTTGTTGATATGTACATGAAGACGGAGAACATTTATGACGGGGAGCGTGTGTTTCATGAGATGGGAGAGAAGAATATTGTTTCATGGACTTCTTTGCTCACTGGTTTCGCCAGTAATAAGCTGATTGATAGAGCCATAGAGGTTTTCAGGAAGATGTGGATGGATGGAATCAAACCCAATCCTTGTACTTTCTCCGCCATTCTAGGAGCTCTAGCTGAAGATGGTGCTATTGAGAAGGGAGCTCAGATTCATGCGGTGATTGTTAAGAAAGGGTTCGCGTCTACTATTTTTGTAGCAAATGCATTGATTAATATGTATTCGAAATCCCGAATGGCCAGAGAAGCTAGCCGCATTTTTAATGGTTTGAAGAACCGCAATACTGTTTCTTGGAACGGGATGATTGCTGGTCTTGTGACAAATGGGCATGATTTGGAAGCTCTTGATATGTTTTATCAAATGAGGCTTTCTGGGGTGAAGCTTACTCAAATGAGTTTTTTGACAGTCATAAAGTTATGTGCAAACCTGAAAGCATTGACCCTGGCAAGACAGCTTCATGCACGGGCTGTTCGCCATGGATTTGACTTTGACCATAACATAAGGACAGCTCTTATGGTCTCGTACACAAAGTGCAGTCAAATGGATGATGCCTTTCAAATATTCAGCCCTATGCATCAAAGCCAGAATGTAGTATCTTGGACCGCAATGATTAGTGGCTTCTTGCAGAATGGAGGGAAGGATCAAGCTGTGGCACTTTTTAGCCAAATGAGAAGGAAAAGTATTTCACCCAACCATTTCACTTATTCTACCATCCTGTCTGCACATCCTAAAATTTCTCCATATCAAATACATGCAGAAGTCATCAAAACCAACTACGAGACCTCACCAAC
The DNA here is from genome assembly GCA_949775105.1 of Oldenlandia corymbosa var. corymbosa. Lineage (NCBI taxonomy): Eukaryota > Viridiplantae > Streptophyta > Magnoliopsida > Gentianales > Rubiaceae > Oldenlandia > Oldenlandia corymbosa. The sequence goes on from OX459124.1 coordinate 26,555,520, forward strand.
AGTAGGAACTGCATTATTAGATGCTTATGTTAAAACAGCAAGCATTAAAGAGGCTGCAAAAGTATTTGAAATGATTGAAGAGAAAGACATTGTTGCATGGTCTGCCATGTTGGCTGGTTATGCTCAAGCAGAAAACATTGAGGGTGCTGTTAATGTTTTCCAGCAATTAGCAAGAGAAGGGGTTCGACCAAATGAATACACATTTTCAAGTGTGATCGATGCATGTAATGCACCGACAGCAACAGCTGAGCAAGGGAAACAGTTTCATGCGAGTTCTATAAAAACAGGATACAGTAATGCTTTATGTGTCAGTAGTGCTCTAGTGACAATGTATGCGAAAAGAGGAAATATAGAGAGTGCAGATGCGGTGTTTAAGAGACAACAAGTGAGGGATTTAGTGTCATGGAATTCGATGATTACTGGATATGCTCAGCATGGTTATGGGAAGAAAGCTCTTATGGTATTTGAGGAAATGAGGATGAAAAATATGGCAATGGATAGTGTAACATTTATCGGCATTATTTCTGCCTGTACTCATGTAGGACTGGTGAAAGAAGGTGAAAGATATTTTGACATGATGATTAATGATCTTCAGATTTTACCGACAATGGAGATCTATTCCTGCATGGTTGACTTGTACAGTCGGGCTGGAATGTTAGAAAAAGCTGTGGATCTTATTAATGCGATGCCCTTCCCTGCTGGTGGAACTGTGTGGCGTACACTTTTGGCTGCATGTCGAGTTCATCGAAATATAGAGATGGGGAAATTTGCAGCGAGAAAACTCATTTCTCTTGAACCACAAGACTCTTCGGGTTATGTCCTGCTATCAAACCTATATGCTTCTACTAAAAATTGGAAGGAGAGAGCAAAAATAAGGAAGTTAATGGATGTGAGAAAAGTTAAAAAGGAAACTGGTTTTAGCTGGATCGAGTTTAAGAACAAGACATACTCGTTCATGGCTGGAGATGTATCACATCCCATGTCAGACCAGATTTATATGAAACTAGATGAGGTAAGTATTTGGTTGAAGGAGAAAGGGTACCAACCAGATACTAATTCTGTTCTTCATGATGTCGAGGATGAACACAAAGAGACCATCCTTTCACAACATAGTGAAAGGTTGGCCATCGCTTTTGGATTGATTGTCATGCCACCAGGCAGTACAATCCAGATCTTTAAAAATCTTAGAGTCTGTGGTGACTGCCATAATGTGATTAAGTTGATATCAGAGATTGAGTGTAGAGAAATCATTGTCAGGGATTCAACTAGATTTCACCACTTCAAAGGAGGATTATGCTCCTGTGGTGAGTTTTGGTGATTTTCACCTTGACCTCATGTTTCACTTCTGTGGAACGCTTTGGAGTTCGACAAACTTGATACGCTAGGCACATGTATTATCTGGAGTTGCTGAATGCTACAGTTTTGATACACAACCAACTTTCATGCTTCAAATATGGCCATGAGAATGTTTTGCAGTGGACAAAAATGTTTCAGATGTTGAGTTTGAATACCAGTGCGCCATTAGAAGCTCTGGCCCATGTGTGCCAGAACGATGATTATTGTTAGCTTTTGTCAATGAAAATGTTTGTCAGTGAGAAGGTATGTACTTGATGATTAATAGATTACAGCAATACTGAAAACGTCTTGACTGCCTATGTGATCCTTGGTTGTTTCATTCTTTGTTTCCTTCAGGTTCTCTCAAGAGACAATCTAAAATATAATGCTGCTGCAGGAAGTTATGAAGTCGTGACATGTCCTGGATCCATACAAGGAAAAGGTGAGGGTTTTTATGTGGTTAATCAGTTCAGTCAGGGAGTAAAGTTTCCAAATCAAAGTTCCATATCACTATCACTATGTTTTGACTTTATAAGTTATGTGGTTTTCTGAAGATATGGATCTTCGGTGATGTCATTTGCCAAAGATGATGAGGCCACTGGTCCATATGAAGGGTGATCTTTCAACCACATCTTCCAGGTGAACTACTCTCTTTGGTAATCTGCATGGTTTGAGGTTTTGCAGGTACTTGTAATGCAGTAGATCCCCTGCTTGTTTAAATCAAGATTTGGCTAACGTTTCGCTAATGATTACAGTGCATGGAAACTTTCAAAACTAGGAAAAATTGCAAAGGCAAAGATCGTTGCATTAATTCAGGAAGGATGAAGAAGTATGTTGGCAGCTGAATGTGTCTGATTGGAGCTACATGTGTAAAGATTGGGAATTCTCTTCAAGGAAATATGACAACAGCATCAGTAGAAACCCCCATTAAAAGGATCATTTGACTTGTTGATTCTGCTGTCTGTATTTTTATGTTTTCAGTACAGATTGAGTTTGAGACGTTATAATCGTTAAATTGTATGGCTAGTGAATCAAGAATTTTCGTTTACTAAAGAGAGGAAAAATGTCTTTTCTGCCACTTTTCGTTTAGATTTCGACAGAATGTTTATCAGAAGTGAGAGCCGAACTGTTGGTTGATACTAGTGCATCGGATGGTAAACTGATTTTAAAACCAATAGAGAAACAGAATCTGAAAAGAGTGTTACTTCCAACTTACCTACCACATTCACAAAACAAAGAAATTGTCATCATCTAGAAAGGACTAAAAGCTGTGAAATTTAAACGATGTCACATTCTGTAATGTATATTTACAAACTTGGGATCGATTTGGCTCGAATGAACTCTTTCAGAATGGCTTTTTCCTCATCGATACGTTTCTTCTCTGCAGAATCAATTGGCTTCAGTTTTCTCTTCTCTTCTAATAACCACTTGAACAGCTCTCGTTGCTCATTCTCGGGTATTGGTTCACGTGGCTTTGGAGGTGTAACAACTGCTGAAGTCAAAGCAACAACAGGTGCCGGCTTCTCAGTAACTGTAGCATTTGGTATACTAGTTGATGCACGTGCTGAAGGAACATTAGGCACTTCTTTCTCGTCTACTACTACATCTTTCTTCTTTGTCCTCATAAAAAGATAAGCTGGACACAACAAGAATGAAATCAGTCAAACAATTCACACCAAATGGACAAAAAAAAGGCTAATGATGAGAATGAGGGTTTCAGTTTCAAGTCCCAACTTTCAAGTAACAAGCTCTACAAATGTAATGGCATTAGGTGAGAAGCAAAAAAGAGTGAGTTGCAGGATGATATTATAACCAGTGTTCAATAAGTACTGAACTGTGAACACATTGCTGGATGCACAAAACAACCCTGGAAGGAAATTAAAAGCACAAAAGTGGTCTGACCAAACTAGAAAGTGGGTGGTGCTAATCTAATATACTTTCCAAACCAAAACAGATTCATAATCAGCACCTACGAAAAGATAGCTACATGTCCGTCCATCTTCATATAACGAGATGAGAAAACTCATGAAGGGATGCATTACAGAACCTCTGCTGCTTACTATTTTAAGCCTGAGATATGTGATCAATATCATTTTCAAAGTTAAACAGTATAACAATACATGGTGAAGCTTACACCTAACTGCACCAACTACTCTTTATGACACTGTTCAACAGGAAGCTATTATTAACCATAAAATTAGTTGTATCTAATAAGCATGATCATACTTCAATAGAGTTTACTGCATAACAGAAGCCAATTATGAACTATAATTCCATCCAGATGCGGATCCTTTCAACAAGAACAATAGAAGATCAGTCTTGCAGAGGTACTGTGAACAGATACTCTAGAAAATACCTCTAAAAAAAAGATTGAAGTTGTCAAAATTCCAAAAGTGATAACATGTTTAAGATCCATTAGTGATGCATCATGTTCCAAATTCCATATGGAAAAAAAATCAGAGGAGCCAGATACATGTAGTAGGTCGGGACCAAAAAGCTCAGAAATATTCGATATTTCCAGAATAACAAACAGACAATGGAATAGTAAGAAAGTAAAGAATCAGGAGGATTTCCAAGGTCTAACATTTATTTAAATCTCGAGGCGTATATGATGATCAATTAAACCACTAACAAAACTTTCATCAGTGAAGCGCTTAGACAGTCCCCAAAAATATTTCCCAGAAACCAAACATTTTCAAGAGAGAAGGCAGATGACCGAACCCTTGAACCACCAAATTCCAACCTAAACACAGCATAGGAAATTAAGATCCAAAACTGACCCTAGGAAATGTAAAAAAGCGATCAATAATTTCCACCAAATGATAGAGCAGCAGTGATTACCTCCGACGGATAAATTGACGGCCAAGAGAAGAGGCACAACGAACTTGTAGCGTCGGAGGAAAGATTCCTTGGGTGGCCGAGGTGAGGGAGCCGCCGCCGCAGCTGCTGACCCTGGTGGTGGAGCTGACGACGCCATCGATGAGGAGGGTTGCTGCTGATGCTCAACCTTCTTCAACTGCCCTGTTTAACAGTAGAATCAAACAAACGACCACATAATAAAGAGCTAAAGAACAAGGGATGGAATCTCGTGAGTTGTATCAATCAATCATAAAGTTGCAAGTAAATCAAATATTTAAAAAAAAAAACCCCAGCAAAATTAGATAATGATTGAAGGGGTAATGATATAGAAAAACGATTTTACCCTTCTTGGGTTTGTTGACGAAGAGTTTCGGACCTTCAGTACCATTACCCATTCCAACGGTGATCTTGTGCTTCAATCAATTTTTTTATTTTTTTATTTTTTAGCTGTTCTTCGTCTTCCTTGAGTACTCTGATTTGCTGAGGTTTAAAGATGGGGCTCCCACGTTTGACTGACAGACAGCCGGAACTTGGCCCGAAAGTTACGGATCAGTCATACGCCAGATAAGCCTAGTTAAATTGGAAGCCCAAATTTGGTTAAATGGGCTCGATTTTGTTCCCCTCCAAAGGCTAAAAAGTTGGATTCAGTGACAATCGTGAATCGCCTATTTCCAGTTCGTTTTTTCTGATAGAAGAATAGAGATGAACTTGAATCAAACGTCTCCCAGGGAAATTGTACAGCAACAATTTATGATGAGATACATGGTTTGACGACAAAGTTTGAGATTGAAAATCAACCACATTACACTTGGCCAGTTAATGAATTTACCTGAGACACAAAGTTTGCCTAAAGCTTAAACTTTGAAAGAATGTTATATTGGCTTGAGCTCAATAAAAAAGCACAGAAATACTACAACATTAGGAGAATTATGGACCCCAAATGATCCAGCAAGAATGTTACTACAACTCTACATTGTACATGGCTAATTCGTTTTGAAAGGACCAAATCCTAGTGAGAAAACACATTACTAGATAATCCCTTATGAGTTGTGTCTTCCTAAATGATACAAATGGGAAACCAGGACAAGTCATGCATGCTACATAGTAATCACTTCTTGCATTATTTCCCTTGAAATGATTGAATGTCCTTAGCTCCAGGAACGACCGCCACTGTAGCCTCTACCCCGGTCTCGGAAACTGCCATGAGCTGTTAAATGCAAAATTATCAAGCAACAATCAGTCAATGATGCAGGATACAAAACAAAACACTACGACAACCCATAAATAAAAACATTTCCGGAGAGAAAACACGATGATCTCAGCACAAACCTGGAGGAGGGGGTGCACCCCGTCCCATGGAGGCCAGCTCTGGGCTAACTTTCTGTCCAGCCTCCTGAAGGATGTTAATAAGGTCCTTGGCAAATCTCGCATTGGCAGCGGTAAAGAAAGTGTATGCTGTACCCTTGGCCCCAGCACGACCAGTTCGTCCAATCCGATGAACATAATCCTCAAGAGATCCAGGAAAGTCGTAGTTGACGACATATTTTACATCCTTCACATCTACAACAATACCAATTGCAAGCAACATGAAAAACAAGTTTTGCATCAATATAATGTTGAAGAAAAACTTGACAATGGTAAGCATACCTAGGCCTCGAGCAGCTACATCTGTTGCTGTCATTATGGGACTCTTTCCAGCTTTAAATTCAGATAGAACCCAGTCTCTTTCTGCTTGACTCTTGTCTCCATGAATAGATAGTGCAGGCCAGCCATCCATTCGAAGCTGCCGAGTGACTTGATCACATCCTTTTTTTGTGTCCATAAATATCAATATTCGGCTGCCATCCATGATATCTTCCAGCAACTTCACCAATCTGGAATCAAGCATAAGCAAATGAACATAACAAAGATATCACAATAAAGGATGTAAAAAGGCCAAGCTGCAGGAAAGAGAAAGAGAAAAAATCAGCATGTAAATTATCAGCTTACTTATTATATTTCTGACTCTCAGAAACAATTTCAACATGTTGACGGATAGCATGATTCGCCTTCAAATCAGCCGAACCTATAATCACCTGCAAAATGGGTAGGATGAAATATACGTGATGCATCTCATACAATCCAAGGCTTAAATACTAATAAATTTTCAAGACAGCAAAAACTCCATAGTAGTCAGCAGAGAAGTGGAAACCCTAAAAATCCAGACAAAATAACAGCTCGAAATGAGGAGTGAAAAACACTAAATGACAATTCATTACGTATATCAAAGTATAAAACATCACTTATTAATTTTATACAAGCAGACACATTCACAGAAAGAGAAATGTAACAAACTATCAGCCAACATATAATAAGCCATTATGTTCCTCTAGCAAGATACTTACTTTGTATGGATTGAAAAGAAATTGCCTCGCAAGATGTTCCACCTCTTTTGGCCATGTTGCACTCCAATAAAGAGTCTGACGATCTGGCCGTATCTGCAAATTTCCATGAAGCATTTAGTTGTAATGCAAAAGAAAAAAAAAGAAACAGATTGCTATCATGTACAAAAAACAGAAATCATTTTCAAGATATAAAGGAGAAGTCTTAATAACTGACAGAAGCTTAACTATCTCTGAACTTCAAAACATACAATATTATAGAATGTTTGAACAAATGGAATCCGCAGCAAATCTCTGATGCACTAAGTATCAAGATAAGGTATTATAAGATGAGCCAGCATCTAGATACTCAAAGGTTCAAAGTTGCGCAGTTCTGTAGTGGCAAGCTCAGAGTAAAAATGTAGCACGCAAATAATCAGGAGTGGTAAGCAAGTTTGATATCAATAACTCGTAGTCAATGATATGTGTTATTCATGAACAATCTAAGATACCATAAGGATATGAAATGTTTGGAAGATGCCCAACTGAATGCTTTTAAAGATCGAACCGATGAACTGATTCCTCTAAAACCTCAACTTAAATTAAAAGAACTTGACGAATAAGGGTAACAAAGTAGGGTAGACCCCACAATCCACTCAAACTAATCAGTAAACACATATATTATATGAGGAGTTAAGAAAGCAACCTGATTAATAATTTTCCGGATCTGAGGTTCAAAACCCATGTCCAACATCCGATCTGCTTCATCGAGCACAAGGTATGTAACCCTTCGTAAATTTGTGTTATGAGATTCCAACATATCAATCAACCTTCCAGGTGTAGCAATAACTATCTCAACACCTAAAAAAAGCATGAAGTTTATCATAAGCAAAATGATAAAGACAGTGTTCTTGAAGAAAATTTACAAGAAAAAGAAGATGTAGGATATACCCGATCCTTGAACATCACGATACAGTAGAAAAGTCACGTTGAGCTAACTCCACCTACCTTTCTGAAGATCACGAACTTGGGGTCCCTTTGGAACACCACCATAAATGCATGTATTCTTAATCCTCGATGATGCACCAAATTTAGTAGCTTCTTGCTGAATCTGAACAGCAAGTTCACGAGTTGGCGCTAAAACTAAAACAATTGGCCCGTCGCCAGGAGCTAGAGAACACGCGATGTACAAGAATGGCTTATCAGCAAAAAGAACTGAAAACCATAAAACAGAGAATAACACAGTTTCATAGACTTCATCAAATAAGACATACCTAATATCGGTTGGGCATTTACGTGCACTATGGCAGGCAGAAGATATGCCAATGTTTTCCCCGATCCAGTTTCTGCAATACCAATGAGATCACGGCCCTTCAAAGCCATAGGCCAACCCTGAGCCTGAATTGGGGTAGGTTCTGTAAAGCCTGCCCTTTCGATCTCTTGCATAACATAGTCTGTAACCATCACATCAAAGGTTAAAAATAAAAACCTGATAAACGTGACCAAAGTCATGTTGTTATCTGAGTGAACTTCAAAATAAGAGCTAGAAAGAAGCTCACAATAACCAGGAAAGGAAAGCTGAGAAGAGCCAATCCAGTAGCACTAATAGACTAAGAAGTAAACCTAGCAATCATATCTCTCTCAGACTAAGACCTTACAACAACAACAACAACCCAGTATAATGCACGCAGCCTTACCCCTGTATATCAATACAGAGAGGCTGTTTAAGTAGTACGACCCAAGATGCATTGGTGCATTGATGTATTGATTTCCGGAAACTTCACCAAATTAAGAAGCGCCGGAATTTAGATGAGCCAATTCGTGCATCAAGACTACCAGCTGAGGGACAAGTGTTGACTATGAAAGAGTCGTTTTCATGTTCATAAAGAGTAATCAGTAAAACCCATAAACACAAGTTGAAGAAGTGTTAGATATAAGGCCATCAGGGGAAACTTAAACATGAGCCCAAGGTCTAGAATCTGGAATCCTAATTGAACACAATCCATAAAATCACTATCAATAATCAAAAGGACTCGTGAAGGAAAAAATGAAGCAGCTGTCCTCAATATACCTGGAAACCCAACGTCTTTAAAGCTCTTGACTGGCTTAGGCACATCCTTGCCTTCCACAGTTATTTCTCGTCGACGCCGATAGTCCTCCACATCAGCCTCGGACATTGCAGCAACAGACGGCGACTCAACGTAGAAGTTCTTCTCGAAAGGAGTCAAACCATCCAATTCCAACCTCCGAGGTGACTCCGCCCCATCACTGTCTCTCCTGCTGGTCGTCGTCGCCGCCGCCCGGTAGGTCGAACTCCCACCGAACCCCGAATCACTATTAATTAACAATCACAAGTGCAAAAAAAAAAAAAAAAATCAATTAAGAAATCACAGCACTGAAATATGTTTAGCTTTCCGAAATCTAGACGTGAGAGTAATGAAACTAGGGTTTTACCTTCGGCGGTCACGGTATGAACCAGGGTCGCCGGAGCGGCTGTCGTATCGGCTCATTATTCCGGGAAGTAAAATTCGGCGGTGTTTTGAAATCGATTATTGGAATTTGGAACTGGGAATTTGGATGCTATTTTTTAAAATAATCAAAAGGAAAACCAAAAAGATGCTAAGAAAATTAATGGAGGAAAATAGGAGGGAAAAGAAGGAAGAAGAGTCCCGGTACTTGGTAGAGAGACGAGAGTCGGCTAGCGTCTTCAGTAAAACATTTGAAGTCGTGGTCCGTAAGAAAAAAATTTGAAGTCGTGGTTGCTTCAGCGCCTTTGATTATGCAGCTCCACGGTTTCGGTAAACCATATACATTGAACCCTCTCTAAATTAATAGTTTTGGGTCCAAAAATTTATTAATTTATCGATAAATTAATAATTATTAATTTAAAGAGTTTATCAATGCTACTAGAGGTTAATCTTTGCCAAGAAGAAAAGAAAAGTTGATTATAATTTATAAATATGGGCTTCTAACTTTATTAATACGGTGTTAGTATTCTCTTTGTGTGGCTGCAAATTTTGAATCTCCAAAAAAAGAAGCACTAAAGGCAACAACTCTTCATAATTTTTTTATTGCAATATGACAAAGCGACACCGAAACTTTTAAATACAATGAGAAAGATCAATGATGATATTTCCATGGATATAAATTTTAAGAAAAAACAAAGATGAATAGATTCATATTTTACTAAAAATTATTAGTTTTTTTAGATAATTATTAATTTATGAAAATGTGGGGACCTTATTTACATAGGGGATTCTTAAAAATTTATTATTTTATAAATTAATCGAGTTTTATCATTTTTTGTATTGGTCCCGAGTTGAGACCGGTAAAAATTATTATTTAATATAAGTTATAAATTTATAGAGGATTAATTTAGTAAGGTTGTACTGTACAATCCCGTAACCGAAACCATAATTGACAGTTCCAAAAATCATAACGAACCATGTACTGAAAGTTCGATTATGGTTCTAATATTAGATTGAGGACCGATTCAAAATCGTAATAATTCATCGGTTAATTGTAGATTTTTAAATTAGAAATAATTATTTTAACTTTTTAGTTTTTTTTCTTTTTAGAAAAAAAAAAATAAGACATGAAAAAACATCTTAGGTTTATATTTAGATAATTTTTGTAAAGATGATTTTTCATTCAGAATCACTGTAGTTTACCAACATTTACTTGATCAAAGTGGTAAGGTGCTTTGGTTCCTTTAATCGAGGTCTTGAGTTTAAGTCTTGTGAATGAAAAGAGCAATGTTAGGAGATCTTTTCTTCCGGAAGGAGACCAACTTAACTCGTTGCGAATTAGTCTAACTGCAATGCATTTAGAACATCGTGCGGAGTATGAAAAAAAAAATCACTCTAGTTTAGGTCAAAGTATGTTTGATAAGGTATGAGCCTAACATACACTCACACATGGGGGGAAGGGGGAGCAAGGATCATTTGGAAATTGGAATTCTATTAACATGTTCAGATTAGCAATTCATCCACATGAACGCCAATGCCTCTTTTTCAAAGTATCTTCCTAGTTTTCCTATTTGCATAACTGATTAGCAGATAAAGAAAGCGTTTGTTGAGAACTAGAACCATGCATACCGGTTTCATCCTTGAAGATGAAGTGTGAGCCACTATTTGCTTCAAAAGGACGCGGGTTTTTGATATGCCGATATCAACTACTTTGGGTTTTCTAAATCACGAAAATAAATGTGATATTCTACTATGAGACTTAATTTGTCAGTAATTCTCAAGTGTACCTCAACAATGAGTTTGCTAGGAATCAGTGGTGAATCTGTATATGAGTTTGGACAGTAAAATAGAAAGTTGAATCGGTGCCTGTTTATCTTCTCACTGAATTTAGAGACCAAAAACAAATGAAAAAACCTAAGCCCCTTTCTTGACTGGTTTGTTTGCTTGAAACTCATTAATTACCACTATTAATAACTCGTCTCAAACGTCTGGTGCAGTTTCAGAAATGGTTCGCTATGAATCAAAAGTAGATTGCTGACATGATACTGGAATCTGGATGAACAAGATCTTGAGTAGAGAACAAGAAACAAAATAACAAAAGCAGATTGTAGATATGATACTGGAATCTGGATGAACACTAGAAGATGAACAAGATCTTGAACAGAGAACAAGAAACAAAATAAACAATGATGTTCGAATCTCAGTGCATTATTATCATTTGAAGTCAAAACACCACAAAATCGTTCATTCGATGTCTTCTCATCATTCAGACACTACCATAGAACGCCCTGACCCAGACAAACATAATCATTCCTTTTTGCCGATCCCATGAGACATATTGTAGATACCTCTCCCCTGAAATTGTATTAGGAAGACAAAAGAGGATATACATAAGTATCCCCATCGAGAGAGACACAAATAAAACCAAACTAACTCACAAGAGTCAAGAGAAAAACTCACAATCATGTAAGTGCAGGTAGCTGCAAGTGCTGCAGGAATGACAACTGAGGTGACAATATCAAAGCGGCCCTTCAAATACGTGTGCTTGTGAATGTTTTGGAAAAACCTTTGCTTCTCAAGAAGCTTCTCTCTCGGCCTAAATGGTGCTTCTTCTGCTGACATCCTGCAATAGTTGATAAAAATCTTTAGAAGAAATAAGTTACAAGGAACTGAGAGAATGTGATAAGCAGTGTCATATACGTGTCTGCGAAACAAAGAATCAAACGTTTTTGTTTCAGAGGAGGAGGACACCATGAGCTCGGTTCATGGAGAAGTCTACAAGAATAAGCTGAAACTTCGAGCAACATGCCTACCACCTTGGCAATCCGGACTTGATCCACATTCCACAAAGGCCTTAGAGAACATGCTTACTAACATAGTAACCCCAAATTTGCAGCTTGCAACAAATGCAAGACTTGCAAAACAAAAGTTACTTTCTAAGAAAAACAACTGTGACGAAATAGTGGAAGAAAAAAGTAGAACTAGCTTCTATCTATGACTCTATGTAGCTTTCATTACATAGAGCATCTATGCGTATATACACCTAATATTTTAACTAGCAAATATCCAATTATTGTCATCTGCAGTTCTATTCCCCATGCAAAAAGGGAAAAAGAGAACACAACTAGAAATTAACTTACAAAATTTATTAGAACAGAGAACAATCATATGATCGAACTTAGTTGCAGAAGATAACACAGTCAAAATTCTGAACAATACAACCCATAAAGGTTCTCATCAGACAAACGCATTTCGATCTTTACTAAAGTACGCCCTCAAGTGCAAAATGTGCAGCATACAACAAGGATTGTAAAGCCAAACCAACCAGTAACAGGCTTTATATTATAAAACCAGTCAAAGAAAGAAAAGATAACCACTATTATTACCAAGAGGGTTAAAATTGAATCAACCAAAATGAAATTGTTTATTACAACCAAATCTACTAAAACGGTATTTAAATCCGCATCTAAGGTCCCTTTTTAAAAAACAATTAAACCAGAATGAAATTTTCGGAAGCCAATGATAAACCTCAAAGTATATCCTGAGTGTAAGTAAACCCGAAGCAAGAGTTAAAGACAATAAAATGCAATCTGCAGAACAGCTAAACCTAATAAAAGCAAAACTGCCTAAAATTCTATCGTTCTCTGATCTTATTTCCGGAACATATTAGAAGTTATACCCGTAATTCTAACCTAAAGAAAAAAAAAAAGTCAACAATTATCGAAAGAAGTGATTACGAAAGACGATGCAAACCAAAGAAATAACTTAAGCCCATCAATCAGCAACTATGTAAACGAACAGAAAAATCAAGATTCACATTTTTGCGATACATTTAAGCAATCAAATCGAATAGCAGGAATGGATCCAAATTCAAAATCGGAATCAAAATTAAAAAATAGAAAGAATGAAAAAGAGGACCAGACCAAATACCTTCTGTAAATCGGAAATTCGAACAAGCTGACGTCTGGGAAGTCGTTGGCGTCTGAGTGAGATTCCGAGGGTTTGGCAGAGAAAGGGGAAATGGAGACGGAAAATGAGATTAGCAAAGGGAAAATTGATAAAAATTTACAATTTGGCCTGTGTTTTAGATTATTCATAATTTGACCCCAAAAGTTTATTCTCTTTTGAGATTTAATGGACCCAAATTCAAGGCCCAAATATCATGGGTAATATAGCTAAACCCAAATGAATAAAAATTCTACACTCTTGTTAAAATGCATCTGTGGCAAACACATCCTAAGACCAATTTCATGGGCCTTCCCTCTCATGTTGATTACCACCACCTGACTTATATAATCACAAATTAAAACAAAATTCAATGCTAATTGTGTCTTACAACATTTAGGATTAAAGGAACTCAAGGGAATGTTAATGGACATGGTTTATTCATGAGAATAATAGTTGTACAACATGAACTTATAATGAATGTTTAATAACATGTACTCCCTCCGTCCCATAATTATTGTCCACTTTGCCTAAAAAATTTTGTCCCAAAATTATTGTCCAATTTGACTTTTTATAGATCAAATTACACATTTTTCCTTAGTAAAAAATATTATTCATAAAATCTTAGTGGTTAAACAATTACTTATGAAGGGGTATATCTGGTTGTTTAAGGTAAAATATAGTTAAGTTTGACCACAAATAAAATCTTTCATTTTAGTAAAACTGGATAATAATTATGGGACGGAGGGAGTATATTATGATGATCATATATTTTCTCTTTGTATCACAAAACTAGTCTATGTTATAATTTGTAAATTATACTGAAAATAATACAATTCTTAAATAATCATGTGAATTATTATTATTAGACCTGAAGTATCAAAAGGAAGGAAAAAGAACTAAACTTGCCTAATTCAAGATCATGGAGAATGTATTGTGTGGTCCTCTTAATATTGATGGTCATATTACTTTGTCAGTTAAGTTACAACATTTAAGTTATTTGGCTTATTACATCAATATTAACAGATGATACATGGATCTTATCCAATAGTATAAAAAAAAATCACTGTGGTTGTATCAGTGTTTTTAGATTAGGCAAGCAAATGGTGACATTAATGCAGTCCATTTCCTGCATAAAACTAATTAAAATGATCAAGACATCAAGTGTGTGTATTAGTGACAATAGATAAGAAGGATAAGAACGCTGAAGTGGTATCTCTGATCATATCCTCTTCTCCATTGGAAAATCCAGCGACAAATTCACCTAATGTTAGTTCAACTTCTCTATACATATAATCATGAAACAAATCAGTCCCATTGCTTTCAATGCTTAATCATCATAGTCAAGGCGTAATGAAAAGTCCGATATTTCTGAAAATGACATCAATAATCAAATAATAAAGGGTCCATATTTTAGACAGTTTTAACTAGTCGTTCTCTTGTTAAATGTCCAAAAATTGACCATTTATTGTCTCACATGCCTTTTTTTAAGTTGTAACTTGTGGTCCAAACAACCGAGACTGATTAAAAAGTGCATCGGATTGGCCAACCGGAGATAATATCCTATGTTCAAGCTCGTTGCTCCACCCCTTGCCATTTTCTTTTAAATATATATATATATATATATATATATATATATATATATAGTTTGCTGAATACGTAAATACGAGGAAAAACTATTGTGGTGTTAGAGAACACGGACATATGTTATTTCGAACTCTTAATTTTTAAGATGAACGAGAATATGACATAAATGTCACCATACTAGTAACCCATTACATTTTCTTACTCCACTCCACTGAATTGTATTTGAACGAGTAGTGAAAAACAATCACCTTTACGATATACTCCTTCCGTCTCATAATTATTATCCAGTTTGAATTTTTATTTTTAATTCAAATTGTACTAAAAGTGAAATCTCAAACTGGACAAAATTTTAGGATGGAGGGAGTATATATATATGGTTGAACTGGTAAAAAAGTGGTGGATTGTTTCACAGTTTGTTGAAGACCCCAAATTTACTTTAGTTGTTGACTTATAAGCTACCCTTAATGGTGGATGGACACAGAGCACAAATGACAATCTGGATAAGTGGGGTTCGGCCAATTTTGGTGGTTGCGTTGAGGCCTTCAGCAAAAGTGCAAAAACAAAAAAAATATATATATATATAATATATATATATATATAATATATACATATATATATATGGTTGGCTTTGGTCCCATTTTCTTGATTGAAAAAACATGTTAATTTAGGTGATGTTGAGATGCGTTGCCAGTGAGTATGTAGGGAATGCATTCATGATTCATGCATACTTGGATGAAAAGGAAACGCAAAAAGCCTTAGTTTAGATTGTTATAACTTATATGTCCAGGATGTGGCACTTCCGTTATGATGTAGTCATGAGTTAACTCTATTTTGTGACCTGGAGTATACATGGAATGAATTCATATACACTTGGATGAAAAAGAAATATAAAACATAAACTTAATGGGGATTTTTTTTTTTTTTGGAACAGATGTAATATCACATTTCGAGAATGCGCCACTTTTATTGTGATGACTCTATGCAGAAGTGCAATATTTGAGGTGAATGTTGTTGTGGTACTAAAAAATGAGTACTACTAATTGATGGTTTTTGCTTTAAACCAACACACAAAAAAAAAAAAAACAATCGTTTTATTTGGCTCGAGAATACGAAGTTCCCGACAATATTTACTTTGATCCTCTTAAAAAAAAACAATTATATCTGTTGACCGATGACTGTCTTTTTTAGTTTTTGGATATTGTTGATACCAGTTTATAACAACATGGCTTATTATAGTATCACAGGCCAATATAAAAATGTTTATATTCTGTTGTCTATTGAATTGTGAATGTAGATCGCTCCATATTTACTTTGTGGCCATTATTCTCTTGTCTTGGGTGTCTTTCATTTTTGGCATTGTACGATTTCTCTTGTCATATTTGCAGGGTATCTACCGTCGGCAATAGTGATTAATCCCCTTAGCTAAATTATAGGCATCTCGATGGGTGAGACAGCTGGCCAAAATATTTAAGATTGCTCTATACTCATGGCGAGATTTAAATCCTCGACCTATGATTAAGAATGGAGGAGTCCATTCCACTCCACTACAACCATTTTGGTTAACTAATCTAATTGTTAAGCGTGGAACCGTTGAAGATCGAGACTGTCCACTTCAACACAGGCCATGTTGTTTGCATTTGGACAGTGTCACGGTGTTCCTTTCAGCTTATAATATCTCACATGGCTAGGAGGACCCAAATGCCGAGTAGGCCTGATTTGACCCCAACTTTTTATTGGATCATAGCCACTGCTGTGATGGATCAAAAAGGACCCACCAAATGAGGCTTCGAGCCCATCCAAAAATGCTACCCTTTTCCCTTTTTTTCATCGGATTGATGAGTGGCTATAATACAAGTGGGACCGATCCTAGTCATCTGTCGACGTGGCTTGTCGATGTTACTTTTTGGACCCACTTATTAAGCCGAGGTGGAATCCTCATCTTTGCTGTGTCCTTTTTGTTTTTGTTTGTTACAGTAGAAGAGGTGACAATGCCCAAAATCAAACTTGTACATTACAAGGAACTTGTCGCTATTGCACATCTCCTTGTCCTTGTACTACCAACGCCGTCAAGTAATTAGCTACAACGTATGCATATGTAAACACATGTTCAATCTCTACAATCCAATCACGCTTTAATAGATCTTTAATCACATTGACTATTCGAGTATTCATCTCAATAATTTCTGTCTCTCCTTGTATCACAAAGATAATGCTCATGTATCTATTTCGGCAAGCACCTTACGATTTCCTACGTTATTTCTATAATTCGGCTCTTGTGATAACTTGTCACCTTAATCAATTATATCTAATTAATACTCTTTCCGTCCCGAAATGATTGTCTAGTTTTAATTTCGTCTTTTTAGTATAAATTGCACTAAAAATGAAAATTTAACTGAACAATAATTTTAAAACAGATTGAGTATTTTTTTCAATCCGAAATTCTAATTGCATATAAATATCAAGAGATATTGAGATGGAAGTGGGGAAGATTTGTATGGACTATGGAGTGTAAATTCCGTAACCGTTCCCGTCTGTAATTAGAGACTGTACATTTATCAAAATGTAATACAATGTTTCTCTTGTGATACCACCAAATATACACACACCGCATTTATATATACACACATATATATATATATAATACATATAATAAATATTGGTAAATTAACGTGTATGTTTTTTTAGAAATATATAGAGTACGACAAATGAAAACACAAATAATTGTCAATTCAATCAATCATAGGATCCAAACAACATAGATTCATGCATTTCTTTCTCAACTTGGTGGCTGCCTTCATGAATGAGAAAGAAGCAGTACAATATGAATATGGATGGACTGTGGTGTTGGAAGTTCACATTAATGGAAATTGTGGTGTACAGCTATAATGCCTATAACTATAACTGGAGACTTCGACCAAACCATCCTGCCTGTCTCTCATTTTTGCAACTCTCAACTCCATCATTGACTTTAACCATTTTATTCAGGGCCCAATCTAGCTAGCTTACCCCGAAAAGCAACCAAAAAATATCGTACTACATTTCTTACTCATCATAATTGAGTGCTAAATCTCAGTTGATAAATAATGGTATGTCAAGATGCGAATAATAATAGTGATTAATAACTATTATCGACGGTGAATGTCTTATAAATATATCGATAAAATAAGACTGCATACTGTAAATGTGTATTGAATACATAGCGAACAAAGATTAATCGGCTTAGGATGCAATACATATATTTTTTTTCCAAACAAATTTTTTTTTCCCGTGAAAAAGATTGATACCATTGCTGAAAGCAACAGCCAGTCAATGTCATTGATTCATCAACACCAAATGCCCAACTAACAAAAGTGAGACACTTTTTTTTTCTATCTGCTACAACTGTGAATTATGGCATAATTATTATTAACACTTCTAACTTCAAAGGTTACTGTTTAATGAAGTTTCTCTCATAAGTCAGTGATGAAAACCTTTGAGCCAACCGAACACCTACTAAAATGAATGAAGGGTCACACTTGTTCCGTTGTTCGAGTTCTTTCATATATTTTTTCTTTATTAAAATAATTATCGTGTTTATTGTTCGTATCAGTTTATCAAAAGCGATTACCATTTTAACACGCAAGGTAATAATATTTTTAAAAAAAATTTCCTTACGCCATAAAATACAAGAAGGTTTCGAAAAAAATGGAACAATTAAGATGATTATCCTTGAGTGATTGTTATTATTTTCCCTAAAGTGAATTAATTAGGTGAGGCAAAACAGGGATTGTAGTGAGTGAAGTCAGAGATTAAGTGGCAACTAATCAAATCACTAATAGAAACTATGATTAAAGTAGTATAAAACAAAAAATCATTGTAATTATTGGAATCTTCGTGGGTTTCAATCTCCAAATTGCGTTTTAGGGGCGAACCTAATTTTACCAACTATTTTTTCAATCTTACTTAACTAAGGAACCACATCACTCACTCCAGTAAGGAACACGAAAACAAGGACCGCAATTTTTCCCACTCTTTCTTTTTCCTTTTTTTTTTTTTTTCCTGGTGTATGCTTAACTAAAAAAGATGAGGAAATGCAAAGACGACTTTACCTTACCTTAGCAAGTTGGAATATCTTTTTTTATCTTTGTCACAAAGTGATGGAGTCCACTAACCAACTTTTGTTGGTAAAATTCAATATGCATTTTCTCCACCAATCAGATTTTCTATTTTCATTTGTTAAGATCAATGCTGAAATTCATTAACTAATGATGAAAATTTCCTGAATTTGAATCATAGAATGATGAGATATATGGTGTTGATTTTTTTTTTCTCCGTTCTAAAATAATTATTTTTTTTATTAAACTAAAATCATACAACGAATACGACTATTAATTATTAGAGAGGAAAAGAGGTTTTTGTTTGTGTTATTTTTCTTCAGAAAGAGGACATCACGAAACAGCATTTTGAATTCCCGAAATCTGGCACCAATTGTTTAAAGCCTTATCATGCGTATCATATCAGGATGGATCAACTAATAAACTAATAGATCTTCAAATCGAAGCAGCTAATACGTTTGACTTCCAATAATTTAATTATTCAAACCCACTTTGGCAGATTGCCACAAAAATGTATGAATTGAATACCTACAAAATAAATTATTTGCTTCCCACACGACATCCCTAGCTTCTTTTTTTTTCTTTTTTGAAACCACTGCCTAGCTCTTCGGTGTATATATTATAAAAAAAAAAAATTGGAAGGAAAAACAAAGAAAAAAAAAAGAAAGATGGAAAGAATTACAAACGTGCGTAGTTGTGCTATGAATCACGTAGAAAGTTTGTATTGGTTCTTGTGGTTTAAAAATTTACTAATACTAGATTATAGTCTAATTAAGTACATTTGGGCTAAAAGATGATATAGTAGTATCCAGAGTTTATCTAAACTGCACCCCCGCCTTGGTGCATGTCATCATGAAACTCTCTGACACGGAATGATCAATTAATGGTTTATTATTATTTATTTTTCCATCCCTTTTTGAAATGTGGGAAGTGGAGAGCTTCATCATAGTATTACGAAAAGGGATTAGATTGGGATTGTAGTAGTACCAAATTAAACCTTCGATTTTGGTAAAGAGTAAAGACAAATTAATAAGGAAAACGTATTCATAAAATTTTGGTTAGGTTTTGCATTTGGTATTGTTCCAACTCGCAATCATGCATGGGTGTGGGGATCTGTAAAAAGTAAGTGGAGAAGTGCATGCAAATATCCAAAGATTCCCAAACAAACCCTTTTATAACTTTATTTCCTTTTATATTTCTTTAATTAAAGGGCTTCAATAAAAAGGGAATATAATTGAATAATAGAAACATATGGAACCTCTTCTTCAATGATCTTTTGGTTTGGAGGATTTCTCTTTCTCCTCCCGTTAAGTAAACCAATCTCTAAATATTCCTTTTTGATTGCTGCAGCTGAAAGCTTCTTTTGTTTCGTTTTATATCTTCTTATCTTTATAATTTATTTTTCTTTAAATGACAATTATATATAAAGTGTCACGCAATTGCAGATTATTGGATTGATTGGTTGCCTTTTGAAGAGTTTTCATGACACTTTCTAGTTATCTTTCACACATTTATTTATAGATTTGTTCAACTAAGTAATTGATAAATGTTACTACTGAACAAACCAACCTCAAACATTTACAGAATTAATTATAATTAATT
Source organism: Oldenlandia corymbosa var. corymbosa (assembly GCA_949775105.1). Classification (NCBI taxonomy): domain Eukaryota; kingdom Viridiplantae; phylum Streptophyta; class Magnoliopsida; order Gentianales; family Rubiaceae; genus Oldenlandia; species Oldenlandia corymbosa. Next base: position 26,575,770 of record OX459124.1, read on the forward strand.
TATTTCTTCAAAAAATGTATAAAAAAATTTAAGGTATTTTTTTTTCAAAAAAAAATTGCGGATCACAAGTGCTGGCGGATTAGGGTGGGGCCACGGGGCCATGGGCCCCACTGATCCCACCATAAACCTTTATATATTATGAGTATTCTTCTTTGCATAACTCACAAAAAGAAAAAAAAAAACTTTTAAGCAATTTCTTTAGTTTCAGTTTTAACTAATTACTAGATGTTTGGCCCGGGCAGATCCGGGCGTCCCTCTACTTTAATTTTGTATTAATAGATAAATAGATCTTGATTTGAAAAAAATAAAATAACTACACATTTGATTTTTTTCCCCTTTTTAGTCAAAAATAAAAATAAAAATAAAAATAAAAAATCATCTGCCAAAGGAGAAAAAATATTGAAAAGTACAACTATGTAGAAATCATACAAAAGAATGTGAAATAATAAAAGGGATAAGTTTATGGGCAAATTTAAATATTATTTTAATTTGATTAATAAATGATAAATGTTAGGAGTTAAAATTGTGTAGCTATTTTTGTAAAGTAGTTTTTGTTTCTCCGGATAAGTTTTTTTTTTTAAAAAAAAGGGATGACACGTGACAGAATGGTTAATGCAATATGGTGCATTTGGAGCAAAAAAATTTTAATAAAAAATTACAACATCAACATTCTGTATTTTGCTTTAATAAGGTAAAAGGGATATGTTGCGCATTTTGGGCTTATTAAAAAAAGCCCAAATTCCATGTAGAATTGCATTGACATACAGTACATGCTGGTACCGAAAATGGTTATTCTGCATTTTTGAGTTTTTTCTTTTCATTTACGCGTGGAAAGAGTTTCTAAGGTTACATCATTGATAAAAAAAAAAGTGAATAATCAGATATTAGGTTCTTTGATGAATAATACTTTTATCAATATATTATATCAATATATGATAAAAAAAATTATTCATATGTATGTGATATTTTTATAAATTGATAAATAACTTATCCTCAAATGCAATCAAATTATAAAAATCGGTTATGACCCAAGTATTTTTCTCTGTATTTTGTACTATAGTTCGATATATTTCATTTTTTCCTATATGTTTTGTTTTTAAAGCATAAATTCGGTTATATGTATCAATCATCTAAACACAAAATTAAACTACTACCTCCGTCCCATAAAAATAGTACACATCGAGTTTCCAAATTTATACAAAAAATAATACAAAACTCAATGTGAACTATTTTTGTGGGACGAAGAAAATATATCATAATATGTTACGGTCCTCATTGTATTTTAATTCTAAATCCGCTACTCATCACAAGGTCGACTGACCAACTTTGCACCCCTCACAGAGGTTGAGACTTGAGACTCGATTCACATTTCATAGATAGCAGCGCAGAAATCATGTAATATGTCATAGTCACGTCGATTATAGTCACGAGTGTCTAAAAAATTTTCACCATAAATATGAATGATCTAACTTGTAAATTGTAATAGCAGTGAACCAAGCTTTATGCAAAAAATACACAGCTAGGCGAGCTAGCACTAATTCAAATTCTTGCATGCTTGTTACAGCTATCCTCATTAAAACATTTGGAATACATAGCCGTTGTTTATTAATTAATCCCGACAAAGCAATTAATAATCAGCTACAATTTTGGATAAATGAAGTTAGTTTATTATTGTTCAAATTATTATTATTAATAAAATGCTCCCATGTTCATATGTGGCTAACACTAATACTAATACTGGACGCCCCGAATGCCAAGTTATCATAAGTGAAAAAAAATTTACATTCAATTTAATTTTTAAAAAACCATTATATTGATAATGTTGTAAAAAAAATACTTACTAGTTTACTAATCCGGTCCTCAATCAAGACCAAATTCGCATTGACCTCTCAGTAGACGTTCATGTTACTTGTAAAGTTTTATTTAACTACTACTATTAAGTATCAACTATAATCTCTAATTATGCGAAGTTTTAATTTTTGCAAAATGACCCAGATGTCTTAGTAAAAAATTAGCACGCATTCAAAAATATTCTTTCTATCTCAAAATTATTATTCAGTTCAAATTTTATTTTTAGTTCAAATTTTGTTCCTTCGACCTTGTGGCCAGAGCGACAACCTATAATTACTTCATCTATCTCGAAATAATTATTTAGTGTGGATTTTCATAAAATTTGGATAATCATAAAAATCCAAACTGAACAATTATTTTATAACCAACGAAATACATTTGTAAATTATATTATAGGTTGCTAAGGCCAAGAACAAACTCTATCAGCCGAAGACCATGGACCTACTGTCTAGGGATTGGGCGTAGAATCTTTGTGCATTTGATCAATAAGGTGGTCAATTTACGTTTCTAATATTTGTAGTTGTAGTCCAGTTTTTCAAATAAAGGTCAAATCATCAACTACAATATATTACTACTAGCTATGAATTAAATATATTTATTTGAAAAACTTGATTTCAAATGTTGGGATTCCTTCAATCGAGGTTCCATTGCCACAGTCATTTGACTCCGTACTGAGTCATGCCTAGCAAAGCCAATATCTGAGCCATAAATCAAAATTCCATAATTTTCAAAGAAATTTTATTTATCACGTCGCTATTAAGGCTTTGTTTGTTTCTTTTGTTTTATGATTTTTTTTTTCAAAATTATTAATTAATAACTGTCTCATTCCAAAATACCTTTTTACATTTTCAATACAAAAAAATACCTAAAAACACACACTGAAAAACGAAACAAGTTTTGTTCATATATTTATTCATATTTTGTTCCAATACAAAAAACACTTAAAAACATACACTGAATCCCCGGTAATTAATTCTCCCACCAAATCATAACCTCTATACCTATAAAGTTTTTCTGAAAAATTTTAAATAAATTTTGTTCATATATTTTGATGAATAAATGTCACATAAAGTTTTGTTCTTACATAAGAAATAGGCCGAAAGTTGTTAATTGTAGAAGAGTAGTACTAATTTGGCTTAAAGTAATAAGGAATAATAAAAAGACTCACAAGCAAAGAAGGGAAAGGCCAAATTGGTATCACAAAAAGGTGGGGCCTAAAGTCTTGAAAAAGAGGGACCCAAAATCACTTTCAGACCATCCAAAAATTGTGTGTGTTTAAAAGCAGCTGCTGCAAATCCAAGCATAGCACACATCCACAACCAATTTTTTTCCCCCAACTCCCCAAAATTCAAGCAACATTTTCATATCACACTGACCAAAGTGACAAACAAACAATAATCCTACTCCTTGCACTAGTGTTTTAGTGGGTGAAATGAAAATAGGTCTAAAACAAGGGAGGAAAAACAGCTGGGTTTTTGGTCTCCTTTCTTGACTCACTTGTTTGTGTTTTTGTGTTTTATCTTTTCTCTCTTTAGCCTCCAAAATAAAAGCAAAGAGTATAGAATAAAGTGCAAGGTGGGAAAAGGGCTGGCTGGCTACTAGGCAAAAGCCTAAAGGGGTAGTGCTTTGCTTCAGGGATTGTAAAGTTGCTAACTTGAGCCAAACAAAAAAAAAAAAAATACCACCAGGGTTGTCAAGGGTTTAAGCCATTCTTAGCCCAATTTAGGAGGAGGGGTTTAATGCTTTGATGAAATGATGGGTTTTTCTTGTTCCAAGATTGTAATGTGTAAAGCTTTGGCTTTTCTTGTTTTGGTGTTTTTGGGTTCCTATGCTTGGCCTGCAACAGCTGGCTCTGTTTCATATGACAATAGAGCTATTGTTGTTAATGGCCAGAGAAGGATCCTTATTTCTGGATCCATTCACTATCCCAGAAGCACTCCTGAGGTATATTTACCATTATTTCATCTTCAAAATGTACTTAACTGGTTATAGCTTAATTCCCCTGTTTACAGCATGTCTAACTTCCATTATGGGGTGTTTCTAGATGTGGCCAGATCTCATTCAAAAGGCTAAAGAAGGAGGCTTGGATGTCATCCAAACTTATGTTTTCTGGAATGGCCATGAACCTGAGCCTGGCAAAGTAAATGAGTAACTGGGCGTCTTTTAATTACTTTTTCTTCTCCATTTCTTTTGGGTTGTATTTTTTTGCTAATGTGTTATTGTCTTTTTTGCTCTTGCAGTACTATTTTGAGGGAAGATATGATCTGGTTAAGTTTATTAAGCTGGTGAGAGAAGCAGGGCTGTATGTTCATCTTAGGATTGGTCCATATGCTTGTGCTGAGTGGAATTTTGGGTACATATTCCAACAATGCAGCTTTTTATCAATCGGAAATGATGCCTTCATTTGTCTTTCCAAATGATTCTTCTTTGCTGAGTTGCATTTCTTTTCTTGCTTCAATTTCAGTGGCTTTCCAGTTTGGTTAAAATATGTTCCAGGCATTGCTTTTAGGACGGATAATGGTCCTTTCAAGGTTAGGCAGCTTTACTTTTGTTGGGGGATATAATATTTACATATTACACGATTCCATCCTACGTGCTTCTTCTATATTATTATTATTATTATTATTATTATTTTTTTTTTTAATGTTTTCATGATTATGATTGATCTCACACTAATTCTTGTGTTCACTCTGCAATTTAGGCGGCAATGCAAAAATTCACCACCAAGATTGTCAATATGATGAAAGCAGAAAGGCTATATGCAACTCAGGGAGGTCCAATAATCCTATCTCAGGTAGGGTTCTACTTGTTTTATTTCAGTAAGCTCAATGATCCGATTATTCACTAACCTTTAAATAAGCTAGAGAAATCAGAAGCTGAGCTATTTTGTTAATGTTTACAGATTGAGAATGAATATGGTCCTGTAGAGTATGAATTGGGTGCACCTGCTAAAGCTTATACAAAATGGGCAGCCAAAATGGCTGTTGATCTAGGTACAGGTGTTCCATGGGTCATGTGCAAACAAGATGATGCCCCTGATCCTCTTGTGAGTGGCCTTTTATTTTATTGTTTTTTCAAATTCATTTTCAGTGTTTGCATTTCCTTCTTGCACCCATTCTTATGCTTCTTGGTGCTTTCATGCAATGGTTTCACACTATCGGTGGTCTAATGTCAGTGATTTTGTCTTTCTTATGTGGCCCTGCAAAGATTGCATCTTAGTATTCCCTGCACATGGTGTGTCTGTGTTTGTGTTTTCTTTGTTTTTAATAATTATTATAATTGATTATGTTCAATAGTCAATCCCATTTGACTCAGTTTCTTCCAAGTAATAAAATTACTGAGTGAATCCATATTTTTCTGTCCTTGACCATAAGTAGGCTGCCAGTTTCAGCTTTTATTTTAAGCAGTGTGAGAACAAATATTATAACTGTTTGCATGAGCACTGGTAAGATAAGAATGTGATGGGAATAATTGTCTCTTCAATCATTTTATTGAAAGAGAAATTACAATTTTTTGTGAGTTACAACATTCTGATGAATTGTCTGTGTCTGTGTTTGTTCTGCTCAGATCAATACGTGCAATGGCTTCTACTGTGACTATTTTTCTCCTAATAAGGCATGGAAACCAAAGATGTGGACAGAAGCCTGGACTGGATGGTAAATTTTCTTCATGCTTTTATTCTTAGTTTGACATGTTTTAGGTGTGTAACAAGATGTTGAAATTCCAATTGATTAATCCTTTTGTAGGTTTACTGAATTCGGAGGGGCCGTGCCCTACCGCCCAGCTGAGGACTTGGCATTTTCTGTTGCTAAGTTTATTCAGACCGGGGGATCTTTTATTAATTATTACATGGTAAAAAGTTCTACTCTCAGTTCATTCAAACTCATGCATTTATTCTAATAAAACACTTTTAAATGCTTTTACAGCCATTCGAGCTGGAAGTATCTTTTTCATTTTGAAACTAAACTTTCCTCCACATTTCTTTTGACCATATGGCAGTTCCATGGAGGAACTAACTTTGGCAGGACGGCTGGTGGGCCATTTATCGCGACTAGCTATGATTATGATGCTCCTCTTGACGAATATGGTATTTACTCTCGAGCTTATGTTCTGCTTTCCATTTTGGTAATAAATCTGCAGTGTTCACATATATCTTTGGTGCTATAATTTTCTTACGTCTTAGGATTTGGTCTCAAATATTTGTTAGTAGTAGGATATCTTCATGCATTTGCTATATTCGTTTGCTTCTAGGCAGCATCAATTTGCCTCATAATTTTTTATGGTCATTTCAATCATTGCGCAATAATAAGGTTGACATGTAGACTTTACTTTATGTTTGACCCTTCAATGTCTTTGTGATGATGCAATTGGATAGTTGATCTGGGGCTATTTAAGAATAGACTTGCACTTTTGTCCTTATTTATGATGCCTGAGAAAGTCTGAATGTCAGTATAAGCCAAATAAATACACTATTCCATCTTTTTTCACCTCATCTCCAATATCCGAGTGTTCTTGCTCTTGAATCTGGAAATATTTCCGCTCTAAAATCTTGTTGAGTAATTGTGAAGAGCACTAGTTGTCTGGGGATCCTAGCAATCACCACTCACATTGATAAAATCTTCATCTTCACTTGCAGGCCTAATACAACAACCAAAGTGGGGCCATCTCAAGGATTTGCACAGGGCAATTAAGCTGTGTGAGCCAGCTCTAGTATCCGGAAATCCCACTGTTACTCCACTTGGGAATTATCAAGAGGTTTGCTTTGGTTCTTCGAGTTTACCAGCAGTTAGTCTCTTGAACATGGTGCTCAGGCTCTCATTCTCTTGTTTGATGTTGCAAATACGCAGGCCCATGTTTTTAAATCAAAATCTGGAGCCTGTGCGGCATTCTTGGCCAATTACAATTCTGAATCATTTGCAAAGGTTTCTTTCGGCAGCCAGCACTACAACCTGCCTCCTTGGTCTATAAGCATTCTTCCTGACTGCAAGAACACTGTGTATAATACTGCAAGAGTGAGTAAAGCAGACCCTTTCTAAGCATTAACTAGCTTTTGGGTTCTGGTTGCAGATTATGCCAAGATTTTTTGAAGAGTGCATATTGCTGGTATTTTACTTTGACCAAATATTTGCTGACTTTTGGCCTTAATGTAAAGGTTGGTGCTCAGAGTGCACAGATGAAGATGACTCCTGTTCGTAGGAGCTTTTCCTGGCTGTCGTATAATGAAGAGCTTACAGCTTATGATGATGATTGGTTTACAGCTACGGGATTGTTGGAGCAGATAAATACCACCAGAGATTATTCAGATTATTTGTGGTACAATACCGAGTAAGTGCTTGGGTCATCGCCTTAATTTGATTCATATGGAGCTCTATGTGCAAAGAATTTGTTCATTCAAAAGAAATCTAACTAACTTGTGGTTTTCTAGTGTGAGAATTGATGGAAGCGAAGGATATCTGAAAAGTGGAAATTGGCCTGTTCTTTCGGTCATGTCAGCTGGTCATGCTTTGCATGTCTTCATTAACGGTCAGCTATCAGGTTGGGAGTGTTATATTTAGCAACAAAACTATGATTGTCTTTGATACAGCTTATGTTTAATGCTATTTATCTGAATCTACACAAAAAAAAGTTCAAAAATAATAATAAAACCTTCCATTATGACAATTATCACTTGACTGTTGTCCTTACGTTGCTTTCAAGATTCTGCCTGCTGTTTTAGCTTTTCTTAAAAGTTGTTTTCATTGTGAAAAGTGTTACCTTGAAAGATAATGGTGCCGTAGTTGTTGAACTTACCTAGACCATCCTGTTTGAACTCCCATAGGATGTTTTCCCTAGCTGCACTCCAGATTACTTTGCTTTAAATGAATTTATGAAATAATTTTTTTGGTTTCCTATTCTTGGCAGGAACTGTCTATGGTAGTTTAGAAAACCCCAAATTGACTTTCAGTCAAGGTGTAAATCTGAAAGCTGGAGTTAACAAGATTTCACTTCTTAGCATTGCTGTCGGTCTCCCGGTTAGCTCTCTCCCCCTCCCCCTCTCTCTCTCTCTCTATATATACATATATATAATTAATCTTTTCAAGTTTTAATTTTATTTACTGTTTCTGGTCAATGCCTTTGTCTCAGAATGTTGGACCACATTTTGAAACATGGAATGCGGGTATTCTTGGGCCTGTTACGCTGTACGGTCTTAATGAGGGGAGACGAGACTTAACATGGCAGAAGTGGTATTACAAGGTTGGCTGTAAAGTTTGAAGTTGTTACCTGTACTGTATAACCAATTGTTACTTTCTCAGTCATCGTAAATGGCAAACAACTCACCTAGCTTTTTAATCAGGTTGGTCTGAAAGGAGAATCATTGAGTCTTCATTCTCTAAGTGGCAGTTCTTCTGTGGAGTGGGTTGAAGGTTCTTTTGTTGCTCAGAAGCAGCCACTCACCTGGTACAAGGTCATGCTGCGTGCCTGTTCTCTATGATTTGTCCATGTCATATACACTAGGAGCTGAAATTTGTTTCACCTTTCTTTCTATTTCCTTGCTTTTTGGACTAGTGGTAAACAATTAAGAATTCATCTTGTATGATTACGTTATGTGTTTGCAGACTACATTCAATGCTCCATCTGGCAATGAGCCTTTGGCTTTAGATATGAGTACCATGAGCAAAGGTCAAGTATGGATAAATGGTCAGAGTATCGGAAGGTATTATCCAGCATACAAAGCATCTGGTGATTGTGGCACTTGCAGCTATACTGGCAAATTTCATGAAAAGAAATGCCTCAAGAATTGTGGGGAGGCCTCACAACAGTGGTAAGTTTTTAGTTCTGGTTCCTTAATGTTCGGCCCCTTCGTTTCTTTATGGTGATTAGATATTTTAGAATGGACTTGCTAAAAAGTATGTGAACATTTGCAGGTATCATGTCCCTCGCTCCTGGCTATACCCAACCGGAAACTTGTTAGTTGTTTTTGAAGAATGGGGCGGCGATCCGTATGGCATATCTTTGGTAAAGCGAGAAGTATCAAGCGTGTGTGCAGATATATACGAGTGGCAACCAACGTTGGTAAATTGGCAGTTGCAATCATCTGGTAAAGTCAGCAAACCTCTGAGGCCAAAAGCTCATCTCTTTTGCGCTCCTGGTCAGAAGATATCATCGATCAAATTCGCTAGTTTTGGAACTCCAGTAGGGGTTTGTGGAAACTACCAACAAGGAAGTTGTCATGCCTATCACTCTTATGATGCGTTTGAAACGGTATTTGAACTTTAATCTGCTTAATAAAGTTGCCAGGATTTACATTTTCACAACTTTTTTTTTTCGAAGTGCATGCAACACGATTTTTTTCGAAGTGCATGCAACACGATTTTTCTTTACTAGCTGGAAAAAGGACTGATGTTTTCTTGTTTTGGGAAAATTGTAGTACTGCATTGGGAAGGAATCATGCTCAGTTACCGTAGCTCCTGAGCTTTTTGGCGGCGACCCATGTCCAAATGTGATGAAGAAACTTGCTGTTGAGGCCATTTGCAGTTAATGATCTCGATTAACTATGGCTAAGCCCTCACGCCAAGTGCATTTTTTTTTACTCAAGTATGATTTCTCAGATCATTTCCTTTCCTGAATTACACATCCAAACCACACCACGATTCAACAATTCTTGAAGATTTGTTTTGGGCTTTGCTGGGATGAAGTTGTACAAAGACGCAACACATCATCGGTCCAAGGCCCCCCCCCAATGATATAGTCGTCTATTATGAAGAAGAACATTCAGAGGAAGATAATATTCTGTACATAAACTAGTAACCATTTTGCTCCCCTGATTCTGGCCTGCAGCAACTGTACAAGAGTCGAGAATTGGGAAGATGACTTTAAAGAAGCACATGGAGACGATTTAGGTTTAGTCCATGTGCAAATTATATGTTAGATATATTATTTTTGCCAACATTTATTGTACTACTCCATTGAAATTGAAAGCAATAATCTCATTTGCTTTGCAACCATGATAGTGATAGTTAAAACATCAGTTTTGTTGATCATAATATTTTCCACTGATTTTTTACTCCAAAAAAGAAGACTTTAATTTTTTGGAATGGAGTAAAAAAGGGTCCAGGTCCTCCAGGATGACGGATTTGATATTTTGATGATAAACCATTATCCAAAATATACTACAAGATCGATCCTTCAGTGGAGGAGTTAGGGATTTTTTTTTTAATTTTTATTATTATTATTTTTTCCATAGGGCCTTGAAGCTCTGACTTTCAAGAGCATTGAAAGGTGGTGGGAATGTGAAAATGTGACATTTGTTTAAGCAAAGATTATGAATTAGGGAAAGGAATCTTGACTTTGTGAAATTGTGATTGGTGACCACAAAAAGCCTGTTTAAATTAATTCTACTAATAATTAAGAGCAGCACTTTGGCTTCATCATCTTCAGTCTCACTCAAATGTTTCCTCCTGAGTGATACATATAGTTATTGACTTGTCAGTTGGGTTGAGATTAATTTATGCATCTCACAATTATAATAAGCTCATTGCGAATTCCAATGCTTGCATTTCCTAAATGAAAGTGTTTTCACCTTTTTTTTTTTTGTTTCTTTTTTACCGTTGGTAAATGCGGTAATAAATACAGTACTGCATCATTATCTATTTACTCCAAAGTTCAAAACTCAAAGAATGCAATCATTTACAGTAAACACAAGAGCACACAGACCTCATGAAAATGAGTCACTAATTACCATAACTTCTTCCTTAACAAACATAGAATCTAGTAAGCGAAGTCAAAATCATTCATATAATAATAATAATCCCAAAGTATCTGATATGACATTTTCTGTAAATAGAATCTATATGCCAAATATAAATCTTAGTTAACTTTAAATAGATAAATCCTAAAATGTGAAGTCTGCACAAGTAGATAAATCCTTATTTAGAATTTATCACCTATAAAATCCACCAAAAGTGTGATGCAAAATGTTTAGAATGTGAAAATTAAAAACGGAACAAAAATAAATCTTCCACGTAAAAATATCACAAAATAATAAAAAATTATCCTTCAAAAACAGAAAAATAGAAACACACAGTCACACAGTAAAACCAAAAGAAAGGAAAGGATTGAAGAAAACAAATGCCACTGGTCACTTTGTATTTTTTTCGTTCCCACTTAGATTATGGGGGAGTCCCTATTAGTCAGTGAATCTCTCTCTCTGCAATATCCTGAAAAAATCCCATTTTCCATTGCCTTCGTCCCTAATCAGATGACTCGTTTTCCTCTCAAAGATGCCACCTTTTCTCCCTTTTTCTGATTATTATTACCATTATCAATATCAGACAACCACCGCCATGCTTGTTTTTCTCGTACTAATCGCTGCTTTTACCGTTTCCCTTTCTTTCCTCTCCGTCATTGTTTTCTCTCTTTACTCCAGGAAATTTAGATACGCAACGACGAAAAGTCCAGGCCCGAAACAGCTACAGAAAGTTACAGAGAATGACCCGCTTCCGTATATATTGAAAGCTGCTGCTGCGGCGGCGGATTCTGATGAGAAAGCCCAGTTGGGTCATGATGGATCCAAGGCGGCGACCGAAATGACCCGCTCGATCGTTCTGGAGGTATTGCCTTCTGATTCGCCTAAATGCGGGGAGTTGTTTAAAGATGAGGGGGCGGATAAAATTGGGTCGGTTCTTCTAGATGGCGATGAAGAAGAGGAGAAAAAGAAGAAGAAGAAGAAGCAGAAGCGGGCTAAGAAGAAGAGACCCGACCCAAATACAGGGGGTGGTGAAATGGCTGTGGAGAAGAAGAAGAAGGAAGAGCTGCTCTGTTTGTTTCCATTTACGACGTCATCCAGTGCCATTCAGAGAAAGATCAAGAATCAGTATGATCAACTTGTCAAGTCCCATGATTCCACTGGCTTAACTCTCGTTCAGGTGTTTATTCACTTCATTGATTGACTATCAGGTTTCAATTTGGCTATTGATTTTTTTTTTTTTTGCGTTGTTTCCCTGAATTGTTGTTTTGGAAAAAGTTGGAACTGTTATTGCCATTGGTTCTGGTAACCTTTGCTTCATTCCTATAATAGCAGAGAATTGTGTTCCTAATTTATAGCAATATGAGAAATACGAGTTCTTATGGCTCATCTGCGCCAACACCCGATTAGTGGCAGTCTCTTAATAGTCTGGATTGTGATTGGTCTTAAAAGGTGGCGAAGCTTGAAAAGTTTGCGCTTCAAGGTAGATGTAATTTGGCCACAAACCGTGCTGTTAGTGTATTTTTTTCAAAGTTGAGCAGAAGCATACACTAATACAAATGTGATACCTCCATAATGACTTAGAGAAATGTAACCATTTCAAATATGCTTAGCATACAAGTCATGAAGTCTGGCTGCACTATTTGCAGAATTATCCTGTTGGGAAATGGAACGGATAAAATGTGATTGTGTAAAAACTGTAGCATGCTGTGCAATTATCCAATTCAACCTTTACACACTGACAATTGCAAATTTTTGAAGAAAACACTTTCCTAGACATTTTCATCTTTGCTTTTATCATCTTATGTTTTGTGAAGTATTGCAAAACCTATGCCTGATGGATGCGTCCTCCCTCTTTGTACATGAGCTTCTCACTGCAACTGCTCCTTTGTTTTTATGTAATGCAGGTTGGGCAGTTTGTTAATTGCCTGGTTGGAGCCAAAAAAGAGCTGCAACACAGGTATAGTATTTCATGTTCGGTCAATTCGTAATAAAAAGGAGTTTGGGCTGTTATTTCCAAATTATTTATAGTTGATTATTCATTTTCTAAGCAAATGTCTCATGTTGATTACATGTATAATCCTCGGATATGATTGATGTTTATAACAGCTATATATGTATATCTGTTTCTAACAGGTCTGAGGTTATTCAACGGAAGTTTACCATTGCAAAAGCTTTACTGCTGAAGGCAGACAGGTCTTCATTTGATCGCTTACGTAAACAGGTATTTGGAGATTGAATGCTAATATGAAGCCCTCATACAAAATGGATTCTCTTTCTTCTCTTTACAAGGTGAAAATGTTTTCCTTTTATGCAGATTTACAAGCTAGAATTAGAGCAAAAACGATTAGAAGAGGATGCTTTTGTATATAATTGGCTCCAACAACAGCTGAAGCTCTCTCCTGCTTACAAGAAGGTAGTTAACAAATTGAAATGAAAACTACTTATTCTCTCGCAAATATGTTGACATAAGCGTCTACTGTGATAATTCTTACTGAAGATTCTGGAAATCGGTGCCTCCATGGAAACGACACACAAAGTTGGTGCAGAAGTAGAGAGCAGTGATAATGATTTTGCTGATATTTCATTTGAAGAGTTGTTAGCTCAGGAAAAGAAGGATGTGTTTTGGTTGGTCTCTCGCTTCAAAATCAACAATTGTTTCTTTCCTGCTGGTGTGATGCTAATGATGTTATTTCAAATTTTGCAGGCAGAGAAATGGGAAGATTACCAGATCAAGTTGAGTTTTGGCGGGGATAACTTTATTTGCGCTAACTTTTTAGTGGCAGTATGTACATCAATCACCCTAAAACTGCACAATGCAGCAGAAATTTTGTAGTTCAGGGCTTCTGGCTGGTGCTCCATGGAGTTAATTTTGATAGAGAATTTTGTAGTCCTCTCTCCCAATCAAATTTGCAGTGACCTTTTCCGACTCTTCGCAATGTAGATTCATCAGTTTATGCTCCCTTTTTGGCTTTGCATCTGTGTGAAAAGTTCATAGTTCTGTTAATGAGCAAAGTTCCCGAAAATTTGTGAGTCTGGCATTGCCCAGGGTTCTGAATACCTTATCAGTTATCATACAGTAAAGAGTTTAAAATACCATGGATATGCTGCTTATATTTGTACTCATATGTCAAACAAGATCTTGATCAAACTTTTGTGCATCAACTCTGCCTTGAAATTATGCAGCTTCAATAGCCTAGTTGTCTTCTAATTAAAATACAGTTCCGCCATTTCACTAGTAGGGCATGGCGAATACACGGAAATTTGAAGATTCATTCCTTGGATAGCTCTACCAAGGAATGGGAAGCAAAAAAGGTATTAGGAAGGGGGAGGGTGCAATTATGCCCTAATGCCAGCCATGAACATCATGCTTTTGATTTTGATGATTGAGCGTCCTGGCTTTCTGGTAAACTAGCTTTGCCTTTACGCAAAGTAAGTAGTAATCCATAAGGCAGACAAAGGTTGATGGAAATCTCTCAAGTCACTAATAGGCTTTGTACCAGTAATAATACCTTCTGATGAAGTATAATGATGATTTGATACTTTTTCATTACCTCTTCAAATGGCAGTGGTTTTCCTTCAAAATTAGAAGTCAACGCCACAATTCCACATACTCCGTCCCTTCTTGTTTATTGTGAATTATAAAATGGTACGGCATTCTTTACTCTTTCAAACGTTTCGTGTTACTTGCAAGTTTATTTGTGAGTTACAAGTGCATGTACAAAAATAAGCACCCAACAATAAAGGACACTGTACGAAATTGGATATGGCAGCACCACAATTACTGAAGGTCAATATGGCTATGAATCACAAACTATTCACCTTGCAAAACTTCATAGTAGTAGAGTTCTCAAATGTACCAGTTATCAATCAAGACAACTACAAAAAAACCTGTTTCTACACAAGAAGTATATTTTAAGGTACACTTCATCTCAGTAAAAAGGTGTAACAGCATAAAATAAGGACATACAAGATCCCCCTAATACTAGAGCAGGAAATTGAGAAACACTAATTGCAGGCTGGGAAAACTTCCAGAGTTCCTATCTCCTTCTACTATATCCCACAAAGTGTGTGCTCCAACCTCCTTCATGCCGCCTACAAGCTCGACTTCCCGGCCATTTTCAACTAAACCCGCTGAGCTACTTCGGTTTTACATCAGTCAATCTTCACAGAAGAGTAGATCTTCCTAACAAACCAGAAGCAAGCATAGAAGCCGATTGTGCCCGTCAACACAAAGAAGGCGTATGAAGCTATCATCATGTAACCAAAGTATAAGATACCAGACACTAGCTTTGTGATTTCCAGCTTGGTGAAGAAGTAGAAAACAGAGTAAAGGAAAAGGTATAGAGCTGAGGAACCAGCAGTAAGGTAGGCCCTCCACCACCAGTGATAATCCTCACTGCAGAGCTGGAAGTAGCAGAGAACAATAGTAATTTCTGCGCACGTGATTAATAGGATCACAAACACGATGAAAAGGAAGCCAAAGATATAGTAGAACTGGTTCAGCCATATGGAAGTCAAGATAAAGAACAGTTCAATGAAGACTGCCCCAAATGGGAGTATCCCTCCAATAAGAATCGAGAAAATCGGTTTCATGTACCATGCCTGTTCTGGGATTTGACGGGGTATTTTATTGGTCTTCACTGGGTCTTCAATGGCTGGTTTCTTGAAACCCAAATAGCTACCAACAAAAACTAAAGGCACCGATATGCCGAACCACAAGCATACAAGGGCAAACATGGTTCCAAAAGGAATAGCTCCAGATGATTTCTCACCCCATATGAGAGCATTAAGCACAAAGAAGACGGCAAAAAGAATACCAGGAAACATGAATGCTGTCTTCAAAGTATTCCTCTTCCACTCAGTACCCTTGAACATCTTGTATAATCGTGCAGAGGAATAACCAGCAAATAAGCCCATGAAAACCCAAAGGAGAACCATGGCTGTCATAAGTCCACCTCTGTTGGAAGGGGACAAGAAGCCCAGCAATGCAAAAATCATTGTCACGAGTGTCATCGCAAAGACCTGAACACCAGTTCCAACATATACACACAACAGGCCAGAATTAATTGGTGCCCTAAAGACATCTCCGTGGACAAGTTTCCACCCCGTTTCTTCCTGGGCTTCATCTTGTGTTTCCAACTGGTTATAGTTTGCAATGTCTCTATATAGAGTTCTCATCATGATCATGGCAACCATGCCAGAAAGGAAGAGAACGATCATCAAAGAATTTATGATGGAAAACCAATGGATCTGATCATCATTCATGAGAAGGTATGTATCCCAACGGGATGCCCACTTTATTTCACTTTCCTGCAAGGTAGAAAAGGACAAGTGCATACTGAGAAACCACTACATATTACTTAATATTCATAGAAGATGCTTCAATATATGTTTACCTTAAAAGTAACATCATATGTGAAAACCACCTCCTTATCTGTATCTACTTCCTGCGGAACAGTACTGCCTTGAACTAAATTTTTGGTGTTTTGGTTGCATGTTGTCACCTGAGGGTTCTTCTCGTCCCACTCCTTATACTCGTGATTGATGCTGTTAGAATTTTAAAAAATGAACCAGTAAGAAAGAAAGACAAAACTAAAAATTAAACAGGCACCTTTCGACCATGTTCATTATCTCTAATGCATATCATATGCTTTTGTGCTTCCAAAATTCAAAATACAGCAAACATTTTGCACTTGACAAAGGAACAAATGATGCAACAAAAACAGAAAAATGTGGCTGAATGGAGGAAACCTGTTCGGGCTAACTTCAAATCCAACAATTCGGGAAGTTTCCAATTCAGGATCTCTATGGTACATGACCTTAAAGCTTAAGTGGTTATGGATAAAATACTTCTCCTCTTTGCTCTGACAAAATAGAGAAGAGTAAAAAATGTCACATAAATAAGCAACAAGTATCGTAGAGGAGCCTTCTGCAAAATGCAACTTACCCCAGCATAGTTTCCTTTGAAACCAACACGGAAGCCATGTTCATAAGTGGTTGACTGACTACCATCCCGCCTTTGTCTAATCACAGCAACTGGGAGATTATCCAGAATCCTGCAATCCACACAAGAAATCGACTATTAATTACACTACAACAGGAAGCCATAATTCGAGTTAAAAGCTTCTAAATAAGGACAGAGAAAAACACAGAGAGGACTTACATATTGACCCGGTACTCGTCATCAATTTTTTCTTTAAAGTTCTTAGCAGCTTCAGCATTAAGCTTCACTTTACAAGCCACTTTGCAGGGTGTCTCTTGCCTCATATGAAACTGGTCATCAGCAAAGCAATTCCACAAATTCGGAGCCATTAGTAGAATGGTCAAAGCAAACAGGTACTCCAAAGGAATTTGATACAGACATGGTTTTGTTATCATAGATCTTTTACCTCATAAACTGAATTCTCTATCCGGTCACCTCGAAGCACCTCCCCAAGGTTTTCCGCGCTGTTTAAAATTTTCTTCGGCTTGCAGTATTGCAAGAAGTAGTAGTCATATGGAAGTTGCGTCTTTGTAGAGGACAGCTTGTTCACTTTTACAGGAAGCAGATCATTCTGCTCAAAAGAAACATGTATATCAAAAACCAAAAAAGAACAGGGAAGGGGAAGAGAGGAACAATGAAACACATACATCAAATCCAAGAACTAAACTACATCAACACTCGCATAAGAGTTGCTTCCTCAGCTCACAAACTAACTTAAGATTTTAATTACACAAATGCCAAAATCAAGTGTTCATCACTCAACAGTCTAACATACAATGCCCCAATAAAGATCCACATAAGGCAGGAACAAATCATTCATAAAGTTCATATCAATTCATGTTCAGCTTGACCAAAACCACAATCCACATGATGAAACGACAGCCAAAATGTCAACAAACCAATCAGACCCACAGCGTGGAGAAAAAAAAGGAAATAAAAATACCGAAGAACTCTTTACTCCACGTATAGCCCTAGATCCGAGCCAAATTAAATCCTAATCAGTCGAAATCCAAACCCCAGATCCAACTAAACACTAAGTAGTCAGTTACTTGCATTGAAATTCGGGCTAGTTCCTAACAAATTTAACAAAGCATCCAGAATTTATTAGCAAGCAAACAAAAATGAATTATTGAATACAAGCAGAAATCCACAGCAATATGACATCAGTAAGCCACTACGAGTTCAAGGCGCATGAGTATGAGAAAAAACACAAAGGAAGGGGATAAGAGAAGGAGGTCACCGTCTGGAAATCGCGGGGAGCGACGCCGGGGAGGTAGAAAGAGCTAGCAGATGAGATCAAGAGGCAGATCAGGGCGAGGAAGAATGGTGCGATCCGACCCGGATCTCGGCGACCCATGTTGGTGTTTCTTCTCGGCGCCGATTTGAAGTGGACGTGAAAATCCAGAAGAAACGGCGTCAGAGAGAGGACAGAGATAGAGAGAGAAAAGGAAGGAAGGAAGGAAGAAGTGAGTGCGTGTGTGCGTGTTTTTAAGTAGTAGTCCGGCCCAGAACGAAAAAGCGAATTAATTATATCGATATATTTTGGCTCCATTTCCTCATCATCAAACCGTATCACTATTTTATTTTTCATTTCTTTTTTTTTTTCTCTGAAACAAATCACCATTTTTTTTTTATTTCAAGAGTATTTTTTGCATTAAAAACACATTTCCTCGTAGCTTTACTTCGCTTTTTTTTTTTTTGGTCCCTCTTTTCTGGTTTGAGAAGTAATCTCATGCTGATAAACGAAAATAGAAATAAAAGTCACTGTTGCTAGACTCCTTTTTTTTGCCAAGTAGGTGATTTATAATCATTTTTAATTTTTATGCACCGCATTTATAATTTTTTTTTTTTCTATTTCGACTATGCCAGTGAAATAACATTCCGGTTCTTGTTGATCAATTATATTTTTCTTTCTGAAAAAAAAAGAAAAAGAAAAAGGCTGGTTGTTGTTGTTTCCTTTCTAACATAGCAATTTCCATCCAATACAACTGTGGTAGATTAGAAGAAAATGAGCGTTAAAGTTAATCCAAACGCTTGGAAATATAGTTCAATGAGATCTAATACTAATTTAGTTAAGTCACGAACTCACAATTGAATGATATACCACAACTTCATTACAGCTATCAAGCGAAAAATACATCTCCTTCTCCACGAAATTGACTAAGTTGAGGGGATTAGCCACCAAGTATCCTAATCAAGTAAGTATTTAAAGTTTGTGGTCCACAAAATAAGGGTTTTGCTCAGTGCTTTCTGCTAATTGATGTTTACGAAACTGAGATATGAAAATGTTGCGAATACATAGCGCTAAATAACTAAATAGTAGCTACTTATTAGTCAAACCTGAACCATAGAAATTAGAACAGGTTATTTATGTTTAAGAAACTGGTATTCATATAAGACAAAACTTATTAAGTAGTAAGCAGTTACCAATCAAAATCAAATAACATCAAACTCTAATCATTTAGCACTACAAAATTAAATTCACGGACCCAGATATTTCAGTAGAATCATTATATTGCAGAGGGAAAAAACTGAAGCTAAAGCCCAAAAACCTAAAACCTAGAAGCAGAATCGTTCAAATCAGTTAGGAGTGATAACTGAAATCAATAGATTTATTAACTCTAACTAAAAGTGGGAGGGAAAAAGGATTCGATTTATTCAACTTTAAAAATGAAATCTGTGTTTTGAAAAATAACAATGGCAACATATGTGACTTTATTTGAATTCCCTCGGAATTTTTTGAATTTAGAAACAGGAATAGGAAATCCAAAGCTAAAAAAACCCTAGCTAGCCTCCGCCTGCTCTTTCTTCTTCAGCCGCATCAGACGCCCCGCCACTTTCTTCGATTGAGGGGAGCAAGGAAATTGACGGGCATGGAATTGATCTGGGGTTTCGGAAGCTGCAGCCATGGGCACCGCTCCGTCACTTCATTCAATTTGGGGAGGCAGAAAACTGACGGGGAGCGGCTGCGAAGACGGCTGAATTTTTGTAAACGTGAGGAACTTAAAACGTTAAGTCAAACGACGTCGTTTTGATGTCCGAACTGTAATTTTTCCCATGTTCGTTTTTTAATTTCCAGAGATTTATTTTTAAAACGCTGAATGTTGTGTTTGTTCAATGAGATTTATAACCTTTTTAAAAATTGCTGATGACTCTCAAACAATGAAAATATTAAAAGAATATAATTGGAATAGATTCTTTTATAAGAATAGAGAAAATTATTGTTTTATTTATCAATAAAATTTATGAATACATGCTACCCTAAACGAAATTTGCCTCGTCGACTGGATAAAATTGGCCAAAAAATTAAGTCTGAATAGTGAATAAAATTGAAAGGAAAAATGTTTTGAGTAACATTGACAATAACCTCAAAGATGTATGTAAACTCGCCAATTTTTTGGTCAATAAATTAAGGGATCATTTGGATTTGGGGGATGAAATCGCCAAACTCGTAAACATTTGGGAAAAATCGTGATCGGAGGCCAAAAGTTTGGGAAAATCGGTCATTTTTTTTTTTGTTCTTTCACGACATAAATAAGAGCTGCAGTGACTGAGACCTTAAAAGTTAATCTGCGAAGAAGGTAAAAGAACCCTCTGGCCGCTATCCTTTAAAACTTCGTTGAATTAGTGCTTACTCTTAAAAGCATATTATTTTGGTGTTTGATTTTCTTCCTGAATTTTGTAATTTCAGCCGATTACTGGAACAATTAGGGCTACAACTTGCGTATATATGAATTGAATCAACTTTGTTCATCTTCGGCTGATTTTCTGTTTTTCTGCTTTGGACCCAAAGTGAGAACGATTTCGTCTGCCGTGGACCTGAAGGATCTGAATCATCTTCAAAGGTAAAAACCCTTGTCGCTTTTGACTCTGCCCTAATTTTAGCCTAAATGTACTAGTACCAATTAAAACGACCTTGTTCATTTCGGTTTGGTGTTTTTTTTTTTGCTTGGATTTGAGGAAAGAAAGATGGATGCACCTGAATCCTCCTCAAAATCCTCCATAAAGGTAATGTCTTTGTCCCTTCAAATCCTCTTTCCTTGTGTTGGGATTAGGGTTGATTTTGTTATGCTGTTTCTTTTCTTTAAAACCTGGTTTCGTTTTAATTTTCCTCCATATCACTTTTTCTTACTAGTTATATTATAGATTTATTAATCTTATTAGCTTTATGAATAGTAGGCCAGAACCCACATCAATTTAATTTTGTTGGTTTTGTCCGGATTGAAGGGGAGAAAGAGGGGTGTTAAACGACCCCTAAGGCGCGAGGACGTTGAACCTGTAACGCGTGAGGACGTTGAACCTTTAACGCGTGACACGATTGTTCTACGTGAGGATGGCGTAAGTTTTCCTTGCTCACCATTTATCGAGGTTTGATGTAAGCTTTATTCTTGAACCTTGAATAATTATTTTCTTTTTTTATGGTAGTCTTTTGATCCGGATGACCCTGAATTCGAAAAGGGAACCACTGCTATAGCTTTTGTTTTCAAAGATGGAATTATGGTAGCTGTTGATCATTCAAGCAAATGTGAGTTTGATTACCAGGTTAACCTTGTTTATATGTTCGCTATTCATATGTAACTGTACTAACCTAACAAACTTTCCCTGTCAAATTTAGCACTAGAGACTGAACCGAACATTGTTCAACTGAATTCTCACATGCTGGCCACAATATCTGGAGGATGTGAATTTTTGCTCAAAGATCTGCAAGAGAAGGTACTTGCAAGTTTACAATTTACATTACGAGCCCTGTTTTGCCTTGTATTATTTTATGGTGCAAACTAAGAAAGGCAACTTGACACTTTCACATAAACAGATTAAGAAATAAAAACTAAAGATTGGTTGCTATGTGTTGCAGTGCTACGTTCAAGAACAGAAAGAGGGGAAGAAAACTTCGGCTGCAGAGGTATTGAACTGGTTGGCTGAGACTCTTTCGGCGTACGAAGAGGAACCTTTGTCAATAGGAATACTGATTGCCGTCTGGAATGAATCGGTATTTCTTCTGTCTATAATTTTTAATTTTTTTGAATATTCTGAAGTAGATCCTTTCATATCCTAGTCTCTTAACTGTGTGCAGGAGCGTTGCGTGTACTGCATGAATGGTTATGGGGAAGTTGATAAAGGTGATGTACTTGCCACCGGATCTGGTTCAGTTTCTTCTGTTCTCGTGGTGCAAGAGTATGCTCCCTTCTCCTATATGCGCACAATGTAATTCGTTTAAATTGTGTTGGGAGCTAAACAAACTAGTTTCTGGTTTTTCTTGTAGAGGAAGAGGCATTATGCCGGTAACTCAAGCTGCTGATGTTGCCACTGGATCTGGTTCAGGTGGCAGACGCCGGCACTCTGGGTATGCTCCCATCTCCTATAATCCTATTTAATTCGTTTACATTGTGTTCGGTGCTATTTTTCCTGTCAAATTTTTGAAAACCAACTAGTTTATGTTTTTTTAGTAGTAGGCGCAAACCTAGCATGTCTGTACCCGAAGCTGCAGAGTTGGCCAAAAAGGCTATATGCATTGCTGCACATAATGCTCCTCATTATGGGGATGTGGTTACTGGTATGTTTTCGATCTCTTGGCTGCTGTCTTTCTTGTGTGTTAGTCTGTATCTCTGTTTATTTCCCTGATGTTTGCTTCTTTACTTCTTCTTTTTTTTTTTTTAAGTTTACCACCTTGGAAGTGACGGGTGCAACAAGCTCCTTGAGGACGATATAGAAGGATGGCAAAAGGAGAACATCAAATGCCCAGGGATAAGGTTCGAGATTATTGGAAAAGGATGGTGATGCAGCAGCGTCTTCTCCGGTCTCAATTTATTGATTTGTGCATCTTGTGGTTTGATGTTTCTTTTTTTTCTTTTGGAACCGAAATGTTGTCAGGGTACTCTGGTCTGTTGTTTATTTCATTAATTTCTTTTCGTAATGAACAATGTTCTTCATTGATTTGTATCTTGTGGGTTTTTTTATGTTTGATTTTCGGGTGATTGTAATAGGTTGAAAAAAACCATTCAATGAGTCTGGAGTTAGTAGTTATTTCACGTTGATTGGAGTATTGTAGTAAAAATAGTGAGTAAATGACCACATGTGTGACAATTGCTATTCTGTTTCCCAAGATCCATATACGTGACAAGTTACACCCTGCGTGCTATGGGAACCTATGCCAATTTTCTACACAACAGACTCCAAAAAAGTATCCCAATTATCCCATGTCCATGCTTGTTTATCAGGTCCCATCTCAGCCTCAGGGCGGTGGGATTCCTGCAATCGTCTCTGATTTAGCTGATTGCTAAATCAGAAACTTTAGCATTAACCAAATGTGGTCATCGTCATTCCCAGAAGCGAAAGCTTGGGCTATGTTTGTGTGGTTTTTTAGTTAGTTTTTTTCAGAATTTTTAATTAATATATGTCTCCTCCCATCATATCTTTTTACATTTACGATGCGCTTTTATACATTCTCAATATATTTTTTTTTACATTCTCAATAAAAAAAAGAAAAAAAAACTTAAAAAACCTTCCAAACATAACGACATAAGTATCGAAGTAATTGTAACATCCCCAGTATTGGTAAAATTAATAAACAAATTAATTAAAAATATGGGTTGAGGGCATTTTTCAAAGAATAATTTTAGGTGATAATGAGTAATCTGCACATGAATTGATTTTTAATTTGTGGAATTTAAGGGGAAAAAAGTATAATTAAGAAATGCAAATATGCTGACGTGACAGGAACTCCGAGAGTGAGGAAGGAGCGCGGGTGAGAGGGTAAAAGATACTAGTAACTACTATTGTTTGGCAGTAAATGGAAAACGTCTTTTTGTTTTGCCATTAATAGGCGCAGCCTTAATAATAGATTTATTCTGTCAGTTACTTTTTATCTTTTTCTTTCTCTCCCTCTCCCAGTTTTCTTTTTCCTCCTCTCCGTTTCAGTCGTTCTTCATGGCCTTTGGTTTCTTCACTTCTCCCTCCCTTGATTTTTCCGACGAGGGAATTTTTTTCTTCTTTTGGGTGGGGTTATACTCACCCCTTCAGGCTAATCATAGATCTGAAGACTTTTATATCAAGTCTTCAGCATCGATGCCTGATAAAATAGACAAATGTCTGTTGGATAAGTCAGTTTGTTTGATGGTTGTTTTGTATCTCTTCTATTAATTATTCGTTTTTCTTGATTATTATTTTTATTTATTTATTACATTTTGATGGGTCTAATGATAGATCTGAAGACTAGTAATATATCAAGTCTTTTAGGACAAGTTTGTATTTCTGATGGTGTTTTGAGGGTTTGTTGTTGTGTATTGCATCCCTTAATTATTCTTTTTCGTCATTAATTTTATTTTCCTACTTTTGTTTTTTAATTATTAGGTAAATAATTTTATTTTTCTATCTATTTGATGGGATGGTCCTCATCCGTTCTGGCTAATCATAGATCTGAAGACTAATTTATCAATTGTTACATCGTTGCCTGATGAACATACAGTCTTTAGGACGAGTTTGTGTGTGTGTTTGATGATGTTTTGAAGATAAATCAAACAAAAATTCCATATATTCCGTATATTTATATCAAGGAGGATCTATAACCCTGGATGACCACTTACAGTTTCTCAGGTTTCTTTTTAAGTCCCATGAACCCTAACGTGTTATGTGTCTATCTTTACACTAAGTGGCAGGCTAGACTACAAACCTCCATAGATCCTCCTACAGAGGAACCTGTTTATCCATTGAAATTATGATCTGTTTCATGGTAATTATGAGTCTCCCTACTCAATGTAAAGGGAGATTTTTAAGTCTTTACTTATGTAAATGGAGGTAGGCTCTTATCTGTTGCTAATCACTAATTTTGTTTTAATGTGTTGGATGAGAGGACACTATTATTTGGATCTGGATTTGACTTTTAATTGCTTGTACTACTTGTTGTTATTTTTGTCTAATTCCAATTGCAGGCCTTCCTTGCTTTCGCTGCAAATGAGATTTAAAGTTTTTCAAGTGCAATGAATTTTTAATTTGGTTAATTTCATCATGGATGGCAGATCTTTTATTAGGTAATGGTTGTATCATGTCTTGGAATCAAATTATATTTAAAACATTCAGTGTTCAAACCCGTTCATTTTCCATTGCATATATGTTTGCTTCTATTTTGCCATTTGTTTTCTTAATTAATGATGTTATTTTTAATTATACAATACCATTCTCATTTTTTGTTTTCTGTTAATGTGTTTGATTTAAAAAAAAAAAAAAATCTTTTGAAGGTTACAACAGCAAACTATTTCATGAACCCAAGTCACTAAATTCTGTCCATAATATTATTGGCTCCTGCCTCTTCCAACTGTGAGCCCAACTCTCAAAAATATTTTTTCCCAAGGCCCACCCATCCAGTAGTATTCATAGGGTTTAAGTCATTTATTCTAACACCTCATTCAAAGCAGCAGCAGCAGCAGTTCTCAACTTCTCATCCTACTCAAAAAACCAACTCAAGCATCTGTTTCCTTCTCCAAAAACAAAAATGGCAGATGCCTTTGAGGCCTGCTTGACCCTTTATTAAGGTAATGAAATTTTGTTTTTCCCCCCTTGTTTTTATGTATTTTTAAAGTATTGATGAGTTCTATGTGCACTTTTTTCTATTTCCACTTCTGGGTTTCAGTTGCTCTTCATCCTCTACAGTACACTGCTACATATGGATGCAGAGTCTGAACCCTATGTGTTTTCTTAATTGCAGATTCCTCCTAAGATTCAAATTTGGGATAAACCCTATTCTTTACTACAAAATGGCAAGAGGCATGTGTAATCATTCCTCAAGGTTATATTCTTTCATTTTTTTCTAGGTTGCATTGATTTTTTTTTTTATGTTTTGATGAGTTTTATGACTGTTCCATTCATTTTGTTTTCGTGGTGTCCTTGTTTTTAATGCTGACATCTACAAATGGACTACCTTTGTGTTTTCTTTACTGCAGATTCTGCCTGAAAAACAGATGTGGGAAGAACCCTGGAAAGTACTGCACCTGCAAACAACAGAGACAGAGATTCAGTAGACGCTTCACCCGTGGAAAACACTGCAAACGTGGCACCTGTATAACTGTGATGAAATTTGAGAATGAATTTGGTAAGAATGCCATTTTTATGGGCGGTGACTCAAGAAGAGGGTTTATGGTGAAAACTACACCAAAACAGATGGTTGTGAGTAAGTATCTCTGTCCGAATTATCATCTTTTGCAATTTGATCCAACTTTTTTAATTTGGCATTAATTCTCACTGTCTGATGCATTAGTTCTCACTTTCTGTTTCTATCTGTTATCAGCAGATGATATGGTTCTGAAGATAAGGCCGGTTGGCAGGACTCGCATTTTTGTTGCTGGGACTGGTGATGCATATAATATTGAATTGGCACACGGGTTTATGTCTTCTTCTTTTGCAAGTGTAAGTAACTGTTTCTAATATTCCGATTGAATTCTTTTAATATGATTTGATTTTTCGTTCAATGTACTAATTTTTAATTTTTATTATATGTTCAGCAATTCAATACACCTTATGAAGTGGCTCAGTGTTTGAAATCAGAATTTTATAATTGTGGAGCTAGCTTCATTGTCGCTGGGTGGACCAAGAAACATGGCGCTGAAGCATATTTTGTCGATAAAAAGAGTAAAATTAATGTGGTCTCAGACTATCATACTCTAGGCTGTGGCCGCAGAGGTGCTGCTGCTGCCTATAGAGATCCTGTTAGGGGATACCAGCCAATTTGTACCATCAATGATGCTGCAGAAATTGTTCGTAGAGCAGTATGTTTCGGTGCAGCAGCAAGTGCTGGTGTTGGAGGGACTCTCTATGGTATTCTTTTGTTATTTAACCTCCAATTTGAAATACTTTATCCTGGTTCTTATATTGTCGATTCTGGTTACTTTTCTTATGGTTTTGTGTTTTCTTTTGTAGATGAGTATGTTGGAGGTGATGATGGTGTCTATAACAATCTTGGAATTGAGAGGAATATAGCTGTTCGGAACGAAACTATTTATGGAATTGGACCTCCAAGAGATGTTATAGTTTATGATTATCCCTCAGACTTAGAGGTTTGATGTAAGTTCTCCTTTAGCATTATATGCAGTATTTTACTGAATTATAATTCCAGAAAAATGCTAGTTTACCAAGTTTCTGTGATGTTTTACTCTGACCTGGAACATCTTTAAGTCATTAACCTGTTACAACCTGCACCATCTCTTTATTGTTTGCTGGAAGTAGTTCCTTTGGAAATCCTAAAAAGGCTTATCGACTAAGCATTATCACTCAACTAAAACTTCAATCTTTACTGGGTTTGTTATTAGGACTGTTAAATTACCTTTATCATGTTGCTGTGGTTTTCTTATGACGACCTGCAACACTTTTAAGTCGCTAACCCATTACTACCCCCTGTCTCTTCGTTATTTGCTGGAAATAATTCCCTTGGAAATCCTAAAAAGGCTTGTGGATTTCAGAAGTTTATTTAAATACTAAGCATTATCCGGCTTGTGGAAGTAAAAAGTTTATTTAAATCCTCAGCATTATCGCTCAAACTTGAAATTCAACCTTTACTGGGGTTATTAGGATGGTTCATTACCATATTGTGAGCTCAATTTTACAGATTCTGCATCCTACTATTGGCTACATTTGTCTGTTTGATTTAGGATTTTTTTTTATTTTTAAATCTGTCTGTTGATTGAATCTCTCTTTTTTCCTTCTTTTTTTATTTTTGGAAAAAAAGAGCAAAATATTTATTTTTCTAATTCATCTCTCACTGTTATTAATTTTGGATTTCACTTTCAAGTCATTAACCCATTATTACGTTCCCTATCACTGGAGTTAGGAGGTAATCTTAAAAAGGCCTGTGGAAGTAAGAAGTTTATTCCAATACTTAGCAATACTAATCTTTACTGGTTGTTTTTAAGACTGACAGGATGCTTTTCTGGAGGTAGGTGAAGTTGATGCAGAGAGCAAGATAAGAAAGTGGACTAAGCTAAGCCTCTGTTTCTCCTAAGTTCTTTTTATAGCTTTTAAGTGCTAAGTGTGGCATGGAATATTGAAAGTAGTAGAGTTGATTACTGTTTTGACATGTTTTGGATCTGGTTAGTAGTATAGTAGTAAAACTAGTAGCATCTTTACTGTTTTGACATGTTTTGGATCTGGTTAGTAGTAAAATTAGTGGCATCTTTTTGCCAGATAAGTAGACTGGTTTCCACTGCTTTGTTGTGTTACAGATGAAGTTCCGGTTCCAATTCAATAAATCTATTAAGCGAATGGAGTTTTGATTTCTTTTCCATATTCATTCCATCGATCTCATTCTAAACTATCATTCTATGGCTGAACCGAAGTGATTATTTCTGTGGTTTTTTTAAAAAAAATGTATTTCACTAACCAATAATCAGAAGACGAGGAAGGTCGGTGCAATGGGATCACGGCGACCCACGTTGTGTTTCTTCTGGGCACCGATTGGATTGGGGGTGAAATCCAGAAGAAACGGCATGAGAGAGATTGCAGAAAAAATAGCAGGGAGAAGGGAGCGATTTTAAGAGAAGTATATTAATCATTTTGCCAATTCGTAATGCAGAAATAAAAGTGGATGATATTTTTAAGTTATCGTTTAGGCTCCGTTTGGTTGCATTGAATTGAGACCAAGAATTGGAATTGGAGCTCTTTAATTCCAATTCTTGTGTTTGGTTAACAAAAATTGAAGTGGAAGAATTGGAATTGGAATACTATTTTGGGTTCAATTCTTTGATTTTAATTCTTTTGTGGGGGTAAATAATTGGAATTCAAATTCAAGGGATTAAAAAAAATTCGCGGGTCTAAACCGGGTCATTTTCGGGTTATAACATAAACGGGTCATCTCTTTCTTTTTTCCCTTAAGTCCTTTTCTTTTCTTTTTTTTTTTGGCTTTCAGCCCTTGCCCTTTTTCTTTTCGTTTTGTTTTTCTTTTTTTCAGCTTTTTGTCTTCTTCTTATTATTATTATTATTATTATTATTATTATTATTATTATTATTATTATTATTATTATCATCATCATCATCAACGAAATCAATCTAAAATTAACATTATATTTTTTTGAGAAAAAATCAAAAGTATAATTGTCCCAAAAAAATTAATAGAAAAATATTTTAATTTTGGGTTAGAATTTTTTATTATATACTGACACAGTAAACACCATAAAATTTTCAAAAATATTTTATAATTGTTCCATATGTACACCTATATTAATATATATATATATTAAATAATACATGGCATTTTTTCATCAAAAATTCTGTAAGTTGAATTTTAAGTATATTTTTTTTCATATATAACTATATACTAAAACTAAAAAATTTTAAGCAAATTCCAAAAAATAATGTCAACATATATAATAGAAATTAATATTCATAAAATGAATTTATATTATATACAATATTTTTTACTAATATAGGGGAAAAAATCAATAAACCAAAAATTAAAAAATTTTGAAAAGTAATAAAAGAGAGGGACTCAAGGATGTTTACATATCATAGTAATAATTCTTACGCAATATGTTTCTTTTGTTTCCTATAAAAAAGTGTGTACATAATAAATCACAAAATAATATAGCAAATTAAATAAAAAATTATTTTTTCAAAAAGGATTAGTTTAAAGGACAACAAAGTAATCTAATATACATGTACACAATGATTTTTTTTTGTTTTATACATATCCGTGATAGATTATTTTGACATAGGAAATTAAGTTTTTTTTTAAAAAAAAAATTTGACATGAAGTATAAATTGTATTAATTATCTAGTAACAAATTAATTTCAATTCTAAAGTATCCAAATTTTGAAGCATCCAAACGCAAGAATTGGTATTAGAACCTTAATTCTAGTCAATTATTAAGATCTCCCAAACAAATAAATTGAGATTGAATTGCAATCCCAATATTTTAATTTCAATTTTTTTGGATTGTAATTCTAATTCAATTCCAATTCATTCCAACCAAACGGAGCCTTAAGTTATATTAAGCACCAGATATATGATATTTTTTCCTTTATTTTGACTTTTGAGCATGCTAGTGGCATAACATTCCGATCCCTTCAGAAAAGACCATCCAAATTCAACCAAACAAGAGCGGGCAAGGTTTTTGTGTTTCTTTCTGATAAAAAAAAAAAAGAGAGAGAAAAAGGCTCATTTGTTGTTTTATATAAAAAAGGTAAACGTATATCAATTAAGAAGAAATACGTAAACTATGACAACACATTCTAAGAAATGCTAAATTATGTAATTCCACATCATCTTGCCTACTCACTTGAACAAAACTAAAATAGTAGTAATTAAGCCTCAGAAGGTACATAAAAGCAGCCTGCTCATTTGTTGTTGTTTTCTTTCTAACATAGTAATTTTCACAATACATCTACAGTAGATTACTAGAAAATGAGTGTCAAGTTAATCAAAGACCTAGGAAATATAGTTCAACGAGATCTAATACTATTTCCTTAAAAAATAAAAAAAAGATCTAATACTAATTTGGTTGGCCATAATTGAATAATACACCACAGCTTCATTAATCATTACGGCTATACAAGCCAAGAGTACATCAGCAACCCGAAATATTCCCCGCTTCTCCACGAAATTGCCTAATTAGCCAACAATTATACTAATCAAGTAAATATTTAAACTTTCTGGTCCACAAAATGGCATGTTTAGAAGGTTTTGCTCAGTGCTTACTGCTAATTGATGTTCACGAAACTGAGATATGAAAATCTTGCGGATTCAAAGCTAAAATAAGTAAATAGGTAGCTACTTATTCGATGTGGCCACTTTAGGATTAGGACCTTTTTCTAGATCAAGTTTCACTAACACTGTGCACGTGTAACTTTTCAACATGTCAACAGTCGGTTGTTTATGGCAGCACAACAAATAGGTAGAACATTATCAAACACATAAGAGCGATCAGCCATATTAATTTGTTTGAACAAGGTTCTAATCAGGTAGGGGAAGTCTAACAAAGTTATTTGCAAAGTACATAGTCCAATTAAAAAAAGTCCACAGTCCGATTCTGGCAAAATACTGGCTTTCTCAGGTTTTCAGATGTTAACTCAAGAATTACATGTCTGCAGATGATTTTTGAACTTCTCCAGCTCTTCCAGAACCTCATCTTCCGGTCGGTAAATTAGGTCAATCATTCGCCATATCTGCACCATCAACAACAACAAAAGCAGCAAAAAAAAAAAAAAAGGGATCAGCCACTTCATAGGAGGCATGCATTACAAGATCATTGGAACAGGCTAAACAATTTTGTTCCAGAAAATAGACGGAGATTGAAAGAATATGCAGTCACCTGCAAAGTGCCTCCACCACCGGTACTCTCACCATCATCCGAGACGCTGACAATGGTCCATGGATCGGCAGCATTCCAGTGAAAGTCAACAACCTTATCCCTGTAGTAATTATTCAGTTTAGCCAGAAAAGTAGCGAGTCAATGCACTTCAGCACTTGAAACCCATTGAAAGGTCAACATTCACATGCTTAAAAAAGGAGCCATCCGATGAAAAATCACTAATCTAATAAGAGAAACCAAGCATGCTATTAATATTAGCAAGATGAAGGTACCTGTGTCCAGCATGTTTGAAGAATAGACCAGTAGGTGCCTTTTTATCTCCTTTAACAGCTTGGTCTTCCTTACCAACCTGGTTCAAATATTAGTTTAATCCAAGTTAGGTCCAAAACAAAAACTCCATATCCCTTTTTTCGACTGGTTAAAACATATTCCCATTGAGGGTATATTACTACTTGTAAGTCAGATCATCTGCCAATTGGTTGTCACAGGAAGGGTGAGCAACAAACAGGAACCATGGCAACATACCTTGTCATAATCCCAAAGATTCAAGATTCCATCCTCCGCAGAACTTCCAAAGATAGATGCCTTGTGCGGGGACCACTGAGAATAGAAAGCTTCTTTCAGTCATTGGTGATGAGCATCAGCAAGAGATAAGTATTTTCAACTGATAGAAAAAATTATACCGATAAAAAGAACAAACAAAATTGTTCACGTACCTGAACACACAGGACAGCAGCAGTGTGACCCTCAAAAGTATGGACAGGGGATCCAACCCCTCCTGAAGTGAGATTTCGGCGGTCAAACATGCGGACAGAGTTATCAGCTGACCTGAAAGATGCCGAATCAATTTTACGAGTCAGGAAACTTTAAGGAAAGGGATGTGTGCATAGGTTCAAAAATGAAACAAGACCTCGATTCAGCACAGCTTAAGAAGCTAAAACTAACTGCAATGTCCTTGTTCCAAAGCAAAAACAAAAATTGAAACATCTGCCACGCCCTGAAGTACTTGCTACTAGACAGGATCTCACAACCCAAGTACAAAAAAAATAGAATTTTTTTTCCCCCTTTTTGGTTAAAAGAAATTGATAATTCAGAACAGCAAGAAAAATCACATTACCCAGTCAGAATATAATTCACGTCATGAGGATTCCAATCAACACAATGCAAATCAGTATTGTGAGCCTTTTCAACCTGCAAAAGTATGCAAGAAGTTCAAATGCAGGCTCATAAACCAATCATTTGATTTTCCTACAACATGAATTACATGAAAAAGGCAGGGAAGAATGGGCCAAGTGAAGAGAGGATTAGAGGAAAGCCCATAACTCAGAGATCCGATGATTCTGTTTTTAGTCTAAACTATTTCCGGGGTCCAAACAGAAGAAATAGATTACATAACCTTGACTACAGGAGATGAACCAGTTCTTGCATCCCACAGAATAAGGCAAGAATCATCACCAACACTGCAAAATTCCTGTGCACTACAGTAAAAAGTTTTTCAGTGAAGAAAAGTACAACATTTATCTTCATTCATGACCAGTTAGACATTAATCATTTTTTGGTATATTAACTATACATCTATAGACTCTAAAGAATGGATCAACAGTAGTTCCCAACTTGGCAACCACTAACAGATCTTGAAGAAACAGTAATAGTTCTACATGGAGAAAGGCTACATATTCAACACAAATCACAGCATCAATTACCTTGAAGGGCAAAACTGAACATCTTCAACAGTATCCTCATGTCCTTGGAAAATACCTCGCGCTTTGACACGAGGACCGCCTATCTGTTTATCCTCAACTCCTCCAGCCTGTAAAGTATTAGCAGCACCTGAACCTGGGGATTTCGTAGCAGCTTGATTAACCGCCAAAGAGGAGATATGGTCATGAATGCTCCATAAAACAACTGACTTGTCCTTCCCTGACATAAATCATTCGACAATCAGTATCCAATGCAAATGTGAGACAGACTACATTCCATAGACCCACAATCACAACCACCTCTCTATAACAGAGACTAGGAAGAAAAGGAATGAGAAACTCAAAGAACCAAAGGTCCTAGAAATCAGCTGGATCATCAGGTATCATCGAGTAAGACTCCCTCCGGTCCTTAATATAAGGCATTTTGATTTGTCCTAGGTTTAACCTAGTACGTGTTTTTAATTGATAAAAAAACCTTAAAAATGTTTCATAACAATCAAGAGAATACAACATGAAATATATTTTTTTAAGGTTTTTTCGTCAATTAAAATTGCGTACTAGATGAAACTTAGGACAAAATCAAAATGCCTTATATTAAGGACCGGAGGGAGTAAAAATCAAAGCACATGACAACTCTTCGAACAAAGGAAAACATTAGCGATGGAGATGAACCTCCAGACAGGACAAAGGGCTCAGTTGGACACATGGCAAGCGCAAATTCAGCATTATCTTGATGGCCAGTCAGGACCTGAAAGGAACAATTGTCCAATGTCAATCACCTGAAAAAGGTGGATACTGGATAATCAACTCAATCTCTTGCCTGTAAATCCATCCAATGAATAAGAACAAAAGCAAATCAGATGAAGGCATGCAGAACAGTAAAGGTACAGTTTGAGGGGATACATAAATATGTCAAGCAAAGAATTCGAGCAGGATGGAACAATGGAGAAGTAAGTCACTTAGCGTCGTACACATAGCGTTCAAGTAGAACGGAACAAATGGAGAAGTGAGGCTGAGGCCATGTGCAAAGTATCTCCAAAAGAGGAATGATTTATAAAACAGGCATAACACAAATGATCCATAGAGATGATATCATAACACAGCCAATATACAAATAATGCTTTATGGATTAGAGTGTTGGTCACCTGGATACAAACATGAAGAAAAAATGAGGATAGGAAAAATGAGAATATGAAATGGATGCATGGACACACTAGATCAGATAAGACAGTGAATACATCAGGAAAAGGTTGGGCAGTCCCAATACTATGCGAGAGAGAGAGATAAGTCGATTTGGAAATGTGCATAGTAGTCCTTTCTAATCCCCACTAAGGCGTATAGAAAACAAGAATCAGAGACTTGGAACAAAATACTGCAAAATAATATGAAAGACTTCATCTATTAAACCCAAACAAAAACACAAGGTTTGACAAAACATAATTAGGAGATATGATCCATGTTTCTGGCTTTACATAGTCGGATAAAGGTTAGGTGGTTGTTTTTACTGCAAAGGTAGCAGGGGTCACACAACTACGACCAACTTCAAAAATTACAAGCTCTTCTGAAGTAAATTCTTGTAAAAGATTAAATCTCAATTTTGTATTCTATACCAGATCTGGATGAGATTCCGTCGCTCCCAAGATAGCATGACGATTAGGCTGAGACTCGACATCCCAAATGAGAACCTGGACGAGAATTATTTGAAATCAATCATAAATATAATGTTCATGAAACACTGATAACCATGAAGTTAGGAGAAAAAAAAAGAAAAAAAAGCCAACTCATTAACAATACACATATCATGATCTTACATCAGGACTGTCTGTATGTGTAGCAACGATCTTACTGTTCTGCGGCAGTTCCCTAATACGGTTCACCTGCAAAAATGCATTTCTTTCTGAGTTAGAATCGGTTAAAAAGTGTGAGTAATCAACAAGCATTAATGACAAATAGAAAGAACTGCATCATTTACAGGTTTAAATTTGTGTCTTAAAGGAAGAAAGGTACATACATTACTTCGCA
This sequence comes from Oldenlandia corymbosa var. corymbosa, assembly GCA_949775105.1. Taxonomy (NCBI): domain Eukaryota; kingdom Viridiplantae; phylum Streptophyta; class Magnoliopsida; order Gentianales; family Rubiaceae; genus Oldenlandia; species Oldenlandia corymbosa. The sequence goes on from OX459124.1 coordinate 26,610,345, forward strand.
TTCAGTCATATTGGAAGTATTTGTCTCTTGCTCCACAAGAAGCATCAGTTTCTCATGCCAGTACACAGAAATACTCATATGTAGACAAACATAAAAGCATTTATGTAGAATGTAAATCCAAAAACTCAGTCACACATTCTCTCGCCAATACAACCCACAACTATTCTAACAGAATGAGAAACACAACTTTTTTTCTTTGGAGCTGATGCCACGACATATAGGATCATTAAGAAAGGATTCATGAACAGCGCAAAGTATGGGAAAGTGATATAGGAACAACACAATCCACAACCTCAGATAACCTTCACAGGGCCAAATTCATATGAAGTAAACCAAGAAAACCCGCAAGTTCAATAATAAGGACAGACACACAATGTGTGTAGGCACCCATGCCTATATAGTCACTAATAAAGAATAAGGAAAATGTCAGAACAACCTAGGAGATATGCCCATCATTATTTTCATGTACAACATTGTATTTAAGATATAAGTACCTCCCCAGGATGAATGATGGTTTTGAACTTTTTCACGAATGGAGACCGTGCTTCTTCATTAAACTGGTACATTGTCAACCAAGTTACATAAGAAGGTCAATGATAATGATCACAGCAGCTAGAAGTAATCAGGAACAAAAAGCACGACAGAAATAGAAGGGAATAGAGGATTGTCAAAGTTTATCGGTACATCACCTGAGATATATGCTCTGCCGCAGCTACCCTAGGTTTTACAACTTCACAATTTGCTATGACAAGGGTATTTGGAACACTGCCATCTGTCTGAAAGGAGCAAAAGAAAAAGACACATTGTAACAACGCAGATTTTTGAACCTCTTAATAGCAAACTATGAATTCCACATACTCTCCGCAAATACAAATCAGAAGTTATAATTAAATAGATTAGTCAGGCATGTTCTACTCTAAAACAAACCACTTTCTAGATCAACTGACATATTGCATTCCTATTTCCCCCTATAAAATTATTAGTGCTTAGTAGACGAGTTCATCAAGAATTTCAGAAATGCATGTTATTTGTGCTGATATTTCAACCAAAATATTGTTGATCGGAAACATCATTTTCACAAGAGTTTAGACACATTTTAACAAATTTGTACATGTTCATTAATGTTACCAACAACAGGATTGCCGTGCCTTCTGTGCTCACAATGGATAGGAGAGCGAAGCAATAAAACTTAATTAAAATATATGACAACAACAAAACATCCATTTCCGTTTACCCACACCAAAAATAAAAGGGAAAAATTTCCATATCCACTGAAGAATCCGAAAAGTGAGCAAGAAAACAAATCAGCTCTCTCCCTTTGTTTGTCATATCAGCCCTTTCATTTGACAAAATCCCCATTTGTATACTTTCCAATAATTAGTTATAAAAATTTTGCATGGAATTTATAATCTGGAAAAGAGATATACTGACTATTCAGAATGGATATGAAACAACTTCTTTCCAATAAGCTATCATAATTTGGCATACAATTTGTAAATCAGGAGGAAGAATATCCTGCCTGTTCCGAAAGGTAGAGGCGCTGACGATTCTTGTAAGTAGCTTGCTCTAGTTGTGGTCCCCATCTGAAAGAGGACAGAAGAGAAAACAAATATGTCTGATAAACAACATGAACCAATAGTGTTTAACCATTCAATAGAATCAAAAAAAAAAAAAAAAAGAGAGAGAGAGAGAGAGAAAACACAATCACGACACAAACAATCAACAAATATGACCACATATTTCTGAGACGTTTGACAAGCAAAAAACTGCAAAAAAAGAAACTCAAATAGTAAATGCATCATTTTCAGTTTAGGCAAGAACAAATTCCAAAACAAAAAAAATAAAAAAACGAGCAACAAGGACATCTGCAGACCGGCAAGCCTGTGATGGCCATTGCAAGGAGTGGTTGGTTATCCAATCGTAAAGAATGGGAATGGATGTTTTCCAGCGTGAATAAGCTTTTACTGCTGGATCTTCTTGCATCTTCAACATTAAATCCCGTCTCTCCTCTTTAACAGGCTCTAACTGGTAATATTGATATATATAGAACGATACAGAGAAATGAAGATTTGGCAGATTTAGAAGATTAGATCCTATTACAGAGAAATGCATCTACCGACGGCCTACAATAAATAAAAAGACAAACACGAGCAAATGGAAAACACGTGGACAGATGTGGAAATCGATGAAACCGATAGCGGAGGGCCCATCTCCCCAGAGTAGCACACTAGAGACATCGAAATGGGCCCAACTAGAACAAGAATTATGATTATGCATGTATAACAAGGAAAGACACATGCTACACAAAGCTACATTTCAATCCCAAGCAAGGAACCAAATTACCGAAAGAAGTACAAATTTAATGTAAGTAAACAGATCAAGTCATGGAGGACGGCGATAAGATCAAGGCGCAAAAAGAATGGCTACAATGACATTCTAAATCATAGCCACAAATGAAATACTTAACAGAATCTAAAAAGCAATTCTCCAAGGTTTATTTCACACCTCCCTGTACCTTTTTAAAAAATTAGAGTATTTGTTTAGCAAGACATCAAATATTAGAAGCTTGCCTCTACCATATCACTTCTTACTGAAAGCAAGATACTATGAATTAATATACACCCACCTACAATACTTCCTCACATCAATATCTATGCGGAAACCATCGTTCTATACAGTGAACCAATTCTTAACCAAAATACAACATAAATTTCTCGAATTCTCATGGGGTTAAGTAATATGTAGCTATACGACAACACATTCTCAAATTTGTGCGGGAAACAGCTCCTTTAGACTCTTCCATCAAACATATTATTTTCCCACAACTTGGGCTGCTACACCAATTTTCTGGTCTATTGCTATTAAGTTAAAAGATTATACTGACCATAATAAAACTGCAATTGTACTTCTTCCGCTTCCTTCAATGGCACTACCTACCCACATCGCTAAGAGCTCAGTAAATCAGGAAAATAACGAATAAATGCACGAAAACAAAAGACAATAAGTAAAAACGCCCATGACAACCACCAAATAAAAAGCACCAAAATAACCAAATGAGCATAAATTTAAACCCTAGGACAAATGTACAGACCGGCAAGAGAGTGAGGGCCATAGGAGGTTGTGATTAGCTAACCAATCGTAGAGGATGGGGACGAGGGACTTCCATTGTGTATAACGCTCCTCCACCGAAGGCGGAGATGATGCTCCACCACCACCACCGCCACCGCCGGCACCACCTCTTCCTCCTCCTTTACCGCCAGTTGTTTTGCCTTCCTTCATGGCGCGCGGGGCGGACCACGCGCTTTACCCGTCGCTCCCGACTCTAAACCGGCCTCGGAAACTACGCCGGAACCGGAGAATTCCGGTCAGTGAGAAATTGGGTCACCTTTGGTTCTCAGTTCACTTTTGGGACTCCGTATAACTTTGGTGCGTTTTGGTTTTCCCGCCTCTATTCTACGTGGCGCAATTACTGATTTTCCTATTACGCTTAAAATATTTGTGTTTAGTAGTCTCCTTAAACGAGATGATTAACTGAAAAAAAAAATATATATATATATATATATGTACATATATATGTATATATATACATATACTGTATGTTAAAAGAGGGGAAAACGCACAATTACTCTCGATTCTCGATCATCTTGCTTTTTTGTTTTTTCTTTTAATCATCTTAAAAATAACGGATAAATATTTGAATTTTGTATAAATTCTCTTTAATCTCGTCATAGACCTATCACTAGTCACCAAAAAGCTCACCATCAATTTTATTAGCTCGTGTTTAACAAATAACAATAATTTGACTAGGTAAATGCTTGGCAAAATGACAATTAGATGAAAATTCCACAATAAAACTTGGTAATTTGATATCAGATTACCTATTATTCTACATATCCAACTAGATGTATGGTGAATTGGTGATCTTATCACGTTTGTTATCACAAATGCATGAGTTTGAATTGTAATGTAATAGATGTTAAACCCGCGCGATGCGCGGGATTTATTTATACACATTATAAAAAATCAACAAAAAAATATATAAAAAGTGTAAAATAAATTTTACTATTTTTATTTATAATTCATCAGTAATGTAGGTTTTTGGAGTATATTTTACTATCCAAAATTTTACTATCCAAAAGTGGAAATAAATAGAGATAAATGGATTGATGATAATTGATTACCTAAAATTTCAGTGATAAAGATAAAGTTTATAACAATTTTTGAGATTTTATTAAGGAAAGATTATATTTATTTGGGTAATATGATACTCCCTCTGTCCCAAAATTATTGTCCAGTTTGAGATTTCACTTTTAGTATAAATTAAACTAAAAATGAAAATTCAAACTGGACAATAATTATGGGACGGAGGGAGTATTACACAAATAAATGCATTGGTTTGAAATTCAAAAGATAACATTTAATTATAGTTAAATCTCATCCTTTTAGTAATAATTGAAGGCAAGTTTTGTACATTTTTTTCTTTTTTATTAGCGAAAAATACAGCGTCATGTTTTTGGGAGAATATTTTAAAGATAACATTAATGTTGAATGATTGGTTTTTTTTTTTTTTGAATTGTAGTCTATTGATTTATATGATTGGGAGGGAGTTTTTTTTTTTTTTGAGAGAGAGATTAATTAAATGAATCCAGTAGTAACTTTGGGGATTCTTTTGGAGAGGGAATAATTCTGGTGCATTAATGTTCATTAATCCCGTCCATTAAATTTAATTAATTTTTATTTTCATATTTTAAATTATAGTTTTAAATGCCAATTGATAAAAATTTATTTACATAAAATTTGAAGGACTATTAGTATAATTGTTGTAAATATTTTTTGACTCAACCATTAGAAAAATGACACATATAATTTTATCCTATGTGGCACCTTTTAGAATTTTTTTTTGTTTTCTCTCTCTGGTTTTTCTCTTAGTATAATACTATAGATGATTGTATTTGAATAAGATAGGATTAACTAATTGTTGAAATTAGCGGATTAATTAATGGTTTTGATGGTTGAATGAATTCAATTATAAAATCGGGAATCAAATATTGTTCATTTTCTCAAAAAAAAAAAAAATTGTAAGATTGATATTTCTCGTATATTTGAGCACTTTTCACGGTGAACATTTTTCGAACAATCAACAATAATATTGAGGAATTTGCTGCATTCATTCATGATAGGAGTTTCAAAAGCTGAATTTGATTGCTGTTATTGTTTTTTTTTTTTTGTAACCATGGATTTAACTAATTATAAGGATAAGTAGTGCCTACTAATAATGTATTTTTGTGTTAGTCTATAAGATGTAGGGTACGAATTCCTTCGAACATATTACATTTCTAATGTTTCTATACAATTTGTGCACCAGATACACTTGTATGTTGTTGTATGAGCTTTACCTTACTATGTGTGAAGAAAATTGATTTGTATTGCAACTTTAATATATCGAGAAAAAAAGAGTACAAAGTCAGATATTATTATATAATAATATACTAATAATAATACAATAAACATTAGATACTAGATGCTTACTCGGGGCGAATATCCGAGGTGCCGCCTGTATTTTTAATTCGATTAAATAAAAAATACGAATCATTCTTAAAATAATAAAAAAATAGAAGAATAAAAAATCGATTGAAAGGACAGGAAGTGAGTTACTACACATAAATCTATGCTCAGATTTACAACATTTAATTTACAACAGTTAACTTATGCCTTGGTTTACATAAATCATAAACCAATATCTACAACAGAAGAATAAAAAAATCATCCTTAAAAAATCAAATTTCTTTCATGACAGCTTATTTTTTCTCTGTTGTAGAAAGAGATGAATTGATAACTGAAAGATTTTAAATAATTGATTTAAAGGCCCGGGTGTGAGAGAGGAGCGAAATGGAAAAGATCCTTTGAAATTGGGGATTGGAAAGACATTACTAGTGTTTCACTTGTTTTAAGGGAATTTCCTTACATTTGATTTTATTAATTAAATATTGTTGTTTTAAGTGATTAGTATATACCTATAATTAAGAGATTTTTACATAGTTATAATTAAAGGATTTATGTATTTGTCTATTCCATCTTTTTTTTTTTCTGATTAGTTAGAGTGCCACGGGTAAAAAATGATTTTGTACTGAAAATGACTTTTGGCGGGAAAATTTCCATTGTGATGCTGACATATGTCCTTTTTGTTTACTGCTTTAATTAAGTACCATAGATTTTAGGAGTACAGAGATTAGGCTCTGTTTGGAAGATTTTTTTGATGGTTTTTTCAAAATAATTAAATAATAATTGTCCCATTCTAACATAACTTTTTACATTTCAATGCACCTTTTTACATTTCCAATACAAAAGATACCTAAAAACACACACTGAAAAAACAATCCAAACATAGCCTTAAATTCCCATCATAAAGAGGTAAAAAGTATGGAGTAGTTGAGCAACACGGCATAAAAACTAGTACGGAGTATAACTAATCATGGTATTGGCGTCCACTAATTGAACAGGTTAACACCAAATCGAATTAATCGATGGATACACATGAAATATATGGAGTATTTTTTTTGTTGTTGTTGAAAGGAGGAAAAAATAAGAAGTTAGAGAATAAAAAAAAGAGTGGAAGCACTGAAATATGATGGATCGTACGAATCACGCTCCCTAAAGCGCTTTTGGCGCGGCAGCCAACTTTTGAACAAAAAATACAGGGTGGACGGTTAGTGGGCTCCCAATGGCCGCATTAGTCGGTGAGAGTGCCGCCATTTTTCTACGTCCCTCTTTTCAGGCGCGTTTTTACCCCCGGCTTTTAACCTAGTTAGAGTCCATTTTTGCATACATTAGTTTCATAATCTTGGAAAAAATTTGGATAAAATGCTTGGTCACTTGTTCTAAACAGAAATTAAGTAATACAACTGAAATATTAAAACTTCTTAAGGAATCCCAATAACGGATGAATTTTGTTGACTTGTGGTGCTTTTATAACATGTGATATTTGAAGGATTTCATAGCTAATTATGACAAGTGATATGGAAAAATTTCATAATTCATTTTTATAATTTAATTTAGATTTAATCAAAGAAGAGTTGATCGAGTGAAATGAATTTATTTGTCGTTAATCAAAGACCACACATTTAAATTACAGCGTAGATATATATCAATTTTATTTGACAAGTTATCTTGATTATAATTCAATAAAATAGTTAATTACTTTTGATAATATATAAAATTTTAAAATATTTAGATTGTAAATTATCCGAAGTTGGTCAAAAGTTTAGACTGATAGTACCTCTCTTTTATGAAAATAAATCACATTAAATTTTATAATTTATACTAATTTTTAAACTCGATGTGACATTTTTTTGGACAAAAGAAATTCTTCCATGATTTCCTTTACTTACTAAAATAATAAGAAAAAAAAAGTCAAAATATATTTTGCAATTAATAAGCTGAATTCAATAATCTTTTCTGCTTTCATCATTTTCTTTGTTCCTGTGGGACTGTGGAACACGCGACCATTATAAAGCTTTTCGGGCAACGAAAAACAAGCTTTTATTACCAATTCCCGAAGCGTAAAATTTTGACCTTTTTGATTGGCTACTTTGGGTCACAGTAAATAGCTGCCCGGGCCATCTTCGGAAACATATAAAAACACTCCTTTAACCGCAGTAAAAACCGTCTAATTGAGTTTTTTCCCCTAAAATTAAGATTAAGAATATGTCATTTTATTCTTCATTCATTTTTATTTCAAAAAGAAGAATAAATATGAAGTCATAATTACTAAAACGAAATCTCACATTTCATCACATGTGTTAATTTTTTATAGGATAATACTATTTGTAAATGAAGTGGCATTAAAACCTCAATTATTTTGCGGTAAAATTTAGGGGAAGGAGGATCATCACAAAATCACACCGGTTTAATCAATTTTAAAAATCGTGTTTATTCAATTATTACTACTTAGTGTATAATTTTCTTGTGGGAGTTTTATTTTCTGAGTTACCTTTTCGATTAATCATCAGGCAGTCTGAATACTGGAACGCACTTTAAAAAAAAAAAAAAGGAAGGAAAAGACAAAATACAAAAATACACAAAAGAAGAAAGAAGGAGGTCTGTAAAAAAATAGAGTATTGATTAATAATTCTCCTTCGAGATCGCTGCTCTGAAAAATTTGATCTCTGCTGATTCATATATTCCCCCGATCTTCTGAATTCCATTGTCGTCCTCTTCTTCAATCCTCATCGCCTCTGATTCGACGTCGTTCGATCCCCTTACCTAATTTCTCTCATGGGTACTTGCCCTTTTTTTCCTTGCTCTTGCTCCTGCTCTTTGATCCATCTTGTTTGCTAATTTGTTTGGATAATTGGTTAATTTATCAAGCCCGTTTGCTGTTTATTGTTTCTGCTTTTATTACTGAATCTCCATTTAATTTTTTTTATCTGATGGATTGAATGTAGTTGAATTCTTAATGCGTTTCAAGTTTGCATTTTTAACTACCTTTTTTTGTTTTTCCGTTTCATTTCTCACTTGGATAAGGCTAATCGTTGATGGGATATTGGTGATTCCCCGTTTCAGTTGGGATTTCATTTTCAGATTTAGGGTTTTGTTGGAATTTTTCTATTTTCCCCCTTTCCCTGTCGTGCTTGCTTCTTTGGGTTAAAATTTCCTTGGTTGGAGCTAAGGGTGTGTATTCGTATTAGTTATAGATGAAAAACCCACTTGCTAATTGGGGTTTTCTTTTGTGGAATAACGGATGATTCTTTAGTTGTTATGATGTCTTCTAAGAAAAAGAAGAGAATAAGAAAAAATCCAAGCAAATGAGCTAAGTTGAAGTCGAAGACAGAACTGGATATGTCCAAGTTCCTTGTGTTGTAACCTTATATGAGCTTACTTTAGCTTCTTCATCGATTTGAGATTGAAAGGGTGGAGTAAGACAGTGCTAAATGTTTTACCTTTTCCAGCTCTTTTTAGGAATCTGCATCAGTGGGATTTTGATTGAATGAAATCATAAGCCCTGAAACAAGAATTTCAGTGGAAACTGATACTCTTTGATTAGAAGTGTTTGTCCTGTCAGCTGTGTATGTGTGTTTTCTTCGCCTATTCACTGGGTTCTTGTGTGGGTCATGATTGTGTATGCTGGCGATTGTAAAATTCATTGGTACATATCACCCTTACGAGCAGTTTTTCTTGTTGAAATGGCAAACAGATGGAAGCGATGTTAGTTGTTCAACTCACCTGATAGATGGGGATGGAACTTTTAATGTTGCTGGAATTGAGAATTTCATGAAGGAAGTAAAGCTTGCTGAATGTGGACTGTCTTATGCAGTAGTATCCATCATGGGTCCACAAAGTAGTGGTATGTATCTCATTCCTTTCAGTCTAGTAGCTTATTCTAGGTTCTTTCCTTTTCCATTCGCGGCTCTTGTTTCAGTTGAGGGGGCAGTTGAAGCAGTTCATTTTGCTTTGAATTCTCAATACTCTTTATTTTTGGATGCATTCGCTACACTTCTATTTCTGGAAATCTTTATAACTCTTCTGCGGCATTGTCTAATGACTGTTGGTGGCTTCATTATTTTAACAGGGAAAAGTACTCTGTTAAATCATCTATTCCACACTAATTTCAGAGAGATGGATGCTTTCAAGGGAAGGCATGTATCCGTTGGAACCTATTTCACGATACTCAATTCTATAGATTGTCATTTCATTTTAATCTACTTGTTTTCTAAATCTACTTGTTACTAAATCATCAGGTCGCAAACTACAAAGGGGATATGGTTGGCAAGATGTGTTGGAATTGAACCTTGTACCCTCGTCATGGATTTGGAGGGTAATGATGGAAGAGAAAGGGGAGAGGTATGTTATGAGAACACATCTTGACTTCTTAAGTGCTTTATGTAGTTGTTGGGACTCACTGCTGTCAGCATGTTAAGTTTTTAGAGTTTTTGGATTAAGTTTGAGTATATCTCTAGATCCTGGTAATTGCATTGCTTTGGGATGTCAGCTGTAATACTATGGTGTTTTCATACTTTATTTGAGTCTAGCTTTTTGCTCTCCTTCTTTTCTGAAAAAACATATCTTCTAATGATTTTAATGAATCTAACTGAATGTTTTATGCTTTCTCCCTTTAATGTTAATTGCTCATTCTCTGTCTCGCTGTGTTTGACCCCTTCTCTTAATGTAACCTCTTACAATGGTTTGTTTACTACTTATTTACTTTTGCTTTCCCATCTGTGTAAGAAATTAATCTTTCTTACTCGTGACAAATGTTCAACGAGATATAGATAGTTACAGAGTTGAAGACTTGTTGTTAATGAATGGTTTTCTTTTACATCAATTGACTTGTTTCCACCAGTTCTATGATTTTAAGATTGTGGCTTCAGCTGTGATTTTAATGTTCGTCCGACTTGTAAACATTTTTTCTATATCACTCATTACTTGTTCTGACACTGTATTTATTTACTCTTCAAGGATGACACTGCCTTCGAAAGGCAGGCTGCACTGTTTGCTCTTGCTGTTTCAGATATAGTCCTAATAAACATGTAAGTTTCTCTCAGCTTAGACCAGTCTAAATTCAGGGATAAAATTGTGTATTGTTTACCTAAAATGATATTAAATTTGCTGCTCAGGTGGTGTCATGACATTGGTCGTGAACATGCATCAAATAAGCCTCTTCTGAAAACTGTATTCCAGGTAACTGTTTTCCTGCATTTGCAGCTATAGGGTCTACAATGCTTATACTAATTCTGTTTTCTGGTGAACAGGTCATGATGCGATTATTTAGTCCTCGCAAAACAACATTGATGTTTGTAATACGTGACAAAACAAAAGTAGGTCTCTTTTTTACTCATTTTGTTTCATTTTTAAATAAGATTTTATACTTGAGCTTACTTCCCATACCTTTGACCAACTTTTAGGCGTTCTGTAGTTTTCTCCCTTCTATTTCAATTTAAAATCTTATATCTTCTGTCTTCTGTTTGTAGACACCTTTGGAGAGTTTGGAGCCTATTCTCCGGGAAGACGTCCAGAAGGTAGGTTGTTTTCATTGAATTTCATATCTCTCTTCTCGACAAGGACTAGTTGATTACCTAAACTTGTTCTTTTCCTTTAGTTGATTTTCTTATGATTCCTACTTTTCTTCTTTTATTCTTTCAGATTTGGGATTCCGTTCCCAAGCCACAAGCTTACAAGGAAACCCCTATAAGTGAATTTTTTAATGTAAGATTCTTTTGTCTAATTGATTCTATGAACTGTTGTTGTTGTCATATTGATTCTTAGATTTTACGGCATGTTCAATTTATCTATTGGTGAATCTTTAATGGAAGATTTTATTATCTGATCGATTCTCTCTGATGTTCTACTTCACAGGTCGAAGTTGTAGCTTTATCTAGTTATGAGGAGAAGGAAGAACAATTTATGGAGCAGGTACATTTTTGCTACTTCAAATTTTGATAGTTGTATATATTGGCTAGTAATGCTACCTGTTTTCGATGCTATAAGCTACAATATTAATGATTTGCTTAATGTTCATCAAGCAACTCACTTTGCCGTCAAATTTTTCATTGGAAACTACGTGTTAGTTATAATTTTATCTCGATTCGTAGCATATGTTGTTTGTTGAATTTTTGGAACCTGCTTGATTTACTGATATTTTTTAATGCTTCTCACTTATGACACAATATATCGCGTTAATAAAGTAGCCCTCACTCGGAATGTCAAGCTTAGGTTCAGTGCCTTGCTGTAACTCAGATGTTTAGGACACAATAATTGAACCGCTGATTGAAGTTCTTGATTTTATTCTAAGTCAATGCAATTTTTGTTTGTTTTCTGAAGCAAAGGGCTATGTATTTATTTTTTTTCCTTCTTTTTTTGGGTTGAAATTTGGTGTAACGTTCTCCTTTTCGGTCTTGTGAAGGTGGCCAATTTGAGACAGCGGTTCTTCCACTCTATTGCACCTGGTGGGCTTGCGGGAGACAGGCGTGGTGTGGTCCCAGCATCCGGCTTTTCCTTTAGTGCTCAACAAATCTGGAAGATTATAAAAGAAAATAAGGACCTTGACTTACCAGCCCATAAAGTTAGGATGTGATAATTTTTTTGTATTTATGTAATTGATCAATTGTTAGTGGTTAAGTTGATCTGTAATTTTTATTTTTCCATAGGTTATGGTTGCTACGGTAAGATGTGAAGAGATAGCAAATGAAAAATGTGGTTCTTTTTTGGAAAATGAGGTAAGTTTATTTGTTTAAATGTTTGCTCTGGGTTGTTGTGAATGAACCAGATTGCGTTCCGTTTACTTGAGTTCACTTGAACTGGCCTTTACCGTAGGAATGGCGAGAGATTGAAGAGGCTGTTAAATCTCACCCAGTGCCGAAATTTGGGAAGAGGCTTAGTTCAATTATTGACACTTACCTATCTGAGTAAGTCAAAGTCCTAAGTCTATTTGCATAAATTGCTCAAGAATGTTTTCAGCTGGGGATTTGCTTTTGTCCCACTGAAAAGAAAAAGTTTCATAATGTTGGAAAGTTTCTCCCTTTGTTGTCACTTAAGTATAATAATAATAACTATGGCAGTTCAACTGGGAGTGGTGAATTTGGATTTGGTATCAGCTTCAATCATATGGTTTTAGAAATAATTTCAGTCTGACCTTTCCTTCCTTAGGTATGATGCCGAAGCCACTTATTTTGATGAAGGCGTGCGGATGGGAAGAAGGAAACAGTTGGAAGAGAAATTACTGCAAGTAATGAACTTTATTATACGCTTGTTCTAATGTTAGTATATGAATGGAAGAACTTAATACTGAAGGAAATATGCTGTCTTCTTGGGATTGATTACCATAATTACCTCTCAATGATTTCCTAATCTGTAAGATCCCAAAGTGAATTTTGTAAAACTTTGGACCACAAGTACCTTTTTCTCGAAGTAAGTTGCTCCAATGGCACAGTTATTTTTTGATATTCAAGTATCTACTAGAAAATTCTATTTCAATCAACTTCTCTTTCATGTCTTTCTGGATTCCACAAACAGTGTCCATTTTGACATAAACATTTTTTCGGGATTGACTAGAGAATAGGAAGCAACCATATTCCACTAAAGTGTTTCTATGATTCAGTTTGTCTAACAGATGAATTGTCAGTTTACTCATATATTCTCCTTATATTGTAGCTTGTCCAACCTGCTTACCAATTAATGCTGGGACATATTCGATCTGGTACCTTGGAGAGGTTTAAAGAAGCTTTTGATGCTGCTTCGAGTGGAGGAAAAGGATTTGCCGTAGCTGCTCGTGAATGCACTGAGAATTTTATGTCCCATTTTGATGAAGCTTGTGCTGGTATAGTTATGATGCTTCCATGTACTCCTTTTCCGACATTAATTTAAAATGAACCTTGGTTACTGGAAAATGGGAAAGGAAGGATGAAAATGACATAAAATATAATTGATTTGAAAATTAACGAATTTTTGGGTTTTTGGTTATAATTTTGAAAATTGTTCTTCTTCAAGGAAATTTGTAATGTAGATCCACATTGATGAGTATTTCATAGCTCACATTTTTTCTCTCCTTTCTGCTGTTTACCTTGGCGCACGTCAACATTCAAATCTGTAGATGCGATCATTGAGCAAGCAAATTGGGACTCATCAGACAAAAGGGGCAAACTCCAACGTGATATTGATGCACACATTGCCACAGTTTGTAAAACCAAACTATCTGAGCTAGCAACTGCCTATGAGGTATTGATTTGGAAACTGCAAATTGATAAGTGTTTCATTAACTGTTGTGAATCAGTGGAGTGCAATTTTATCCGACCTTTCCCATCCCTTTAATGTCTTTGTGCAATTTTTGTTGGTATTTGTTGGAGTCATGAAAAGTAGAGTGATGTATCTATTTTCTATGTGATTGCATCAGTGGCTCGCTTCCTGTTGCAGTGAGACTACTTTAGCCGATTAATTCTGTTAAATTACATTTATCAAATTGGGGAAAATAAATGTCATTGGTAAAACATGTCCTTTGTGCTTGGTAATAGAAATTTATCTATCCTGTTAAACATGTTTTAGGCATTTTACTGTTGTGATCTACTTTTATTTTTCTCACTCGTAGCTCAGCCGCCATGAATGTCATATTTGCAGACCAAATTGAAGGAAGCCTTAGATAATCCAGTGGCGGCTCTCCTAGAGGAAGCTAATGATGGTACATGGCCGGCTATAAGACAACTTCTTCGACGTGAAAGTGAAAAGGCTATTACTAGCTTTTCTTCTGCTCTTTCTGGTTTTGAAATGGATGAAGAAACAAAGGAGCAGATGCTGTCTAAGCTGGAAGCTCATGCTAGAGAAGTGGTTGAATCCAAGGCAAAAGAGGAAGCTGGAAAAGTTCTTATTCATATGAAGGAGAGGTTGCCACGTTTTACATTTCATTTTCTGAAGCAGTTGTTTTTTGCATATCCTCTTTTTGAATGTAATGCTTTTGTATGTGCAGGTTCACGACGTTATTTAACTATGATTCCGATGTACCACGAGTTTGGACTGGGAAGGAAGACATTCGAGCTATTACCAGAACTGCTCGTTCTTCAGTAGGGGCATCATTGTTACAGATTTGTTCCGCATTTTTGCGTTTCTGGTTACACTTATTAAATTTTGACATTTATGGGCTGTTTTCTGCAGTCACTGAAGTTGCTATCAGTAATGGCGGCAGTAAGATTGGATGCTGAGTTGGATAATATTGAGAAAACTCTGTCTCTTGCTTTAGTCGATAGCAAAGCTAGTTCTTCTTCGAACAAGAATATGGCACCTACATCAGTTGACCCTCTAGCTTCAAGCACTTGGAATGAGGTAGCGCTTCTTATTTCATTAGGATGATACCGGGGTTTAAAGAAGTAGGTGCTATCAATTTCCAAGTTAATGGAAGTTTAATGTATGTCTAATACCCAAAAGCACATGATTTTGTGATGAAGTTTTGCAATGCTACATCAACATCAACATACCCAGTGCCCAACGAAAGTTTTGCTATGCTTTACTTTTATTTTCCTATCCTTCTTCCACATTTACTTGCTTTTTATTTTCGGTCTTGGCCCTGATTCTTCCCTGGTGTGTGATTTTGAAGTTTAGTGGATTGGGATATTTCTTGGCAAAAAACTTCTATCAATAATGGATATAATTATTGACGTCCTTACGAGACCATCTAGTTATACTATTGATCTGTAATCATTATTCTTAGTACAGCGATGATATTATTTGTAGTCTAAGACAGTCATTTTGTTTGATTTGTGTTGCCAGGTTCCTCCATCAAAGACTCTTCTCACTCCTGTCCAGTGCAAATCCTTGTGGAGACAGTTCAAACAAGAGACTGAGTACGCTGTAACTCAAGCCATTTCAGCTCAGGTACATATCTGGCACCATATTTTAAATTATGGACTAGTTTTTCTTCTCTCTCTTTTTTCTGTTTTTTTTTTTTTTTTCAATATTTGCAAATTGATCATTCTGTCAAATTCTATCCCATGATTGTAAATAACTTTTAGAATGGATTCTTCAATACCCTTGTTCATGTGTCTATTTGTGGATTTGCAGGAGGCTAATAAGCGAAACAACAATTGGTTGCCACCTCCCTGGGCAATTGTTGCCTTGATTGTGCTAGGGTTCAATGAATTTATGACCTTATTAAGGTACTACGCTGTAGAGAGTTACGTAACTTTCTTTAGCCGCAATAGAAAAATATCTCTATCTAAGAAGAAAGAAAGAATGGGCCTTAGTCGTGGTGATCCGGGAACAAAGTTGCCTTTTGTTCTGTTGCTGTAGGCGATAATATCGCCTAAAGGTTTAAATTTCTTTTTGTTTTCACTTGAGATTGCATTCACTCATGGCTTTCTTTTTGGCAGAAATCCTCTCTATCTAGGAGTCATCTTTGTCGGTTTTCTGCTTGTAAAAGCCCTCTGGGTGCAACTAGACATCGCTGGTGAATTTCGCAATGGTGCTGTAAGTGTCACATTATGAGTATATTTGTTTGTTAAGAATCATGCATGCTTCGACAACTGCTTTGTAGATCTCCTTTAATTGGTTGTAATCTTTTTTCTTTGTTTTAAAACAATATTAGCACAGCTCTACTATTATTTTGAGGATCATGCATGCTTCGACAACTGCTTTGTAGATCTCCTTTAATTGGTTGTAATCTTTTTTCTTTGTTTTAAAACAATATTAGCACAGCTCTACTATTATTTTGAGGAGACATTTAAAAATATTTGTTTTGAGGTTAATATTTGTTTGTCTGAGCTTTGAGCGCGATTTTATAACTTTGTGGAGAACTAAAAAATTTAGCTCCATATAAGAATTTGATTGAAGAGTTTTCTTTGGGGTATGAGCTAGTAACCATTACTCTGCATCAAGGTTCTTTCATTCAGATTTTTAACTTGATTCCTGTTTTTCGTGGAATGATTTCTTATAGCTTCCTGGGCTTCTCTCTTTATCGACGAAGTTCCTTCCAACGGTCATGAATATTCTTAGAAAACTCGCGGAGGAGGGTCAGAAGCCGACGGATACAAATACAAACACCACACAGCAAAATCCACCCCTTGCATCAAGGAGTGTCCGCTCTGGACCAAATGAATACAGCGAAATTTCGTCATCCGCTTCCTCTGAGGTGACTTCTTCAGAAAATGGTTCAGAATACTCAAGTCCCTCATGGCACAAGGCAGAGTGAAGAGTTAGGCTCTTCTTCGCGGGATATTGGCCCTCTTTCTAAAGATGTTGAACGGGAGATTGAAAACTTGTATTGGATGCAGGATTCTGGTTCGGTCATGGGTTTTAACTTACAACGGAAACAAGCAGAGCTAGAGAAACAAGCTTCAGGGCATGATTTTTTATTAGGTGCCACATACTGGGGGGTTATTGCAGATAGCTGGAGAAAAACAAAGACCCCCACAAGAGATAGGTTTTGGGTTTTCTTTCTTCTGTCACTCCCTGCTTTTTCTCCTACTTCTTTTTATACTCTGGTTCTAAAATTATATCGTGTAGGTAGTGATTTGCATCGAGTTTTGGATTAAAAAAAAGTAACAAGGCTTCTTATTATAAGTCTTGAGATTTGTACTCCTTGTTGTCTGGTTTGCCTTCAAATTTTCACCCCAATGAGTAGTAGTAAGTAGTATACTGGCAATGTCTGTTTGTATTTTTGACAGACCGATGGATGTAATTCGATACCTTTGTGTATTTCAAAGGAAATGCTTCCCTTTATTTTGTGACCTTTTTATTTCAAATGTATTTGGTTAGTCGTTCCATTGGCGAACTAACTTCGCAACTGTATTACTCCCTCCAATTTAATTTGTATGTCGTTTTAGGTTTGGAGAGATTTTTCAAAATGTAATTCGTTTTATAAATTCTAGGTAAATTAATGATATTTTTTCCAACTTTACACTCAATAAATGATACTAATCTATTTTCATTTAGTTTTGTTTATAGTTCCAATGTAATTAATGAGGGATAATATATAATCATGAGTGACCATTTTAAAAGACTTACATTTTGAAATGGAGGGAGTATTAGTTTCGCTCTTCAGCTTGAGTGACATTCTTTATATGGTCATGAGTGTTGTAGAAAGTGTAACACTAATTTAACAGTGTTTTCTACATTGCCATTATATAAACTTCCTAGAACTATTTTTTTTTTTTTTTGGTACAATATTCTGCCCACAAATTTATTGAATTTGGATGGAGGGAGTATTTAACACAAACGTAGTTAGCAAACAAGTCAAACCTCACAACCACCTAGTAAAGGCTAACAGCAATTAAAATTTTGTTTACGTGATTTATGGTGTAGATACAATTGCCCCACTTCTGAGTCCATTTTTCTTCAAATTATTGCTCTCCATATCTTATATTATTACACGAAAACTGGAAAATCGAAATGTCCAACATCCACATTTTTGTCGAATTCGGAAAATAGATGAAAAACACTCTTTTGTTCGTTCCTTGTCCCAATCGTCATTATTCTGTCCGTTATCTTCCCACCAAAATCACCTCGCAACGTGCAACCACCATGATTATTCAAAATTCATCGCATTAATTCTTCAATTCAGGCCTCTCTCATGATCAACATTTTTGTACACATTTCGTCTTTCAAGCAAATGATTAAAAATGAACTACAAACTCTTCTTTTTTTTTTTTTTTGGGGGCCCAAATTTTGTATATTTGTCTTTCTTCCCCCTGAATCGTTATTTGCCTAGGCAAAGCAGTATATTATTATTATTATTATTTTTTCTGGTGTGTGTGTGTGTGTGAGAGATAGTAGTACGAACAAATTGTTAATGAATTTTACCTTTTGCAGTCATTATGTGTGTGTTTGTGATAGCTGGACTACTGACAGATGAATTTGGAATCATATTGAATGTTTTCACCCGAACATAGTATTTCTGAGTATATAAATACTAAATGCCATCAAACTATACATGCTCCAATACATTACACCCTGGCTACATCTCACAAACTGTGTTCCTTTGTTATATTCTTTTAAACTTCCTGTTCCTCCATCCTCTTATGATTTTATTTATAAAGTGTTTTTTTTTTCTTTCCTGAAAAATTTCATTCTCCTATGATTTTATTTTTTATTTTTTATTTTTTTTTACTGTAAAGTGGACATAATGCTCCAATACGTTTGCGGCACACATTATCAGTGAAATTGAAAAGAAAAAAAAATTAATTTGTGAAGACGGTGGAAATTTTTGCCTTTGAAGAAGGGCATTATAAGGTCAATAAACAAATGGGGTTGAGGTTGATGGAGATCTTACTTGCTTGCCATCTAGTCTCATCAATACCACCATTAATTCTTCCTTTGATTTTGGTAAGCACCACCAAAAGAAAAAAAAAATATGTAAGACAACACGTCCAAGGATAAATTAATCAATACTACTATGACTTAATTAATTATGGGACGCAACCAACCACCAATATTGCTAAGTTGACAAACTTAATATAGTTTTAGTCAAATCACATTCATCAAAATGGTCCACTTCTTCATTACTTCAAATCTTGGTGTTTGTTGCACATGCTTATGGCTTCTATCAAAACCCTAAGAACTTACTTATCACAAGATCTCTCTATATGAAAGTTCCAATACCCCCCTCCAAATGAGGTTGATTTCAAGAACTGTTTGAAGTTCGTTATCAATGCAGTACTATAGTTATGAACAAATCAATATACCCTCTTAAAACAAAAGTCCAAGTGAGAAAGAATGATGAAGTATCGCACTCTCATGAAAAGTTTTCTCTCCAAAATACATAAAATCAAAACTACGTCGTTTTTAATTAAATTTTTTTTAACTATATACTTAAAAACACATTCCTAACACAAATTCACATAAAATAAGTTCATTCTATTGCTATAAAGACAAATTTTAATTATTTACTGCGCCTTGATTCAACATTTTTTTCCAAAAAAAAAGCAACGTCGCTTGTAGAAAAAATAATCATTGAAACTTCACTGGTAAAATTAAAAAAAAAACAAATAAAATATTTTTCTTACAATTAAACTCAATCAATCTAATACTTATCTCATTAATAAATGTTAAAATTTTATGGGGGAAATTATGAGAGAAAAAATCAAGTAAGATATTCTTTTTATATTCGAACTCACGTACTCTAATATTAATTTCATTAAAGAAAATGTTAAAATCTCAATTACAAAAAATAAAAAAATCCAAATAAAACCATCTTCTTATATTCAAAGTTAAAAAAGTTTAAATTATAATAATATTAATACCACTTAATTTTTACCCTATCTTTATTAACTCACTATTTACCATTGAGTTATTATGTGTATCACCTATTTTTCTTCAGGTTCTATTTTTTTCGTAATTATTAATCGACTCAATAATGAATTTTCGTGCAACGCACGGGAGCGAACCCTAATATTAGTTATATATGTGTATGGTTTCAACTTCGTAAGCGCTTCTAAGTTAGAGTTTCCTATTATAATCGAGATTTTGAAATTAATTTTTCATGTACATAATGTAGTACTACGTACTTTCTAACAAAGAACAGAGTAAAGGTAAGCAATTAATTGAAAATGGACATAATAATATGTTAAGAAATCCAGCTAATTGTGTGTATTCATCAGTATACATTGGTAGTGAAAATTCATGTGCAAATGTCTAGACCAGAATGGAATCAATGTGGCAGGTTTGAGATGCATTTAGTGTCATGAATGCAGATTCAGGTCTCATGCATTGTAAATTTTATTTTAAAAATCTTGCTCTCTTTTTTTTTTTTCTTTTTTTTTGGATATACATAAATAAAAATTTAGTAATTTATGGTAGAGATGAACTTCAACAAAGGGCATACCAAGAATTAATCGAATGACAAAACCGTGGGTCTCAAAGGCAGTCTGCCACAGTAGTATAATTATTGTCTCTCGTTTGAATTACCACAAAAATTCCATCATTCCAGATCATACCACATGTATTTTCAGTTATTGAAAAAATATAATACTCCCTCCGTCCCATAATTATTGTCCACTTTGCTAAAAAAATTTTGTCCCAAAATTATTGTCTAATTTGACTTTTTATGGATCAAGTTACACATTTGTCCTTAGTAAAAAACATTATCCATAAAATTCTAGTGGTTAAACAATTACTTATGTAGGGGTATATCCGGTTGTTTAAGGTAAAATATAGTTAAGTTTAACAAAAAATAAAATTTTTTATTTTAGTAAAACTGAACAATAATTATGGTACGGAGGGAGTATATATTTCCAACGGATTAAGTTGCAAGTGGAGTAAGTGATCGCAACTATTTATAGATTGTACATGAAATTGGAAGTGAACAATTATTTCGCACATTTTATTCGACTATGAGTTTAACTCATTATTAACGGACTTTTAATGACTATTTATTATTATTATTATTATCAATTGCTGTTTGAGGATTTTCATAATGAAAATAAGTGCGATCGTACTTCATAGATTTTTTATTTTTTTATTTTATTATTATTTTTTTTAAAGAACAAAACTCCATGTCCAAACAAAAATAAACCAGGTTGCTAATCCTTCTCTCCTTCTTCTTCTTCTTCTTTTTTTTTTGTGTGTGTGTGTGTGTGTGTGTGTAATTGTAAACAACGTTCTTTCAGAAAATTTCTAGAATACTCAATAAATTCACCTTTTGTGGCTAAGTTGTTTATGTAGTACAACTTGTCACAATGCCAGAGTTGAATTATATATAGCATGATGGGAGACTGCGACATGAATGTAATTCTACAGTATTATATATGCAGTTAAATGAATAAAACAATTCATATCCAACTAACCAGCTACCCGTTTTTGTTTTCTTGGGAGGAAAAAACAAAGAAGAAAATTTTCCATTACATTTGAAATTAAAAAAAAAAAGGAAAATTTATGAACAGCCGCCAAATTCATCATCTAGGGTATAATCAATCAATTCTTCTGGAAAAATTCATTTGAAAAATGCTTGCAGTATCGTTTATTTGTCGTATACGAATTTAGGTATTTTATCAACAGTCAGAAGTTGAAGGATAATAGTTAGTAAAACCAATATGATCATGCCTAGAAGGTCCTTCAATTTATGATGTAGTATAATTTTTTTTTTTGATAAGTACACTGTTATCTCTTCTGATTCATAATAAGTTTATATTTGGATCAAGCTTTATAAACAAGAAAAAAAAAAGTGTAACTTAGGTAATGATTTTTTGATACACTGTTGTGACTAACAACTAGGGGTACCACAATACATTAACACAATTTCCTTTTCACAAAACAGAAAAAGGGGGCCGAGAGAAAGATAGCAATTTCGCATTAATGGTTTTAATGGTTTGTGTGTGTGTGTGTGTGTGTGGTATGATTCTATGTACTTCACAAAAACGGAAAAAAAAAAACATTACACCCGATTTTAAATTTGAAATGTACAGTTAAATTAAGATATTCTCCCTACCCCATCTTCTCATGTTACATTGAATGAAATGTCTCATGTTAATTTCGACAAAATTATTTCTTGGGTCTCACTAATTAATCAAATAATCTTTTGTAGTGTTAGTAGGTCAGTTGTGTCTTACTTTTATTTTATTTTATGACTCAGACTTTTTTTTTCTTTTTTTGTGAATGATAAGCAGTAACTAGGGCAACAATCGTTGGAATGTAAAGAAAAAGTTTACAAGTTTATAGATATAAGTGAAAATAGCTACACCCTCCATTTCAAAATGTAAGCCTTTTTAGTCTCTACACGTAAATTAAAGAGACAATCATTTAATAATTAATTTGTGTGTTAAATGTTTATTTTGCACTTCATTAATTGTTTTGGAACTATAATCAAAACTAGATGAAAAGTAGTTAGTATCATTTATTGGGGGCAAAATTCAGAAATTAATTCTTAATTTACCTTGAAATCTTAAAACGACTTATTTTGAAATATTGCCCCAAACCTAAAACGACCTACATTTTGAAATGGAGGGATTAAACGCAAGCGTACTTCTTTTTGTTTTTTACTTAACATTTAGCACATCTCAATTGGTTAAAAATGTAGTCGCACTTGTAACTTTTACAAAAACTAAAATTAACGTAATCTTGGAGAAATACACATAACACAATGAATTGAAATCAAGAGTGGCCTCAATTTCGGATCAATGGCTATAGCTGCTTTTCACTTTTTCCCTTTCAACTTAATTATTTGTCGCGTATAGGCGTGAAATGTGGCTGTGAATGAATAAGCCTATCTCAAATTTTATGTGGCTGTAATCAATGATGAAATTGATTGAAAGTCGAAACCCTAGCTATTGTAATCATGCTTTTTTTTTTCTCCCAACAAGAAACGGAAAAAAGAGGGAACAAAAAAGAAAAATGTCATGCACCATGAAATTCAGAAAGCAGTAGTAGTAGTAAGTCCGTCACGACAACGATAAACGCATAACCACGACCGTGTTGATCCATGTCTTTTGCCCGCACAACGTTAACTTCAAATTAAGTGATCACCCCAAAAATTTATAAACCTTTCTCGAAATTTGATTTCATACATTTATAATATTTTAATTTATAAACCTTTGTAAAGTCCCAAATATCAATAATGCATCACTCCGTATGTTGACACTTAACCAATTTTCAACCTACACAAAATTCTAGACTTGTCCGGGGGACGTATAATAACAGTTTGATTCTCAAACTAGATATAAATTACTTTAGCCCCTAAGATAATCATGCTAACTACACATCTTAATTCTTAATCAACTTGTTTATTCGAGTGACATCCGTATTCATAACCTCTAAATGCACATTCACAAATCATGCTCAAGGTCCATATTCAGTGACTACAGTATCTAGCTAATTATTACTTTCTCTTCGGTCCTAATTATATATAGCTAGGTACAAATTAATACTCTAAAATTTGTGTTAATTAATGGTTTACAAATACCAGAGGAAGGATGAATAACTAAAAGAAGAAAATGGAAAACACATGAAGAAACGAGGGAGAGAGGATGGGTGAAGAAGGATAAAATTAGATAGATAGATCAACTAGGGGTAAGCTGAGAATTCATGAGCTGTCCACGTACAACCCAATCTTACTATAAATATATAAATGCATGGGATCTGAAAGCCCCAGCCCCAAATCCTACGGCTCTCATGAAATGAAACTCATCCTCCTCCTCCTCCCTCATCATCATCAACTCTCTCAACTGTAAACATTTATTTCCACACCCTCCATTTATTGTTCCCAGGCCTCTTCTTTTAGGTAAAAAATAAAATAAAATAAAATTATAGTATATGCTAATCTAAAATAGTACTACTACTAGTAAACCATATGAATTATTTTAGTGGGTTCTTGAAGAAATTAATGATGATGAAACAAATGGTTAACTTCTTCTTTTTTTTTAAAAAAATAATAATAATAAAATAAAAGGATCATCATCTCTCGGGTACTCTGAAAATGTGTGTATATATATATAAGGATACACACAGAACAAGGCCAACTAAGGATAGCCACCTCAGGAAATTCATCTGCCCAAAACACAAGTTCATAGCTTTAGTTTTAGTGCTACTACTACTTACAAGGGCTTTTAAATTTCTGAAAGAGGGAATTCTTTTCGATTTGTTTTTCCCACACTTCAAGTTCCAATTCCACATTCTTTCCTTACAACCTTAAGATCATTTATACTATTATTATTAATATTATTATTATCAGTTTGACCATATATTATTATACTTGTAAATTGTCTGAGACTGATCAATCCAATTCCTTGGTCTGTGAATGGCGCATTTGGTTGGTTCTTCAGCTTTCATCATGATGATTCTCCCTTTACTTCTTCTATCCCTCTTCACTTTCGCTTCCTTTTCTCAAGGTTCATTCCTTCATCTCATCATTACCTATCTTTCCTTTTCATTAATTCCTCATTCATTCAGGAAAAAAAAAAAAACCATCATGGAATAATAATCATAATAAAACTCTAGAAGAGAATTGCACTATGAGTACATAGTAGATAACAAAATGAAAAATGTAAACTTTAATTAATCAATAAATTGCAACTTTTTTTTTTTTTTTTGGGGCAGGAAAGGTGACATGGGAGGAGACGTATCCATTTATTAAGCATGCAAGTACATTCGCATCGACGGCGCCGCCGTCGGCGTCGGCGAAGCCCGGTGGCAGCGGCGCCGCCGCGGGGAACTCCGGGGAGAGCAAGAACGACGACGTGCGGAGGTTCGACTACATTATCATTGGCGGGGGAACGGCGGGGTGCCCGCTGGCGACGACGCTGTCGGAGAAGAACTACAGCGTGCTGTTGCTGGAGAGGGGAGGGGTGCCGTTCACCAACGTGAATGTGTCGTTCATGCAGAACTTCCACATCAGCTTGGCCGACATCTCGCCGACGTCGGCGTCCCAGATGTTCATCTCCACCGACGGCGTATTTAATTCCCGGGCCAGAGTCCTCGGCGGCGGCACTTGTATCAATGCCGGTTTTTACACCCGGGCTAGCCCAAGGTACGTAGTACTCTATGCATTAGTTTTAGACCAACGTACTTATCTATCTACTTCGTTTTGTCTTCTTGTCCTTTTTTCCATTTTTTGTGTTTTTGTTTTTTTTTTAATAATTTTTTTGGTTAAAAAAAATTACCACTTCCGTCACAAAATTATTGTCCAGTTTTAATTTCAATTTTAGGACAAATTGAACTAAAAAAAATTCTAAACTGGACAATAATTTTGAGACGAAAGGAGTATATACCTTTTATAGATAAATAAAGGATTTTGAAAAAATCTTGAATTTTTACAAAGTAGCGGGAAAAAGAAAAATTCTTATTGGTCCATACTCTATACTAGTAGTAAAAATGGCCATCTTGGTTGAATTGATGAGGTCTTCCAACTTCACCCATATGTGTGCATTGATTGATTCTATGAGTAACCAGTAACCACCACCAACTTAATGCATTCTCTAATCTCATATTTTTATCCAATCTACTAGTTTTTCTTCTTCTTCTTCTTCTTCTTCTTCTTTTTTTTTTTTTTTTCCTTTGAAGATCAATGGTGTTTTTACCACGAAATGATCGTACTTCGTCAAAATTTTCTCACATTTTTAAAATAAGATTAATTTTTTTTACATATATATATATTAATATGACACGACTGATACATAAAAGTTGGAGCAGACGATCTCTGCTCCATTTGTTGACCTAACAAAGAAGAAAGGAAAAAGAAAGAGGAAGCTTCTTGTGTGGGTGTTTTTTGCTTCCTTTGAACTAGAAAAGAGTAAGCGATTCACGGTAAAGTGTTGGTTAGTAAAAGAAGGAGAAGAAGGGCAAGTGATAATAGTTGTAGATTTTGGTCCCCTTTTTCTGAGCTAGTGATAGTGGAGAGCCATTAAATTATCCTCCTGTTTTGTCACAGTTTTATTAAAAACAATTACACCAGATCCATCTACCGCACCACAACTGCTATTAACGAGGTAGCAGTAATACTACTATGAATTCCGTCTTATGTTTTCGTTACCCCTATAAGTAAAGAAAAAATAAAAAAAAAAAACCCTTGAATTTTTTGGTTGTCAGCTTTTGAATGATATATATACATATATATACACTATAAGTAAAGAAAAAATTAAAAAAAAAAAACCCTTGAATTTTTTGGTTGTCAGCTTTTGAATGATTGTATATATATATATATATATATATATATATATATCATATATGCCTTAAAAAGGTTAATTTGAGGACTTTGTTGTCACATTTTACAAAAAGTTATTAGTTGTAAACTCCCAAAACATCTTCAATATTTCCAACTGTTTTGACAACTGTGTTGATTTGTTACAAATGAGAAAATGCAGTAGTAGTAGTAATACTTCTTTACTAGTACGTATTCTGGCTGTGAGTTGTTCTTGCACATTATAACTATGAGTTTGGTTCTAGAAAGAAAGTTGACATTAAAGGGGGGTTCACTATCACTCACCAAATTCATGAAATGTCATTTTTTTTACGTGATTCAGAACATTTATGGGTTTTCTGTATGTTCATTTAAAGTGCTTTGCTTTTGTATTAAATGCCAGAAAAATAAGAGGCCCTCCTCACTCTATATACTGTTTTCCTTTGTACTTCATTTTTATTATTTTTTTTCATTTCCCATTTATTAGTATTAGGATTCGTTTTGATCAATAACTGCATCCGTCCCAAAATTATTGTCCAGTTTGAGATTTCACTTTTAGTATAAGTTGAACTAGAAATGAAACTTCAAACTGGACAATAATTATAGGACGGAAGGAGTATATCGGTTGTTTTACCTCTGAAACGTCTTTATGATTTAGGTCCAATCTTTGATGCATGCTGAAATTAATCTCTATAGAAGCATTTTCCTACAGGAATAGTGTCACTCTTATTAAACTTTAGCAATGTGAGTACTTCATCATGGTCCAACAGTTGATTAACTATTTAAGATAATATGTCAATATCACAACTCACATTAATTAAGGAACCTTGATGTGATGCTTTAATTATACAAATGTTGTTAGTTCAATTCTTAAATTGTTGTTCATATAGTCAAATTCAGCAATGTATAACTTTCCTGATGTAACAAAAAATGTAACTAAAGATGAATTTAATAATGCAGTTACATCAGAGATGTTGGATGGGATGAGAAACTGGTGAATGAATCATACCCATGGGTTGAGAAGCAAATTGTACACAAGCCAGATCTTGCACCTTTGCAAAAAGCAGTTAGGGATGGACTCTTGGAAGTTGGTATTTCCCCTTTCAATGGCTTCACCTATGATCATGTCTATGGAACCAAGGTTGGTGGGACCATTTTCGACAGATTCGGCCGTCGCCACACGGCTGCCGAGCTGCTTCAATCAGCCAATCCTGAGAAGCTCAGTGTCTTGATCCATGCCACGGTTCAGAAGATTGTGTTCGACACCAGAGGTATACTAATATTTAACGTTGCTTGAAACTCCAATGTTATTCATCTTACAGAATAGGGAGCTAAAAGAGTAGAGTATGATCAATGATGATGTTTTTTATTGAAACAGGAAAAAGACCAAAAGCTGTTGGAGTGATATTCAAAGATGAGAATGGGAAAGAGCACAAAGCATACATTTCCAGGAGGAAGAACAGTGAAGTCATATTGTCAACTGGAGCCATTGGAACCCCTCAACTCCTGATTCTCAGTGGGATTGGACCTAAAGATGAGCTCCAGAAATTTAACATCTCAACTGTGCTCAGGAATGAGTTTGTAGGAAAAGGGATGGTTGACAATCCCTTAAACACAATCTTCATTCCCCTGAATGGACCTATCGAACAATCGTTGATACAAACGGTTGGAATTACTAAGATGGGAGTGTATATTGAAGCTAGCAGTGGTTTTGGACAATCCAGGGACAGCATCCAATGCCATCACGGAATCCTTTCGGCCGAGGTTAGTATTATAAGATTCTCTGTTGTAGAAAAAAAAAACAACCTGAAACCTGAAGTAGCATCATTTGATTGTTTCTAATTATTATCTGTGAATTGAATTCTAGGCTGGACAGCTTTCTACAATTCCTCCAAAATCCAGAACACAAGAGGCTGTTGAGGCCTTCAGGAAAAGGAAAAGAGATCTTCCATATGAAGTATTCAGGGGAGGTTTCATCCTGGAAAAGATAGCTCGGCCTTTGTCATCAGGAGGAATCAGCCTGCTCAACACGAATGTTGATGACAATCCATCCATCACCTTCAACTACTTCAGCCATCCTTCTGATTTACAAAAATGCGTCAATGGGATTCGCATCATTGAGAAGATTGTCAACTCGAAGCCCTTCGCAAATTTTTCGCAGTGCGATAAAAACACGAGGGAGAAGCTCCTGAACATGAGTGTGCAGGCTAATGTCAACCTCATACCTAAGCACACTAATGATACCAAGTTCCTGGAACAGTTCTGTAAAGACACTGTGGTCACGATATGGCATTATCACGGAGGCTGCCATGTTGGGAAAGTAGTGGATCATGAGTATAAGGTGCTTGGAGTTGACGGGCTGCGTGTTGTTGATGGATCTGTATTTAATGATTCTCCAGGCACTAATCCTCAAGCCACTGTTATGATGATGGGCAGGTAAACATTTTAAAGACTTAAATCTTTTCTTTGGTGAAACACCTTGTTTTAGCCTTGAAATTTTAGAAGGGATTATGGATTATCGGCTTTTTGTGCAGATACATGGGATTGAAGATAATAAGAGACAGATCAAGAAAATCAGGGAGGGGATAAGACAAGACTCTAAAGAAGAAGATGATGTCACTATATCAGTGCAACTGCAACACATTCTTTAAATCCATGGAAAAAAAAAATGTAATTTTAGTGATTTTCGTATTATAGCAAGTTAGTCAGCTGCTAAAGATGCATTTGAGAGAATGGAAATGATTTCTTTTCCATCTTTTTATTCTTTGTATTTATTCATCTGAAGAACTTGTATCCACTGGCCCTGATGTATTTAGTGTTTGTATCCCTCTATCAAACTAGTTCTTTATTGTTTGATTTATGTTGTCTGATCTCGTGTACTTTGCTAATTGTTTAGTTCTTTCCAGTCTGAGGGCTTCTTATAAAAAAAAATTTCACTATGTCTTCTTGTAGCTTAATTATTTCGAATAATCGCGTCATTTATTCATCAGAGATAGTACTAATGATTTCACAGATTTTTTATTGCCTTTCTCCCCCAGTTACTGATGCAGAAAAAATCAATGTTTCTGTTGTTTGGTGTTGTTGTTGAGCATTAGTCTTTATTTTCACTGGAAAGAGAGCAAAACTGAACTGATACAGAGGTCTAAAGTCTTTGTACATAGGTGATGGGTCAAAATCTTGTAGGATACACGGATTTCTACAAATATGTTCTAGTTAAACAGAAGTTTCATTTGGAAAGAAAAAGTTTAGTTGCAAAGGATTGGGAAGTTGAAGAACCTATAATAATACATTACATTAATGTGAATCCACGCTCACTCATGCTGCCTCTTGAAAACCCTCTTAAACGTTCCCAGAAATGCTTTTTCCGTCCCCTCTTCAAAGGAGCAGAATTAAACTGTCTCCTGAAAGAATCTGATTCGAGCCCTCCATATGCCTCAGGTGGAAGATTTGAAGTTGACAATCTTATTTTATCATCAAATCCTTGATGATGCATTGTGTAACTGGCTGTTGAGACTTCCCCTACATCATAATCATGATCCTGATCATCAACCCAAATTTGGCTATTCTTACTGATGGAAAACTCATCATGGCTGTAGCTTCCCGACATTAGGTCTTTTGTTTCCTCAAACTCGTTGCAAACTAACTTTAAAGCCTGGACTACTTCTCCCATGAATGGACGATGCGACACTTCAGGTTGCACGCACATAGATGCAATTGCCGCGAACTTGACCACGCTGTCGAATGTAATGTTTGATTTTATTGCAGGGTCTATGATTGTTTCCAAGCCTTCATTTGTTGTGAGAAGCGGACGAGCCCAGGCAACCAGATTTTCTTGACCTGGTGGTTGCGATAGATCTACTGGTTTCCGCCCTGTAAGGAGCTCAAGGAGCACCACTCCATAGCTATAAACATCACTTTTCACTAGTAAATGGCCAGTCATTGCATACTCAGGCGCAAGATAACTGAAATAACAGCAAAAAGAAGTTTATCAGCTGACACCATCAAGAAATGAAAGGAGTTGCAGAGGTTCTATAAGCATCGATACGAAGCATACCCGAAAGTTCCCATGACGTGAGTGGAAATATGCTTGTTTTGCTCATCCAGCGCTGCTCTGGCTAATCCAAAGTCTGACACTTTAGGTGTGAAATCATACTCTAACAAGATGTTACTTGATTTGAAGTCCCTGTGTATTACTCGGGGACTGGAATCCTCATGCAAATAAGACAACCCACGGGCTGCACCGAGAGCAATCTTCACCCGAGCACACCAATCAAGAGGAGCAACTTCTTTATCAGCTCCTGAGAACACAAAATAATATGATACAAAAAGCAATGTCTGAGACATGTTTATACAAAACAAAGCGAATTTGCAAAAATTTGTTGAGTGATTTATATACCATGTAAATGGGATTCCACACTTCCATTAGGCACCAGTTCATACACTAAGCATCTACAATGTGGTTCATTGCAGAGACCTAGCAATTTGACCAAGTTTCTATGGTGTAGTCTATTAAGCATCTCAACTTCAGCTAAAAACTCGCGGCTTCCCTGGCGATCATCTCGCTTCAAGATCTTCACTGCAACCTTCCTTCCATCATCAAGAATGCCACTGTATACAACGCCAAAACCACCTTCACCTATAATTCTTGAAGAATCAAAGTTTTCAGTGGCTCGCTCTATGTCGGTGATACTAAATATCTTGGCTGTTCCAGTGTATGGCAAGATGCTAGAACTAAGTGAAACTGAAGCTGAGGAGGGATGGCTTTCAAGTGTCAAGGA
Organism: Oldenlandia corymbosa var. corymbosa; assembly: GCA_949775105.1. NCBI lineage: Eukaryota > Viridiplantae > Streptophyta > Magnoliopsida > Gentianales > Rubiaceae > Oldenlandia > Oldenlandia corymbosa. Next base: position 26,641,203 of record OX459124.1, read on the forward strand.
TCTAGCACCACCTGCCACAATATTAACAGATCCATGTTATATACACACTTGTTAAAACCTTAGTCAATAAACAGTTTAGAAGAAACTTCAGATCATATCTGAATCAAATTTAAACTAAGGCATGGATACTGATAGATGAACCAATGTTGATTGTTTTAATATGAGATTTTAAACCCTTGTGGATCATATAACATGAATTATTGAGATCATCCAAAATATATATATATATATATATATATATTATTTAAAACAAACAATTAATAAAGAGGCACAAAGTCAACCGGTGAATTGTGAAGCATTGTTTAAAGAATTTTGAAAAAAAAAAAAATGTCATCGACTTAGTCATTGAGAACTATAACTCGACGACAATGTCGACGGCGTCCATCATTGTGTTAAAACAAACTCCAGCAATAAAAATTTCAACTAAATACACACCTCTCACAGCAATCATACATTACATCAATCCTCCATTTTTCTAAAGAGGAAAGGTTTGAAACAATCATTCGCAAAGCATACCTGATGGTTGCCCGCGAGCTGATATCAGAGCAGGTGAATGTTGCTCATCAGGTTTGTGAATGCAGCATGCAAACTTGAACAAAAGAAGCCAGATAAATCCAATGGACACAACAGCAGTTGTGATTGATGACAGAACAATTACAATCACCATACTGGGGCCCAAACCATTTCTTTTTCTCCGAGGCACATTCACACCGATAGGCTTTATCATGTTCCCATCATTATTGATCCCTCCCTGATATGGTTTGCTATTAATCGTTGCTGTTTGTGAGGCGGTTAATGCAGGCGGAGAGGGAGGTAGACCTGAAAATGGAATGAATCGGTGAAGTTTGTTCCTTACCAAATTGTGGGTGCTAACAGTAACGAAGAGACTGAGCATAGATATTCAATAAGCACCTGGATAGCGTACATATACCACTTGGTACATGCCAAAAAGTGAAGTTTTAATGTGAACCTGCCTTTTCCAAAACTTCCTGTAAATGGAATTTGCAGTGGTGGCATCAAACTGGTCATCTAGAGGAACCAGATTCAATAGGACTACTGTTTTCTCTAATTGCTGGTTGGCTGCATTTGCTCCCATGATTCGCACTTGACTTCGATTCAAAGAAAGACTTGTAGAAAGTTCCTCCGCAAGCTCAGAAACCAAAGGGAAAAATGTGTATAGGGTAACACTTAATCTCAGACTGACTTGGATAGGCCAAACACAACCACAAGGTGATCCAGAAGGCCCATATGTCAGTGGTTCAGTGCATGATAACGAAGAGCAATCTGAAAATTCAGAATTCAAATCTATTTTTAGAGAACTGCAAGCGAAACTATATAATGCAGTTCAAGGGGAACACTGTAAATGCATACCTTGATTTGGAGGTGGAGGTGGCAATGTCATAACTTGAGATGGGTGTGGAGCCCTTGTCAACTTTTTGGGTACAAAATTAGATGGAGAAATTTTAGGTTCTGGTGCAGGGCCTGTTGATGTTTGCAGACAAAAAGTTAGCATGTAAATCAGCTACATAATCACTACTAGACAAAAGATGAATAACCACACAACAGAATAAGATTGAATCAATAGTCCCATACTTCGAAGTGGTAATTCTGGAACTGTTGATGATGGCGTGGGTGCTGGTGAGATTGAGTGCCACCTATCTAATAGGCAAAGAGAAAAACTCAGGTTCCTATATTGGACAATATATAAAAGAGCACTAGTAACTTGTTTGAGCTTTTCAATGCAAACTCTTTCAAGTTTTCAGGAGAAAAGAGGGAGGCCATTTTCTATTTAATCAACTCACTTTTCGGATGATGCAGATGATGTGCTCCAGGGGAGAGTTTATTATATCTGTTTTTTCTCCCATGATTGCCATTGAATGAAGGTGATGGTGAATCTGCAGAAGCATTTATTGGCTTCTTGAACGGGTGTCGTGAAGTGGTATCACTTAGGTACCTGTGTTCACTTTGGGCTGCAAAAATGACACAATATTCAGTACAAACATCATGTTTTACCTAGTTATTGCATTGAGGTTCTAACAAAATACTCCATTAAGAAAGAGCTGTCCTACCGACATGGCATCATTTCAAGCCTATAACATTCTAAACTAAAAATATTCATCAGCTCAAACTCGCGTGTATTATGCTTTCAGTAACAGAACTCTGCACTTTCAATCAATAATGCTGATGCTCACTCAAAATGTCATTTTCAATATTTATGGAGGAAATTATGCTAACATATAGAAACTGAACTAACTTGACATAAGCCACATGTATCAATGATGCTCATTAGAGATGAAACACATATCAAGATGGAAAGCCTTTACCATTCTGGAGCACTTTTAGATGTGATCTGATTGCTGTATAGAATTTGAGATCTTTGAATTGGAAAAGCTCTCCAGTTGCATGCATAGACGGTAGATTCAGACCTAAAAAAGCATTCAGTAATTTCAAATTAGAGTTAAATTACTTAATAATTTGACTCTGAAACTCTTTGTAAAGAAATGCAGAAGCTAGCATTCAACAATGGTGGAGTTTTCCTGAATCACCAGACTTAGAACTTGACGAAGCTGATATCAAACTTAATTCAAGAAAAATAATTCCCTTTAACCTCACATTGATATCATTATTAAAGCAACAGCTGCAAAGTACGTTCTTCAATTCTGCTATGATCACACCAAATTCGACCGTGTCCATAATCATAAGTACTATTCAAATTTCAACCCCAAGTGAAGAACAGAACAGGCATGAGACTACTTACCTGCAGATGTTTGGACTCGAAAGGAACAGAGAACAAAGATAATATCCAACAACAGGAAAGCCAAAGGCATCCCCATTTCCCTTGAAAGGTAGACAAAGATCACTCATCAAGATCGTTCTTTTCTTTTCAACAGGGAAACAATAACCCCTTTAAAACTCTGGAAAAACTATATGAGCTAGGAGCTAATTGAGGTACCAGAAATGGGGAGGTGCAATAATTCTGGACTGTACTTTGAAGACCCACAAAAAGAATTGAGTTAAAAAGTAATGAGGTAATGAAGACATCAAAACAGTGTTAGGTAGAAATGGTATGAATCCCTCCCATAACTAGCTGTTTCTAAAAGCTTTAGCTCTGCAAGATTTTTCATCTTTTCATTATGGTAAAGGAACAGTACAACCAGACTAAACCAGAAACAATGGGTAGGCAAAATACAACTGATCACCAACCCAAATAAGCACAACATTAAACACAATCTAACTAGCAGAGAAGACTTGACTGTGCTTTTTACAACTTTAAAGGGCAATTCTAGTGGGGTTGAAACACAACAAAAGAAGGAAAAGTTCAAAGCAAAATACAAAAAAAAAAGGATGATGGATGGTTTTCTTTAAGAAAACTTTGTATAATTTACTCAGTTCAGATACTTAAAAATCTTGAAGTAAATTAAGTAGAGATGCAAAATACATCCAAAAAGAAGACAAGTACGGAGCCAAAAAAAAAAAAAAAAAACTCAAAAAGGGCTTATGGTTCTTCAGTAAAATACTAAAGAGTTGAAAGCTCATAAATTCCTCAAAGCTAATTTGGTCTTTTTCAATAAATCCCACTTAGCAATGATTACATAAGAGTCCATTAAAGCAATTGTCAATGAAGATTACAGTCTACAGACACTACAATCGTTCGTGCTTCATCAACTTAAGAAAGTGGTCCAAGTAAGACACTATTAATACAAGTTGATAAGTCTGGTTACAAGACAATGCCTTTTTGCATTAAGTTGTGGGCAAATCACACAATGCCACCCCTGCTTGAAATTTGAACCCATTATCTAAATGGGATTAAAAGGCCACTTAGAACGATCATATATGCCTGAGAAAAAGATTATCTGCTGATTTCACTAAAACTTTCAGTAGTCTATGGAGTGATCATAATTCATATAGACAAGTTCTTTGCCAAATGCCAAAAAAGGCACCCCAACAACTTTGACCGGCAAAAAGAACAGCATTAGTTTGGAATAATAATAACATACAGTATTAAATTTGTATCATGGTACAAAGTTACCAACTCTCTTTTTTATTCGACCTTTAGAAAGAAAATTACATTATAGCTAGAATAAGGTCTCAAAACTAGCAGTTTCTCAAACCAATGGACTTCACTGCAGGGCATTAAGCTGGCTGTTTTTCTTGGGTTCAGATTAGTCATTCAGTTAAATATGATTCGAAGCATGGAATAGTTGGTAAAATGACATATAAGATAACCCAATGTACAACGCAATTGTACCTAATGAGGATTTGAAAAAAACCAATTAACATTATTGTATGTATAATTTTTCTATAATTAAGGGGCCGGTTTGGTATGAAATCTTTGACAAGAAAGAAAAATGCAAAAGACACAAGATCCAAGTGGGGTGTGGGTTGAAATGGAGAAATCAAAATGAGGGGTTATTATAACTCAATGAATGTTGAATTTTTAGAACTTGGTGTAGATTATGGGAGTGTCCCCACCTCCCACTCTTTGGAGGGAATGGGTTGGTGGTTGATTTATGATTTATATTGGGATATTTTGATATACGACCACATGATGTTTACACATTCCACTTCAATATATATTTTTTTTTTCTCATCCTGCTGTTTCTTTTCCTACGTATAATTAGGGAACAAATTATTCATTAATGAACTTACTCCTAATACATTTATCGGCTGACTTAATGTCAAGGTTCATTCTAAACGTGCAAACCCAACCATTTTTGTTACAACAATTTAACTATAAATCATGTCATAAAATAATGTCTAGTTAAACTTTTCACGCATCATTATATGAAATATTCATAAAAGAGAAGAAGTCCTTTGAATATTTATTATAGTTTATATAATGATAACGTAACATTATAATTTTTTTATTTTTTTAAGTGACCGTTCTTTAAACGAGTAAAACGTGACAAGTCACATGAATAGAATCTATTTTCTAAAAACTTTTGGATTACAATATGATTTTCACGTAGACGTCACGTAGTGGTGCTACCAATTGACGGGCTTACTTCTATATAAGATTTTTTTGATGAAGCAGTGAAGTTTCATTGATTTGGACTTTGGTGAAATGGGTACCCAGTTACTTATTGTGTACCCACAATGGGCATATTTCAGTCCAATACTAGGACTGGGGAGGCTCACCACATCTTTCTCTTGTCGGCCCACTCAACACAATACATCATTCCTCTTCATTGTTGTTTTTGCGAATTCTTGTTTTGATGCTTAAATGTGACCAACTTTTAGTCCCTAGAGGTTTGGTAGTCAATAGACTATGATATGATGTAAAATATGGTTCACTTTGTAAGTTTTTAAGAGTTTCGCTTCTTAAATATAACAACAGCAACAAGTATTTTTCCCACTAGTTGGATCAATATATGAATCATATTGTAAAATAGTAGAATGAACTGAAATTTTAAAATTAGATGGAAAGAATAATTGTTATTAGTGCATCAAAGATAACACCTGATCTTTAGGCAAATTGGGTTCCATACAATTTTCTACAATATAATTTATATGTGGAGTCATGAAAGAAATGACTAATGCAAAGATGTCAAGTTTCTAAGAAGATATTTTATATCTTTTTTTATTTTAAAATGATTGTTCAGTTTGAAATTTCATTTTTAATACAAATCATACAATTGAATATATTTTCACGAACAGGTTTTACTGTAATGGGAAAAAATGAAGCATCGAGTTGTAGTTTCATGTAAACGTTTACCGGTTCAATCGGAGTTTGGACTAGGTGGAATTAGATTGTATTAGGATGATCTTCCTTACACATCCTTCTTAGGGATAGGAATTACAAGTTTTCATGAACTATTAGACTAGTTTTTACACTTATAATTACATTGAGGTAAGAAGTAAATTTATTTTTTGCTCCCTCACTCCGGTAACTCTAATCTCTGTTCTCTCTCTATATACTAGTGATTTCTGGTCGCGCAATGCGCGACCCTGGCACAATATATCTGTATATCTTAGAGATGTTTGTATCCGGAAAAAAAATTTTTTGTCTTTGGTAAGATATATATTTTAGAAATGTTTGAAGAATTTAGAAATTTTTTATAAGTATGATCATAGAAATGTTTGTATTTGGTATAAAAAGAAATTTATTTGGCATGGTACGTTTTAGAAATGTTTGAAGATTGTACAAATGTTTTATAAGTGTTACTTCTAAATATAAATAAACTTGATCAAATATATGTCTTAAAGTAAATGCTAGACAAAATATAAAAGTATCCTAATAAGTTTAAATATTAGTAAGATGATTTATTGATGTTCTCCATTGGTTGTGCCATATCAATACTTAGTTTTGGAGATTTATAATAGTTTTGTAGCAAACTTCCTCCAAACGGTATACGCTTAATTGTTAGAACTATTTCTTCCAAAAGTTTATAGGTAGTAAAATATTAAAAATATGATTTTGAAACTGGTTAATTGTTGAAACTGGTTGATCATAAATATGAGAATAAAAATAATATAAATTTGCATAGGTTTCAAGGTATAGCAAAAAAGAACTCACCTCACTATGGCAAATAAAAAAAAAAGAAAGTAAAAGATAGTCCAATAAAAATTGAGAAATTTATTTTTTTCTGTAGGTAAAAATGATGTATAAAAACACAAATAAACGTAGAAACATCATTCCTTCCCTCTCCACTTCAATTTCATAAAAGGCTTCCCCATAAATTAATTAGAAGAAGTGACCTAAACTATTTATATGATGAGGAAATAAAAAAAGTCCAAAAATCAAATCCAAAAAAGTATATTATTGAAAGCCCCAAAACAAAAAAAAATAACGCGCTTCATTTGCAAATAAAATAAAATAATAATAATAATAATTGGTCAACTGGAAGTATGAAACAAAATCAAAAGCAATTAACAAAAAAAAAACACACTTCATAACTGATCATATACGAAAAAAAATTGAGACTCCATAATTAAAAAAAATAAAGCACTCTAATTGAATGAAACATAAAAAAAAAATTTTAAAAACTACACTTTGTAACAAAAACCCAATTAATCAATTCAATCCAAACAGAACTAAAATCATACAAAAATTTTAGGCTAACTAACCAATGAGAAATCATATCATATTGCCTGACAACGACTACGGTAGCTGTAATGGATGGACGCGTAAAAATAATAGTAATAACACTATTTTTGAACGGGAAAAAGAAAAAATAATAAAAGTCAAACAAATAATCTGTGAAAATAAAATCATTTAAATTTTAATACCTGTAATAGCACCACCACAACGGCTGAAGCAAGATCAATGAGAATTATTTTTTTTTCCTTTGTGTTTATATGGAGAGGTAAAGAGAATTTTTTTTAAGTCCAAATTTTATCCGATTAGGATGTAGTTGATCATCACTAATGAAAAGATTGAATATGCTAATAGGAAAGGAGTATATTTCACCACATATTCTCAATTGATAATTATGAGGAATTTATTTATTTTTAATTGTGGAGAAGAGATTGATTAAGAAGTCGATTGTCGTGGAGATGGGAATGAGGATTTGGATTTTTTTATGAACTTGTGGTTTTTTTTTTTTTTTAAATTTTGACCAAAATAGGAGGTAGGGGTGGATTTGGACTGCATTTGCCTTTTAAATCTAGGAGATGTGTAAATAAAAATATGATGTGGAAATACCACATGGAATGGTGATGCTTTCTCTCAAGTGTGGTTTTTGTTTCTAATATAGTAAGATATAGCGGTAACTATGATTTGTCTTGTCAATTAAAATAGAAAACCAAGTAACGGAACACAGCATAAGATGTGCATCATATAGGACCCTATCCTGGCAGAAAAAAAAAAAAATTACTTTAACCCAAAAAAAGGAGTAAATTTGTATGATATTGGATTCTATCCTAACTATTTTTTATCTAATATTAGCAGTAGTAGTAGTTGTTGGTGGTCAATCTTGATCTATTCGGGCTGGTCCAACTTGCCAACGGATTTGGGCTCCCCTTACAAGCCCAAGTCACTTATTTAATTTCTTTTGGCCCAACTGGGTCACAAGGGATTAGCGCGGGTGTATTTACTCTTTTGCCCCTTCTGACACAGGGGTCCACATGTATTGTCTCATTGGGGACCTATAAATACACCTTGTTCATTTATTGCTGATTCAATTCCATACTCCCGTTTCTCTCTCTAAGTGTGATAATTATTTACTTCTCTCCCTATAATTGACTTGACCTTCAGAGTGCTAACCTCCGTTTTGTAGGTTCCTGTCTAGGTCGTACTATTGTCTCCGTCTCCGGGATTAACCCTCGACAAGTGGCGCCGTCTGTGGGAATCTCTCTTTCCCGGTTGGTCGAGGGCAAATCCAGTTATTTTACGAGCAATGGTCTCCACCTGGACAAGACCCGATGAGGGGACAAGTCGCAGGCCTGGATTGAGATCGAAGGTGGTAGGAGGAAGCTCTCGCGTATCCGCCCGGTCCCGCGGAGAACGCCGAGACAAGGAAGATGCCGAATGGGCTTCCCCAAAAAAATGGAATCTATTTTCTTAAAACTTTTGGATTACAATATGATTTTCACGCAGACGTCACGTAGTGGTGCTACCAAATGACGGGCTTAATTCTATATAAGATTTTTTTTGGATGAAGCAGTGAAGTTTTATTGATTTGGACCTTGGTGAAATGGGTACCCAATTACTTATTGTGTACTCAAAATGGGCATATTTCAATCCTATATTACAACTGGGTTATTGGAGGCTCACCACATTTTTCTCTTGTCGGCCCACTCAACATTAATAATACATCATTCCTCTCCATTTTTCTCTTGTTTTGATGCTTAAATGTGACAAACTTTCAGTTCCTAGAGGTTTGGTAGTCAATAGACTATGATATGATGTAAAATGTGGTTCACTTCGTAAGTTTTTAAGAGTTTCACTTCTTAAATATAACAACAGCAACACGTATTCTTACTAGTTGGAATCGATATATGAATCATATTTTAAAATAGTAGAATAAACTGAAATTTTAAAATTAGACGGAAGGAATAATTGTTATTAGTGAATCAAAGATAACAACCGATCTTTAGACAAATTGGGTTGATTCTCCACGTACAATTTTCCACAATCTAATTTATATGTGGACTAATGCAAAGATGTCAAGTATCTAAGAAGACATAATATATATATATATATATATATATATATTTTAAAATAATTGTTCAGTTTGAAATTTCATTTTTAATACAAACTGTACAATAATATATCAACATGATAAGACAGAAAAAATACAAAATCTGTCCGTGATAACAATGGACTTTTTTTTATATACTGTTGACGGATATTGCGTTTTGACAAGACATCAATTTATTCACCGAATAAAAGCATCAAAATTTATATTCTTTTGATTCCTGTGTTTAATGATCGATAATCCAACGACAGCAATGCAAAAGTCATCCGGATAAAGAAATTTGCAATCAAATAAGGAAAGAACAAGGTATCATCAACATGTGAGGTGTTACGTTACATGTGCTTCAGGCTCTGCAACACAATATATCATGCATTCTTTTTCTTTTTTTTTAAAAAAGAAAAATCATAGTAATTGGAAAAGAAACCAGTAATGTAATAATTCAACCAATGGAATCTGGCTCCACCCCATCGCCGTATGTAAACACTGAAGGTATTATTAATGAAAACCCAAAAATATGGCTAAAAAAGCATTATCACGCTGTTGCCAGATTTGCTAACAAAAAGTAGTACCATCAATACTCCAATTTTTTTGAAAGAAAATTACAAAATCAGAAGAGAGAAGCCGCCGCCATGTGCCCCAATTTGTTCTGACCATTTCATATGGTCAATCATTATATATAGAAATCTGCGTTACAAAAAAAAAAAAGAAGAAAGTCAGTCAGTTTATTTTACCCATTAATTTGTACCTCTCCGGATTAGGTCTTTGATTGCCAAATTATTGTGTTGGGTTCTTCTCTAACTTCCACCGTTATTGACCAACTGAAAGATAGTCAACCCTGCCCAACTTTAGGCCTCCATGCACACACTTTTAACTTGATCTCTAGCAATCATATTGATTATTCATATTGATTATTGTTGCTCTTCCAAATAAATTTTTATCACGTTTTAACATAAACATTTTGGGATTGAAAAATTCGGAAAATACTCCATTTTTACATGTCTAGTTACTTTTGACTCTTTTTTTTTTTTTTTCTCTAAATCAAAATCCAAATTTTATACATTGTTAGTTTTGATTTCATATTTTAGGGTTTAATCAACATATTATATGATGTACTACGAAATTAATTAGGCCACATTGTCATCCCCCAACATGCAAAATACATACATTGGCAATGGCAAAGTATAACAATGGAGTTTAATGTAGTATAAATTGACTTAGGGAAAGCTCTTTCTTTGTTTAATATGAATAGAATGAACCATGTTGTGTGATACCTAAAGCCTTAACAACCCACTTGAGTATAGTTTTAATCTATAAGAAACACAAACTATTTACTAATCAGCAAAACATGTTTTATGATAGATATTTCATTCATCTTAATATAATAATCCACCAACAAAACAATATAACAAAATGGGACGGAGAGACCATAGAGTATCAGTAATTAAACAATCGATCTAAAAATAGTTGAAAAAAAAAAGTGTCACTAGCTAATATCAATCTGAACCAACAACCCACGGGCACATAAAATAAACTTGATGCTGCAAAATTTCCAATGCATTGGTTTACAACTCAAAGCCAAGGCGTTTCTTAGTACTTATTACCTAACATTGAGACGGGAGACCTATTCCGAATTAAACTGTCCGTGAAAGGAACTTTTTAAGATAAAAAACTATATGTATATTTTTTCTTAAACAAAAAAAAAGCAAAAGAATTTTGTGCATGAAAATTTACTTAATTTATCATTATTCCCCATTATATTATCCATTTTTTTTAATAATTTCGCAAAAGCTACAACCTCGGAATGTCTTAATCTTCCACGCGCCTGAACAGAATTTTGCTTAATAAAGATCCAAAAAGAATTCGAATCATTTTCATTTTTTCCCCCCCTTCACTCAGAGAGGTACAAAAAGAATTTTCTTTTCACCTAAAAAAAAGTTCACAATAACTATTAGGTGATGTGGAGATGTCTTTGTAGGTTTAAGTCATTTAAAATGTCCACCTCCTGAAACGAGCGTGAATGCGTGACATTCACGGTCAACTAACATTTATCATCATTAATCATTAGCTTTTAATTGGTTGTTATTACTTACTATTACTAATACGCGCGGATTAGTAATTAAAAACTGGCATTTAGTAACGTAAGAATATTCCTTAATCATAACCTTAATGTGTAATCGATATATATACAGACTGCCCTTATTAACAGACGATAATTATCTCATCCGCCACAGCGACAAAATACGCGGACATTATCTCTTGTTTCTTCCTTCTTTCTTAGCCGGCTAATTAAGACAAAATTATGTACTCTTCCCGTCCAAAAACTAGTCAAAATAGTTTCCAAAAAAACTATGTTTCACAAACAAAAAAAAAAAAAAGTCCAGTTTTTTTAAAACTCAAAACTAATTTCATGAAAATGACTAAACTATTTTCTTAAGAAAAATAGAGGAGGTGACATGTTGTTTAAAGCTGAAAATAAACTAAATGTGGACGATACAATTGAAAATTATGAAAAATAATTTTTTTGGGGGCAATACAAAAAAATAACGTATATCTCTTTACTACATGGGCTATTTTCCGTGACCGAAACAATATGATTTTAATTTTTGTTACATTATCAAAGTGAAAAATGTTAGCCTATAAGAAGATAAAAGTAAGTGAGTTTACTTTCAAACTCTCAAAAAAAAAAAAGGAGAAAAGATGGTAATGTTTCCCTCTCGTATATTAGTTTTAGAACAAGACTGTTTATCAGAAATAATTTATTTCTGAAAATGAAATTATTTAAATTAAAAATAAAAATTCAAACTAAATAATCGTATTGGCCATAAAGGAGGGAGTGAGCACGGTGATAAAAAAAGTCGTCACTGGCCAATGGTCTTATTAAAAAGAAGCTTTGAAAATTGTCAAAGAGAAGAAATGTGAGTATTATAATTGATTGAATGAAGAAGTAAAGCTTATTCATAATCTCCATTATTCAGAGAGAGCAGTAGTTAGAAAGCTATTGTCCTTTCTTTCTCCTTCATTCTTCTGCAGCTTACTGCCTAACTTCTTCCATTTTGCCATTCTACCTTCCATCTTCCACCTTCCTCCGGGTCCCCTCCTTCTTCCACACTTCATATAACATTTCTTCCGCTCTCTATAAATCTTCATCCAAATTCAATTTCTCAAACCATGGCAGATCGAGTTTACCCGTCTTCCAAACAACCACCAACAACCGCCGCCACCGACAAGCCCACCACCACCGCCGTACCCGCCGCCGGTGACCCGAAATTCCCGCCGACCAAAGCCCAGCTTTACAACCCGGCAAGTCGTCCCATGTACCGTCCCGGAGCACCCATGAAGCGCCGCAAACATAGCCGGAGTTGCTGCTGTTCTTGCTGTCTCTGGACAATCCTTCTCGTCATCATCCTCGTCGTTCTTATCGCCGTCGCCGGAGCCGTCTTGTGGGTTATCTACCGTCCCCACCGCCCCAGCTTCAGCGTTTCCTCTCTCCAGCTTTCCCAGTTTAATCTCACTTCCTCCGGTGGGGTGACTTCCAAATTCAATTTCACCCTCACGACCAGGAACCCGAACAAGCATATTGTCTATTACTACGACCCCATCAATGTTTCCGTCTTCTCCAACGGCGTTGACGTCGGAGACGGATCTTTTCCGGGTTTCGAACACAAGACCAAGAACACCACCACGCTGAGAACCGTGGCTTCGGGTTCGGGTAACCAGAATTTGGACAGTTCGGTGATCTCGACGTTGAAGAAGAACCAGAACAGCTTGCCGGTGAAGATTCAGCTGGACACCAAGGTGAAAGCCAAGATTGGGAGCGTGAAGACGAAGAGAATCCCGATTCGGGTCAGTTGTGACGGGATTAAAGTCGGAGCCCCGACTGGGAAGACTCCGTCGACTGCTTCCACTTCCAATGTCAAATGTAAGGTTGACCTTCGCATCAAGATCTGGAAATGGACCATTTGATCATCATCATCATCATCATGATCATCAGCTCAGCTATACGGTTTGGTTATGATTTGTTTTCTTAATTTGTTTTTATGCCATTAGTTTTTGGTTTTGTGATTATAAGATTGTTTTTAATTGAGTTCCATTAATTTTTGTAGGATTTTTCATCATCATTTGGTATATGTATATTTTTTCCAACAGGAATTGTCATTTTTTACATTAGGAATTTTTTGATACAATTAGTTCTTGGTTTTACCCATTGACTTGTGTAGTAATGATTGTTAGACTATTCCTGAATTTTGAGAGAGTTTAATCACCGTCCTATACAAGGGGCTAAAATTACTCCTTCCTTTCGGCCCATAATTATTGTTAGTGATTATGACTTTATATGAGGTTGAAAACCCTCCCGTGCCATTATGGTTTTCTTGCACGATGAATGGTGTTTTGGAGTAAAATGTTCCAAAGTTTTCATCAACTCTTGATGCTAAAGTAAAATGGACAAAAAATTGATCAAAAATCTTGGTGCCATAATAGAGGACGAATCATGTGAGGGAACATTACTACTACCAATACCAGTTAAGAGGCTGAGAGAGAATGGTTAGCTGTCGGTGGAGATTATTGAAAAAAATTATTCATTTTTTTTTAATGTCTAACAACAAATCATTACGTATAATTAATTAAATATAATGGGTTGGAATTTGGGAAAATATTAGTAGTATTGCAGTCAGACGTGAGAGTAGGTCCCTTCCGACACTTCTGATTTTGTTAAGGCTGTCTTATTCATGGAATGGAACCCCCCAGCCATTGCCCAATAATAAACGTGTGCACAAAGACTTCAAAAGAGAGAGACACAGCAGACCTCTCTTATTTATATAGTCTTTCAATTTTTCTTTGGTAATTACAAAATGGGTGATGATATTGCAAAGATAAAAATTAACCTCCAGAACAATTTATATGTATTTTCTCTAAATTACCCCTTCCTTAGTTAATTGACTTATTAAAATTCAACCATCCTTTCACCACTCTCCACCCATATTTCACTGCCGATCCTGATGCTTCTCAATCATAAATTGGAGGCGGTTTTTGTTTCCTCAAATTACAAAAATGTTCAAGATTGGCCAAGGTTTAATTCATAGTGCCTTATATCTAAAAAATCTTGAGTTACTCCAAATCAATTCATTAAGTTGGATCTCCAGTGAAAAAAATGTTCAACTTTGAGTGTGATTCTGTTTGCAAACCATGATTATTGAAAAAGGTAAATGGTTTGGTTGTATGAGAGAAAGAGAAATAACGTGAAACAAAGCTAGGCCTCAAGACTGCAAGGAGACATTCTCATGATAGACTTACCCACCGAGAACTGCGATAAGGCAGAGGAATTAAGTCAATTCACCAAAGAAAGGGTAATTTAGAGAAAATACACCTAAATTGCTCTAGAGACTAATTTTTATTCTGTCAATATCATCATTTTTAAAAAATATTTACTCTATTCGAAAATTATTATCTAATTTAGATTTTCATTTTTAGTATGGAGTGAGGGAGTTGTTAGTAAAGCCATAACAATGGTCTTTTCAATTGAAAACAGCAAGAGTTGATTGAAAATAAATCCCTCAAATTTCCCTTCTTTTTTTTTTTTTTTCTTTTTCTTCCCTTCAAAAAATTCGAACAAGGGGATATGATACAAGAGGGTCCAAATGTGATAACAAAAAGGATATAACATCCGGGCAAATCATCGCGACTTACTACATGCAAAAGGTAATAATTCATTCCTTTTTAAATTGGAATAATTAAAAAGAAAAAAAAAACATATACGGCGGCTGTATTAGGCGTGTTATTTGCTGGGCTGGGTGTTTCCAGCTAATGGTCGTATAAATCACTCGGAGAAGTGATTGATGAGTCAACTTTGGTCCCTTTTTATTGAAATTTATTATACTCGCAATTAATTTGTAGTAGTAATGAAGTGTCTTTCTCAATAATGGACCAGCAGAAACCATTAGCCGAAGGTTCGCTTCGCATTTTCTCATCAACCCATGGTGGTTTAACACAAAGTTAACACCTTTCTTTAAAATAGGATCATTTTCTTGTCGGGACTAACACATCGATTCTGTATTCGTACAGGCCCAGAGGCAGGGGGCCTGCTCGTAAATGACCTACAAAAAAAATTCGGCCGAAACTGAAATCGGACCGCACCAAACCGTTAAAATACAATTCGACCGGTTCAGTCTTTCTAGTGGAATTTGAAATGTTGCTACATGCCTACATCTAATCAAGCCTAACTCTGGGAACAAATTAAAGTGTAGTAAAATCTGGAAACTATGTAAAACTTTGTGTTTTTGTTTTTGATTCATTAATTAAAAGATCTTTTAAGAAAAACCAAATAGTTGGTTTAATATATCTGGATATAGTTAGTACCATAACTTTTTTTGATATACAATTACAAATACCTAATATATTATATGTGGGTAAGATCTATAGGATCTAAAAAGGAGACTTCACGCGCGCATGTCTCAATCTGTTACTCGAAAAACCTCTTAGCAGGTGCAAACAAACTTGTGCAAACTCAACATTGAAAGTAACTGTTTAAGCCATGGAAACAGAATATTCAAGTGATCTTTATGATGATATATTAAACATTGATAATAATATCTCAATTTTTTTTTTATTCACTAACCAAATTTCAGTAAAATATTTACTAGAAAATGGTTCCCCTGAATAACGTGATTTTTTTACTTTTATTCACACATTAATGATGATATCTCTCATTTTCTAATCATTAACGGATCAACTATTGTTTGATTCATTAACATATTGAATATTGATGATGATATCCTCAATTTTTAGCACGGTATAAACTGGGAATGAAAAAACTATTGATTATTAATTTATATAGATTAAAAATTTTCATATTCCTCTATTCCAAAAAATAATGAAAAAAATGGCGCTCCTAAAATATATACAAATAACAAAAGAGACCATTTTGTTTACTTATTTTATTTTATTTTTCTTTATTTCCATTTTTCTTTACTACTTTTAATGACCGTAAAGGTATATTAAATGAGTTTTAAAGAAATTTTTACTTATTTTCAAACAATACCGCAAAAATTAATCTTTATATAGTTGTAATACATGATTATATTTTAACGTGAATTATTTTTTAGAAAAAATGGCGCTACTACCCAAAACTTTGCCTTCGTCTTTATATATTTTCGGTTAGCCAACTTTACTCTAATATTTGAAATTTTTACCAATTTTCGTCCAATCCGTCTATTTTCCGTCCAACTTAACGGATCTCCGTTAGTTTTTTTATTAAAATAATAGATTTAATAAAAAAAATCCTAATAGTTTTAAAAAGTATAAAAATAACCCCTATAATACATAAAAATAATAAAAAAGTCCCTTTTTACTTTTTATTTTATTTTTCTCTATTTCATTGATTTATTCTATTTCCTTTTACTACTTTTCATAACCATAAAAGTTTACTATATGATCCTCAAAGAAATATTTATTTATTTTCAAGGTCTACTGTAAAAATTAATTATTGTGTGACTGTAACACATGATTGTATTTATATAAACATATTAATATTTTTAATAATATATTTAGCAGTAAAAATAGTATTTTTCTTATTTATTCTATTCTTACTAATCTAAAGAATAAAAACATTAAGCTAAAATTAATATTTCACATAAAAATAAAATATTTAGCTCACATAAATGAGAAAGATATTAATATATTTTAGTGTATTACAATTTAACTCAAAAGACTATAAATTGCATTAATATAATTCATTAAAAAAATAAACTAAAATATAAAATAATTAAAATCTTAAAAAAATCCTTCAAATATAAGTTTTCCTTCTTGAATCTAACACCTATTCTCTATCACAACAAATTATCACCATTTTTTTTTTTTTGGTGAAACTGTGAATTTTCATTACCAAAATAGGTGTTTGCATTACAGGGTTCCTACCAAAACTCCACTATTTACAATGGATGTACAATCAAAATATATCTATCCTCAGCCTGGGAACAACCTTTGGATGATACTCTGTTTTGTTGCTGTCACATTCTTCCTTTTGTAATGCATGACTCTAATTTTAATCATTCTCTAAATTTCCTGATCTATCACTTCTTTACTTCTTTTATGGCCCTTAAATACTCTACAATTTCGTTCTTCCCACAAACAATAAATGCAAGCAACAACAGTTGCATACAAAATCTGCTTTTTCAAGCGAATTTGCTTCCACACATACAAAAATTTCTGTTTTCATTGTCGCATTTGCACATGCCATTCTCTTATGCCCAACCACAGTTTCACCTTACTGATCAATATTTCTGCATAAGAGCATGAGAAGAAGAGATGCTCCATAGATTCCTCCTTTTCTTCACATAAGCAGCAAATTGGATCTTGCATTGGGATATTCCATTGCATCAACCTGTCTTTGGTTCTGATCCTTCCCTGCCAAACCAACCAAGCAATGTAGGAATGCTTGGGAATATTAAGTCTTGACCAGATCAGGTTGGCAGCTGCCATTTTTTCAGCATTCTCTTACAATAACCACATTATTACCTCCATTCATTTATTTTAAACTAAAATTATATAAAATAAGTAAGACTTCCTGTATTGTTAGATATATTAATATCTCTTTTTTTTGTTTTTTAAATACTCGCATTGATATCTCAAATAATTGTCACAAAATGTTAAATCCTCGCATTGATAAGTATACAAGTTTTTTCTATATTATATTATGCCATCTAGTCTCTCTAGTTAAATTGTAATACACTAAAATATACTAATATATTATTTTGTTATATGAGCTAAATATTTTATTTTAATGTGGAATAGATTGAGGCGTGCGCGCATGAAATCTTCTCTCTTAGACCCCATAGATCCCACCTATATATAATAATTAAATAGTTATAATTGTGTGTCAAAAAAAAAAGAAGTTACTAATTAATTACTCCGGTCCAATTAAAATAAAAAATTCATAAGATCTCTTGGAATGAATTTATGGTACTAACTATATCCAGATATATTAAACTAACTATTTGGTTTTTCTTAAAAGATCTTTTAATTAATGAATCAAAAACAAAATCACAAAGTTTTATATGGTTCCCAGATTTTACTACACTTTAATTCGTTCTCAGAGTTAGGCTTGATTAGATGTAGGCATGTAGCAACATTTCAAATTCCAGTAAAAAGATATCATACTTCAGTTTCAGTAGACGAAATCGTAAATGACCTTTTTTTTTTTGGGACGCAGGCAGTATTATTTACCTTTGTAGATGTCAACAGTAGACAAATTGTTCACACCCTAGATCTAAAAGCAAAAAAAAAAAAAGAAAAAAAAAAGCACACAACATCAGCCGAGGATGAACAGAGTTGATTCATCAATTCATATAAACGCGACTAACATACTGATGAAAGAAGAAAATCGTAACACCAAAATAATATGGATCTAAGAGGAAGCCCTAAATTCAATGAAGAAAAGGAGAGCGGCGGCCAGAGAGTTTGGTTTACCTTGGCAGATTTGGGCGAATTTTTGTTGCTATGATTAACTCTTTAGAGTTTCAGTTGGCGCGGCAGGCTCTTATTTATATGGTGGAAGAATCACCGACTTTCACTACAATGCAAAAGTAGTACTAATTTCCTGTATATATTTCCTCGCAATTTTTGTTTCCAATAATTACTCAATTAGGAAACATTAACGGCTGCAGTATTAGGCTGAGTTGTAAGCTTAGGCTGGGCCTGGGTGTTTCGTAACGGCTGTACAAATCGCAAGGAGAAGTGATTGATTAGTCAATTTCCTTTTTGGAAATTACTACGCTCATATTAATTTGTAGTAGTAATAGAAGTGTCTTTCTCAATAATGGACAAGCAGACACCATTAGCCAAGGTTCGGTTTTTTATTTTCTCATCAATATTTCCATGGTTTTTTATTTATTTATTGAAAAGGTACCTGTTTAAGTACCTAAACTATTACACTATGTTCTATTAATTAGTGTACATTAAGAGAAAGTCGAAAATAGAGATAATAAAACCGAAACTACTTGTAACAATTGTTCATACTGTCAACGAGTTTATGCCTCAATTGATAATGGTTGAGGGCTCTCCACAACACTGGAGGATGTTGACGTGGATGACAGAATTATAGGGTAAATATTTGGGGTTACATGACTTGTACATAATTGACAAAATGTAAATATGCTTAGCTTTGGAGTGTTGTACATAAAGCATTAAGACTTGTACATATAGCAGTAAAACTATTGTATAGTCCCTCAGTAAATAAGCATAATTAATCATTATGCCAATGATATTAGTATGAGTAGGGAATATCTGTACAGAACTAAACACGGTTTTCATAATTGATTTTACACTTCTTTCTAGAATATTCTGTCTTAACCGCTTTCATCCCTTAATTGCTGTTTCTTAACCCTAATTTCTATGGCGGAATTTAGATTTTTCATGATGGTTTAACACAAAGTTAACAGTTTTCTTTACCAGGGGAAAAATGGCTGGGTATAACACATTGATTTTGTATGCGTACAAGCGCAGTGGCCCGGGGCCTGCTCATAAACAGGGTGCGATGGAGGGTGCTTCGGCCAAAAAAATTTTCAAAAAAAAATGTGGACAAAAATAATTTTTTTATATGTTTGGTGGACAAAACTAGTTGTCTCGGGTTGTCTCGGATTTGCCAAATCCGAATCTATCCATTTTGTACTCAAATCCGAATCTACCGAATATAATTAATTCATCATATAGTTGTAATACAAGGAGATTCAGATTTGGCAAATCCGAATCTAATACAAAATGGATAGATTCGGATTTGATAACTAGATTTGTCCACACCACTCTAGGGCATATATTTTTGTCCAGGTCCTTCCATTAAAAATTATTTAGGTAAAAAACTCCTCATAAACATCATAATGACCTCTAAACTGAAACCGAAGCATAAACACCTTGATGGCTGGACGAAAAAAGGGCAAAAAATGAACTGGCATATAAGTTGGGTTTGTTGACAAATGGAACCATTTTATTCGTATAATTACAGCTTGCTGGAAAATTTTGTCACCAGGCAATCAGGCATGTATGACTGCAATGCTCTCCGCTGATCTGTTCAATCCATGGATTCGGACGGCTTCTTTATTGTGTGCTCAGCAACAGATCGCCGGCTTGCGCATCTGAATGGTGTGAACCAAAAGAAGAACATGTTCTTTCCACACAAAGAAGCCATGGGCAGGGAGTGCGAAAGAGCTTGCAACTTCCGGACAATTCATGACATGAACATCCCTTTTCCTCTTTTCAGGTCACCTTCAACTTTGTTCCTCCAGCATCTCACTGAGCATGTCCACGTTTTTCTTGTTCATTTCGCCAGTTCTTAACAGTGTCGTGAAAAATCTGGGATATGCGTTAGGATACTCCAAGCCACCGCCATGCACATCCTAGTCAAAATGAAAACTCACATTTTGACCGAAGAAAAACACAAGACAGAGATTTAAATCTAAAAAATCAAAACTTGATTGATTGGGTAAGAATTGAGTCAGACAGAAATTTGTAAGGTTGCATAAATGTCCACATCAAGAAAGAGAATTTTATGAGTTCTCCCCTAGAAACTCGTAAGAATGGGAGAAAGCTTTTCAAAGTCAAAGAGGCATCCAAAACTCTGCATGCAACTTACTATGAGAAGTCGTGGCAAATTTTGCAAGTACGAGACTATATTACTTCAACCAGTAGAAGATTTACACCATATCTCTGACGAAGAGAATAAAACACACTGAACTGCGATTCCAATATATGCAAAAGTACATATCTCTGTTTTAGAAGAGCATCAGAGGGTAAGTACAACGAACCATTTGGTGAAAGTCGCCGTGTGATCCAACATTTGAAGCACCTTGCTCTGTTGGAACCTGACATACAAATGAATGGCGTCAAATATAAGATATCACAATAGAAATGTTGATCCACAGTTAGAAAAAAAAAAGTTGAAAAAAGACAAAATATCAACCTTGCCCTTCTTATTTACATTGCTGACGACACTTTCCCTTTCTTTTCCAGAATGAGCTCTCTTAGAATTCTTACTTGCTGGCATAACCACACTACTAGGCGGCCCCCCATCGCCTGTCGCAATGCTACCTTGATTGATGTCCTGTAAATTTGTTGCTACGGCACCCGTTCTCAAGTCATTCTCAGTAGAGTTATTCGCACTTACACACTGCTTCATAGCTTCATTTATAGCACCAAGCGCCATAGTATAACTTCCAAGAGATAGGGATCCTTCTTCACCCAATATGATAGCACGCCGACATAGGTCATTGTATCTACGGACTTTTGCTTGCACCTCATCCAATTTTTCACTAATAGGGTGCCTGCTTGTGGCAGCATTAGTCCAGCGCTGTAAGATATACTTGAATGGAATTGTAAAAACACCCGACATTTGGAGAACCACAATAGCATGCCTACACAGATAACCCCTGTATTGAAATGAGCGACATGAGCAGTTTATTTCCAATTTTTGTTCATTCCATTCCACCTTGAAATCCTCGTTATTTTCAAAGTCTTTTACAACATATGTTATGCTCGACTCGTCTTCCTGTTCTTTCTTGAGATGGCATGCAGCTGCTCCCAACACTTCCACTTGAAACTTCTTAAATATTTCATGAGTATAGACAAGAGACATTTGTTTTTCAAAAGGTGAAGGAGACTTCGGCTCAGGTGCTTCGTGCCATGCATCAAAATTTGCCTTCGCCTCCTCTTCGTTTCTGTCCTCCAAGATTAACTTGAATTGCGCGACCAAGTCTTTCAATGAAGTGTCCACAAGAACATACTTGTCAAAGAAAGAATTCAGACCTTCACATCTAGAAGCTGCAGACAATGCAGAAAAAGATACATCCCTGATAAAAGTAGGGACCCATAGCTTGCGGCTTTCATAGATAGACTGCATCCACAAATCATCTCGAAGATTGAATCTTTCTACTAACTTCAACCACCTCTTCTCAAATAGTTCTTCAGACCATGACTTGTGTACACATTTCAGAAACTTCGCCAAAAAAGTTTCATGCCAAGGGCCGAGATACTGCAGTTGTCTAGGGATCTTTTCCAATATACTGAACAGGCTGATAAAGTGACGAGTATCTGGAAAGACATTGGCAACAGCTGTTTTCATTGAGTTGCTTTCATCAGTCAGTAAAACTTGTGGATGGAGTCCCCCCATTGCTAAACACCACGTCTGCATCAACCATGCAAATGTAAACACTGTGTCATCTGCAATCAATGCACATCCATATAGTATGGGCTGGATATGCTGGTTCGCTCCAATAAAAAGAACTAAAGGAAGTTTATACTTGTTTGAAAAATAAGCGGTGTCAAGCAACACGACATCATTGAAATAAGCATAATCTTCTATGCCTTTAGCATCAACCCAAAATACATTTCTTAGTCGATGCTCTTCGTTGAAGTCAACCGCATAAAAAAATTTTGGATTTTCTAGCTGCATATGAACAAAGAGTTCCAGTAGAAGTTGAGCATCTCCACCTTCTAAAGTCAAACTCCGACCTCTATCATGCTGATTTCTGAGAAAATTATCTATTGGACTTGAGAGCTGATACACCCCATAAGGTTTGGCAACAGAAGACAAAATCTTCCTTCTACGTACTTTTGCATCATTCTTACGAGGCGAATCACTCATATGACTTCGGAAAAAATGCGCTTGGGATGGCAGAAGTTCGTGATTATGCTCTTTCACAAAACTATGAATATACCACTTTCCATCTTGCCTTCTCTTCACATGCATGCTTGCTTTACAACCTATCTTGGGTGAAGGTCTTGGATTAACAGCATCATCAGACTGCTGCTTATTTCCATACCTAATACACGAAAACTTAGCATCGATGAACTCCCTGGATGCTCTAGACCGGCGACTACTCAATTTTGCAGTGCCAAACCCCACAGACTTGGCATATTCCTTATAGAATTCATAGGCTGCTCCATGTGAATCAAACTCTACATCCTCTTGGACCTCAAAACCTGAGCTTCCCACAGCTGAACTTGACTCCATCTAACTCCTAACCCCTAATTCCTCTTCTTATTTTCCAACCCAGCAACTTGCATCTCATCTCATAATCACCTCCATAATTAATCAATACTACTGACTAACAGCCAGCTTCATGTCGGATGATGGTGACACATAAGCCAAGGTTATATAACAAAATAAATATCACCGTGAAGACAGATTGAGAATTCACTCTTTAATGTCTTGGATACACCTTCCTCAGTATGACCTTCCAGACCAAAGTACAAAAGCAAAAACAAGGAAAAATAAAAGAAACCTCAGTATCAGAGCTCAAGCTAAACGTAAATCACAAAAAATCAGCTCGAATTTTAACCAATACAGCACGCTCAAACGGTTCCTTTCCAGAAAAATCAGCAGAAACTTACTTTAGCCACGAACAAATAATCACAAATAACACTTTCTAGATGCGGTATAAGAGGGATAAAAAGAAATCCTGGCAACCAGCTCGCGTGTTGAAGTCAGAGGTACACAGACTAGAAAATTATTGAAATGTGCGAAAGGAATATTTTTTTCTTTACCTCAAGAGCACATCAATGGCCGCCGCCGGAAAAGGCGAGGAACCAAAAGGCGCTGAAAGCTGCAGAATCAAAATGGCCTCCAAAACCAAATTCCCTTCTTCTTTTGTGTGTAAAACTAACGTGATAGGAAAGAGTTGGAGGTGAATTGAGAAAGCAGAAATTAGGGCAAACAGGAATGAGCAGAGAGCTCAGGAATGTTGCTGAAGAATTGGGGTCTCTGAACGGCGAACGTTCGAGTCAGACTTACGGCGCCTTAATCCGTCTAAGCTACTATTTTTTGTTTTTCCTTTTTTTCCATTTAAAAAAATTGCTAGAAAGATCCCTACGACATTATTTATTTATAGTCAGACCATCTTTAAATTTAGTATTTAGTTTTCAAAGCCCTGGAAATTTTGTTCTTACTCCTTTTTAATGAACACTCAAAAGGAGGTTAATTGAAGATGATATAGTCCCTCCTGAATGTATGGAGACCACATTAATATATACTAGCGGACGTATATAATCGTAGGAACAAAGTTTGAAAATAGTTGAAAAAAAATTATAAAGTTCAAACTGCCATTCCTATTAAAGTTAACAGTTATATAATATATATATATATATATATATATATATATATATATATATATATATCGTTGTATCATTTTCGTGAACAAATAGCAAGGAGGTTAATTGAGATGTTGATGTCTTGTAATAGATATGATAGCTTCCAACTCTTTAATTATGATCTAGATGGTTAATCCTTTCATTTCTACCATTACTTTATTGGAGTGTTTCTTGTAGAGTGGCTTCTGCTAACTTCATAGAATGATCCCTAGAGATTTGTCCAATATATGATTTCCCTCTGAATATATTTTACCATCAATTTAGCCTTGACTCCTGTCTAGTAACAGATAACTTAAGCTCATCTCGTAAGAATGGTTGTGCTTAATTATAGAAGTTTAAAAAGATGATTAGCATCTGTCTTATCGAACTTGTTGTGAAACAGTAGCACTACAAAGGCTTTGGAAGGAAAAATTACAAGCAGAAAAGTACAGAAAAACAATATATAGCGGCAAGCCCCCGAATGATAGTTTTAGGGGCAATGTGCGAGGAACTTCAGTTGCATGGAAGAAATACTGCAACCTCTCTGTAATGTCTGCCGGGTGTAAGGAAATATGTATTGCAAATTCAATCAGTGGATTAGACTAAAGTTAACACCCAATCAATCAGAGTTCATCCGCGATCTCATCATTGTTGGCGTTGATGCTGCATCATTACACAAACTGATGGTCAACGAACATTTTCTTGATGATGAGAGAGATTGGATATACAATCTCAATTTCCCAAGAAAATGAGAACTAAATACAGATTGGGTCATGAAATCGAAATTTTACCTAGTTTGATCGCAATATCTCCCCAGGTCTTCGCACAAGACCTTGCTGACGCCTCCAACTTTAACAGAGCCTTGTTTTATTAAGTCTGAAAGCTGGTTTGAAGATCAAAAGCAGTTCATTCATGTCAGCGAAAGGCAACATCAGCATGGCATGATGGCATCAACCAGGAAAACATTAATTTTGGGATAAAATAGAGAGTATACCTCATCTTCAGTTTCCTCGAGTAACCTACACACAAAGGTGAACATTGTCCAAATGAGATGCAGAATGCGCATCAAATGTCAATTCCAAAAGGGAAACATTAAAGTTCCAAAGAAATGACCTTTTAGGAAGTTCAAACTTGCTGCAAGTCTCACCTTCCACAGAAAGAGGATATGTCTTTAGAATGTGCTCGAGCTTCTTGTTTATCTGTAACAAAACAAGGTAGAATAAAGATTATCATGGAAACTCAAACGCGCTAACTTGTTTATAGAAAATAACCCAAGATCACCGAAGTATTATACAACTCGAGTGTTAAACAATAATTAATAAGTTGCACGTACTAGTTTTCACAGCATCCCAGTTATTCACTTTCACCCACACCTGAGAGCCAGACTCCACCTGCCAATTTCAATCAGGAGGGTTAAAAACAGTAACTGGATGAATCTTTTCAATAGGGGCTACTCCACATTCTAGTTGTTGATGTTGAGACCAAAGTGGCAAACAAAACGACAAAAACTAATATGTACCTTCTCAAGAGTATAATCTTGCATCTTATCACAGAGCCCATCAAGAAGATCAACAACTCTCAATTCACTAACCCTGTTTGGAAAGATCATAAAGGATTCAATAAGTATGGCCTTGTGGAAAGAAACATGTAGAAGCAGGTTTGAACGAAAAGTTTCAGACAATTACAGTCGGTCAACTTGGTGATTACTAAACCAGAAACACGGTACGATATGCTGTCAAACGGTCATAGTTTGTAACAGTTGTACAATATGCTGACCAAGTACTCATGCAGTCATGCTTTTACTCATAAAGATAATTTGGGCAAATTGATTCGCTTAGTAAGTAAGATTTAATCATACAATTATAACACAAAGAGAACCAACAAAATGAAGTATAACATGATGAAATTTTCGGAGAAATATACCTGTAATCTATTACCCTTCCTTGGCGTTGACCCTTCGAGTCCAAACGATGTCTCATGTCCAGATGATTTTTCGGTCTTTCCTGGAAGGTATACAGAGTTATTTAACAGATTCTTTTTGCAAAAAGGATGAGGATGTAATGTCAAGATAAGGTGATCAATGGAACTCCCTTGATCTCTATTTATTTTCGATAGATAATTCAAAGTTTTTTTGAGACAAAAGGGTAACTTAAGCTTCGCATTTACAGAAGGACTCCAACTCTAAATAAACCACAAGTCTAACTAGATCACTGTAACCAACTCTAAAAAGACTCGTGCAACATCATTACAAGAATGTTAGATTCATCCATTCTCAGTTACTACTTACCACATATTATAAAGCATCAATACGATGGGATATGACACTAAATAAAGATGATTTTCAACCTCTATGGATTCTACCATGCTATATTGCACAATAGTATCATCAACATGCAGCCGGCTCAGAATCTTTCCCACTTAAAAACGCTAACTTTGAGTTTAGAGGTGCATTGCCTCAGTACTGATTTTCCTAATAGAAGTAGAAAATCATAATCAAAATCTCATTTTTCCTGAAATTCCAGCCCACCATGTACATTACGGAGTACTAATTTATATTAAGGAGTAATGTGAGAAGAAAACAAAAGATTACAAGAAAGAAAGTAAAGTTTTAAAGGAAAAATTCTTACATTCATCAGTCCTCGCTCCAGCTCCTCCTGAAAACCAATCCAGCAGTTGAAATCAAAACTTCCACTCATAAACAAGTAGACAATTTGGAAACAAGAGGATAAGCAACTTTATATTTCTGGGAAACAGGATTGATTTCTTACAGCAATGGCGGTGCAAGCAGAACATTTGTCGTCGATGGAAATAACTGAAGATACGATTGACAGCATTGCAACAACGAATGTCAGGCCCAGCAATGGTTTCTTACCCATTTTGGACTCTTCTTTTGGGGTTTTTCTTCGCTTTTCTTCCTTCGTCTCCTGTTTTCCCCTGTTCTTTTGATCTTGCTGCCTTTCTGGAGAAAATATTCAACTGGAACAAACGTAGAATGAATGTGGTGTACTCCGCCAATGGGGAATTGCCACGTAGGTAACTGTTTCTTTTTGTTGCCACGTATGGTAGGAGGAGGGGTCCAATCATATTGGGCTTTGAGGTTCTGCTCAATCAGCCCAATTTATTCCAACGTCTTCATTAAGCCCAATTTTGAGGAGAGTCATATTAAAGAAGATGAACATTTTTAAAATAGGTGACAGCAAAAAGGTTTAAGGCTTAAACCCTACAGCATTGCCCCCAAAATCTTCTTCCCTCCTTCTGGATCTTTCCATCATTTGAATAATCAATCAATCAATCAATTTGGCCATGTATCGTCTTGCTGCTGCCATTGCTTCATCCTCTAGGTAAATCTCTTCAAGCTTTCTTCTTGATTTCCATTTTTCTTTTTCAATTTTTCGTACTTTCAATGATAATGTAAGTGACGATTTGTTTTTTTTTTTTTTTTCTTATTTTGGCTCCAATTTTCACCAGGTCATCAGCTACCAGAAAGGTACGTATCAGATGGTTTCGAATTCATTTCAACTATTTTTCTTTTGTTTATTCACCTGTTTGCTTCAAGAAATTATGGTATCCTGATTTGTGTGTTTGCCTGCTTGACTATAGGTATGCAGTCGTCTTGTGTCCAGCAGGAATTATGTGGCCAAGGATATCAATTTCGGAACATCTGCGCGGGCTGCAATGTTGCAGGGTGTGAATGATCTGGCGGAAGCTGTAAAGGTCACCATGGGACCAAAGGTAAACAGGATTTGTGAACATTTTGTAGAAAATGTGTATCTTACCTTACTACCTTAGCCGAGATTTGCATATAAGCAGCATATTGAAGCGGTTACATTGGTTCGTTCTTATGTGTAGGGCCGTACTGTGATTATTGAGAAAAGCCATGGATATCCTAAGATCACTAAGGATGGAGTTTCTGTAGCAAAATCCATCAAATTTAAGGATAAGGCAAAAAATATCGGAGCAGAACTGGTGAAGCAGGTTGCAAAAGCCACAAATGATGTAGCTGGAGACGGTAATTTCACTACTTTGCATCCCAGTGTAAAATGGACTCTCTGTTACTTGGATACTTGAAAAAAAAAAGTGTACTTAATAAGATTTTGACTTCAGATTTCAATTAAAAAAAAAAAAAAAACTTTGTACCTATATGTAAGAAGAAACATTAAAATGCATTATTTTAACATTATTAGTGTCTTTACCATGAAGATCATGTGTGAAGGAAGTCCTTTAATCTGGTTGGGATTATACAATTTTAAGATGTACTGATTACTGCGAGGATGGGTATTTTGCTGCTTTCATTTACTTTATGGATTGAACCATTTATGTGTATGCATTTTGAATTGTAAATGAGTTCTCACCATTGAAATCCGTTGTTGCAGGGACTACTTGTGCTACCGTTCTGACTCAGGCAATTTTCACTGAAGGTTACAAATCCGTGGCTGCTGGCGTGAACGTGATGGATTTACGCAGTGGTATGAATTTGGCTGTTGATGCTGTTATCCAGGATCTGAAGAGCAGAGCTGTCATGATTAGCACACCCGAAGAAATTACACAGGTCATAATTGGGGGAAAAAAAAAGAAAAAGAAGAAGAGGATTCTTCAAGATTTATATTTTTCATGTATATTTTCTCACTTAGGCATGTCTTACTTCTGGAACAGGTGGCCACGATTTCTGCAAATAATGAACGTGAAATTGGAGAACTGATAGCAAGGGCTATGGAGAAAGTTGGAAAGGAAGGAGTCATAACTGTTTCTGTGAGTAGGCAAACTAATCTTACATCTCAAGATATGAATTTGTCAGCTGGGTCTTTTTCTATACTTATTTTTCACCAGTCAGCATAGAAGTTAACGTAAGTTCTTTTTGTTGAATTCTGTAGAATGGAAATACTTTAGATGATGAGCTGGAAGTGGTTGAAGGAATGAAGCTAGCTCGAGGATATATGTCTCCATACTTTGTCACTGATGCAAAGACTCAGAAATGTGTAAGTACACTCTTCTTAAATTTTGTTTGTACAATAGCTGATGGGTTTGAATTATTATTGTTTATTTATAAAATTGTGGTAGCCAGTTTTTGTGATTTGTTTTAGTTCTTACACAAGGTAGATGAGTCAAGACGCTTAAGATCAACATACTGATTGTTTCTCTTTTGTTCATTTTTTTGTCTGCACATGTTATCAATGTTTGTGTCACAGTACATTCTTATGTATCTGATATTCTACTGTTCTCATTGTGTAAATGGCGTTGTTTGTTTAGACAGGAACTGGAAAATCCCTTCATACTCATTCATGAGAAGAAAATTTCAGACATGTACTCTCTTGTAAAAGTATTAGAGCTGGCCGTAAAGGTAATCAGATTTTCCAAGTTTGCTCATTTCCATGTGATTACAATACTATAAAAATTAGAGTCAACTTCACATGACGATTCTTTTTCTGTCCCTTTTTCGTATAGAACAAAAGGCCACTGCTTATTGTTGCTGAAGATGTAGAAAGTGATCCACTTAATATGCTTATTATAAACAAACATCAGGCTGGGGTCAAGGTATTGAATTGCTTGATAAGGCTGCTTTTTTCCTCTCTTTATGTTTTAAGGAGGATGTATTACTCACTACTTACACACATCTTTCGTAGATGTAAGTGCTACATACTTGTGGATCCTGGGCTAATTTATCTGTACTTATTGTTGTAGGTTTGTGCCATTAAAGCTCCAGGTTTTGGGGAGAACAGAAGAGCAAGTCTAGAGGACCTTGCCATTCTAACTGGAGGAGAGGTCAGAGAAGGGTCCAACTACAGAGTCTCAATGTTTAACAAACTTTGTATCCTTTAGTCTCAGTCTTCAATGTTTGGTACAGGTTATAAGTGAAGAACAAGGTTTCAGTCTTGATAAAGTTCAGAATCATATGCTTGGTACTGCTAAAAAGGTCAGTTTACTTCATTGCACATTCATGTCGGACTAATGTTTCTTCAGAGCTTTGGCTCATGTCAGCTTCCGGAGTGCAGGTCACCATTTCTCTTGATGACACACTTATTCTACATGGTGGTGGGGACAAGAAGCTGATTGAAGAAAGATGTGAGCAGGTACAATTGGATTTTGTGACAGAATGCGTATTTGGTTATATATTGCTCCTATAATGTTTGGACGTAATTTAATCTTAACTGTTGCTGAACGATATAGGACATTGGATGGACAAAGCTTTTCTTGTTTGATTTCAGTTGTCCCTTTTAGTGGAACATGTCACATCCTTTATACCGCAATCCAGATTTCTCCTGCTAATTTGCTTCCAAATTCTCCAAGTAATTTACTGCATGTTTTGGCTTGAGTTTGGAGAATATCGGGACACAATTTGATCTTAACCGTTGCTAGCTAGATATGACATTGGCTGGGCAAAATTTATTTTCTTGTTTGATTAATTTCAGCTGTCCTTTTTAGTTGGACTTTTCACATTCTTTATACCACAATACATCCTGCTAATTTAAGTATGATGAATTCATGATTCGTGCTTTGTCCATATTGGGATTGGCATCAATGACGTTGCTTATGCCGTTGACTGCTTAAGAAACTAATTCTGAACACATTTCTTAACAGTTAAGGACTGCCATGGAGAACAGCACATCCACTTTTGACAAGGAAAAATCACAGGAGCGGTTATCTAAGCTCTCCGGTGGTGTTGCCGTTTTTAAGGTAATGTTGAACCTGGATAAGTTCTTGCTCGTGCTTGATTGATCCTTTCTGATTATTCTTTGGGATCAATTCTCAGGTTGGAGGAACCAGTGAGGCAGAAGTTGGGGAGAGAAAAGACCGGGTTACAGATGCTCTAAATGCAACAAAAGCAGCAATTGAGGAGGGCATTGTTCCAGGTCTTATTTGCTTTTCATAGATTCAATGCGTCGGCTTATTATGTCAATAATTTACATGGTAAATTGCTTTTCCTAGGTGGTGGTGTGGCTCTGTTGTATGCCATAAGAGCTCTTAGAAACCTAAAGGCAGTTAATGAGGACCAGAAAAGAGGAATCCAAATTATTGAGAATGCTCTCAAGGTTTCAACTTTCAACAATAGAAATGTCTTTAATTTGTTAGCTTAGGTTGTTATTCCCATCCCTAAATGTGGACATTTGTCTTTTGCCAGGCTCCAATATACACAATCATCTCTAATGCTGGTGGTGAGGGAGCTCTAGTTATAGGCAAGCTACTGGAGCAAGATAACCTCAATTTGGGGTATGATGCTGTTAAAGGTTTGTAACTATACTGCTTTCTGCCATGGGTTTAGATTGACTAATTACTGATTTGGAGTTCTAGAGAGCATCCATTGTGATACTGTTCTTAAAGAGTCATTGATTGTCTTGCTGGGTGGATTCCTTCTCATATGTATAAATATCTACGAAACCTCAACTTTTATGTGGCAAATTTGGGTGTCCTTCATCTCTGAACTTTAATAGGGCCAGATGAATCATTTTGCTTTTAAATTGATTGATTACTTTCAACATCTGACACTTGAGTCTCTTTAATGATCATGGTAAAGTCATCATATGTGTGAATACATCGCAAATGCATATCTCATAGCTTTTTCTTACAATGTACATATTTTATCATGAATCAGGTGAATATGTTGATATGGTGAAGGCGGGAATAATTGATCCAGTAAAAGTTATTAGGACAGCCTTGGTCGATGCATCCAGGTAACCTTCGAACTTGGTCTTAGCTTTTCTCCCTTTTGACTGTTGATGCTGGTGATAAATCTAGTAGGTGCTGTTGTTTCCAGTTGATATTTAATAAAAAGTGGGTTTCCAATGCAGTGTTTCATTGCTATTGACAACTGCTGAAGCAAGCGTTGTCGACCTTGACGGAGAGAAGAACCCAAATGCAAATCGTGTCCCGGACATGGATGCAATGGGTTACTGATTGACCAAAAACAGAGTTTAAATAAGTTGAGGGGCAGGTTTTGGGGAGATGGTTAAGAGTGAGGAATTGTAATCTCGAAGATTTCTAGGGGGGCGACGGCCAACCACTGACCCTAATTGACCATTGAAATGTACTCCTTCCGTCCCATAATTATTGTCCTGTTTGGGTTTTCATTTTTAGTTCAAATTGTACTAAAAGTGAAATCTCAAACTGGACAATAATTTTGGGACAGAGGGAGTAGTTTCCAACATTGTATGTAAATTCTGTGTCAAATTTTTTCCATTCCGACTACTCAAAATAATCTGGTTTAGTTTACAAAATCCACCTCTAAAATGCAGAGAAGATTTGTGTTATCAGGGAGCCTTAAAGTAGACAAAGTTCTAACTACAAACTGTTTGTACAAAAATTTTGCATGCTGTGTTCTAAGTATTGCATTTTGTGAGGCTGAATAATGTGGCTGCGCCTTTGAGATCATGGGGATGCTGATCTCCAGCATCACTACAATGGCAAGAACTTTCATCTTCTGCCTTGAAACCGACTAGGTGATTTCTCAAACTTGTGTGTTCTTCACTGCGAGAAGCAATGAATCAACATGAATGTTTCCGCACCAATCATCATCAAGAACTTTAGTAACGGTTGAATAATAATTTAGATGAATATATAATACGAACCTCTGCTCAATTGTTGGTTCAGATTCAAATCTGAAATCTTGTTCAGGATCATCAGATAAACCATCAAACAACAATGGCTTAAAAACAAGGTTGCTGTCATTACGGTCCTGGATAATATCATTATTAGAATGTTGTTGTGGCTCTTTTGTAGTAGTAGTAGAAGATTGCATCATAGCACTCCATGAATTCGCCGTTGTAACAGCTTCCTGTAATGCAGTAGAAGCTGCATTTGCATTATCATTATTCTGATCATTAATCATCATCATATATTGTTGTAGCTCTAAATGATGATGATTATGATTATAAGGTTGGAAATATGGCTGATAATTCACGGTTTCACCCGAATTCGAACTCCCCAAACCCAAAGCTTCCATTCCGAAAATATTATTCACGTCAGAATTGTCAGCCGGGCTAGAATCCCTGTTATCATCATCAGGCGCTACAATAACTGACTGCTGTTGTTGTTGTTGATGATCCTGAACCTGAGCCTGAGCCGCCCGGCACAGCGCGAGCTGATGAAGAACGAATTCAAGCTCGGCTTTCGTGTAATCAATCTGTCGTTGTAACTGCCTGATGATCCTGTAACAACCTCCAACAGGGTCGGTGGCCCGGACATCAGATTGGAGAATGATGGTCCTCATGGCGGCGTCCTTTTCGGGTTGATCGAGGTGGCGTATGATCTTGGTAATGTTGCTGACACCGAATAGTTTATGGGCGTTTAGGAATTGGCGTTGGCGATCGTGTGGGAAATAAGGGGCGAGAATGCAGTCGGGCGCGCATTTCCTACGTTGATATTTACAAGCAGCGCAGGCTTGGGTTGTGTTTACCCTTGTTGTTGCTGCAGTTTGTGTTGTTGTGTTGGTTGATTGTACAACGTTGTTGTTGTTGTTGTTGTTGTTAATGTTATGCATATTTTTGGGAGGGAAGAGTAATAAAGGAATGGAATTATTTGGTGGGGAATAAGGGAGATATCGGCTGCGTCTCCGGCGGGGATGGGAAAAATGTGAGAGATCAGCTTAAATTTCTTTGAGGTTTTGATTTTGATGGTTCTTTTTATTTTTGTCTTTTCTTTTCTTTTTATTTATTTTTTCTTTTTTTGGTGTTTTTTTTTTCTTTTTATGGGTTGTTAATTTGATGGCAGGAGGAAAAGGAGTGTTGGGATGAAATGGTAAAAGTGGGCAGTTTTGAGAGATTTAAGGTTTGGTTGACAAGTTTGTGAGAGATTTCCATACGATGATGGAGAGTAACAAAGTTGACTTGATTTGTTGTGCATGCAGAAATTAGTTAGTTAATCTGTTAATGCTTTCTCCAACAAAAACAAAGATCATAGATATGCAAGAGAGATTAAAATACATGTTGAAAGAGAATTTTTATTTATTTATTTATTTATTGTTGCTATTCGAATATAAATTAGATAAACAGGAGTTGTTACAACTTACAACCTTAATTTAAGAACTTGTTATAACCTTCTCCATACGAAGTATGACATAAACAAGAAATCCATCTCTGTCTTTATGATCTTGTAGCTTAGAAATCATAACTATCTCCTGATATCACAAAATATTACTCTCTCTGTACTAAAATACTTGTTTAGTTTGAATTTTTTACTTTTAATTAAAAATAAAAATACAAACTGAACAATCATTTTGATACAAAAAAATATATATATTTCATAAAAATCCCGTTATAATTATACTCCCTCCGTCCCATAATTATTGTCCAAAAAATTTTGTCCAAAAATTATTGTCCAATTTGACTTTTTATGGATCAAGTTACACATTTGTCCTTAGTAAAAAATATTATCTATAAAATCTTAGTGGTTAAACAATTACTTATGTAGGGATATATCCGGTTGTTTAAGGTAAAATATAGTTAAGTTTGACCAAAAATAAAATCTTTCATTTTATTAAAACTGCGACAATAATTATGGGACGGAGGGAGTACAAGGCTTTTTAAATTATACAAACTTCAAAAGTCTTATAATTAAACTTAGTTTAAACTTGATTTCTACACATAAGATTGGATGGTACATAAACCAATAAAAACGATCCAAACATACTATTTTCGCGACTAGTGTACCAAATTGGGGAATAAAAAAGTTATTGAGGCAAATGCAAAACTTCTGAAAAATATTGGTATTGCTAAAATAAATTGCATATACTCAAATTTTGTTGGAGCTAGCAAACGTCGTCGTGAATCTCCCACCATTTCATCTCCGAGACAAGTGGTAAGCTGTAGTAAAGGCTTCAATCTTCTGTCTTTTCCTCATTAATTCGATTTTATTCTACAAAACCCTCATCAATCAGAGGAAGAAGGAGAGGAATCAAACCCTTTTTAGAGTTTTTCCATTCTGCATTGCTAGCTCTTCAAATAGGTAAGAATAAAGATTCAATCTTTAACCAAACTTTGGTTGATTCCCTTGATCATTCTTTTGATATTATCTTTTCAAATCCTAAGACCCATTATATGGAATTATGAGAATTTTGCGTTGTAAAAAACCAATTGATTGGAAAAATTGGTTCTAAAAATAAGTGCTTCGGTATGATCTCTACCTCATTTGCAGTTAAAATTAGTAAATACTAAGTGTTTGAATATTGTATTCTAGGATTAAATGAGGAAAAAGGGCCTTGGGCAAGAACTTGAGGGTTGTTTATAGAATGTTACATGTGTTCTTAAGCAAATCATTTTGATGATTTATGAACTCCTTTTCTTTACTGTTTAGAGAGGAAGAATCCATATGTTGAGTGTATCTCCACTTAATCTAGGGTTTGGAGTCAATTTTCCTCTAGAAGTGATAAATAATAGGCTAAGCTGTAACGGCACTGATAAAATGGAGTTCTTTCTGAAATTTCGATGCTCAAGTGCTAAAGAAAGTGAATGGAAGAGAATGGAATTCAGTTCTTTCGCGCATTTGGCTAGGTTTCCTAACTATCGTCTGATGCCATCATTCATTCTGCAAAGGCCTTTGTGTACTATCACTAATGCAGGAGACTTGTTCCAGTTACTACATCTCGTTTTAGCGTTCCTAGTGGATTTTACATGTTTCGTGAAATTTTACAAGTTTTTGAGGCATATTAAGCATCATGAAAATTTGTTTATCTTTTGGTGAGTATCTTGTCGTTATGTGTGAGTAAGAATGAAATAAGGACTACTAGATGCGGAGATACTATGGCATGTATTTGGTTGAGAAAGTTTGTGCTAAGGCTTTATGTAGTAGAGCTGTAGAGAGCTCCTCATATTGTGTTTATTGGCTTTGTGACCATACCTCATAATTCTATTACAGACTTAGTTTTCGTGCCAGCTTTTAACACTGTGCCAGGACTCCCCTTCTTACCTTTACATATCAGAACAGCAAAGAATTTTCTTTGAGCCACTCATTACTCCATTGTAGAAAATCTGTATGTGTAGCATCTTCTCAAGTATCCTAGTAAGTTAGAGTGCAATTAACGTTGAGGTGTCTGATAATTTGCATTGCTACGTCAAGCTTTATTGGGCCTTTTTGTTTACAGATCAAGAAATATGACAGTAAAACCAACTGTTGCCCTCAGAGCTGTACTTGTTGGTGGAATCGCTGCATTTGCTAAAATTGCTGGTGCAATGAAAGCTGCCGGCGGCGTTAAAGTAGGTGCAGCCGCTGCCGCAATGACAGCTGCAGCATCTGCAGCCATTGGATCAAAGCAGGAAAAGAAAGAAGGTGCTAAGCAACCTTCAAATTGAATATGAGCTTATTGTTTAGCAAGGAATTCCCTTCTTATTGAGTGGGAAGTTTGGACTTGCTATGTTGTACTTTTACTGCCAATTAGTAGTGTAGACACGTTGAAATAAATTTTTCTTTGTTTGCTTTAATGGAGAAAGGCATGCATGCCCAAATGTCCAATTGATTTGATGACATTGGATTCTTGGTGAGCAAGATGCACCTAATGGTATCCCTTGTATTGCAGACCTTTCCATGTTATATCTGTTATCTGTTTTGCAGCTGGAATGTGGGTTTTGCTTTACACTTGTTCTTTTTGTTTACTTATACGAACACCCTTTACATTTTTGAACCGGAAAAGACTAAAAGCGGATCAACAGATTTATTTATGAACCAACATACACCCTGCATTTTTCATCCGCTTCAATGGATCTTACAGGTATTTGTTGTTACATTGCATTCCACGTGACGACAAAACTACTTTCCCTTCTCCCTCCCCTTCACCCCCGACCTGTGAAAGTACAACCGTGCGATGTTCACGACGAGATAAATACAAACTTGACAGTTTCAATCTCCTAGATTGGCATCTTAGTTCAATTTTGCCCCAGTTGACATGCATGTGAAGTCCGGTTGATCATTTGAGCTGACATAAGGATCATTGCTAGCAGATTCCAACTCAAGCATGACCTAAATATACATTCAAGTGAGTCGAATTATTAACAAGGAACAGAGAATTCGGCATTCTAGTCCATGAAACACCTCACAGGATTCAGAATGCAAATTTTCTCAGCTATTATTCATCATAATTAAATCAAACACAAAAGAGGGCATCAGTACCAGAATATTTTCTCCTTCTTGCAGTATTGGAGCCGGGACATACAAGCTACATTGTGGTCCAACAGACTGCAAGAAACAGAACAGGAGATCCTGCTTTCATTTGCATAAGACAGAACATGTAAAGCAAACTAAGACGTAGGTATACTTACCGGCCAATATCGACCAATATTAAAACCATTCACAAAAGCGACACCCTTGCTCCAGCCATTGAAAGAGATATATGTGTCCCTGACTTGGTCAATGGTGAACTGACCCCTGTACAAAGTTGGTTCCAAACTAACCCCTGCATGATAATGATATCAGAAAGCACCCTCTTTTTTTAACTAAACATAGTTTCCAGAGTCCAAGAACAACTTACAGTTTTTATGTTTCAAAATCCAGTGCGAAGATGCTTCAAAGAAATTAGAATAAACATCTGGAAGGACATTAGTATTTTGACCCTCATTTAGGTTGGGAAAAGGAATGGAGAACATTTTCCACTTGTAAATAGGTCTTCCATCCACATAAACAGGAGATAAGATGCCCTGCAAAACAGAATAATTGATCGGCAACTAATCTCACAAATTGATTTCACATGTGATGTGACCAATTAAAATAGGTACCAAGTAAAACTACTTATTCATTATGGATAGCTCACATGCACAAAACACAGGATAATAGAATCCAGGCTAAACACACAAATCTTATATCCAAAAAAAAGAAAAACACACACACACACACAAATCTAAATACAAACATGGGCTAACTTGGAAGAAAGTGGCTCCTGAGTGGCCCATAATAAGAGCAGTCATTACAAATAATATAACCTCAAAAAAATGACGGGTAAATTTTCACCTTCCGGTCAAACATGTACCGTCCATAATTCACACGACCCATGTTTTCCACCTGCAATTGCAGAAAAATGTGAACAAAGTCAAAGTAGTTTCACTCCCATGAACTCAATAAAGACGAGGCAATCAAGAAGACAAGA
The DNA here is from genome assembly GCA_949775105.1 of Oldenlandia corymbosa var. corymbosa. Lineage (NCBI taxonomy): Eukaryota > Viridiplantae > Streptophyta > Magnoliopsida > Gentianales > Rubiaceae > Oldenlandia > Oldenlandia corymbosa. The sequence continues at coordinate 26,679,516 of OX459124.1, forward strand.
ACCAAAAAGCATTTGACGATGTAGCTTCTTTTTTGTGATAAATTTTGAGAACTTTTGTACTTCAAAAGGTTAACATAACTAGCAGACTGCGAAAATGAGAAAGAAACTGTATCATCACTTAGGAACCTAAACGTAGTGAAGTATAACTCACGGCAAAATGTAGGTAAAAATAAAAAATAGAAAGATCATTACCAAAATATAAATCTTAGGGTGAGAAGCGCATTTACTATGAGGAAGGTGAATGGGTCTGTTTGACCACCTTGCTATGGTGCCGACATAAGTTGGCCTTTTCCCTCTATCATCATCAGAAGAAGCACATGATACAAAAACCTGGGCTCTGTCATGCACCTGAAAAGTGGGTTACGGTTAAGAGTGCTTTTTTGGTCATGCATAAGACAAAGCTCAAAAGCAATGCCTAAAAAAATTGCTCTTCCTTTGGGAAGCACGTTTATGTACTTTTTTTAGAAAAAGAAAGAAAATTTATTCAGTTGAGAAGATAGCTCCCTTTTGGACTTCCATTGAAACTTCGGAATGAATCCGATGTAGCTGAAAATTAAAGAGCTCTACAAAAGGAATCACCTTTGGTATGGACAAAGTGCTATTATCGCCTTTTGATGTATATTCAGACACATACAGCAAAAAGCCAAACATCTGAAACACGAATTAAGCACAAATGGGTATCATAGGCAGCAGTTGGATCGCACGAGAAACATGAAACGAAAATGTAAAGCTAGTAAAAATGCTCATTGGTACTACCTGACCAACAGATTCCATTGACAGTGGGTTTTCAGATTCAACCACCGAAAAGGAGCTATCATTATCAATGATGTCAAAGAGCAAAGTTGCTTTATGTAGCCTAATATGCCCATATGCTGCCTTTTTGTTATCAGGAGGAACCGTTGTTTTTGTTGGCCAACTGTATCTCAAAATAACATCTCGAAGAGCTGAAAACAATAGAGTGCAGCTTCATTAAGTATATAAACTCCTCAAAGAGGAGAATTACTTGAAGCTCACAAACGTCACAGATAGATTAAGCAGAAAACAATATTCTTAGAAATCTATTTAATGTTTCAAGTCTTAAATCACATTTACCCCCACCTTCGTACTTAGCATTGTCCACATCACCAGATTCTCTGATAGGTGCATCCTAATTTGAAAAGGACAAAGCTTGATAAGAAAGAACTCTTCAACTATTAATTGTTTTATTGAAAAGAAGCACAGAAAACAAGTGAAATCTCACTCACATAGTCATACGATGTAAGATCAGGCTCATAGTCTAACTCATTGGCACCAGTATTTGCACCGTTATAAAAACCAAAGTTCGTCCCACCATGAGCCATCTGTAACAAGCAAAGTACTCAGTAACATCAGATATTAACAATAGGAGCAGAGAGAAAGCTGAGTTTAGAACCATACATAGAGCACCACAGATGCATTCAATGACAGGATCTTTTCCAGGGAATTTGCAGTGAAAGTTGCACTTGTGCTAGCAATTTTCTCACCCCAGTGTGTAAGCCAACCTGTGTAAAATTCACTGAAGAACAGAAATAATGAGCTGGGCTGGTGTATACTTATAATAAAGAGGGAAAAAAGAACAAAACAAAGTCTTACGCAGAGAGGGATGGTGATTTCCCTGGAGCATTGAACTTCTTTTGAAGCTCAAATATGGGCCCTGGGTCATCTCCAGTTGTGAAGTCCACGGCTACACAGAAAAACACAGACTCAGATATTAATGTTGCAGTCAATAAACCAAGAACAGTCCAAAAGTCACCCAAACTAAAGCAAACTTAGGTTCTCTTTCTTTCTCCATTAGATCCCATGTTTTAGGGGTTGAAAGTTTTGACACGGGCCCAAGAGATTACCTGAAAAGACTGCATCTCCAGCGATTGTTCCTTTCTCTAGATTTTCTCTTGAACCTCCATCAGTAGTATACCTGCACATTATCATAACTATTACCAGGTTGAAAACAGTAACTAAAATATCATATTTGTTCTCAAATCCATGGGAGATTTTAATAAGAATTGAAGCAAATGTGACACAACGGCATCAGCAATACAGCAACAAAGAACTTACAAAATAACATCTTTCCCTAGGTGTCCTCTTGCTAATTTGACTAAATGATGCAGATAAGTTTGGTCATCGCCATATGAACCAAATTCATTTTCAATCTGTCACATGTCATAAACTTCAAAAAATTGAAACTTTCTCCCAAAGTGAAACGTAATGGTGTACACAAGAAGACTGGGAAATGGTAATAATCAAGTTGGATTAAAAAATTAGTTCCACCCATATCTGATGTGGTTAACTAACCTGTACCATAATTATAGGGCCACCATTAGTGTATAGGAGAGGAGTAACTTTTGGAAGTAGTATGTTCCACCAGCTTTCAACCTAGTGCAAAAGTTGAACAAATGAAATCATTTACCAAATGCAATGATGTAAATGAGAATGTTACAATTGTGTGATCATATCTTGCAATTCATATAACAAAGGCTCTAATCTGAAGTTTACTTTGTGTGATCATATCTTGCAATTCATATAACAAAGGCTCTAATCTGAAGTTTACTCAAACAGAACATGATGCAATGCATCTTTTTCAACAAGGTGGTGGGTTGAGATTCTTGGAATCAATTTGGAAGTCTCTCACGATTCAAACAGTAAGTTATGACCCTTAAGGAATCAAAGGTTGAGTTAAGCTTCAGGAACAATAACATACTCATCCATACCTTTTACACGAATCTATTAAAGAAATAAATAGCATTCTGTTATAAATGCACAGTGTTTCAGGGACTTACAAATTTAAGAAAAGCAGGGTCAGATGATCTCAATCTGACAACTGGTTCTATGGCAATTAACCAAGGAGGAAAGCCCCCGAAATCCCACTCTGTATCAGAAAATCTGTTTCAAGTGGAATTATTTCTACAAAAAACAAATGGGAAAGGCTGTGCTAGTATGAAGTTTCAATAACAGATGCTCCACATCAATACATTGTTAAAATTACATCTTAATCAACAACTTCAAGGTAAAGTGGCACGACTGACCTCCACATATATAAGGCCCAGGTCGAAGCATAACCAACAAATTCAATTCCTGGCAGAGTTTCAGAAACGAAATTATATCTGCAATGCCCTCAAAAACCAATTCACCCTGTCTCGGTTCATGTAAATTCCATGGAACATAAGTTTGAATTGTATTCAGGCCCAACGCCTTTGCTCTCGTCAATCTATCTTCCCAGTACTGTGGCTCATTGTTTAGAATCATAAAGCTTCCAATAAGAATTTAGCTCATACAGCGAAACAACAATAATGCAGCTAGAGCAAAATTTCACCAAACATTTGCCTTTGGCCAGTTCTACTGTATATGAAACTAAACAATAGAGAAATTCTGAGGGGAACTAGGGAACTGCACGATGTGCGCCTTAGAGATTACCGTACTTGTGGAGAGGCCATTCCTTTATGTAACACGCCCTTAAAGCTGAAGGTATTTATCATTTCTAGCATATTATTTCTTTCAATAATCAGCTATTGACATTCTGATAGTCGTAGTTTTTCCTCATTTTACCATTTCCCCAACGTTTACCCATCTCTAACTACCTTATTACAATGTGGCAGAACTTCTTCATTCAATCGATAGTGCTAACAAAGCATGCTCTTACGGAATATATCCAAAATATGCAACTTTTTACTCTAAATGAGAGTAAAAGTACCTCAGGCAGAACCCGAAAATAATGCAAGTCTCCACCAATAATCCTGAACGGTTCCCCATCCTTCCAGAACTTATCTTCAGCAATCTCAAACCTAGGACCATGATTCTGGTCACATCACCAACATTCAAAATTATGCCCCAATGTCAGTTTCCTATCAATCCAGAACACCAAAAACACAACAGAGAAGTTCCTCATAACATCAAATTGCCCAAGATGATCATATTATAAACCAGAGCACCAGGAAAATAACAATTAAGAACTTCACAACACCAAATTATACCAAATATCAGCATTTTAAGAGCACTTCATAACTTCCAAAAAGTAAAAGGGTTCTGTGGGTTGTGCTCACCCTTTTCCTGATGTGGGTGGAATCCTTGATGAATTCATCAGAATGAGGGAAGAATGATGAGGATGAAGAAGAAGGGGGCAACGGCCCAAAGACTTGAGCTAATGTTCCCAAAGCAACTAGAGTGATCAAAGATAACAACATAGCGTTTTTACGGTTTCTTGCCATTGTTAATAACTTGGTACTTGTCCCGGAAGCCGCCGGTGTTGGCTGTGGTCTTCTACTCCGGCTACTGGTTATGACACCGGAACTAATGGCCAGCCTACTACTACTACTACTACTCTTTATGTCTGGATTATTCAATTCACCGTAACCCATTTGGGAATTTCTTTACTCAACCTCTTTCTTGACATGGTTAGCTTTCTTATTAGTTTTGATGTTTTAGGTGATTCTAGATTGATTACAATAATGAGAGGTTATGTGTGTGTCCTAATTAGATAGTAAGCCCTATTTCATTTATTTTTTTAATATATAACATCTATAAAAATTAGTGTTGTAATTGATGCAGAGACATGTAACTTTTTTACTTGACATGGACCAAATTTACCAAACGCAAGCATGAAACTTTTTTGATTAAAAAAATGAGAGAAAAGAAACTGAATGAAATATGCCGTTAATAATTTAAAAAAATTAACAAATGTCCTAATATTACATAATTTTAAAAAATTTGGGATGAAAATGATATGTTTTTAAACTTTGGGATAAAATAAGACATTAATTAAAGAAAGCTCACAGTAATTCTTTTATGATAATCCAATAAGACATTATCATTTTACTTTTATGATCATCCATCATTCCTTTTGATATTTTTCCTAAATTCTTCTTCTGGAAGCCAATAGACAAAAGATTAGTTTCAAATGTATCATTGCTAGATGCTAAACCTTCTTTGTTTGGGCTTCTTGTATATTGCATTTGGTTCAAATGGGTTTTTCCTCAGTTGGGCCATTAAGTGGAAGTTTACAGGCCCGATAACCATTACAGCTAGTCAATGTTATTATTGAAATTGGAATCATTTGTTTTTTTGGTGTGAAAAGAATCATGTTGCTCTTAATGTAAATTTCTTGCTACAAATTGTTACCAAGCACTACTTGGTAGTTGGTTCAAGTAGGCAGACAAAAATTTCAAGTATAATCATAGTTCGAACTCTAAAATCTCCTACAATAATTTGACAATATGTTTTTTCTCGCGAGATAAATATACTCGGTTTGAATTCAGATTAGTCAAGTACTACCTCCATTTCAAATTACCTGTCGCACATTAGGGTATGCACGTGAATTAAGAAAATAATGATTGAAACTTAAATTTAACAATACAATTCCTCTCTTACCTTCATTTAATCATCCAACTACTATACAATTATCTCATCTTCGAAGGAGTAATTGCCTTCTATTTCAATAATGCTTGAAATTAATGGAGGTAAGAGAAAGGGTTAAAATTGGAAAAAAATAAATAAATTAAGTCAACATTGGAAAAAAAATAACGACAGATAAAAAGAAAGTGTGAATTTACCATAAGTAATTTGAAATGGAGGTAGTAATAATATGGAACACCAAAATATACATAAAGGTCAATCATTTGAAGGAGGGTTTTTCAAAGCGTTCCCAAAACCCCGTGGAGCATGCAGAAGTAGTACTAGGGTCCCCGCAAAATTGTAATAATGCTTCCCATGGAAAAAGACTGCCATTTTCTGTCCTTCATATGGATAAAAACCAAGGACTTGAAATTCCACATATATATTGTCCTTAATTAGTGTATTTGAGAATCTGAGAATTGCGTTATCGGTTGACATTTCGGACAAATCCACGGCTATATATTCTGGTTAGCGGATTATGTTGATCAACAACAATTGTCCTACATGCAAGAATTATCAACTATCATCCAACATTGTCGTATATATTGACAATTTATATGATATGATGAACTTCGAAGCAACTTATTAAACCAAAAAATAAATAAATAAATAAAACAATACATGAAATTGAAGTTATAATGTACATCAACGAGAAGAAAAATTAAACAAGCATTTGATAGGGAAATAAATTGTTAATAACACAATTAAGCATTGATTAGAGATGTTGGGATGGTGACTAGAGAAAGGTTAAGCCTTTTTAAGAAGGTGGGTTCACCATTAATCTGCCTCACAGAAGATGAAAAGGATCTGTCATTAGAGATACAAAATGTGGAGAATCTGACTTTGAGTTTTGTTTGTATCTGACTCAAACGAAATATATATTTAAGATGAACATGAGCTATCTAGTTTATAATTTTCTTTTTAAATTTTCCACCAAGAGGAATCTTTGTTTGGTGAATAATGGTTCTCTGTACCATAATAAAACTAATCGGTTTTGGATCTCTGCTTTCTAAATTATTAATTAATCGAGGGCAAATGGTGCCTGACGAAATTATGCGCACACTCTTTATATGATCATCAATTTCATAAATGTTGTAAATAATTAATTCAATAATCCTCAGCCACCATGCATTACTTTGAAAGGTACAGGAAATTGACCTAACTTGAAGCAATATCATAGTAATTTCTTCTTTCTTTTTTGTTCCAATTAATTAGGCACATTGCATTGTTACTAGCTACACTGCTAGAGTACTTGGCATTTCACCACTTGATGAGTTAATCTTCATCTCAATCATAATGAGAAATATTTGCAGATGATGAGAAAACTTGGTACTTTCTTGTGGCTAATTCATCTCTTGGGCTTTAATCATCAATAATTAAAAAACGCGAACCAATTATTTAGCTGGTGATTCGAAATCAACATATTCAATTGCAATCGTCTCGCTTATGATCACTATCATGTTAACTAAACTTAATCTCATCATATTAACTTTGCAACAATTATTGTAATCTCGATTACACACATTTTTTTAAACACACAAATTAAATTGCTAAAAAAATAAAAACCGAATTGATGAAGGACATTGGGGAAGAGTGGAGCCTGTTCTATGGGGGGATTGTGTCTGAATCAAAGAGTTGGGGTGCAGGTGGGTGGGTCAAAACAAAAGAACAAACAGCATCTCTCTTCATCTTTCTTTTTTGGGTGGTTCTTTTCAGCAGAACTCAAAACACCACAATCCAAATTCAGCTAACTTCCCCATCTCTTCTGAATCTCGATCACTTCAAAACCACATTTTCCCTTGAGAATCTTTTTTCTCCCCTTTTCCCCCCCATGCCATTCAACAATTCACATAATAACATATACTCCCTCCGCCCATAATTATTGTCCAGTTTCGATTTTCATTTTTAGTTCAAATTGTACTAAAAGTAAAATCTCAAACTGGACAATAATTTTGGGACAGAGGGAGTAATAAAGAATCCTATGCATTTTCTTTTAAAATTTTCACTCTCAACATGAATATATATCCTCACATACACCTTCCTCACCTTCTCCATCAAAGTTTATTCATATATGTCAAAGGTTAATAGAAACAATTAATTTTACGGGTTACCTTAATTATATTCATTCCGATCTTATTTACAGAACGTTTTAATTTGCATCCCAATCGAAGGGAAGAATGTGTTTATACTTCAGAAATTGTTATCACTGAGTTTTATGAGTGATTAGGTAATTAGTGGTGCTTTTTTGCAAAAATAAAAAATAAAAAAAATGGTCGTGATATGAGTAAGGATTACGGCCAATCATCATCATCATTCATATGTAGTACCATTTGAAATCCCAAAGTCTAAATTCAGTTCCCAAATCTATTCATTTATTAGATTGACTTTTTTTCACCAGACAGATAACACAGATTGGGAGCCCTACAAACTCACATGAATTATTTGAGTATTGACCCTCCTGAACGTGGAGGACTTAGACGTACGTAATGATTCCAGTCCTTTTTTCTTTTTTTCTTAAAAACTACCAACCATTATAATCATAGTACCATGCAAGTTAGCCCAACATCATGCAAAATCCATATATATCTTACCAAAGTGAAATTCATCTACTAATTATACGAATTTTCTTCTCGGTTTCCCACGTCAAATTTCTTGAGGGACTCTAGCTATATTCCAATTTTTAATAACTAGAATTTCAGATTTATATATATATATATATATATATTGCTTCATATAAACTTTAGAATTAGATAATATTAAAAAGAACAGTTCCTTTTTTCCTTGGCCATTGAGATTGATCCAAAAATTGAACATCGAACTAGTATGTAATAAGAATTAAGTGCATATATTAACCTTTCAAAAGATCTATGCAAAATGCTAGCTGCTTAATTCTTTTGCTAGCTATCTAGATATAGAGTTGAGGGTTTCCAAAGTAATATGAACATATTTTCCCTTCTCTTTGGACCAAAAAAAGAAGAAACCTTTCTTGTCTGATGAGATCATCCTTCAGATGCTTAAACCAAAAAGATTAATTAAGGCCAGCCAAAAACTTGATCAAATTCTAACCTTGCTGCTCCCATGATTCTTCTTCATCATGATGATGATGATGATGATGACTTGAATCCTGATGATGCTTTGTAGCATCGCTCATGCAATTACCTAAATCAGCTATGCTGAAAAATTCACTTGGCTTTAAACCCAGAAAATCCCTTGTTGTCATGCCATCATTTCCGGCATTACCAGCATCAGAAGTCTTGGAAAATGGGGAATTAGTCATAAAGTTTGAATCTTTCTTCGGGTTCATGAAAATCCCACCAAATCCTAGATGATGATGGTGATGATCTAGGAAAGTTGACCCTTCTCCAAATCCAGTAGAAGAAGCCATCATCATATCTTGAAGGAAAGATTGATGAGAAGTCACTGGAGGAGGTCCATCTCCTGTACTCCCTGCACCTCCTGCAGAGTCAGCAGCTTTATTCCCAAAGGCAGCCAACCCATTGACCAACTCTTGTTGATCACGTGAGGACAAATTCAGACCAAAACCATTTGTTGCTGAAGAAGTACTATTATTGTTGTTGTTGTTGTTGTTGTTGTTGTTGCCAGAATCAGCAGACACGTGATGCCCCTGGTGGGCCCCAAACAGCAAGGCATGCCCTGTTTTGTTGTTGTTGTTGCTCATGGTTGCTCCCATCTGGGCTGCTTTTTGCAGCAATGCAGTTGCAGAAATATGTGATGAAGCTGCTGGATGAAATGGTGGAAGGTTAGGTCCTCTGAGATTACTAGGGTTAGGGTTTTCATGGCTGCTCATTGGTGGTGGGACCAGAAACTCTGGGAATGATTCTTGATTCATTGTTGATGTTGGTGGTGGTGGTGGTGGGCCAGGGCCGCCGGGTGAGGCGGCGGCGGAGGCCGGAGAACATGCCAGCCATGGCGGGATTTCCACATGCCTTAAATTGAAAGTCTGAGGCTCTTTTTTCAAGGAGAACAAATGGGGTGGCATTTCTTGGCTGCTTCTGCTGATCAATTGGTGGTGTTGAAGTTGAAGAGGGATATTATTAGGATTGATAATGTTGTTGTTTCCATTGTGATTAGTACTATGGGATGTAGCTGAAGATTGGGATGAGTTGATGAGAAGTTGATGATGATTGGCACCGCCCGGAATGTTGTTGATTGATGAAGATGATATTCCTCTGGCACTTTCTTCTGCTAATGCATCACAGAATGCTCTATGTGTGATAAAACTGTCCCTCCTGAGAATTTTTTTTTATAAGGCCAAGAATGAGAAGAAAAAGTACTCAAAAGAAGGAAGAAGCAAACAAACCATGTAAACAGTACACAAAACGCCAAGATAATTGCACAAGTCGATGTTGTGCTACATATGTTACTATAGTTTTAGTGCCAATCCATACTTTGGATGAAGCATCTGATGAGTGGGACTCGTGACTTTGTTTTTCTCCTTTGAAAATCAAACAAAAACAGTAATTTAAGCAAAAAATGAACCAAATCACCAATTGATTATTGTTATGACCACATTTTTTTAACTCTTCTTCAACTTCAATCGAGGATGCCATATGTTGAAATCAATAATTCTCCCTATACTAAAACATCTACATCCTCTAGACTCCAGAAAAAATGCAAAAAAGTAGTAGGAAAGGCAATTTAATAAACCATCAGTACTATAGATTTGAAGTTTGACATTGAATTTCTTCCTTTTGCCATTTATTTCGTAGTCACGATAGTTTCATTTTATTTTATTTTTTTCTTTTAGTGAAGAATAGTACTCTTGAGAATGAAATGAATCATCCTCAGTGGTCTGAAATTGTAGTTTTTGTCCATAACCCTTTGGACATTTTGTTACCATAATTTTCTTGGAGTTTCAAAAGAGTATATATATAATAAAAAAGAGTTAGTTACCTAGAGAAGAGGGTTCCACAGTCACATCTGTACTCCCTAGTGCCACAGGTTTTAGAATGAGCTTTCCAGTCTGATTGAACTGCATACCGCTTTGAGCATTTGTCACATTTCCACTTCTTCTCCCCATGCTTTCTGCTAAAGTGTTTCTTGATTCCTGTGAGGTCCCCAAGTGCCCTTGATGGATCATGGTGGACGCAACTTGTTTCTGGGCACACATACACTTTCTTCCTTACCACATCTTTATTTGCTCTTTGCTTCAGCTTCCATGGCAGATTATGACCTCTCCTGTGTAGCTGCAGATTCTGATCCCTCTGAAACCCTTTGTTGCAAATTTCACACACAAATCTGTTTGTTGCCATAAGGGTCTTTGGTGACAAAGCTATCACTTCCGCTTCAGGGTCTGAACCAATTATTCAAGGATTCATTAATCTCAGATATCAATCATAAGCCATGAAAAAGGGACATTCAAAAAAGATTAAATCTTTATTATGCTATAACAAGACCTGGATTGCCTGGTAGATTTCTCTTCCTTTTCCCTGCTGCAGCTGGCTGCTGAGGTGGTGGTTGATTGATGACTTGAGATTGTTGATTTTGGGGTGCAAAATATTGATGCTGTTGTTGTTGTTGGTAACTGTTGTCATTTCTGCTGACTGAAGATCCACTTGCTTCATTAGAAGCAGAAGTCAAATTGGACATGTTTTCCTCCAAAACAAAAGACTGAGTTTGATGTTGTTGCTGCTGTTGTTGGGCTAATATCATACCACTTTTCATCATTTGATTATAGGATGAAGCTAACATCAGCAAACTAAGACACTTTTCCTAAGAATCTAAAGTTTCCATCATGTGTGAGAGAGATCTAAAAGACAACACTAGTGAAAGGTAAGAGAAACTGGACAAAGAGAAAGGTGATGAAGAGAATCCAGGTATATAAGTTGGCATAGAAACCTTCAAAAAACAAAACTGCTTGCTTTCTTCCTCCTGTTGGTTTCTCTTCAAGTTTGGCACCAACCCAAATGACAACGTTTTGTTTTTTTGACAAAACAAAGAAAAAAGAAAGAACAAAAAAAACAGAAAAAGAAAGAAGAGAGAAAGACAATATAGACAACCCTTTTCTTTCACCCACTACAGGCTACAGTTTCCATGATTCAATGGCTTTTTCCTTGGCAAAACCAAGAAAATCCAATTATAACCCACGCATAAAAGAACAAATGGAAACTAGACTAGACCAAAAAAACAAGTTCAAAACTTTGAGCTTGGCAACACAAAAAAAAAAAAGTACATCTTTTTTCTGCAAGAGAGAGAGAGAGAGAGAGATAAGGAGAGAGATAGAGATGTGGTTGAGAAAGAAGAAAGGGGAAGAAGGATATCACTCTGCAAAACTCTAGCAAAATGCACACACACACACACACACACACACACACACTCCTACGGCTAACTCTGACGTCCACTTTCTGTCTTTTCCTTTGTTCTCTTCCCAGCCCAGAAAAATCTCATCTTTTCTTTCTTTTTATTTCCCCCTTTTTTATAATTCTCCTCTTTGCAATTTGCTTTTATTCACAAAGTTCAAATTTTTCTTACAACCCTTTTGCGTCTTAATAAAAAAGGCAACCAAACCAAACCCAAAAAGAAAGGAAAAAAAGGCAGCTAGAGCTAGTCAGGCCAGCCATGGTTTTGAATTTATATATATTTTTTCTTTAATTCTTTTTTTTTTTTATGGGAGACAGAGATGTTTGATTTGTAAAATTTTATTTTTGAGCTCTAATTGGTGATGATGATGATGGATAGATGGGAACTTGCAATTTGTAAATGTGATTTTTAGCAGTAGACCCCAGATGATCAAAAGCTTTTCTGAAATTTTTATTTTTTTTTACAGTAACATGATTGAGCCATTGATTAACTTGTTTAAGAGAGACAAGCCTCATGCCTAAAAGCAATTTTTATATATCTTCAAATTTACTTTTTCAATGTGTTTGCTCCTCCATCATTTCATTATCATGTACAGTAAGTAAAGCTCAAATGTTTTTTTATTGGAAAAAAAAAAAACTGTAAACATCTGATCAGAGCTTTCTGACCACTTCCCATTTTTCTGTTTAATACAAGAGGGGAAAAAGAAAAGGAAAGAAAAGAGAGAGGCCCTTTTTGCCTTTGATTTGCAATAATACAAAAGAACAGTCAGAAAGGCCATCATGATGATGATCTATTTGATTAATTATCATTAAAGACAGCTCAAATTTTTTTAGATTCTTCACACTAATTATTGCATAATATTTGTTCATGTGTAGCATCATGTTCTAAAATTAGATTGTGACACTGAAATAGTCCAATTAGAACGATATTATTTTGGGACGGAACAGCAATAGTTAAACATGAATGGACTGTCAATAACGAAAGCCTAATTCAGTAAAAATCGAGTTATGTCTGGAATTCTCTTGAAATAGAACAATGAAATGACAGGAAACAATCTATTTTGCAGTAGAAAGAATTTTTTTAGTTTTAGTGGGAGAGGGAAAATTGGGGGTAAGATAAGCCAAGTTGAATGATGTGACATAATTCCGTTGGAAAATCATTCTTGAGTTAGGGACTTTATAGTTTATACTTCTACTACGTACGTAGTAATTTATGGTTTGATTGGTTGACTAGTCTTTTGAATGATGTTTTTTTTCCTGAGTCTCCAACTATAACATTATTTAGTTCAAACGATAAGTCATGATTATTGGGACAAACTGCACTTAGTAGTTATTGCATGTTGCCAATATTTTAGAACTCTAACTGGATCAACTTAAAAAAAAAACCATCAAGAAGGAATCACGCATGTTAGTTGGTCAATTATAAGTCAACGGTCGTAGTAGCTAACAATAGTACTCTGAGCAGTTTGAATTCGTCGTTGATATTTTTTTAGTTATAAACACAGTAACAATAGAGTAATAATTAGACGTAAAAGTGTGATTTGTTTGGGAAAAATATATACAGTAATTTTTACAAGAAAATGTCAATAAAATTGAAAGAATCACCCTGATCAAGGTTTTCTTCACTATACATTTGTCAATATAAATATGATTTTTGTTTTATAAATTCTCAACAACCATGTTATGTAAGTAGTAATTCAAAGTTTTACTATTAAGATTTACTTGTAGTACATTATTATAAACTCCAAGAATCTTGACATATCCCTCTCATTTTGTGAATATTGTAGTTAAGTGATTTATGATTCGGTCAATTATCACCGTGATCAGCATTTAAACTCTCAACACATTTACGTCTCATAGAATATTGGTTTTATATAGTTTATATATATATATATAATTATAAAAAGCTTGGGAAAAAAGTTTAATAAATTTGAAAGCTACGCACCAACTCTACTTTTTGAAACTTTGGTAGGTGCATTATAAATTTTTTTGCTCAAACTCGAATGGGTGGCTTTCAATTTACCATACTGTTTAAATTATTGTAACCCCCCAAAAAAAGACAAAAGAGAGAAGGTGTGATTAGCATACAATGTATGGATCTAATTCAGATCCTTTTCGACTAATAAACTAAGAATTAAGTCGCAGTGCCCTAATAACATGTGCATTAATTTATGAGTAACGAGATGGGAAGATAATATTAAAATCAAAGATAGAAGTAAATAAATGTCTGAATTTTTGTCATCTTCCTGTTTATACTTATAATAATCAATCACTAATTAATTTTTTTTTTTCCTTTTTCCGTTGAATTAATGGGATCTCTCTCAAACTCCAAGTTACAAACATGCTTTTACCAGCTCATCGGTCCTCGGTTTTATATTTTTCTAAGAGGAAATTAGTGTCAGTCTTTATGAAATTATTAATAAAAATAATAGTGATCTTAATTATTGGAGATTAACATTTAATTTACAATTCCTAAGTGTCTGTTAAAGATTCAACTCTGTTGTCACAGGGTAAAAACCAGTCTAGTTATGTCTTACATTCATTCAACATAATTAAATCCTTTAACCTAAAATCATGTTATATGAACTTATGAAGTAAAAATAGGATTCCTTCGTCCCGTGGGGGAATTTTTTTTTTTTTTTTTTTTAAGAAACTACAACTACGTTGTTATTATTAGTAACTCAATAGAAGTGGAATATTTGTAAAGTTCGGTCGACTCTAAGCACAAGCTATTTTTTGAGCATAGGGGAAAAACCATTGACTTTAAGACGCCAAAGTTACTATGTAAATTTTATTCTTGAATTTCGTAAAAACAAATTATTTTGTGGGTAATTTACCCTTGGAAAACTTGTCAATTTAATCGTCAGAATTTCACCAATCAAAAGAAAGTTGCTTTGTTCCTGGAATGGATTTAAGATAGGCCCAACAGCGAAGAATCTATTTTTTTATTTGGATCTGCAAGTCCAATAAGCTACAAATGGGTCCATTTTTGTGCTACCCCTCTAATAGGGAAATGGTCCTTAAATTTACAGTGGAAATTGGAAAAGACTGGCGAACTAGCCAAGGCAGAAAAGTCAAGTCAAACGAGGAGGGAAGAATATACCAAATGAAAGCGAATGTGGGGGGTCCCTTCTGGTCTTTCTCAGTTTGAAGGGCTCCATAAAAAAACTCAATCATAGAAATTTAAAGCTGGAATCAAAGACGGCTTAAGTGTCTTACAGACGCACCATTGTAAAGAACCTATAAAATGTAGTTTGTCCGTGGTTGAAGGTTATCAGAAGCGCTTTCATTATGGACAAATGTAGAAACAAGTGAAATAGAAACTGGACAAATGGAGGGGATTTGTGGTTGACTTATGACTTTCAATTCATCAACTTCATGGTGTTCGCACTTCCCCACTGTCAAAAGAATTCGCTGAAAGAACTTCGAGCCACTACCTATATAAACCCCACAACCCTACAATCCAAATACGTTTCGGCAATTTCCATACCCCAGATGGTCACCTGGTCCTACGGTAGACTTTACATTTACGTAAACCCTACAATTTTTGACTTACACAATTCCAAGTCAACGGATGCCACAAGATTCTTTCCTTACTTGATAGGCAATACTCTTTTATCTAGTAGTGATTGATTCTCCAGGACGTTGGAAAATGAATGTCCCAATGATTAGACACAAGCCATCAAAATCCTTCAAAACAACCACTAAGCTGATTGTAATATTCCTTTGTATTGGTTTTCTCTAGTTAACGAAAATTTACAGATCACCTTTCCTCGGAAAAAAAAAAAAAAAGAACAAAAATGTTCATTTGCCCAGTATCATAGGCACTTGGTTTTGGTTATACCTTACATATCAGATACAGACCACAGATACGCCTCCCTCTCTGAAGCTTGCTTCTCGTTCATCCTCTTGAACATCTGCTTTTCAAATCCTATTTTGTTGTATAAGATCAAGAAACAGACTACATAAGATTTGGTAGTAAAACGTCTGAATCAAATAGTCTACATTATTTCTATTAACTGGAATTGAGCAAGGAAGTGAATTTACCGTTACTGCGATCAACACCATCCCAGTGTCTTCCAGGTTTAATTCCATATCGGTTATCTGGAGGATGTACTCCCCTTCTGATCCAGCTGTGACTTGGAACATCTTGAGGAATTATAAATCCCGATTCCTTCATCTTCTCGTCATTGCCCAAATCCTCCAAAAGTGGCTCCGAGTGCTTTTTCTGAAAACTCAAAATAAAAAAATTTCAGTCAAATAAAGATCTACAACTGTAGCAGCTACCACGTTCACAAACCATTAGCTCTCTCTCTCTCTCTTACTGGAATGAGTTCGATGTAAAACTTACCTTCACCAAATGAGCCATGGGATCACCAAACCTGACTCTTTCCTTGAGCATTTTGTCAAGATCAGGGTCATCCCTTCAACAATTAAACCGTGCGCACTTGTTAGAATCTAAAGATATGTTTATTTCAAACGAGCTAAAGAAACAATACCAAAAAGAAATGTCTCCTCAAACTACCTGCTCCTTGCAAATGGTTTATCTTTCTCACGTTCCAACTCCTGCAATCTAGCTTTGGCTTCTCGTTTCTGTGCCAACCCTTGGCCCCACTCTAGTTTTATTTCCTGATGAAAAATATTTTAAATACATAAGGATATCAAACGGAAAATGACCAGTCAAAACAACCCCAATGCTAATCCACTCAAACAATTTTTTCCACCGAAAAAGGAGAAAAAGACCAACAGAATGGAATCTATTTTTTGATTAAAGAAAAGCATTGGAATCCTCGAATTACTAAAGACTTATCTCAATGTGAAAATACAAATCTATTACAGTAGCTTACCTTGGGCTTTTCTTCCTTCTTTTGGGATTTCAGGAACTGCTCCTTGGTCATTCGCTCACCTGTAACAGCATAAAGCACAAAAGAAGAAGTAAGGACATGAACATTGCAATAAAAATCAAGAAATACAACATTTGTTTACTCAAGCAAGACCTGTCACTTTGTCACGATATACAGGTTCAGCACCTCTGCCACTTATAGACGGATCCATTTCCTTAAACCTGGAACATTATGAAAACCGTAATCAGAAGAGTCAAAGTAATACATTCGAAGGTGAAGGAGAAATATTTAGAGTCAAGAACAGATTTCCTCATTTATTTTGAACCTTGTTTGTGTAGGGTTATGATTAATGAAAGTTTATCAGCGTAATGAAGCAAAATGGCTGAACAGAAATGGGAATAGAAAGAAATAGCAAGTACAACTGAAATGATTACCTCCGGAAGTCTTCCTTCTTTGCTCTATCAATTTCTTCTTTTATGTCTTGACCAGTAACTAGACCAGTTTTCGCCCGCTGACTTGAAGCGGTTGGTTCCTTAGTCCTTTTCCTCGGTGGAGAGAGGTCTAAGCCCGGAGATCCTGGTGCATCTTTGCCTTCATCTGAAACAGATATATTATTTTTGCTTTTCCTTGGGGGTGAAATATCTGTCATTGGAGAGGCACGTGGATGACCTTGACGAACACGTCGCGGAGGAGACATGTCAATGTCTGAAACTACAGGTTTTGAAACCTTTCGAGTTTCCGGAGATGGAGAGGAATCACGGTCTGGTCGTCGTGACCTCTTCTGTTTTTGCCTAGGGGGTGACAGATCTTCTGCAGCTCTTGTAGACCTTCTTTCACGACCTGGAGAAGGTGATGGTGATGGTGTATCAGCCCGCGCTCTTCGTTTGCGAGGGGGTGACAAGTCACGATCTCGTTCACGATCAGGGGAAGGCGTATCGTTCCATGCTCCTCGTTTGCGAGGAGGTGACAGGTCAAGATCTGCTCCACTGGTAGGCTTCCGACGGTCTGGAGAAGGTGCACCATGTCGAGATCCTCGTTTGCGAGGAGGTGACAGATCATCATCTGGTCGACTGGAAGGTTTCACATAACGCTTTGGAGAGGGCGTATCATTCCGAGCTCTACTTTTGCGAGGAGGTGACAAGTCAAGATCTGTTTCATTTGTCGGCTTTAGATTATGCTCTGGAGAAGGAGTATCAGCTCGTTTCCTCCGTGGTGGTGAGCTATCAGAGACCACATTGGTAGATTGTGAAAGTTTAGGAGTATCAGAAACTGAAACCCAGCCACTTCCATCCTCAGATATGGCACCAAAAGGACGTCGTGATCTGATCATTTCCAGCCTCTTCATTCGTTTGACTTCAATATCTTCTTCAATCTGGGGCTTCTCTTCATCTGACAAAACAAATCACACTTAGTCACCAAAACAATATTTTAAACTCTGAAGTAATAGAAACTATCAAACAATAGAAAGCTATTAACTCACCCGCTGAATCTTTAACTTCTTCTTCTTCAATATTCACTGGCTTTTGCCATTTGGGATCTTCATCGACTACTAAAACACCGGTACTAACAGTACTTTTGACTTTCTTCTTTTTCTTCTTCTTTTTGTCCACTTCATCATTACCATCTTGGTACTTTTTCAAGTACTCCTTAAGCGAGGAAGATGCAGAGGGTGCACCCACCATCTCCTCAGCCAATCCTGGTTCCAAACGTGAAAACGTGTCAAAAAACTATGAATGCTGAAACCACATATCAAACTTAAAGGGCAATACACATGCCAACAATGTAAATTTCCAGCCGTTATTACCTATAAATTATCAGTTCTAACAAAAGCATAGTT
This sequence comes from Oldenlandia corymbosa var. corymbosa, assembly GCA_949775105.1. Taxonomy (NCBI): domain Eukaryota; kingdom Viridiplantae; phylum Streptophyta; class Magnoliopsida; order Gentianales; family Rubiaceae; genus Oldenlandia; species Oldenlandia corymbosa. The sequence goes on from OX459124.1 coordinate 26,697,920, forward strand.
TATATTAGAAATTCCAAAGCTTGAAAAGCCAAAATCAATGCTGCAACAAGGTATAGGTAATTTCCTCACATAACAAACTGGCAAACTATTCAAGTTGTTTAAAATTCCCGAATGAAATTCGAGAACCAGACTTTTCACTGTAAATCCAACACACAAGATTATACACAATACTGCAGAAACCTTAACAATATCACAATTAACTAAGGCAATTTTGATCAGGAAAATGGAATATGATGCCGAATAAGACAAAAGCAATATCTCCCCTTTACAGCAACAAAAAACATTGATTATAAATTCGTCCACAATGCGTAATAAACCTAAGAATTGTATCAGCCGGAATACCGGATGAGCTACCAATGAAAGCATTAAAAGAAATCACCAACGATTACTAATAATGTTAGGTAAGTAACAAATGATAAATACCTAATGAACCTTCCTCGGAGCCCTAATCTTATTCAGGAGGACAGTAAGCGTACATACCTTAGAAGAAAGAATTTCCTCGGAGGGGAAGCCTCGGACGCTAGCAAAAAGGCCGGAGATATTGTCGGTCGGCGTACTGAGATCGGAGGTGGACGCCGCGTATTTAAAAAATAGGAGGTGGAGGTGGAGGCGGCGTTGAGAGCACCGGCGGTGGAAGAAGTTAAACGGGTCGGGAAACCGGAAAATTAAAAGCCCATCTTCTGAAAATATAACGGGTCGGATTCCAATTTCCTGGGATTAATTAGTTTTTTTTTTTTTCTTTTTAAGAAAAATTATATTTATAATTTGGAGATTGGGGCCTTTAGTTTAGTTTTGCTGACATAAATACCCGAATATTCTCTCTAATTTACAACAGAACGACCTGAAAAGGCAAAAGCTACCTACTTTCTTCCCGGAATCGAAATGTTCCCCTGAAGCTGAAAAGGCGCTTTTATACCAATTCCCGTTGCCTGTTTCATCCCTGAGCTATTCGGAAAAAATGGTAGTTTTCCTGGGAATTATGGCTCGGCCTCACCCGCCGAATCCTTCTTCCCTTCTCTATATCACCCGCTCCACCACCCGCCAAATTTTCCCCATTCGGAAAAATGCTTCATTTGCTGCCGTCCAACGAGATAGGGTTCCCCGTTTCCACCGTTTCCTCCAGGCTTCTCTCCATTCCAGTGCTAGTAAGTATTCGTCCTTAACACGTGATTTTTAGATGATGTTTTTGTTTGTGGATTGTAAATTTTACTTGTTGAATAAATGTGATTAAGTTTTGTTGAAGTTTTAACCTCGATTATTAGAAGTTGGATTTGATTGTTATGTAAGTGAATGCATATCTTTCGGAAATTTTTACATTTTATTGTATTCTTGTCCAAGTACAATTTTGGGATTTTTTTTTTTTTTTTTTGTAACTGAGTATCAGAATCGATTAGTCTGCGTTCTATCTGTTGGTTTGTAAGGGATTGGATGCACTACAATGTCCCTTCTGCTGTAAAGCTACTCTTAAAACTTGATGTCATTGAGGAAAATGGTTATATTGCTTCTCAAGCCAAACATTTATCTCTTATGAAATTGATTTTGGAGCTTGCAATGTAGCCCTCAGATGCCAAAGATTTCTTAAGCTTTCGGTAACAATGACAAGCTTTGCAGGCTCAGAAAAAGATGCGGTTCAAGTGCCACCTCAGAAGCCTGAAATTATATTTATTGGGACGGGAACAAGTGAAGGAATCCCGCGTGTGAGCTGTCTCACGCATCCTACAAAGATCTGTCCGGTAATGTGAATTGACTCTGCTGAACTTGTGCTTATTTCTCAGTTGATTGTTGAAATATTCCTTGTTATGGCGGTGATACTGACAGTTTGTATGTTGTAGGTTTGTTCAAAAGCCACAGAACCTGGAAACAAAAACAGGAGGCTTAATACGAGCTTACTTGTTCGATATTCCAGGCCGACTGGAAATTACAACGTTCTCATAGATGCTGGCAAGTATGTAACAACCTTTCTTAGTTATTATTCTTCAGGAGGGAAATTATTCAGATTAGTAGTTGTATAAGATTGATTTAGATGGTGTAAGCAATGGATAAGTGATGCCAAAAAGAAAGGAACCTTAAATTCTATTTATATGTGGAGGTAGGGATTTGTATATGATGTTTTTTTTAGATCTTTCGGTACTACTCAAAAGATGGTTGTTCGATATATACATGTCATGGTCTGCATTGGATTTCTTTTGAAGAGAGAATTTATTTCTTGTGCAGGTTCTTCTACCATAGTGCTCTAAGATGGTTCCCTACTTATGGGTAAGCTGCCTCTTACTGGATTTGTGTAGGGAATTTGTTGTGGTCATGACTAATGAGACTCTTTTGTATGATAGTTTATAACCAGAGGTTGGTTTCTCATATAATTTTGATGGGCGCCTGCATTTTGAAACGCGCTTAACTATTCTAATTAGGTAGTGTAGAATCTGATGTTGAGTGTAGAATGAAAACTTACTTGAAACTTCTGTTGAGTCTTGCATGTTATTTTTCAGTTTGCTGATTGCTTATGAAGTATTTGATTCAATTACATAGAGAACTATTCAACGATACCGGAAATTTTGTTAGGACCAAGGTTATGCTTTTCTTGATAAAGGTGCTGGCGAAAATGAACATTGGAGGATATATGTCTGTGATTTTGATTTGCCGGAGAACTGCCTCATGTATTTAACTCAACTTTCTCTAACTTCTCTACTGATTACTTAAAGATTTTTGACTACTCTGCCTCTGTAAAAGTTGTTTATGAACTAAATAAGGATTCTGTGGTTAGTTGCTTCTTTGTATTAAGTGAACAATGTAACGATTTCAAACTTCACTGTATTCTTGTTTATATGACTAGACCTTTTGCCATTTTGTGACTAGTTCTCATGTTTATCAGGATAAGAAATCTTGATGCGGTTATTATTACTCATTCTCATGCTGATGCAATTGGAGGTCCTGACATGAATGCTTTTCATTTGAATGCTAAATAATTTTGCTATGTTTTCTTTCATGTTTAAATGGAATGAGTCTCTGAGTTTGTTTTTTTTTTGGTAATCTCATTTAGGTTTGGATGATCTTCGTGATTGGACTAACAATGTTCAGCCCCATATTCCAATTTATGTGGCGAAGCGTGACTTTGAGGTTCAAACTTCACATTGTACTTCAACTAGCTTCTAACAGATCCCTGGAACAAAATAGATTTCTTCTCCTGCTGTCTTTAATTGGCATTGTTGATACATGACATACTTATGGGTTTCTTTCCCCATTTTTGTCTATAAAATCAGGTGATGAAGAAGACTCATTATTATTTGGTCGATACTAGTGTTATTATTCCTGGCGCTGCTGTGTCAGAGTTGCAGTTCAACATTATAAACGAGGAACCTTTTACAGTTCATGACCTTAAGGTGAGAAATTCTTTGACCCATTTGTTCATATCTTGAGTGGTTTATGGAAAACGGTAATGCCTCTCCTGTCACAAAAATCATTACTGTTTTGGAATTTGGCTTTCGTTTGTTGTCTGCTTTCGTCACTATATTATGGTGTTCACTATTTACTGCCATTTTTCTTTGACGATGAGTTGTTGAGGGTCTTGATTTTGTCTCCTTTTTTCTTTTCCCCAGATTACTCCTTTACCAGTCTGGCACGGGAAGAATTACCGTTCACTGGGATTTCGGTTTGGCAATATTTGCTATATTAGGTATGAGTTCTGCAAATTTGCTTTATTGCTAAGGAAAAACTTAGCTAATCATTCTTGGATTGTTATACAGTGATGTCAGTGAAATACCCGAAGAAACTTATCCACTGTTGAAGGACTGTGATCTTCTCATTTTGGTCAGTTCTTTGATCCCCTTTCTTTTTTACATTTGTATGTTCCCCATCTTCCCACACTGAGAAGTGAACAATCCTGATCAAAATCATAATTTAAGTTGTTATTTGTTTCTAGGACGCCCTTAGGCCGGATCGATCTTCTTCAACACATTTTGGACTTCCTAGGGTGAGTTATTTAGTCAAGCCACATTACTTTCGTTATACCTTATTGCTTTGGTCGTTGTGTCTAACACCCTGACATTACAGGCATTGGAAGAAGTAAGGAAAATTCAACCGAAGAAGACATTTTTCACCGGCATGATGCACCTGATGGATCACGAAAAAGTGACTGAAGATCTGGTGAAGTTGGGGGAAACTGAAGGACTTGATGTGCAACTCAGTTATGATGGGCTTCGAGTGCCAGTAAACTTGTAGTCTTGCCATTTCTGCAAACCTCAGACATTAGTAAGGTATTCATTCATTGAGAAACTTGTCAACTTCGAAAGTTTAAAGGGACAGAGGCCATAATGCAGTCTCATGAATAATGCATTAAAATTTTGAAGGGTGCAATAAATAAATTAACAATGATACCCATTGTGTATTAATCTGAAGTAGTACACTTAAAGAAGACTTAACAAATTCCATACCCCCGGGTCAACCAATGAAAACAGACTACCCAAAATTCAGAAAATTGTGCTTGAAATTTATAAATTACTTAATTCTTATCTTGATATTACAGCAAGCAAATCTATCATGAGAACTAGAATTCTTCTTGAAACACAGTTAAGAATCTTGATCTCATCTTCAAATTGTTGGAAATTTGGAACATATTACGTCTTCTATTCTAACAAAGTGGATTATGATAGCTGTGCATTAACGTCAAAACGTAGGATTGTGCATTGATTTCTAAGTTTTGCTGATCTTCTTATTCTAACAAAGTTGATGTTTTTTTTTAATAAGAATGTGATAATAACCTGATGACTGATTTCAGTCAACAATTATTTTCCCAAATGATTTTTTTCTCAACCCCCTGATTAATTAACCCAGTCAAACATCTCCCCTAGAGATTCACATCTGTCCTTTCAGGCAGAAGATATGTTTACTATATACATTGACTGATTGATGTTTTAACATCAATACATTGGTTGAATGATTCTTGAGAGTACTAATAATAATTAAGACGAATAAAACAGGTTATTAAAAGAACACGACATGAGTATTAAATTTGAACACATTATCCCAACAAATAAAAATAATTATAAAAAAAAAAGGATGTGGAGTACCGAGTACGAAACTACTTGCCGACCTATTGGACATTTGCAATATACCGTTTGATCGGATCTCAGAAAAGGTAGAAAAAAGGTTTCCAAAACCCAAAAGTTCGTTTTCGATCGTTTTCTCCGACTTAGACCAACGGCGATGAACTTTATAAGATAATAATGTCGTGTGGGCGTAATACTGTCCCCTGATTTAATATATTACTAATAATTTGCCACACTTATTTTCGTCAAAGTCTATGGGGGAAGAGTGGTACTGCCCACCATCCCCAAATCTATAGGAGAAAATTATATACTCCTTCTGTCTCAAAATTATTGTACACTTTGAAATTTCAATTTTAATACAATTTGAACTAGAAATAAAAATCCAAACTGGACAATAATTACTAGTAACAAAAGGAATTATCTTTACTTTTTTAATTTTAAATATGGAATGGGGGCAGTTGGAGGCAATAATCCATTAATCAATCAATCAATTGGGAAGATCAAAATGGGACTTGTGTAGTAAAACCCAGTTACGCAACCTCAATTGGTCAACTCGGTGACCTTTCCACGCTGGTAATTCCATGCCTTTTGGCCATATCCTGAATTTTCAATTTCATCCCCACGTTGAAAAACAAACAAACAAAGAGGGGGGGAAAAAGAAAAGGTCATCACTTTTTTTATTTTGAAGAATACGATATCGTGTGTATTATTAAATAAGTATAAAAGAGCTGTAATAGTATTATAATAATTAAAAATTATGTCTCTACTTATACGATAAGAGAACAAGTATATATACATATATATATATATATATAATGGCTCGCTACCATTGGACTTTATGGAAGTTATAGACATTTTATGACATTTACTCCACACCTAATTCTGGAAATTAAAAATTTAAGGGTGAAAGGCAAACAAAAGAAGCAAAATCATGCCAGATATCATGTCTATTCGCCAATAACAATAAATAATTAATTCTTCTCACGGAATTATAGACATTTCTAAATCAATTGAGAGCGGGTCTTTTTCAAAAAATAAAAATAAAAATAAAAATAAAAAAATTAAATTGAGAGAGAGTGAAAAAATTCCTTATAAAAATGTTAGTGTGTTACAACTTACAAATATGCATTTACTTCCACAAGAGTTAATATCAGTCGGGATAGAATTACAAATATCCATTTACTGTACTTCCACACTGATCTATTAAAAGAGTTTTAATAATTTACATAAATAAGAGGCAGCCAGCCAAGTATGAATATAGAGTTCAAGTTATTCAACGATGGATCCATGATCATCAATGGCGAGTGTGATCCAAAGACCACCAAACAACATTGTTTTGACTCATTTCGACATGTGACCCCTCTCCAATTTAATTTCCACAAAATTGATCTCTACTGTTAAAGCGTGGAATATTAATTTATTACTGTCACAACCCGGAAAAAGATTAAAAAAAAAAAGAAAAATAATATCTATTTTATTGTACAATTTTAGTTTGATAAATTTTAGACTTTCCTGTTGGAGCGGATATAATAATTTTCGTCCTTGAAATGGCATCAAATCAAGGACGAATATTCATTTGGTAACTCATATTGTCTCATCTCTTATCTCTTAGTGAATAATAACTATACAGCTTTAAGAAAACAACGTGATTCAACTAAGACTTCGGAAGTCATGACCGACGAGGAAATCCGAGTTTAATACCTGTCAATTTTTGTTTGTAATTAATTTTTCAATTATTGTTTTGAAGTGTGCCTTGCAAGTTGCAACTTGCAATACTTTTATTCTTTTTTTTTTGTTCTTTTAGGGAAATTCAAAATATCAAGTAGATCGATCTTGATTAATAGTCAGTCTAGTGGTAAAATAGAGCTGACTTACAGATGAATCCATCCATCAAAGTCTTCTTCCTAGCTAATACGAGTCGTGATTCTTAAGAAAAATCTTCAAAAATATTCCTAGCTAAATAAATTCATGTTTCTATAGATAATTGGATATCCATTTTGTTTTTGTCTAAAAAACATAAAAGAGTTTGTCCATAATAGTTTTGACTTTTTGCTCCAGTCATACATGAAAGAAATCACATTTTAGGTGCAAAATCTTTCCCCTTAGACCAGAAGTTTAACAAGAATGAATGGCTACGATAACTTTTGTTTCGAAAAGTTTTTATAATTAGAAAAATGATAATTTTTTCCGACTGAATAATTCAATCAATAATCTAACACCTATACTTTGTTTCGTCTAGATGAGAATTTTAGTTGAATCATTCCGTTCACATATACTCTCCATAGTTCATAAATAGAAACTATATTAAAAAATGACTTGAAATTTTATTTTTTTTTTAAGGGAGAGAAAAACCACTGTTTCTACAAAGAGAAAAAAAATGTTAAAACTTGAGTAACAATTATACGATATAAGGCATAACTTTAACTTAGTTAACTTATCACGAACTCTCTGGATCATTTTTGCCATGGATATATTTTTAATAAAAGGAATCCACGAATATTGACAAAAATGTTGATATTGTTCTTTCCCTTTTTACGAACAAACGTGGTTGTCCTTATCTATTACATTTTTGTGTTTAGTCTAATCTTTGAAATCTATAATAATAACTTTAAAAGTTCCCTCTTTTTGGGTTACCTCAAAGTTGTTCCCACCTTTTTCCATTGTTAGACAGTTTCCTTTTTTTGACAATTCCATTTCTAGCATTCCAAAATTAATTATGTACACTTTTTAGTTGAAATTGTAAGAAAACAATAAAACGGGAGGCAACTTTATTTGTTATGAAGACATTATTTTAGGGCAGCTGGGCTGGACGGAGAGCTAATGGCTATTAGAATAGCAAGCACGAGTAAGATCAAGATTCGCAAAATCACGCCATTGGTCCCAATCCCCATTCTATATTTAAGAATCTCCCCCCACACAATTCATGCAACTTGCGTTTATTATTTTATTTTCTTTTACAAAAAAAAAATCATTTATAAAATAATTTATTTTTGGGGTCAAAAAAAAAAAAGAGATAATCAGAAATTTACATTCACACATTCGGACTTATTTGATATTTACACGCGGTTCTGATAGATCTTTTGTAAAGTAATAATCTCTAACCATGAAATCATACATGATTAGAGCCAAAAATAAAAAATAAAAAAATTAGTTGACAACAGGAAAAATCTAAACGTAATAATGTCTAAGGACAAGCGAATAATGTGAGCTTATAAAACATGATGGGCACTTTTTGTAGCTAAGAAATTAAATAAGAGGGCTCTCTTGAATAACGTTATTTGTAACAAATTTTTGTCTAAAAAACGATCCTGTTATTTGTTGTACTAGATGGTGCCACGGTGGTAAGTGTCATAAATATAATGCTGGTTCTCATGTAATCAAGTTTGACAATTACATTTGTAACAGTAACACATTGATTATTCAATAAACAAATAGTAGCAAATTATTTCCAAACATATCAAAGGACTGGACCAAATGGCTACGGAGAAAAAAAATATACGAATAATGCTAGCTGTTGCATAATAATTTTGTTCTCATACAGTCGATATACAATTGGCATTATTTATAATTCGTTTGTGACAATAGCTTATAAATTATTTTATACATATAGGTCCCTCTGTACACTATACCTACTAGATTGATTATTTGTCAGATATTTAGATTAGCATCAGAAAAAATAGTTCATATTAAGTTTTTAACTTTGTGCTAAAAACAATAATATAAAACTCAAAATTCAATATGAGTTAATTTTTTAGAACAGAACTGACACGAATGCACAAAGAGCGACATGTACATGCTTTGGACGGCTTACCAGAGTTAATTAACACGCAAAACAACCCTAAATTTTAGCTCTTTCATGTGAATGGATTACGAAGCAAAACCAAATAATTAATGTTTCCGCTTATCAATTATGATTTTAATATACAACCGTTAAATAACAAAGTAATTGTATCATTGTTATTCATTATCTAAAATTATCAAAATTTTAGGTAATTTTTCACCAGAAATTATATGCAATTACAATCTAGATAGTATTAAAATTTGTTACTTGGTAATACATGACATGATGAGATTTTTTCACATGTTTGAAAGTGATTAAGGGATAATGTGGATTTACTTCGAGTCATTATGAGTAACTACTGATCTGTAAAGTAATTAAACCAAAGAAAATTCACGATGGCCGCCAATAAAGTTAGTAGTAACCCATGAACTGAACTACTTTTCAAAAAATGCCATTAACAGTTTAGAACCCCATATTATTTTTGTGTTCCCATGTACACACTAAACTTTGGACTTTGGATTAACCTACTGTTCTTGTATTTATCCATTTCGATCTATACAGCTCTGCTCGAGTACACAGAAGTACTGGACTTGAACATTCCCACGTAAAATTTCTTCATAAAAAATGTGGTTATGATCATCTTCCCAAATAAAATCCCAATTGAGAAAAGATGATCATCGAAGTTGTGAAAGAATCATGTGATTTTGATCATGACCCTTCAGAACTTTCCCTTTCTGGGTTCCTTCCCTTAAATCTCTATTTACACCGTCTGTTCTAAAATTAGAGTCATGTTAACTGTATTAAAAAAGACGGAAAAAAGATTATTATCTATATTGGATTTTTTTTTGTTTATTAATATTTTATACCTTTTCCCTGTCATAGAAATAAATAATCCATTTACATTTGGTCCGATGGTATATGAGTTGCTGGCATGCGACGACTTTGACAATAGGACAGAAACCTTGTCCTATAAATAAGCCATAAAAACGTTGGTCATTTTCTCCAAACTCCAGAGTTAAAGCCTTTTCTTCATTCATTAACAAAAAAAAATGGCCAACTGGAGTATATTCTTTCTGTTATTATGCTCCACCATTTTTCATCTTCATCAATCTGAAGCATCTCATGATGCAAGAGTTTACAGAAACCTTGCAGATCTTCAACCTAAGACCCCAAGTCAGACTTACAGAACTTCTTTCCATTTCCAACCTCCCAAGAACTGGATGAACGGTATGTATACCTTTTCCTTTCTTTTTTTTTTTTTTTGGATGGGGTTATTTTCATGAATGAATGTGCATCATTGTTTTTTACGTACAAGAAAAAAGGAAATTAGTCAAACGTTAACTTATTTGTTAGATTTTAATTTTGTTTTGTCTCTAAATATTCTAACTTGTGTTCTTGTTTTCTTCTTCTCTGTTGCTGCTGTTCTCATGGATCTTTTTCTGGGCTGAAATGTTGCAGATCCTAATGGTGAGTTAATGCTGCTTTTCTTCCTCTCATGATTTTCCTTGTGGCTCAATCAATTGCTTTTCTTTATCTAGGATCATAAAAAATGATCTCGTGTTCCTTCTCTAAGGTCCGAAATGGATCAAGAGTATGGAGTCAACTTTCAATTCCATAGGTTTTTTTTTTACCCCTCCTTGTTAGATGCATAAAATATATGGAAATGAGATGATTAAATAGACGTGTCCAACTAATGTTCAAAAAATGTAAATATCTATGCAATAGTAAAATTTATTTTTATTACTATTATCCTCACTTGGAGTAGAGAGTCACTAAATTCATATAAATGGACCAATTTGTGTTCATGTTTTCACCGTTACTAGTCAATCATCATCTACAGTCTATATTGAGAGTTCCATTCAAATTTGTACTCAGAATTGTGACAAAAAAAAGTAAACGATGATGTGCTGACCAAATGTTAAATAGTTATTTCGAACTTTGTCACTGTTCAAAGTGAATAATAATAGCCCAAGGATTTATAAATGGTTTTCATCAGCTGTAGTCCAGTCTCCAAGTAGACAGCAATGCAAAAATCAAGGAATCTTTTTCTTTCGTCGTAAAAAAAAAAAAAAAAGAATTAATCAAGGATTCTTATACATTAAACTCTGTCATTATCAGGAATCACATCCATGTGGAAAACTCACAAGTAGATACAAGTTGCACTCTTGCTTGAATTTCTATGTAATAAATAATTTTTTGTCTCATTTGCATTGCATACATATATTCTAAGCAGGGAGTATCATGTGATTCGAAATTTTTTATTTATCATTTTCATAATCACCCAACCTAAATTTGAGACATCGACCTAAAAAGTATCACGAAGAATAATCTCGAAATACTATCTGGTTTATATTGACCGAACTGCGCATATTATTTATCCTCTTCTTTTTCACCTTTTTTTTTTTACCTGTGTATTAGATTAATTAGAAATACCTGAACTATTACATTGCATCTTACTGTATGCAAATTTTGTAATTCTTGAACAACTTCCGTACTAAGTTTAATCAGTTCGCGAGATTGAAAGGAAGCTATATTCTTTTTCGCTTGGATTTACATGAAGAATCAGTAGTTAAATTTCAATGAAAATGTCTCATTTTACAGGACCGATGGTATACAAGGGATTATATCATTTGTTCTACCAATATAATCCACTTGGTCCAGACTGGGGAAACATTGTATGGGCTCACTCAACATCCACAGACTTGGTGAATTGGACTCCCCACAAACCAGGCATTTTTCCATCTCAAAAAAAAGGAGACATCAATGGCTGCTGGTCAGGATCAGCCACAATGCTTCCTGGAGGAGTTCCAGCCATTCTGTACACGGGAATTAACCCACAGAATCAACAAGTTCAGAATCTCGCAAAACCGGCTAATCTATCCGATCCTTACTTGATTGATTGGGTAAAAGATACTAACAATCCACTCATGTACCCAACTCCAGCCAACAGACTCAATTCCAGCTCATTCAGGGATCCTACAACTGCCTGGAAAGGCCCTGATGGACACTGGAGAGTCCTTATTGGTAACAAAGTGAATCGTCGTGGCCGGGCAATTTTATACAGAAGCAAGGACTTCGTGCATTGGATTCAGGCTCATCACCCGTTGCATTCAGCTGAAGGAACAGGGATGTGGGAGTGCCCTGATTTTTACCCTGTTTCTTCGAGTATTCGCCCAGGAAAAAACACCGGCCTGGATACCTCTGTCATCGGTGTTGGTGTAAAACATATATTGAAAGTTAGTTTGGATGACACTAAACATGATGTGTACACAGTAGGGAAGTATGACATCTCCAAGGATGTGTTTACCCCGGATAAAGGTGCCGTGGAAGGCGACGCCGGGTTGAGATATGATTATGGAAAATTCTATGCTTCGAAGACATTTTATGATAGTTTGAAAGGGAGAAGAATTCTGTGGGGATGGATTAATGAATCCTTGTCCAAGGAAGATTACATTTCACAGGGTTGGTCAGGAGTTCAGGTACTAGAATTAGAGAGTTTTTTTTCATTAATGCTCTTCGAAAACAAACACTCTACCATTTCAAGATGGTTAATTCAATGGTAAATGCTGTCATTCAGGGAATTCCAAGGGAGATATGGCTTGATAAATCAGGGAAGCAGCTGATTCAATGGCCAATTCCGGAGATTGAAAAATTGAGAGGAAAAAAAGTTGGGCTTGCAGGCAAATTGCTTAAGGCTGGATCCACACAACAAGTTGCGGGGGTCACAGCCTCACAAGTAAGTCCAAACCTTATTTCTGAATTCCCACGTACAAGTTATTAATATCATCATTTTTTTTTACTTCGTTGATATAGAACAATTTTTCTTATTCTGGACTCTTTTGTTTAATGTGAAAATATACATAGTTTTTTTTTTTTTTTAAGGTGAACAACTGTGACATTTTTTTTCCCCTCACAGAAGGCCAAAACTTTTCTTTGAAATGATCTTAGTTTTTGTTGTGATAAAATAATCAGTTCAGTTATTTTAAGATGGAGAAAATACAATGACAAGGAAAATAAAAAATTTAAAAAATGAGATGATTTTTTGGGACTACAAGAAAAACTCGTGATTATAGATGATTTAAAAAAAAAGTCGGCTGAAAATGGAGAGCTATGAAAAGTCAGTGATAGTTATGTTCCGGAGCCCAATAAGTCAAATAACCAACCTACTCTGTGGACAGGCGGACGTAGATGTATCGTTTTCGGTCCAACTCTCAGAGTTGAAAAAGGCGGATTATTTGGACCAAACCCGTCGGCCTGATGCCCAATTGCTATGCAGTCAAAAGGATGCATCAATAAAAGGTGGATTGGGCCCATTTGGACTCAAAGTGTTGGCCTCAAAGGACATGAAAGAATACACTGCTGTTTTCTTCAGAATTTTCAAGGTTAAGAACAACAAATATAAGGTGCTAATGTGCAGTGATCAAAGCAGGTATAATTAGGCTTCAATGGTTGATTAAATTTATGAGTTTCTTCATTTTTATTTTTGTTTTTTTTAATATTTTCTTAAAATTTCGTGATTCATTTTGCAGATCTTCAATAAATCCAAGACCAGATAAGACTCCATATGGAGTGTTCTTAGATGTGGATCCTTTACATGAACAGTTGTCCCTAAGAACTCTGGTAATTACTCTTTTTTGGTGATAATTGAAATGGTTAATCGCATTGACTTCTTCAGATACTTGTAATTTCTATTAATTAATCTAGAAAGAGGGGGCTACATTCCAAGATTTTACTAGTTTTGATACGTGATTTATTTATTAGAATGGAGTTACGACTAATCATTATATAATAATCACAGATTGATCAATCCATTGTGGAAAGCTTTGGTGCGAAGGGAAAGGCATGTATTACATCCAGGGTTTATCCGACAAAGGCGATTGGGGATGCCGCTCGTTTGTACGTGTTCAACAACGGAATCGCAAACGTCGCCATTTCAAACATGAGTGCATGGAGTATGGAACGAGCTCTTCTCGATAAGAAGAGTTGATGATCATACTAATTTTTTTTTCTTTATCCTCTTATTTTATTGACACGTACGGATTGGAAATTATTTGGGTTGTAATTCTAAGAATTAGATCATATGTAACTCGAGAGAAGGAGACTTTCAATGAATAAGATCATTTTATATCACACTCCGCACATATAAAAGCTACAAGAAACTGCCTAAGAGTCCCACAGTTCCCTTTCCAAATCAAGTGTAAAAGTGCTTCTTTTGTCATCTTAATAAAATGGACAGAAGCCTAAGTCACTGCATTCAATATGTGTAATTAGTAAAACAAAAGCTACAACCATTAATTACAACTCCTCATGTAACTCGACCAACGCTCTAATATCTGATGATGGGGATTAATCCACTCTAAAGTCTAAACAAGTCGCTTAGATTGGCCCGCCGCCAGGCTACTAAATAGTTGTATTATTCTCTTTTAAGTAAAAAAAAAAAAAAAGCATAATTTTATGATAGGAAAACTTTTAACGTGATTATATATGTTTAAGGACAGCAAATAAAATGAAGTTATAAAAAAACATGAATAGCTATTTTTGAGCAACTGCATGAGAAAGATCTATAGAATTAGGTCTTAAACATGAATACCTAGTTGTGGGTCCGTGCGTTGCCCGGATTGTAGAAATATTTTGGCATAATTAGTGTAGGAAAAAGACTTGATAAAAAGTGAATAATATAAACACGACACATATCTTTAAAATTTTAGAAAAAAAAAAGATTTCAAACAGTACGTAAATACGGAAATCTGTATTGGCCAGACATTTTTTCTTTATTATGATTAAATGTGGTAACACATATGTAATATGTTGGAACATATAAAAGGGCACGACATCTTTATTATAATGTATGATCTCGTTTATACATCGCTTAGCAACACAGTCATCTCATCAATCTGAAACACAAAATTATTGTAGAAAAAAAAAGGATATTCAGGACTAATATCTGATGATGGAGATTAGTCCACTCTAAAGTCTAAACAAGTCGCTTAGATTGGCCGCCGCCAGGCTACTAGATAGTTGTATAATTCTCTTTTAAGTAAAAAAAAAAAAAGGCATAATTTTATGATAGGAAAAATTTTAACGTGATTATATATGTTTAAGGACAGCAAATAAAATGAAGTTATAGAAAAACATGAATAGCTATTTTTAGCAACTGCATGAGAAAGATCTATAGAATTAGGTCTTAAAGGCTTGTAGCGCCTTTAGATTAATTTAATACTAGTTTTACCCTCATTTTGGTTTCATCTTGTTACATTTTTTAGAAAAAATGTTATTATCTATCCCTGCTACTCTTGTCAATATCACAGTTATAGCTCCTTCGCTACTAGTTACCAGGTCATTAATACCACAGTTATTGATTATTTAAACGATTGCAAATTGTCATTAATTAATTATAAATTAAATTTTAAAAAAATATCAGAAAATTTTAGAGCTAAGCTAATCCATGTTTTCGCTGTTTTCTGTTAAAGCTTGCATAATTACATTATCAGTAAATATTTTATAATTAAGTAAAGAAAAGTAGCTCCTCACATGTATCTATCGTTAATTTGTCTCTACACACAAACGACATGAATGCACAGAGAGAGACAGAGATGAATGCTTTGGACGGCTTTACCAGAGTTAAATAATTAGTACACGCAAAATAACCCTATATTTTAGCTCTTTCATGTGATCAGAAATGAATAACAAAGCTAAAAAAAAAAATAATAAAATTATTGTTTCTAATTATCAACTATGATTTTTAAATACAATTGATAAAATACACAGTAAGTAACAGTGATATGATATATTTCTTTTTTATCTAACGCGGAAATAGATAAAATGGGAGAATTTATTTGAAAGCGTGTTATGCTAGTCTAATGTAACCAGATAATTGTAATATTCGATCTCGATATGAAAATTTGCTACTTTCATACTTCGCAATATAAGGCATGATCAGATTGTTTCGTATGTTTGAAAGTGATTAAGGGATAATTTGGATTTATTCTGATCTGTAATTAAGTAATGAAACCGAAAGAATAAATAACGATGGCCGCCAGAGTCCTTATTATAAGGTATTTTGACTTTTCATAAATTTCACATAATATATATTTTTTATGTACAAAAAAACCTTAAAAATATATTTTTACATTCGTTGTATTCTCTTGATTGTTGTGATATATGTTTTGATTGTTGTGATATATGTTTAAGGTTGTTTCGTCCATTAAAATTGTGTACTAAGTTAAAACTATAACAAATCAAGATACCTTATATTAAGTAACAGCTAGTAACCCATGAACTGAACTACTTTTCAAAAATGCCATTAACAGTTCGTATTTTTACAACCCAGTATTATTTTTTGTGTAGCCATACATATACACTACTTGGGAATTTGGATTAACCTAGCTACTGTTGTTCTATTTATCCATTTCGATCTATACAGCTTTTTTGAGTAACGCACAAGTGGACACTAACATTCCCACGTAAAATCTCTTCACACAAAGTTATGGATATCATCTTACCGAATAAAATCCCAATTGAGAAAATATATATCATCGAAGTTGTTAAAGAATCATCATGCGATTTTGATCAGATTCCTCCGCTTAAATCTTTATTTACTCTATCTATCCTAAAATTATACGTGTACTCATCTGGTCCTTATTATAAAACATTTTGATTTTTTCTATATTTCATCTAGTACACATTTTTAATTGACAAAAAAATCTTAAAAATATATTTTTACATTCGTCGTGTTCTCTTGATTGCTATGAAATTTTTTAAAGGTTTTTTCGCCGACTAAAAATATGTACTAGATTAGATTTAGGACAAATCAAAATGTCTTATATTAAGGACCAGAGGGAGTACTACGTTAGTTGTACTCAAAAGAATATAATAAAATTATCAACTATTTTTTTTTTTTTTTGATAACTCAATCCCATTCCGACCTCGAAATGTGGAAGTGTTCTTATGAGTGGGAGTAGTATTGTTATTTTATTATTTTATACTGAAATTGTTGGGGAGACATGGTCCAAGCCCTTCCAAAGGCTCTTATGAGTTATGACCTTGCCTGGGAGTGGTATTATTATTTTATACATTTTCCGTCATAGAAATAAATAATCCATTTACATTTGGTCCGATGCTATATGAATTGCTGGCATGCGACGACTTTGGCATTAAGACAGAAACCTTGTCCTATAAATAAGCCATAAAAACGTTGGTCATTTTCTCCAAACTCCGGAGTTAAGCCCCATCGATCCTTCATTCATAAACAAATAAATGGCCAACTGGAGTATATTCTTTCTGTTATTATTCTCTACCATTTTTCACTTTCATCAATCTGAAGCATCTCCTGATGCAAGAGTTTACAGAAACCTTGCGGATCTTCAACCTAATCAGACTTACAGAACAACTTTCCATTTCCAACCTCCCAAGAACTGGATGAATGGTATGTGATATGTATACCTTTTTTTTTTTGATGGGGTTATTTTCATGAATGAATGTGCATCATTGGTTTTTACGTACAGGGAAAAAAGAAATTAGTCAAACGTCAATTTAACTTGTTCGATTTTAATTTTGTTTTGCCTCTATTAATTCTGACTTTGTGGTCTTGTTTTTCCCTTCTCTCTCTGTGGCTGCTGTTCTCATGGCTCTTTTTCTTGGCTGAAATGTTGCAGATCCTAATGGTGAGTAATGCTGCTTTTCTTCCTCTTATGAATTTCCTCTTCTTCTTCTTTTTTTTTTTCCTTTTTTTTTTTTTTCCCTTGTGGCTCAATCAATTGCTTTTCTTTATTTAGGATCACAAAAAATGACCGCATGTTCTTCTTTTAAGGTCCGAAAATTGATCAAGAATATGAAGTCAACTTTAGTTTTCACCCCCATCCCCCTTCCTTGTTAGATGCATAAGTTGTTAAATGTCTACTTTACAATGGTAAAAATTGTTTTGTTTACTCTCATCATCTCTTGGTGTAAAGTAACAAAACTCAAATAGTTCGAACCAATTTGTATTCATGTTTTCAGTTACTACTTACTAGTCAATCATCATGCACAAACTATACTGAAAGTTCCGTTGAAATTGATTTGTACTCAGAATAGTGACCAAAAAGAAAAATAAACGATGATGTGCTGACCAAATGTTAATAGTAAATTTCACTTTGTTATTGACAATGTACAAAATGTTTGACTATATTTCAAAGGGAATAGTAATAGTTTACCCCAAAAAAAAAGGGACAGAATAAAGATAGTCTGAGTATTTATATATATACTCTTTCTGTCCAAGAATAATTTGATTTTAAATTTAATTCTTAGAATAAATTATAATAAAAATGTTAGTTTAACTGAACATTCATTTTAAAACGGATAATATATATAGTTTCGATAAGCTTTACCAGCTAGTCTCCAAGTAGGCAGCAATGAAAAAAATCAAGGAATCAATATTTTTTGGGGGAAGAAAAATTAGCTCTTACATTTACTTACAAGTTACAACTTGCAGGTACATACATGTTGCAACTTGCACTATCGCTCCATGTAATATTTTTGTCTCATTTGCATTGTTTATATTTGTTCCAAGGAGAGAGTATCATGTGATTTTGAAATATTTTATGAACCGAATTCATTATGGACTAACCAAAATTGAAGACATCTGGGTATTCTCGAAAATACCTATGTTTTCAAAATCGGACCGGAAGGTGAACCGTTAATATGACCGAGTTAGTGGGTTAGCTCGTTCTTCGAAACCAGTGAAAACTGGTTAAAAAAATATTAAAAAATATTTAAAAATTAATTTTTTAAAAAATATATGCAAAAACTAGTTTAACCGGTATCGGTATCCAGTTAAACCGCGGTTTTACTCAGATTTGACTGAGTTTGACCGGGTTATGAAAACATAGAAAAATACTACGTGACCGAACTTTGTAAATGTTTTATACTCGTTTTTTTGTTTTTGTTTTTTTTAATTGCTCTAATTGCATGAAGAATCAATAGAGTTATTAAATTTCGATGAAATATTTCATTTCACAGGACCAATGATATACAATGGACTGTATCATCTGTTCTACCAGTACAAACCACTTCCAAACTTGGGAAACACTGTATGGGGTCACTCAACATCCCTAGACTTGGTGAATTGGACTCCACATAAACCAGGCATTTCCCCATCTCAAAAAAACAGTGATATCAATGGCTGCTGGTCAGGTTCAGCCACAATTCTTCCTGGAGGAGTTCCAGCTATTCTTTATACCGGAATTAACTCACAGGATCAACAAGTTCAGAATCTCGCAAAACCGGCTAATCTCTCCGATCCCTACTTGATTGAATGGGTAAAAGATAGTAACAATCCAGTCATGTATCCAACTCCAGCTAACAAACTCAATTCCAGCTCATTCAGGGATCCTACGACTGCCTGGAAAGGCCCTGATGGAAATTGGAGAGTCATTATTGGTAACAAAATCAATCGTCGTGGCCGGGCGATTCTGTATAGAAGCAAGGATTTCGTACATTGGATTCAGGCTCTTCATCCATTGCATTCAGTTGAAGGGACAGGGATGTGGGAGTGCCCTGATTTTTACCCTGTTTCTTCGACTATTCGCCCTGGAGAAAACACCGGCCTGGATACCTCTGTAATTGGTGTCGGTGTAAAACATGTATTGAAAGTCAGTTTGGATGACACTAAACACGATGTCTACACAATCGGGAAGTATGACATTTCTAAGGATGTGTTTACCCCGGATGAAGGTGCCCTGGAAGGCGATGCCGGTTTGAGATATGATTATGGCAAATTCTATGCTTCAAAGACATTTTATGATAGTTTGAAAGGAAGAAGAATCCTGTGGGGATGGATTAATGAATCCTTGCCCAAGGAAGATTACATTGCACAGGGTTGGTCGGGAGTTCAGGTACTAGGAATTTGAGTTGTCAATACTCTGGCGTTTCAAGATGGTTGATTAAATGTTAAATGTTGTCATTCAGGGAATTCCAAGGGAGATATGGCTTGATAAATCAGGGAAGCAGCTGATTCAATGGCCAATTCCGGAGATTGAAAAATTGAGAGGAAAAAAAGTTGGGATTGCAGGCAAATTGCTTAAGGCTGGATCCACACAACAAGTTGCAGGGGTCACAGCTTCACAGGTAAGTCAAAACCTCATCCTGAATTCCCACATACAAGTGCTGATTCATTTTATTACCCCATTGACAGAGAACCCTTTTTATTATGATGGGGAAAAAAATACTTATTATGAGGATAAAAATCTCACACAAGATGTTTTGTTTTTCTATCTTGGATTCCACACAATGTCAAATTGTGAATATAGATTTTTCTAAAATTCTCAAAGTGAAAAAAAAATATAATCATTATAACCGTGACATTTTTCTTCCTCACAAAGGTTGGAAAGTTGGCAATTAGACTTTTCTCTTTTTCTTCAGAAGGTACCTAATACTTGCAAATAGTTGTCTTTTTTGTTGTAATAAAATGGTCACAAGAGTCATTTCGAGACGGGAAGAGTATAGAAAATACAAAACATTCTCTTATGACAAGGAAAAAAAAAGTCATCTGAAAATGGAAGCTAAGAAAAGGCAGTGATTTCGGCAACCTGTTCAATTCTTGTGGACAGGCGGACGTAGATGTATTGTTTTTGGTCCAACTCTCAGAGTTGGAAAAGGCTGATCATTTGGACCAAACCAGTTGGAGTGATGCCCAATTGCTATGCAGTCAAAAGGATGCATCAATCAAAGGCGGATTGGGCCCGTTTGGACTCAAAGTGTTGGCCTCAAAGGATATGAAAGAATACACTGCTGTTTTCTTCAGAATTTTCCAGGTTAAGAACAACAAGTATAAGGTGCTATTGTGCAGTGATCAAAGCAGGTATAATTATGCTTCAATGGTTGATTAAATTCATGAGTTTCTTCATTTTCTTTTTTTGAATGTTTTTTAAAACCTTATTGATTCATTTGCAGATCTTCATTAAATCCAAGACCAGATAAGGCTCCATATGGAGTGTTTTTAGATGTGGATCTTTTACATGAATCGTTGTCCCTAAGAACTCTGGTAATTACTATTTTTTTGGTGATAATTAAAGGTTAATTGCACTAAATTCTTTAGATATTTGTAATTTTCTATTAGTTCATCCTAAACAGTGGGAATATGTTCAAGATTCGGTTAGGCGTCATGTTCATTTTTTTTAAAGTTATGTGACTGGTTAGAATATAAATATTCACAGATTGATCAATCCATTGTGGAAAGCTTTGGGGCAAAAGGGAAGGCATGCATTACATCTAGGGTTTATCCAACAAAGGCTATTGGGGATGCAGCTCATTTATACGTGTTCAACAATGGAATCGCAAACGTTGCTATCTCAAACTTGTCGGCCTGGAGTATGAAACGAGCCCTTCTCGATGTGAAGACTCGAAATACTCGACGAGTTAAGATTTTACCACACTAATTCTTATTCTTCTCTCTCTCTCTCTCTCTCTCTCTCTCTCTCTCTCTCTCTCTCTCTCTCTCTCTTTTGACATGAATAGAGAATGTTCAATCAATGACTAAATCATTCTCCGCGCGTATAAAAACAATGTTACAGATACTACATAAAATGATCCAAGAAAAAATGGCAATCATTAGCTCATTGCGTTGGCTATTCCCTCCATTTCAAAATGTAAGTCACTTTAGATTTGGCATGTATACTAAACAGACAATTATAACAATTAATTTATGTATTAAATATCTGTTTTACCTTAGTTAATTACATTGGAAGTTCCAAGAATTTGGCATCATTTATTGAGGGTAAAATTGAAAAAATAGATTGGCATAATTTATTGAAGGTAAAGATGGAAAAATAGTCATTAATTTGCCTAAAATTTGTAAAACGATCTACATTTTGAAAAATCTCTCCAAACCTAAAACGACCTACAAATTGAAATGGAGGGAGTATAAGATTTGCCCGAGAACTTTTTTATTACATGTAAAGTGTTTCTTTTCTTTTTTTATCTTCTTAATAAAATGGACAAAAGCATTAAAAAAGTAAAAACTGACAGAAAGAGTACATGGACGGCGAAAACATCCAGTATGTTTATTACGATGTAGAGCTCAAGTATATATACATGTACAAGCCGATTAGGGTTTCGGTGAAACCCTAACACACTACAATGACTAAAATACCCATCTATACATATATTACAGATAAAATATCGTAACACCCCCCTCAAGTTGGAGCATGCGGATTTCGAATGCCCAGCTTGGACAGAAAAAACTGGAACTAACGCTATCCCAAAGCCTTGGTAAATATATCAGCCAATTGGTTCTGAGTAGAGACATAGCGGGGAGAGATAATCCCGCGAGTGAAAGCATCACGAAGGAAATGACAATCCACCTCAATATGTTTCGTGCGTTCATGGAAAACGGGATTAGCAACAAGGTGCAATGCAGACTGATTATCACAATGAAGGTGCACAGGAAGAGAATGGAGAACACCAAGACTGAGTAACGAAGACTTCAACCACTTGAGCTCACAGACAGTCGTAGCCATGGCACGATACTTGGCTTCAGTAGAGGAGCATGAGACAATGGGCTGCTTCTTAGTACGCCAGGAGATAGGAGACTGACCAAGAGTAACAAACTAGCCCGTTAGTGAACAACGGGACAAGGGACAGGCAGCCCAATCAGAATCACACCAGCCATACAACTGGAGATCACTATCAGAACGGAACAGAATACCTTGACCAGGATTGGTTTTCAAATAGCGAACGACACGAAGAACAGCCTCCCAGTGGGCCTGACGAGGAGTTTGCATAAATTGGGCAAGCGTATGAACTGAATAGGAAAGATCCGGACGAGTAACCGCCAAATAAATCAAGCGGCCAATCAGACGACGATAATGTTCAGGATCAGAGAACAAAGGACCGTCATCAAGCGGAAGATGATGATGTTGCTCCGTATGAAACGCAACGGGTTTTCCACCTAACAGGCCAACCTCAGAAAGAATATCTAAAGCATATTTTCGTTGACAGAGAAAAATACCAGATGCATTGCGAGCCACCTCAAGGCCTAAAAAATACTTAAGCGCCCCTAGATCTTTCATAGAAAAACAACGACTCAAATAATTTTTGAAAAGAGAAATGGCAGCATGGTCATTCCCACCAATAACAAGATCATCGACATACACTAAAATGCTGAGACTGATAGTACCTCGATCAAGAGTAAACAAAGAGTAGTCAGCACTAGACTGAACAAAACCATACTGCTTTAAAGCAGAAGCCAACTTGGCGAACCAACAACGAGGGGCCTGTTTAAGGCCATAAAGGGAGCGACGAAGACGGCATACTTGGCCAAAGGCTCGAGAATGAAAGCCAGGAGGAAGGTGCATATACACCTCCTCCTAAAGATCACCATGAAGAAAAGCATTATGCACATCCATCTGGTGTAATTCCCAATTCTTAGCAGCAGCAACCGCCAAAAAAGTGCGGACAGTCACCATTTTTGCAACTGGAGCAAAGGTCTCTTGATAATCAAGCCTTTCGACCTGATTGTTACCAAGAATAACCAAACGGGCCTTATGGCGTTCAATAGACCCATCATCATGATATTTGATTTTGAAAATCCATTTACACCCAATAGCCCGTTTGCCTGGAGGAAGAGAAGTGAGCTCCCAAGTTTGATTGTTTTCGAGGGCACGGATCTCAGCATGCATAGCAGACCGCCACT
This sequence comes from Oldenlandia corymbosa var. corymbosa, assembly GCA_949775105.1. NCBI lineage: Eukaryota > Viridiplantae > Streptophyta > Magnoliopsida > Gentianales > Rubiaceae > Oldenlandia > Oldenlandia corymbosa. The sequence goes on from OX459124.1 coordinate 26,721,411, forward strand.
TAGCATCTTTGACAGCTTCACGAAATGTAGTGGGCTCAACACCGGTAGTAATGGCTGCCAAGAAAGCCTGATAACGAGGTGAAAAAGAAGCAGAGTTTACAAAATGTGTTATAGGATAAGGAGTACCTGAGGACTGTGACGAAGCAGGAGAAGCAGTAAGAGGGGGGGAGTCGGGGCACACAGTATGACTTACAAAGTCACAAAGGCGAGTAGAGGGAAGCTTGGTACGATGACCACGACCCAAAGATTCTGGAGCTGGTGTAGAAGACACAGTACCTGGGGAATCAGAAGAAACCTCAGGGGAAGCCGAAGAAACAGTAACGATGGGATCAACACGAGGAACCGCGGACACATTCGTAGAAACTGGACTAGGATCATCATCATCAATAACAAGTGAAGGACCAAGTTCTACAGCTTTAGGCGGCGAGGACGAGGGTTCAGAAATGGAAGAAGCATAGGGGAATTCAGTCTCACAAAAGACCACATCCCGAGAGGCAAAAAATGTGCGCAGTTCAAGATCATAAACCAACCACCCTTTCTTGCCAACTGGATAACCCACAAAGACACACTTACGGCTCCGAGGAGCAAATTTATCACCCCCCCTAGATTGATTATGCACATAGCAAAGGCAACCGAAAACTCGTAAGTGTTGAAGAGGAGGAGGTTTGCCATATAAAAGCTCAAATGGGGTTTTACCATTCAGAATTGAAGTAGGTGTGCGATTAATCAGATAACCAGCAGCCAACACACAAGTACCCCAAAACTCAATAGGTAAATTAGCTTGAAAAAGTAGAGCACGTGCCACATTAAGAATATGGCGATGCTTGCGTTCAACCCGACCATTTTGTTGAGGAGTGCCAACACAAGAAGTTTCATGAACAATTCCATTTTGATGAAAAAATTCAGCCATGGAAGTAAATTCGGAACCATTATCAGTACGAACAATTTTAACCAATTTTTGAAATTGTCGATACACCATGCCAAAAAGTTCGCGTAACTTAGCAGAGACGGTGAACTTATCAGCAAGCAAATAAATCTAAGTAGTGTGGGAAAAATCATCCACAAGTGTCAAAAAATATCTAGCACCACAAAAAGCAGGGACCCGGTATGGACCCCATAAATCACAATGTACCAATGAAAACAAATCGTCACTTTGATGGAAACTAATGGGAAAACGGTCCCTAGAATGTTTGGCTCGAAGACACACATCACAAGCCTTATTTAAAGTACTACGGGAAGCAATAAAAGGCAACTGCTCGAGAACCTTGGAGGACGGATGACCCAACCATTAATGCCACAATTGAGAAGAGACATCAACTGAAGCACAAACAGCACTTAAAACAGCAATCCCCCGAAAGAAATAGAGGCCCCCCAACTACTCACCCGCTCCAATCAGAGTCCTCGAAGTGCAATCCTGTACAACACAAAAGGTTTTAGTAAACTGTGCTACACAGTTAGAATCCTCCAACAAGTGATATAATGATATCAAATTGCATTTTAAGGGAACAAATAAAACATTGATCAAAACCACAGAGTCGCTGAGATGCACGGTTCCCATTTGAGAGGCAAAAGTCACATTGCCATCAGGTAATTGAACCGGTCTAGGAGAAATGGTCCGCAAATCCACCAAAAAATCAATAAATCCCGTCATGTGGTGAGAGGCTCCACAATCGTACATCCATTGAGTGGAAAAATGCTTACCGGAAAGAGTCTCTTCGGACTTAGTTTTGTGCAGAAGATTGATGAGAGTTTGCCATTGTGACGGAGAGAGACCGGTGGCAGCCTTGTCACTCTCGGTTAAGGCAGACCCGGCGAAAGAAGAACCGGGAACAGCAGCGGAGTTGACGCGGCCAAAGAGAGACCCGAAGCCACGACAGCCGGAATTCCCACGACCTGCAGCAGCACCCGGAGCAGAAGAAGCACCGCCACGACCAGTGGAGGTTCCACGCCCAGTGTTGCCTTTGCCAGAGCGACGATTGGTACCCCACCATTCCGGGTAACCAATCAAATCAAAGCAACTAGAGCTTTCATGCCCCGGTTTATTACAATGGCTGCAAATCACAGACTTCTCACGACCATCAGCAACCTTGACATCCGGGTTAGCAGGCTGACGCACAGTAAAAGGCTGACGAGAGGATTGAACCGCAAAACTGAGCATGTCGACGATCGGTTCGGCGGGAGCAGAAGAAAGCGTGCGCAACCGTTCCTCTTGGACAAGAAGAGCATAAGCTCTGTTCACCGTGGGAAGAGGGTCCTGAGACAAGATGTTAGAACGGACAATCCCATAAATTGAAGAATCTAACCCCATAAGCAATTGATGAAGCTTTTCGGACTCAAGACGACTAATCACCGCCGACTGAAATTGAGCAGAGCCGCAAGAACAAACCAAAGGCGGCTCATAGCTGGAGATATCTTCCCATAATTGTTGCAATTTGCCAAAGTAGGAGGCCATACTAAGACCTTTTTGTTTGCAGTTAGCCAATTCGGCTTTAAGCTGCTGAATACGGGGGCCATTCACAACCCCGAAGCGTTCCTGGAGATCGTTCCACAAATCAGCAACCGCATCACGATGTGGAACCGTTGAACGCACCGCCGGGTCAATGGTATTCAAAAGCCAAGAGACGAGGAGTGAATTATTAGTCCACCAGTCGTCAAGATCAGGAGAGGTCGCCGAAGGTTGAGGGATTGAGCCATCGACGAAGCCGAACTTCTTGCGAGCGCGAAGAGCAGTACGAACAGCCCTGGACCACGCATCATAGTTATCAGGTTTGAGGGTGACTTGAGTGATGATCGAGCCGGGAAGATCAGAGGCAGAGAGATCATATGGATTGATGGTTTTACGTGGCGGAGCAGCGGCCATAACAGCAACACCAGATTCACGAGCAGCAGACGTTTCTTCACCTTGAGCCATGAAGAAGAAACCGGCCACACAACAGAAAAAAATTGCTTTAGAACTGAAAAACGATACTAATGTCTGAGGCTTGGATAAGCTCTGATACCATGATAGAAAGAGTACATGGACGGTGAAAACATCCAGTCTGTTTATTACGGTGTAGAGCTCAAGTATATATACATGTACAAGCCGATTAGGGTTTCGGTGAAACCCTAACACACTACAATGAACAAAATACCCATCTATACATATATTACATATATAATATCGTAACAAAAACCCAAGTCACTGCGTCAATAGAATAAAAATTACAAGCATTACCACAACTTAGTAACTTGATCTTGATTTTCTTAAGCTAATATATTGATTTCATCAAATGTATACCATCTTCTTTTTTAGGTTCACGAAAGAGTATATTTCATAGAGAATGGACAATATACTTTCATCTACCTAATCCGAATGGAAACTGAAACTTGATCAGCTGCACATGTGATACAATTCATTCCATCAAATGTAAATGATCTCATTGGACTTAGGACAAAAAAAAGTATGTTTCCTTTTTTTTTAAAGCTGCACCGAGGGTGCATTAATTTTATTAAAAGCGAGGAAACACTTTATACTCAAGATTTTGTTGATGATGGTCGTTTTTTTGATAATTTTTAATTTACATAATGAATTTTAGCCTTGTGTCAACAATATTAATTCAAACCATCTTTGGTTGAACCTTATAGCGGTAACTAGTTTCTTTTGACGATGGTGCTTGGTGTTATGGAAACAGAAAATTAATATAGGAGATGCTCGTTCATGATGTACAATACTTTGATATTGACAAAAATAAGTCTATTGCATATCACTTTGCTAGCTTAGTGATGAACCCTTTTGCTTCTTCTTCTTTCTTCTTTTTTTTTTTTTTTTTAAATTTGTTTACACAAAGAATAATCTTGTTTTAGAGAATTCTTATATCTGTTTATTTATTTTTGTCAATTTTAGAACATAGAACAACAACACTTCATAGAAGATTTACTTCATCCTCTTGTCCTTATTATAAGGCATTTTGAGATATTTTGATTTCGTCTTAAGTTTTACCCAAGATTTCTTTAAAATAGAAATAAAAATGTTAAAAATATTTCATAATAATTAGAAAAACACGCCGAATATGAAAATATATATTTTTAAGATTTTTTTCAATTAAAAAAACATCATAGGTCAAATCTAGGACAGAAACAAAATGCCTTATAATAAAGACCGGAGGGAGTATATAAATTTTACAAATAGAATAGATTGGTTAGAGAATACAAAAAATTTGGAGGTTTTTTTTGCTCTTTTGCTAAAACTTTTAATAGTGAGTGAAAGAGTGGAACACATAGAAAAAATAAAATAAAAGAGAAGATTACAAATAAAAATAGAAAATTAAAATAATTGTACATGAGAAGAAGAAAATAAAAATTCTTAATATGACATGCAAGATGAAAAGATTCATGAAAATGAATGCTAAAACTTAATTGGCATTTACTAATTAATTACTCCCTCCGTCCCATAATTATTGTCCACTTTGCCTAAAAAATTTTGTCTCAAAATTATTGTCCAATTTGACTTTTTATGGATCAAGTTACACATTTGTCCTTAGTAAAAAAAATTATCCATTAAAATCTTTGTGGTTAAATAATTATTCATGTAGCGGTATATTCGGTTGTTCAAGGTAAAATATAGTTAAGTTTGACTAAAAATAAAATCTTTCATTTTAGTAAAACTGGACAATAATTATGGGACGGAGTGAGTATTATATATAATGTTGATTCCGATGATAATAATAGGCCGATGATGATTAATGTGTTACTAAATTATAAGAATTATTATCCATATATACGGTGGTAGATTGCCAAAACTTTTTAAAAACCTATAAAAGATCGAGGCTGAAAAGGTTACCAAACAAAAAGAGAAAAATAAAACTAATTATTGAAATTAAAGAAATTTTACACTTCAGACGTATGATAGTAGTTTACCAAAATTTACCAAAACTTATAAAAAAGCTAGATGGATACGCGTATAATATTATAATATAAATTATATTAAAGAAAAAATTTTAATAATTAAAAAATATCTGTTACATTATTGTCTCTTACACCATCTACCAAATATTAATAATTAACAAATTTATCGATAGAAATATGATCATTATAAGAACAAAATGAAATAGCTAAAGTCCGTTACTTTTGGATTTCAACAGAGTGAAACACAATATCCCGATAGTAAAACAAAGACCATGCAAAATGAGAAATAAAATAAATTCAAATGTATCACCTTAAAAGAAAGAATAACCAAAATAAGAAGAAAAACCTAAAACAAAAATTAAATTGTGGGAAAAAAAAATGAAGATGAACAATGAAAGAAGGATACCTCTAATAAACTTGAGATAGAGAGATTAAAAACAAAGACTTAGAAAGAAAGAAGTAGTAAAATTTACATAATTCTGAATTATATATAGGTGATGCACAAGCTTTAATATTCTTTTCATTTGTTGAACAATTTAAAATATTATTAATGATTCTTTTAAATTCAAACATTAGATGAATAGAAGAAAAGACAAAATTTAGAGTGGCTACATCAAAACCGTTTTTTAACTTATCAAATTCACCCAACAATGAGAAATTATTTTCTGGAGTCTTAGTAACAATATAAAAGAAGAAATTACTAAAAGAAATATTAAAGATTCATTATATTATTAAAAATAATTAATTATGAAGTAATCATCTAAAAGTAGTGAGGATTAAAAAGAAAACAAAGAAACATAATTAATCATGAAATAATCATCTAACAATAGTGAGGATCAAGAACAAAACAAAGAGATATCCTCAATAATGGAATAATCATCTAAGAGTAGTTGGAATAAAAAAGAAAACAAAAAGACATAACCGTTCGGGAAGATAAAAAAATATAAATGGATTTGATAATTAATTATATTTAAAGAGTACTACAAAACTCAATCTTACATTCATCAATTAACGAAAAAATTACAAATAAAAAGGAAAATATGAAAAAAAATATAGAGGAGAAGATGGAAAGAATAAAATTGAAAAAATAAAAAATATTACTCTTTCCGGCCCTTAACATAAGGCATTTGTCTTAGTATGCATTTTTAATTGACAAAATTTTTTTTAAAATATTTTCTAATAATAAAAAAAACATAATAAATGTGAAAATATATTTTTAAGTTTTTTTTTAAAAAATTAAAAATGTGTACTAAGTGAACCCCGAGATAAATTAATGACTTATATTAAGGACCGAAATGAGTATTAATAATTTATTTAATTATATCGTGCAAGACGAAAAGATTTATGAAATAATAACTACTAAAAACTTAATTAATATTCATTAAATATTATCTGTAGGTTGCTATTATTGATGATGATGGTGATAATAATTAATAATGATAAAGATTGATAGATTACAAGGTCAATAAATCATCAAAATTACCCTTCACATTACTATCAAAATTTTGTTCAAATTTATAATTATTATATATGTAATATCCTACTATATTAGAAACAAAAACCTCCCTTTCAAACACCTCATATGATTGCCACGTGACATATAGAAAATACTAAATTGCCCTTTTGTCTAACCATAACTAAATTACTAAATCTCCCTTTGCACTTTACGTGACACGTTTTTTCTTAAAATTTTTTCTTTATGTTTCATTCAACTAGAGTGGTTTTTTAAATTGAATTGATCAATTAGATTTTTTGTTACAAAGTGTCAATTTTGTTTTAAGCGTATACCCTTCGGATGAAACTTATTACAAAGCTATTAAAAATCCCCAAAACTAAGTATTGATTTGGCACGACCAATGAGAACATCAATAAATCATCTTACTAATATTTAAATTTATTAGGATACTTTTATATTTTATCTAACATTTACTTCAACTCATAGATTCGATTAAGCTATTTATATTTAATAAGTAACACTTATAAAACATTTCTAAAACATACATGGCGAAATACAATTTTTTTAATTTTTTTTTTTGCGAAATACAAATATTTCTATGATCACACTTATAAAATATTTCTAAATCCTTCAAAAATTTCTAAAATATATCGCTCCAAATACAAAATTTTATTTTTTTCAAATATAAACATTTCTAAGATCTACAGATAGACTGGGCCAGGGTTGCGCATTGCGCGACCAGACATCACTAGTAATATAATATATCAGCAATGATGTAGCCAGTGAAAAATTATAGTGAAAACTAATAGTGACTGGTGTATCAACTATAATTAAGAATAAAAATATAATCACTATATTTATTTTCACCGGTGTATATAGTCACTATATTTATGATTTATGATTTTCCAAAATATGTAGTAGGTAGAAAAAATAAATATGAAGACCCGTTTTCTTCCATCAAACGTAAACGCTTTTTCACACAGCTGCAAAAAGCCAAAAAGTGACTTTTCGCCTCTTTAAAGTTTAATCCATCGAGGTATTCATGCCATCTCGTGAACCCTGATTAGAGTCGACATATTTTGGAGGACCATCCCCTATTTTCCGATGGGTACTTTCCATCCCTCATCCCTTTCATGTTTGTTTGGATATTGATTAAATCGATTTGAACGGCTTGCTGTTTTGATTTTCAACTTCCGTTACTCCGCTGGATTTTGTTGGCCTTTGAGACTTCATCAAATTTGTTTCTCTGAATTGCTCTTTGGTTGTTGTTGTTGTTGTTGTTGTTGGTGGTGGTGGTGGTGGTGGTGGTGGTGGTGGCGGGTTTTGTTTTCCTTGTTGCATTTGTAGCTCCATTTAATTTGCAGATTTAGGGTTTGGTACCTTTGGACAAGCACTCATTCGATATTTTAACTCATTTTATCTCTTAAACACAAAATCCAATGGAAAAGAAAACATCATCCAAACAACTTTCTGATTTACATTTTAAATTCCAATTTGAAACACTTTTTGTTAGTGTAATGACCATTTTAGAACTACAAATAATTTAGTGACTAATTTAGCAGGATTTCGTTGTTAAGTGATTGTTTTTGAAAAAGTTTTTTTTGCAGCGACTATAATTGACAGTATTTAATTATTTAGTAATGATTCGTACTTGATATTTTCAAAATATAGTTCAAAATATTTTTTTCAAAACCAACATACAAATAACTTTTTGCTCAAAATACCATTCAAACAACATTTTCTTCCCATTTAGTTTTCAACTTTAACGCTTTCCACTTTTAAGTGGCAAAATGAAATGTAAGATGACGTCCAAACAAGCACTTAAATATCAAGAACTTCTTGTTAACTGACCTTGTCCTCCAATCTCATCCTCAAATAAGCTAGTGATAACAGAGAATAATCCGAGGTAGAATTTAATTGTGAAGATGGAAGAGAACGAGATATTCGGGAATACTAACAGTAATTAGTTAGTTTTTTTTTTGATATTATTTATTTACTCAATTTCTTGCTGTAAAACTTAAGGTTTTGTTGGGTGAGATATCTTTTTGTGGTGGAACAATTGTTTATTCGTCAATTGTACCGATGATGTTTGAATAGAAGTATGAGAAACTACATTTTGGTTATGTATTAGTTATAGGTTCTGTTATTGGAGTAAATCTACTATACAGCTGTTGTACTATTCTACATCCTATACAAAAACGGGAAAGATAAAATTTTTACGGGAGAGAGGAAGAAATTCATGGGGCCCAAAAAATTAAAGGTTAATTTCTATTGGTTTATTGTACTAAAAAGGTGGTTACAACTGTTGTATATTAGATTTGCTCCTGTTATTGGTTTTATTCATTGAATATGCTTGTCTTGTCTGTTGTAAGTGTGTACCCTTTGTCTGTAAATTGGCTTTTGTATGATGGAAGTCTTACCACCTGTGATTTTACTTGTTGGAATGGTGTCAAACAGCGGAAATCAGTGGTAGTTTAGTAACATCCCTCATAGATGGGAATGGAACTTTTAATACTGAAGAGCTCAAGAATTTTACGAAGGCAGTCAAATTTGAAGAATGTGGACGGTCTTATGCAGTAGTATCTATCATTGGTCCTCGAGGTAGTGGTAAGTGTGTATATGATGTTTTTCTAACCGTCTAGTAGGTCGTTTTCTTTTTCTTGGTTTTTGACCCATCCTTGCATTTCTTACTGCTCTTTCAGGCCTCCTATATCAATTAAAGGGACAGTTTAACCCGTTTGTTGTTCAGTGCATTTTCAATCATCTTTACTTTCTTCTCAACATGTTGCATGTTTTAAATCTCTATGATTTTGATGCGTCGTCTTCTTACCGCTTTTGGTTGTTTCTACATTTTAACAGGGAAAAGTACTCTTTTAAATAAACTGTTTGGCACTAATTTCAAAGAGTCGGATGCTTTTCCAAGAAGGCACGTATCCTCTGTAATTAATTAATTTTGTAACATGACTTTGTTTTTATGTTCGTTTCAAACGAATTTACTTGTTATGCTATATCATCAGGTCTACAACTACAGAAGGAATCTGGTTGGCCAGATGCATTGGAATCCAACCTTTTACTCTAGTTATGGATTTGGAGGGAACTGATGGACTAGATCACGGAGAGGTATATTTTGATAAGGCCCCTCCTTTGTATTTTACTTCTTGCTGCTTTGGCACAATTGTGGTTGTATATTTTTATTAAGAGTTTAATTTTTTTAGTGTTTTATGTTATTTTCTTCCCTGTCCCAAAATAGTCATGTTTGTTTTCACCATTTTAACAAACATGGCTCCTTTGTTTTGGATGGATGTTGGGAGTATTTGATTTTAATATCTATTTGAACCAACATGACCTTTCTTTGGGGATGGGGGATATTTTAATGTAACGTGTTAGTTTCTATTATGCTTCCTTTGATGCAGCATCTGTTCATGATTTGTTTTCGTCTGGATGATTTCCATATCTGTTTGAAAATTAATACTTATTTTTTAATATTCAATAATGATCTATTACTCTATGATCTTCCTTTGTATATTAAACTAATATGTTTCTTGTATTCCAGTTTTGTGTTATTATGGTTGTGTTTAGTACTCCCGACTTGTATGAATTGTGAATGTTATATCTTTTACCGTGCTACTTTTTCTTTGTTACTTATTCTTGGTCTGACTGTATTTATTTACTTTTCTAGGAGGAGCCTGTATTGCTGAAGCAGATTGCAACGTTTGCAGTTGCAGTTTCAGATATAGTGCTTCTGAACGTGTAAGTTTGTCTCAGATCAAGCCTTTGGCAATTCAGTGATGAAATTGCATATAATTTACTGTAGAAAATAAGCTTTTAAGTATCTTTCTCAGGTGGTGTTGTGACCTTGGGCGTGAAAATGCCACAAACAATAATATTCTGAGAACAGTATTACAGGTGACTGTTTTGTATGCATTTCGAAATTTTGTGGCTAGAATGCTTGTGCTAATTATTTTTTCTGGTGAATAGGCGATGATGCAACGATTATTTGATCCTCGCAGCACAACTTTGATGTTTGTAATACGCGACAAAACAAGAGTATGTCTTGTTGTTTTGCTTTATTCTTGTTCATTGCTATGAGAATTCATTATTTTTTAACCTGCTTCACATGCCTCTTATCATCTGTGTTGAGGCTTTCTATTTACCTTTTGGTTTTCTCCCTCGTCATACGTCTGACAAATATTATATCTTCTGGCTTTCCTATCTAGACACCTCTGGGGAACTTGGAGTCAATTATTCATAAAGACATCCAAAGGGTGGGTTGTTTTTGTAGAACTTCGTGTCCCTCGTCTTGGCAACAGTTTTAGTTGATTACTTCATATTGTTCCTTCCTGTTTTTTTTTTTTATCCAATTATTGCTATTCCACTTTCAGATCTGGGATTCTATTCCTAAGTCGCGGGATCTCCACAGTACTTCTATATACGAATTATTTACTGTAAGATTTTCCTTGTCTGATTGAGATTAGCTTTGCATTGTTGTAGCATATTATACTGAGCCTGAGCTTTTACCCGCATCTGCAGTTCATCTTTTTGTTCATTTTTCCAGGTGGAAGTTGTAGCATTGTCTAGTTATGATTATAAGGAAGAAGACTTTAACAAGGAGGTACGTGCATTTTACAGCCCTCATTCTCTCATGCTCACCTTGAAAGCCAGTTTTACCCATTCTATGCAGTTAGTTGTTGCAGAGCCTATTCAATTGTCATCATAAAAGTGTGGTTTGCTTGGTTTCTGGAAGCAATGAGCTTTTGAAGTTAGATTTGATGTTTTTCCTTTCGGCATTCTCTTTCAGGTGGACGATCTAAGAGATCGATTCGTGAACTCCATCGAACCTGGGAGGCTTGCTGGACGCAGAAAAGCTCTGGCTGCAGCATCAGAGTTTCCCTCAGCTGCTGTACAGATCTGGAATGAGATAAAGGGTTATAAGGGCTTTGATTTGCCTTCCTACAAGGTTAGGAGATGATCTTTACTTGTATTGAAGTTTTTGATAAACTTTTCATTGTTACCATGGCCTGTATTTTTTTTATTTTCCTGTAGGTTTTGAATTCTACTGTGCGATGTCATGATATAGCTGACTCAAAATATGATTCTTTTCAGAAAAATGAGGTGAGTTCATTTGTTTGAGTGCTTGCTGTGTGATGTTCTGAACCATATGTTTCGTTGATTTAAGTTCACTGCGATCGATTCTACTGCAGGAATGGCGTGGAATACAAGAGATTGCCCAATCCCATCCAGTTCCCAATTTTGGAAAGAAGCTTAGTACGATTATCAAAACTTGCCTAACTGAGTAAGTCAAAGTTCTGGGTTAATATGCCTGGCATTGCACAGGACTATTTTTCCAACAATGCATTTGGTTTTTTTCCCGCTTCTACAAAAGCAAAAGGTTTCATTATTGGGTACGTAGTGTTATTAAGGATGGGGCTTTTTCAGCTTTGATCTTCAATCTTTTGTTTTGAGATGGTTTGGAGATGTTTAAGTTCTGACCTTTTCATCTATAGGTATGATGCCGAAACCACTTATTTTGATGAAGCTGTGAGAATGAGAATACGGAAACAGCTGGAAGAGAAATTACTGAAAGTAATTATCTTTACCACACTCTGATTCCAATGTTGAAAGGAGTCCCATTTCACTGAAAAAAACATTGTTTTTATAATTTAATTTCTCTAGCAGATGAATTGTCTTTGATGATGATAATTTGTCCTATATTGTAGCTTGTACAACCTACTCACCGATCAATACTGGGACGCATTGGATGTGATGCCTTGGAGAGGTTTAAGGAAAGTTTTGATGCTGCTTTGAATGGAGGAAAAAAGCTTGCCCTTGTTGCTCCTCTTTACTCTAAGGATTTTATGAAGCAGTTTGATGGAGCATGTGCTGGTAAAGTCGCATGGTTCTACTCACATATTGTTTTAATTTGAATCCAGTGTGAACTTTGGTTACCTAAAAAAGAGGACTAAACCTAACTTATCGACATAGATCATTATTTCTGCAGTACTATTTTGTATTACATTGTGACCATATATTCTTGTTATTTTTGTTGTGGTTTTTCAATTTTGTATGAACTTTGTTTACTAGAGAGGAGGAGATAGTGCTAAACCTAAAAGAAACTATATTGTTCAATTTTTTTAGCTTTAATTTTTTCGTTACGGTTTGTTGTACCCCATATGTTCTCATTATTTTTGTTACTTGTTATGTTTAGAATTCCTATGGGGGTTCTAGTAATGTTCCTAAATCCATTTTGGTTTGAGGCTTGCCACCAAACTATGGTTGTGTAGAGATAAGGGTGCTCGTTCTTTTGCACACCTGACTACAAGTTTATTTCCTTGAATATACTTGATATGCTATGTGTTTGCTTTTGATATGCTGCTGGTATATTTCCTACAGATGCTGCCATTGACAATGCAAATTGGGGCACATCGGTAGTGAGGGACAGTTTACAATGTGGAATAAATTTGTATGTTGAGACAGTTGGTGTAGGCAAAGTATCAGAACTGAAAACCGTCTATGAGGTATCCATTTGCGAACTACAATATGATTTAATTGTTGCATTATGCTTTGAATTAGTAGAATTCAGTTTTATTTGACCTGAGCCGTCTCTTTTGTTGTTTCTACGTAATTTCTGCTGGTATTCATACACATCATGTCAGTTGACGAAACGATGATTAAACTAAGTCTTGGAGACTATACGTATCAGTTTTATATTGTTGCATCTGAGGGTTGCTTACTAGTACATTGAATATTTTCTACCGAAAAGATATGGTTTAATCACTGTAACAAATCCCACAAAACACCTATCAGGGGTATTTCCGTTTAAATAAATGGCTGGTTAACATGTCTGCTGTGCTTCAAATGATAGCAGTGATATGCTTAAATATATGTAATTAGCCTTAAAATTTCATTGAACATCGTACTCTAATATCCATAGTGTATTCTGTTGCGACTTTGTAATATTTGTAGAATTTTTGTGCTCTGTGGTTTGGATGACTTGTACAATTGTACACAGTTACCAGTAAATCTATATGAATTTTCGTACCCTTTTTTAGGAAAACTATCTACTCTATTAAAATGCACGGGGATTCTAATACTGTGATAATTTGATGTTTGTTGGGCATAACTTTACCGTCATGAATGTAATATTTGCAGATTAAATTAAAAGCAGCCTTAGCTGAGCCAGTGAAAGGTTTACTGCTTGAAGACCGTGCAGATCCGTGGCTGGCAATAAGAAAACTTCTTAAAACTGAAACTAGAGCTGCTGCCGATGGCTTTTGAGTCTGAACTTTCTGGTCTTAAAGTGGAAAATGAAACAATAAAGAAATTGAATTCCCGCTTGAATGCTTACGCCAGAAGCGTGGTGGAGACAAGTGTGAAAAAGGAAGCGGCGAGAGTTCTTATACATATGAAAGACAGGTGGCTGCATTTTTTTATTTCAATTGTATCAACTGTTTACATGCTTATGAATTCTGAAGCAGTGTAGTGTATTTTGCAGATGTTGTTATTAAATATATCTTCTTCTTTTTTTTTGCAGGTTCTTGTTAGATTTTGATATACATTTCTACATTGGGAAGAAAAACGTTGAATCAAGTACCGGATTTGCCCTTTCTTCTGTAGGGCATCATTCAGTATAGATTTCTTTGATTGTATTGCCTTTGAATGTATTTTTACCTTCTTTTGATATTTATGAGTACTTTCTTGCAGTCACTGAAGCTATTGTCAGTCATGGCTGCGGTACGTTTGGATGGTGAGCCAGATGATATTGAGAATTGTCTAGTTAGTGCTTTTATCAAAAGGGAAGCTTGTTCTTCGTCTACAATAGACCCTTTTTCAAGCCTATTGTTTAAGGTAGCACTTTTTATCTCAATCAGTTTACTTGGTCATGAAAAAGTTGGTGAATTGAACTTCAACGTAACTGATACAGTTTTTTTAGCTCCCAGGCATATGATCTTGTGATTTGCTTAGTCTTGACGTGATTCTTCCCGTATGTGTGAATTATAGTGATTTTGAAGTGTGGGTAAATTTTCAATTGTTTCCAAAGTGGTAATTCTAGTTCACAATCTTTGAAAATGCAACAGAAGCCTCAGTGAATTGATTAACAGGTGGTATTAGTACTATCCTATTTGTGTGATGTGGACTTGTATTGTGTGTAGGTAGACATGTGGTTATGTTAGTTATTCCGAAATTTCAAATTCTGTGCCTTGGAAAAATAATTAGGTTTAATTTGCCTATCCAGATTCCTGAATCGAGGATCCTTATCACCTCCTCGGAGTGCATTTCTTTGTGGGTTAAATTTTTGAAAGAGACCGACATTGTCATAAAAAAAGCGCAGGTATAACCTCATTTTTATTACTTGATTCTCACCGACTAGTTTCTCACATTTGGTGATCAAGTACCCGGTCTGTCATTATTGATTATTTCGATTCACATGTTTCCATTTGCTGGAACCACAGAAGGCTGTTGAAGGCAAAGAATAGCAAGCTGTTTGAATGGTGGCAGAACTCATTCCTACGAGGGCGATCACTAGGTTATAAGAATTGGATGCTGTGGTTTTATGGAAGGATGGCCTCGTGGCCAGAGGCACATTTGGGGTCCAGCACAAAACTTATGTCATCCAACAGTCCTGCTCCAAGTCAGGTGTAAATTTGTTTTAGTGATGGCAACTTCCAACTGTTGATCCTTTTGAAAGCATCCCTTGTTATTAATTCTTTTTGTGTCTCCGACCATTTACATTGAAATTAGGTCACATTTGAAAATTTATTCTTATGTTTTTTATTCAAAAAAAAAAAAAACGAATGTAAAACATGCAAATCGGAGCGTTGATAATTTGATACTCTTTCAATTACATAAAATAGGAGTTTGTTACTAATATAATTGGACTCTTAAAATTAAACCATGAAGTAGAATTCACTCCAACTTTATATTTTTCATTAAATTGATCTAGATACAAAAGCATTCATGCCAACAAACATGATTAAAAAAAAAAGAAAGTAAAAGCGGATATAATATTTATTTCACTTCAGCCACTCCCACTATTGAATGGATCGTGATAAGCAGTATACTTTCTCTGTTCTAAAATTATTTTCTAGTTTGAACATCACTACTCACATACTTTTTTTTTTTTTTTTTTTTATACCCACATGCCTTCATTGTGAATTTGTGGTTATATATGAAAGTAAGAAAATGGTTTATGCTCTGGGATTCGTACAATTTCGGGATTTTATCCAATCTCAAAATGCTTCCCAATACCATTTCAAATATCAATTATAAAAGAATTTATCCAATTTTAAAATGTTTCCAAATACCATTTCAAATAACAATTATAAAAAGAAATAACACGTACATGGATTTTGCACTCAAAAAAAAAAAAAAAAGATTTCATTGTCCAGGAACAAACAAGAATTGAAATACCATCACAAAAAATAACCCATGCGCGAGATTTTTCTTCCTCGAAATAATCATACAAGAAGACATGATAATATGATATTCCTTTACCCAAAATCAAACCTTGGGACAAGTAGCAAAACTCCAAACAAATTTGATATGTATGGCAAAAGAAAATCCCTATGAGCTCGTGAAGAAAACAGCTCAGAGAAATTGTAATAAAAAAGAAACACAACTAATAATCCTGTGCGCTAGTAACCTAAAACAGAATAAGATAATGAACACAGATTGACTAAAGAATGTAAAGGAGAGTTGGGAAGATGTAAGACAAGGGTTCGAGAATACATCCACAGTACATAATAAGTTGTGGTAGCCATGGTACTAATCAAAAGATAAAATACAACTCAAAACTTCAATCCCCACCATAGCAAGGCGTGAAATGTGAAAATAAAGGCATGTAGACTGAGAAACCTTTACGTAATATAAAAAAGAAACAATCATAAGGCCAGAATCATGATATGGAAGTCATATTCCTTGAATTCTTTGCATAGAAAGCATGGACTTGAGAGAGCCCTATTTCTCAAAACTTCATTCCTAACCCTAGAGAACATAAATATTTAAGACAGGAGAACAGAAGCTATTGGAGGAAAACTACCCTTGTCTAAAATTTTAGCAAATGAATTTCGTTAAACACCGTCTCGTCAGCATTACACCATAGATCCACAAACTAATTAACCTCTTTATCCTTAATAGATAAATGTTGGTAGCTCAATGCGTATTTGAGAGGCATGAACTGTAAATAAGGATCCAGCAAGTGTTACGGTGTTCTTAATTATGCAAACATCATCACCTTTCACTTAATTTACCTGCTCAAGCAAAGATAGTGAAATGAGTAAAGTGAAGGTGGCAGAGAGAGGAAGTAAAATAACAAAGTGTATTTGTTGTTAAGGACGTATTGCATAGTTCCAGCAAGACATAGGTGGTTTCGCTTCCTGTGAACAGATACTGACCAATGAAAATGGTGTCACCCTTTTCACAGCCTGCAGAAGAAAGAAAGGTGGCGTAATTCTCCGCTGAGAATTGAGGAGCAAAAAATAAAAAAAGAAGAAAAGATTTTGGTGACCAAACCACACATCAAAATAGCACTAATCAAGACAGAGAGACAAGCTTAGTGTGTATTCTTATTTTTTGTCAGTCATAAAACTCCCACAAAATCAACAATCATCTTTGGAATTTAACTTAATTGTCATCTAAATTCAAAAATATTAAACCATGAATGCCAAGCAAACAAGTAGATGCAAGCGTGTAAAACTTTTCAAAAATAACACAACGTCCAGCTCGTTAAGCAAATTGATGAAGTAAAAGCTAACAGGGATAGCATCAGAACCTTAGCAAGTCCGGCAAAGTTGATGGGCAAAACTTCTGAAGAAGCTTCCTGACCTTGGTCGGGGGTGAGGATCAGTGTTTCATTTGCTTTTAGTGAGATAACAGTATCACTTTTGTTAAAAACCTGGAGATCAGAACCCACAGTATCCAACATAACCTGAAAACAATGAGGGGAACCAAGCTCATTGATGAGTACTTCAATCAGTATGTGCAAGCCAATATCTTCTTGTTTGTTACATAAATTTGATAACCCGTGAACAAATGCCTCATAATTGTCTTAGAAATCTTAAATGTAGAGAATAATAAAGTACAGAGCCTCCTCACAACTCATCATCATAAATGACCAGGATGAATAGTATTTCCTTAACTACCCAGAGTTTTTTTATCATAGGCAAAAATGGTCTAATGAGGATAAAGATAACAAATGCATAGAGTTATTTGCCAAGTTGCTGCAAAGTTATTTCGACATCAATGGAAAAACTACAACAACTCATTCAATTAAATAGGCATGCAATGAGAAACTTCACAAATGTAAGTATTGAGTCAGTGGTGAAACGTTGAAAACTAAACAATAAATAAGAATTAAAGAAACTAAACTTACAGCACAAAGCTTTTTGGTTGCCCTGCTCTCAAGTTCTCCAAAGTTTCTTGATGATACTCAGGGTGTTCCCATGATAAATCAAATATAGCAACTCCAATAACACCAATTTTCGCCACAACTGTCGTATTGGTGGCCATAGTAGTTTCCAGCCTCGCGGTGGGGTTTATTATCTTGCTCCAACAAACCTACTTACCGACATACATAGTCTATCTTGTATTTCAATTGTTACTGGTTGTAGGTTCAGTGGTGGTGTTGATTTTGTTGGTGAATTCTGTGTCTCCGGGGGACGAAAAGCTGGACAAGGATTTTCCAATAGATCAGGAATGGCCCCAAGTGGAGCAATGCTTAGCGGGGCAGCGGTTCTGTGATCACCACGAAGATGAACCAACCTGCTGCGAGAAACCAAAAGGATGCCCCACAGCAGACCTGCAAGGTGGTCAAGAATCCGGAACTGCTGCAGACCCGGATTGCCAAAAGTGGAAAGACAATAGCACCAATTTCTGTTACTTGTGTTCAACTTGCCGCGCTTCCATTCTGAATTATCAACAGGAGTACAGCAATGGAATGAAGATCACAGCGGGAACTGTGATTGTTTTACTAGTTGCTGTAACAGTTGCTCAGATTGTAGAGGTGGTGATGCGAATTTCAGTGTACTAAATAATTTATTTTGTCTTATCCTTATAGTATGAATAAATGATATACTGAGTTTATTATTTCCATAAGAAATTTAGGCACGTACGTCTTTGTTGCCGATAGGGAAAAAGGATTTTAAAGTTTCCTAGTTATATATGGGAATTCTAGTTTTCAATGATGTAACCTACATTGGAGATGCCTACTCGAACTCTAATCTTGAAATGTACGATACTCAATGTAGTTGGAATACTCGTATTCATAGTCGCATTACTGACAGTTATCTTCAATCTCAAATCGGGATTACGGACATTGTAAGTAGTAGTGATGATTGTGGTTATAGTTACATCTATAGTTCCATTTATGCTGAAATTATAAATGATAGTGAAAGCTAAGGGTTCAGATATAGTAACCCATGCGACGGTTAGCGATTTCATGTTCTAATGATTCCGACGATGTAAGTAAAAGATATCGAGGATTTGTTGGTTCAATGCGAAAATTCTTATGGATTAAATTATAAGAAAGGTTTGAAATTAAAAAATGAATCTCTGTGAACAATGTGGATTTCATTTGATTACAGGTAAGTCTGATCAGATTTCTCTCATCTGGCATATAATCCAAACAGAAAGGTGGTCATTGCCAATGGAGTACTCCAACTTACTTTCGGTAGGGCATTAACACTAAAAACCAATTTATATATGGTGGAATTGACGTTCTATTTTAGTATGACAATTCTTTGATATTGTTTACCTCATCAGTCTGAGTTCTGGGACCTAAACTGGAGTGAAGCTGGAAGTTGAGGAATAAGATGGATTAGACTTTGATAAGTATGAATGAAGCTATTCTTTGTTTTGCAAAAATCACTATCTTCGCCGCCGCCATCCACTGTGCAGTTATTTTAGCCCCATCTAATAAAACACATTTTGATCACTAAAATTAACCGTCTACACTAATCTGCGCAGAGTTGAAGGAACTACTTTTAGAGAGTTACATTAATTTTCCTAGGAAGTGATCCATCACAACAGGGTGATCTTGCTCTTTAAAACAATAAGCTTTTGAACGTAGTTTTGGGGCTTTGGTCTTTTGGTACCAAGATCAAACTTTTTTTTATCAATGTTTAAAAGAACAAATCATATATGATATATGTCTTTACTTTCTAATTATTTTAGTCTCTGCCGAAATTTCGACGGCCACAATGTGTTTTATATACTATCTTGTTTGAAAATCTGCATTTATTATTGTATACAGATGGAACAGATCCACAAAATTATTAAGATGATCGAATATATATATATAGGAAGGCGAACTATATAATTGCAAATTATATTAATATTAAATTGGAATTTCATCAGTAATTACACCGCAGGAATGGAATTGATGACATCTTCAGCCATTTCACATCTGACTCTAAGACGATTTAAGTGTGACATGAACCATGTTGGGCATGCCATTTGGAACGTGGCCCGCGCACTCATGAAAAGCATTGAAGCCGTTCTCAATCTCCCGCAATGTTGTTGTTTTACGACCATACTTCCAGAACTCCCGCGCCGCTTGGAATGAGACTTCTGCCTTGCCGAGTCTTGGCACGCAAAATTTCCCTACCTCTCCAAACTTGGTCCCGGTGGAATTGTTGCAAAAGTTTATCATGAACAACTGGAAAACCTCGGAAGTTTCGCGGGCACAATCAATGAGTCTGCCCGCCAATCTTTTAATTTCATCTTCATGTCCTCCTCCTTCTTCTTCTTGTTCTTGTACCGTAACCTTTCCTTTCAAGCAGTTGATACAAAACAACAAATTGTCTTCTGAAGTCCGGCTGCACACCTCTTTCATGATCGAACCACCATCGACCACGACGCCCTCTTCAAAGGCCATGATTAAACTTGTCGACAACAACAATAACCAACTGAAAACTACAACTCTACCCAAACAAAAACTGCTTCCCATTTTACTATTTTTTTATCAGTTAACAAAAATAACAAAACAGTCTATTTTCAGTTTTTGTTTAATTTTTTTTGTTTTTTATTTCTTTTTAATATTTTCATAACTATAAAAATATGCTATATGATCTTTTAAAAAAATAATTTATTTTTAAACTCTAATGTACAAATTTATAATTTGATATTTGTAAGTCATGTTTAATTTACATAAACATATTATTTTTTTAATAATATGGTTTAACGGTAATGATATTATTTTTTTAATCTATTTTTTTCAATCTAAAGAATAAGATTATTTAACTAAAACTAATTTTGCACAAAAAATAACACATTTAGCATAGATTAAAAAAGAAGTTATTGGTATACTTTATTGTATTACAACTTAATTCAACAGACTTTAGATTGTATCATAAAATTTAAAAAATAATTAAAACTAAAATATATTTTTTTTGTGAAAGGCCAAGTACGAAAAGAAAGTAAAAAAAATATTTTATTTTTACATTGGCCCAACACAAGAATATAGTGTCATGGCATTTACAAAAATGGTACAAAATATATTATAAAAAAACATTTATATTTATCATTGCGAGGGTTTAACATTTTGCGATAATTTTTTGAGATATTAATATATCTAACTTTAGCATAAAATCTTTTTTTTAAAGAAAAAATAATATAAAGAAAATCTATTCCACTACTAGACTCCATCTCTTTTTTTTAAAAAAAAAAAAAATTAGATTGCCCCAGTGAGAATCGAGACATCGAACACAGTAATTTTATCTCACATCCTAAATCACCTGACCATCTAACCCTCTCGCCTTTAGTGGAACCCACTTAAATATAGATAAAATCACTCTCCCAGTTAGAAATCCTTTGGTGAGACTTAATCTTATATCTACTCTCATGAAACAGAAAATTTGGCCGATTTTTTTTTAATCTATGCTAAATTTTTTAATTTTTTGTAAAAAAATTAGTTTTAGTTAAAAAAAAAGTCTTATTCTTTAAATTGAAAAAAATGGATTAGAAAACTAATATCATCATTTTCTAGCCATAGTATTAAAAAAATTAATATGTTTATGTAAATCAACCATGAATTACAAATATGTATATTTATAAATTTGTGCCGTATTGTTTAAAGATAAAATTTTATTCTAAAAGATCATATAGTATATTTTTATAGTTATGAAAAATAGTAAAAAGAAATAGAAAACAAAAATAAATTAAATAAAAAGTGAAAAGAGACTATTTTATTATTTTTACAAGTTTTTAGGGTTATTTTTATAATTTTTAAAACTATTAAGATATTTTTGTAATTAAAACTAACAGAAAATCCGTAAATTTAAACGGAAATTGGCAAATTGCACAAAATCAGCTAACGGTTAAATAGTTTAGGGTAATATTAGCTAATCGAAAAAGAATAGGGTAGAATTGACAACGCATGTAAAGGTTATGATAGATCGGCCAATCTGCATATTTGACAAAACTGTTATCGGCTTTGCAACTTGCCTTCTTCCAAATATCAAATCACACACTCTCTCCATCTGCTGTCTCACGTCACAACCAACATTGCAAATGTGTAGTAAGTACACGGACCCGAGATTTTAACTTTCTGGAGTATTTTGTCATAAAATTGATGTATTTCTTCCTATTTGATCAAAGAAATTTATTATTTGGCTGAAACATACAAGAAATTTGGGGGCGTAATTAAGAAACATGATTTCAAAACCAAACTATCAAGTCTATATCCAATGTGTTCAAACTGTTAGCATATGCTCTCTTGACATTTGCTCCATAGTAGGGGAAAACTCCAATATCAGTAGTATTACAGCAAACTATTGATTCAAGGAAGCCATAATTTAGTTCAGGTTGTTTGAAATGGTTCGGAGATACACATCTAAAAGGATTAACCTCATTTTTTTTTTTTTTGACAAGTTAATTTGTCAAATCATATACGTTATACGTTATAGCTTAAAAATATAATCGTTGAATTCTTTTATGTTTTAAAGCCACACCTAAATAGGGTGCAAAGAATTAAGAAAAATGATCATTTGTTCCGGAGAAACATTGACAAATATACTTGCTAAATACAGAAGTACCACACTTGAAAATTGGGCAACTGGCCAGAGTCGGGTTTGTTAAGTACTCCTTCTGGTCTTTATTATAAGGCATTTTGATTTTGTTATAGGTTTCACCTAAAATATATTTTTAATTGAAATAAAAACCTTAAAAATATTTCATAGTAATTAGGAGAACACAACGAACGTGAAAAAATATTTTTAAGAATTTTTTTCCAATTAAAAATATATTCTAAGTGAAACGTAGGACAAAATCAAATAATAAGGATCAGAGAGAGAGTAGTAACGAAATTGAGTCGGGTTTGTTAAGTAGCGAAATTAGTGTCTAAATAAAATACTAGGTATATCTTTGCTTCAAGTTACATTCCATCCGTTCCTTCATAGTATTACTTTGGTTATAGTGTTTGGATGTGAGAATTTTTGTATTACTGCTAGTTTACTTTCTAAACTACTTTAGAATGGTAAGTTTCGACTAAAACATGAATTGTCGGAAAAGGTAAAACGTGAATATTGTAATCGATGAAAACGTTTCACAACTCATATTAATTCCGTGTTTTAAACGACAATCATTGATCACTTTGATTAATTTGATGCCCAATTAACCGTACTACACCAAAATAATTAACATAGCCTACTCTTTTTTTTATTTTTCCGTCTTCAGTTAAAGAAACCAATATGGATTTGATTATCTTTTTTTTTTCCCCACTTGGGAATGAAACAATCGACCTCAAAGTCTCATATTGATACACAATCAGTTTAATGGGTAGTGTCGACAAAATCATACTGAGGGCTGAAAAGACAAAAAAAGAAAAAACAAGATTTAGGAACTCTTCTCATCTTTTCACGCCATGCATAAATCATCCATCAATCTTTTCTCTCTGTTCGTACTGATCAAATCATCCATTTCTCTCTGCTTTTTCCTTCTCTCTGTTTTTTTTTTCCAGCTGATTGCCATGGCCAAACTTGTAAGAAACGCGTCCATGTTTGTGATTTTCGTAATCACGGTCACAGCAACGTTCTGGCTAAAATTTACCCTCATCCCTGAAGCAAGGGATTATTGCCTCCCTTATCAGGGAGATGATAAGGTTGAGGTCGCCACAACTGTCGTATTGGTGGCCATAGTAGTTTCCAGCCTCGCGGTGGGGTTTATTATCTTGCTCCAACAAAACTACTTACGGACATACATAGTCTATCTTGTGTTTCAATTGTTACTGGTTGTAGGTTCAATGGTGGTGTTGATTTTGTTGGTGAATTCTGTGTCTCCGGGGGACGAAAAGCTGGACAAGGATTTTCCAATAGATCAGGAATGGCCCCAAGTGGAGCAATGCTTAGCGGGGAAGCGGTTCTGTGATCATCACGAAGATGAACCAACCTGCTGCGAGAAACCAAAAGGATGCCCCACAGCAGACCTGCAAGGTGGTCAAGAATCCGGAACTGATGCAGACCGGGAGTGCAAAAAGTGGAAAGACAATAGCACCAATTTCTGTTACTTGTGTTCAACTTGCCACGCCTCCATTCTGACTTATCAACGGGAGTACAGCAATGGGATGAAGATCACAGCGGGAACTGTGATTGTTTTACTAGTTGCTGTAACAGTTGCTCAGATTGTAGAGGTGGTGATGCGAATTTCAGTGTACTAAATAATTTATTTTGTCTTATCCTTATAGTATGAATAAATGATATACTGAGTTTATTATTTCCATAAGAAATTTAGGCACGTACGTCTTTGTTGCCGATAGGGAAAAAGGGTTTTAAAGTTTTCTAGTTATATATGGGAATTCTAGTTATCAATGATGTAACCTACATTGGAGATGCCCACTCGAACTCTAATCTTGAAATGTATGATACTCAATGTAGTTGGAATACTCGTATTCATAGTCGCATTACTGACAGTTATCTTCAATCTCAAATCGGGATTACGGACATTGTAAGTAGTAGTGATGATTGTGGTGATAGTTACATCTATAGTTCCATTTATGCTAAAATTATAAATGATAGTGAAAGCTAAGGGTTCAGATATAGTAACCCATGCGACGGTTAGCGATTTCACGTTCTAATGATTCCGACGATGTAAGTAAAAGATATCGAGGATTTGTTGGTTCAATGCGAAAATTCTTATGGATTAAATTATAAGAAAGGTTTGAAATTAAAAAATGAATCTTTGTGAACAATGTGGATTTCATTTGATTACAGGTAAGTCTGATCAAATTTCTCTCATCTGGCATATAATCCAAAAAGAAAGGTGGTCATTGCCAATGGAGTACTCCAACTTACTTTAGGTAGGGCATTAACACTAAAAACCAATTTATATATGGTGGAATTGACGTTCGATTTTAGTATGACAATTCTATGATATTGTTTACCTCATTGGTCTAAGTTCTAGGACCTAAACTGGAGTGAAGCTGGAAGTTGAGGAATAAGATGGATTAGACTTTGATAAGTATGAATGAAGCTATTCTTTGTTTTGCAAAAATCACTATCTTCGCCGCTGCCATCCACTGTGCAGTTATTTTAGCCCCATCTAATAAAACACATTTTGATCACTAAAATTAACCGTCTAGACTAATCTACGCAGAGTTTAAGGAACTACTTTTAGAGAGTTACATTAATTTTCCTAGGAAGTGATCCATCACAATAGGATGATCTTGCTCTTTAAAACAATAAGCTTTTGAACGTAGTTTTGGGGCTTTGGTCTTTTGGTACCAAAATCAAACTTTTTTTTATCAATGTTTAAAAGAACAAATCATATATGATATATGTCTTTCCTTTCTAATTATTTTAGTCTTTGCCGAAATTTCGCCGGCCACAATGTGTTATATATACTATTTTGTTTGAAAATCTGCATTTATTATTGTATACAAATAGAACAGATCCACGAAATTATTATGATGATCGAATACATATATATATAGGAAGGCGAACTATATATTTGCCAATTTTATTAATATTAAATTGGAATTTCATCAGTAGTTACACCGCAGGGATGGAATTGATGACATCTTCAGCCATTTCACATCTGACTCTAAGACGATTAAGTGTGACATAAACCATGTTGGGAAAGCCATTTGGAAAGTGGATTGCGCACTCATGAAAAGCATTGAAGCCGTTCTCAATCTCCCGCAATGTTATTGTTTTACGACCATACTTCCAGAACTCCCGCGCCGCCTGGAATGAGACTTCCGCCTTGCCGAGTTTTGGCACGCAAAACTTCCCTACCTCTCCAAACTTGGTCCCGGTGGAATTGTTGCAAAAGTTTATCATGAACAACCGGGAAACCTCGGAAGTTTCGCGAGCACAGTCAATGAGTCTGCCCGCCAATCTTTTAATCTCATCTTCATGTCCTCCTTCTTCTTGTTGTTGTTGTACCATAACCTTTCCTTTCAAGCAGTTGATACAAAACAACAAATTGTCTTCTGAAGTCCAGCTGCACACCTCTTCCATGATCGAACCACCGTCGACCACGACGCCCTCTTTAAAGGCCATGATTAAACTTGTCGACAACAACAACAACCAATTGAAAACTACAACTCTACCCAAACAAAAACTGCTTCCCATTTTACGATTTTTTTTATCAGTTAACAAAAGAAACTTTTACCAACTTGATGAAGAGGAGAACAAGATAATCGAAAGGAGAGCAATGTATACTGTATATATACTTACTTCATTCATTTTAGACTAATGCATGTGGATTATCGAAATAGACTAATCGTAATCCAACATAGGTTATTGTAATCCCAACATTTGTATGTGAGATGAGCTGATTATTGTAATCCAACATAGGTTATTGTAATCCCATCCACCTCATTTAATTCTTACGATAATAACACAAAAAATGGCTATATATGTCGTTATCATACAAATAGGTCATGATTATGTCATCACCAAGATTGTTGTTTTGCAACCTTGTCCAAATTTGTTTGGTTGAGGGCTCATCTTACTCTTATACCGTTCTCGAGGAAAAATAGTAATGAAATCTTCTTTCACGATAAAAAATTTGTCTATGGTTATGATACACACCAACACTTAGCTCCAGAATATCATGTGGACAAGGTAACTCATTGGAAAACTGGAGTTCCAAAACTAGCGAGAGCGCAAAAGAGATGAGCTTTTGGCCTCAGTGGTTTGTTGACTTTACCGGAAGTGTTTCCAGGGACTACACCAAATACCGCGCATCTCCTTATTAGCAGTCTCGTTGAGCCTTGTTTAGTGTCATTACTAAATTTTTCTCTCTTCATAGATTAGTAATCTGTAATTTTGATTAATGTATTCATTCAATCAATAATTTTTATTCAACGGAACGAGAAGAAACATCAACCTATAATTATTGATTCTGCTCTATGTTTTTATGTGGTTCTTTACAAAGTAACTGCAGCAGTACTATATCCATTCCAAATACAGGTGTAGTGTGTTGCATATAACACTCAGTACGACTATATTGGAACAGATCAACCGGTGATTAATGAGAAAATTTACAGTCCGCCACCCAAATCCCAAAAAGTAAGGCCGAAAACCCGAAAACACAAGAGACCACCACTAAAGGTAATATAAGGTAACCAGGAGCATGGAGAGATAAACCATGTCGTCAACAAAGAAACACAATATCAATAAGTAAAAGTTCGTGCTCCATTTCCTACTATTGTTGCTTGCACTCTGCAGGTCACACTTTTCTGCAATTCACAGTCCGTTTGGATTCTCCAAAGCATCTACTCAACATGTTGTTCTGGAAAAGACTGCAACAAATTAGTAAAACCCGAAAGAAGCGATAATAGGATTACAATTATTAGCACAGTTCATCCTCATCCTCATCTAATAAAACACATTTTGATCACTAAAATTAACTGTCTACACTAATCTGTGCAGAGTTGAAAGAAACTAGTTTTAGAGAGTTACATTAATTTTCCTAGGAAGTGATCCATCACAACAGGGCGATCTTGCTCTTTAAAACAGAAAGCTTTTGAACGTAGTTTTGGGGCTTTGGTCTTTTGGTACCAAGATCAAACTTTTTTTTATCAATGTTTAAAAGAACAAATCATATATGATTATGCCTTTCCTTTCTAATTATTTTAGTCTCTGCCGAAATTTCGCGGGCCACAATGTGTTTTATATACTATCTTGTTTGAAAATCTGCATTTATTATTGTATACAGGTTGAACAGATCCACAAAATTATTATGATGATCGAATATATATATATATATAGGAAGACGAACTATATAATTGCCAATTTTATTAATATTAAATTGGAATTTCATTAGTAGTTACACCGCAGGGATGGAATTGATGACATCTTCAGCCATTTCACATCTGACCCTAAGACGATTTAGTGTGACATGAACCATGTTGGGCATGTCATTTGTAACGTGGCCCGCGCACTCATGAAAAGCATTGAAGCCGTTCTCAATCTCCCGCAATGTTGTTGTTTTACGACCATACTTCCAGAACTCCCGCGCCGCCTGGAATGAGACTTCCGCCTTGCCGAGTCTTGGCACACAAAATTTCCCTACCTCTCCAAACTTGGTCCCGGTGGAATTGTTGCAAAAGTTTATCATGAACAACCGGGAAACCTCGGAAGTTTCGCGGGCACAGTCAATGAGTCTGCCCGCCAATCTTTTAATTTCATCTTCATGTCCTCCTCCTTCTTCTTCTTGTTCTTGTACCATAACCTTTCCTTTCAAGCAATTGATACAAAACAACAAATTATCTTCTGAAGTCCGGCTGCACACCTCTTCCATGATCGAACCACCGTCGACCACGACGCCCTCTTCAAAGGCCATGATTAAACTTGTCGACAACAATAACAACCAACCGAAAACTACAACTCTACCCAAACAAAAAATGCTTCCCATTTTACTATTTTTTTTTATCAGTTAACGAAAAGAAACTTTTACCAACTTGATGGAGAGGAGAACAAGATAATTGAAAGGAGAGCAGTGTATACTGCACGCATATGTGTACGTATATATACTTACTTCATTCATTTTAGACTAATGCATGTGGATTATCGAAATATACTTATCGTAATCCAACATAGGTTATTGTAATCCCAACATTTGTGTGTGATATGAGCTGATTATTGTAATACAACATAGGTTATTGTAATCCCATCCACCTCATTTAATTCTTACAATAGTAAAACACAAAATGGCTATATATGTCGTTATCATACAAATAGGTCATGATTATGTCATCACCAAGATTGTTGTTCTGCAACCTTGTCCAAATTTGATTGGTTGAGGGCTCATCTTACTCGTATACCATTCTTACGGAAAAATAGTAATGAAATCTTCTTTCACGATCAGAAATTTGTCTATGGTTATGATCCAGACCAACACTTAGCTCCAAATTATCATGTGGACAAGGTAATTCATTGGAAAACTGGAGTTCCAAAACTAGCGAGAGCACAAAAGAGATGAGCTTTTGGCCTCAGTGGTTTGTTGACTTTACCAGAAGTTTCCAGGGACTGCAACAAATACCGCGCATCTCCTTATTAGCAGTCTCGTTGAGCCTTGTTTAGTGTCATTACTAATTTTCCTCTCTTCGTAGATTAGTAATCTGTAATTTCGATTAATGTATTCATTCAATCAATAATTTTTGTTCAACGGAACGAGAAGAAACATCAACCTTTAATTATTTGATTCTGCTCTATGTTTTTATGTGGTTCTTTACAAACTAACTGCAGCATTACTAGATCCATTCCAAATACAGGTGTAATGTGTTGCATATAACACTCAGTACGACTATATTGGAATAGATCAACCGGTGATTAATGGAAAAATTTACAGTCCGCCACCCAAATCCCAAAAAGTAAGGCCGAAAACCCGAAAACACAAGAGACCATCACTAAAGGTAATATAAGGTAACCAAGAGCATGGAGAGACAAACCATGCCGTCAACAAAGAAACACAATATCAATAAGTAAAAGTTCGTGCTCCATTTCCAACTATTGTTGCTTGCACTCTGCAGGTCACACTCTTCTGCAATTCAGAGTCTGTTTAGATTCTCCAAAGTATCCACTCATCATGTTGTTCTGGAAAAGACTGCAACAAATTAGTAAAACCCGAAAGAAGCGAAAATGGGATTACAATTACTAGCACAGTTCATCCTCATCCTCATTATCATCATCATCTTCAAAGTCACTTCCTTCAGCGGCCATAAACCAAGACACAGCGTGAGGAATAATTTTGTCCCAAATGGTTTTACTGCAAATTTTAATTATTTAATGACCTAAGTAAATTATAACATACTATAAGAAAAGAACAGGTTAAAAGTACTGGTCAGGATAGGAGTACACATTTGGGGTGCACAAAGAAACCATGATAGAAGAAATGAAAGTCTCACCCAATATCATAGTCCTGTTTCATTAGATTCAAGTATTCTTCTGCCTGACAAGACAAAACATCACATTCATAAATTTTATTTCAAAGCAAATTCCATTAATTCATACCACATAAGCAATGAAAACAGCAAAGAGTAACTCACAGTATCCTCGTCAACATCTTTGTTATTAGAAAGCTGAGGTGGGTTGAAGAAGTTGAAAAAACTTTCAAG
Organism: Oldenlandia corymbosa var. corymbosa; assembly: GCA_949775105.1. Lineage (NCBI taxonomy): Eukaryota > Viridiplantae > Streptophyta > Magnoliopsida > Gentianales > Rubiaceae > Oldenlandia > Oldenlandia corymbosa. The sequence continues at coordinate 26,751,305 of OX459124.1, forward strand.
AGTATTAATTTTCATTATAGACTTTGCACGGGGCCTCTTCTTCGAGATCTGTTGTGTCAGGCACTTACCAGGATACCATTCAATTATTGTCCTACAAGCTACAACAAGATTGATTAAATGACCCAGGATCAAAATCAGTCCAAAGTAAAGCATCAGAGAAATGAGAAACTCCCCTTGTTGCCTTTACATCAAATTCTCTCACGTCATAAATTTTTGTCAAGACAGAACTTTTGATAAATGGATTTGAGTCGAAGAAGAACTAAAGTTTAAAGCCCTTCGGTTTATCAATTTTACACCACCTGATATTCTTTGATAAGTATGAATGAAGCTATTCTTTGTTTTGCAAAAATCACTATCTTCGCCGCTGCCATCCACTGTGTAGTTATTTTAGCCCCATCTAATAAAACACATTTTGATCACTAAAATTAACAGTCTACACTAATCTGCGCAGAGTTGAAGGAACTACTTTTAGAGATTTACATTAATTTTCCTAGGAAGTGATCCATCACAACAGGGTGATCTTGCTCTTTAAAACAATAAGCTTTTGAACGTAGTTTTGGGGCTTTGGTCTTTTGGTACCAAGATCAAACTTTTTTTTATCAATGTTTAAAAGAACAAATCATATATGATATATGTCTTTCCTTTCTAATTATTTTAGTCTCTGCAGAAATTTCGCCGGCCACAATGTGTTTTATATACTATCTTATTTGAAAATCTGCATTTATTATTGTATACAGATGGAACAGATCCACGAATTATTATGATGATCGAATATATATATAAATAGAGAGAGAGAGAGGAAGGCGAACTATATAATTGCCAATTTTATTAATATTAAATTAGAATTTCATCAGTAGTTACACCGCAGGGATGGAATTGATGACATCTTTAGCCATTTCACATCTGACTCTAAGACGATTGAGTGTGACATGAACCATGTTGGGCATGGTATCTGGAACATGGATCGCGCACTCATGAAAAGCATTGAAGCCATTCTCAATCTCCTGCAATGTTGTTGTTTTACGACCATACTTCCAGAACTCCCGCGCCGCCTGGAATGAGACTTCCGCCTTGCCGAGTTTTGGCACACAAAATTTCCCTGCCTCTCCAAACTTGGTCCCGGTGGAATTGTTGCAAAAGTTTATCATGAACAACCGGGAAACCTCGAAAGTTTCGCGGGCACAGTCAATGAGTCTGCCCGCTAATCTTTTAATTTCATCTTCATGTCCTCCTCCTTCTTCTTCTTGTTCTTGTACCATAACCTTTCCTTTCAAGCAGTTGATACAAAACAACAAATTGTCTTCTGAAGTCCGGCTGCACACCTCTTCCATAATCGAACCACCGTCAACCACGACGCCCTCTTCAAAGGCCATGATTAAACTTGTCGACAACAATAACAACCAACCGAAAACTACAACTCTACCCAAACAAAAAATGCTTCCCATTTTACTATTTTTTTTTATCAGTTAACGAAAAGAAACTTCTACCAACTTGATGGAGAGGAGAACAAGATAATTGAAAGGAGCGATGTGTATACTGCACGCATATGTGTACGTGTATATACTTCATTCATTTTAGACTAATGCTTGTGGATTATCGAAATAGACTAATCGTAATCCAACATAGGTTATTGTAATCCCAACATTTGTGTGTGACATGAGCTGATTATTGTAATCTAACATAGGTTATTGTAATCCCATCCACCTCATTTAATTCTTACAATAATAACACACAAAATGGCTATATATGTTGTTATCATACAAATAGGTCATGATTATGTCATCACCAAGATTGTTTTTTTGCAACCTTGTCCAAATTTGATTGGTTGAGGGCTCATCTTACTCTTATACCGTTCTCGCGGAAAAATAGTAATGAAATCTTCTTTCACGATCAGAAATTTGTCTATGGTTATGATACACACAAACACTTAGCTCCAAAATATCATGTGGACAAGATAATTCATTGGAAAACTGGAGTTCCAAAACTAGCGAGAGCGCAAAAGAGATGAGCTTTTGGCCTCAAGGGTTTGTTGAATTTACCAGAAGTGTTTCCAAGGACTACACCAAATACCGCGCATCTCCTTATTAGCAATCTCGTTGAGCCTTGTTTAGTGTCATTACTAAATTTTTCTCTCTTTGTAGATTAGTAATCTGTAATTTCAATTAGTGTATTCATTCAATCAATAATTTTTGTTCAACGGAACGAGAAGAAACATCAACCTTTAATTATTGATTCTGCTCTATGTTTTTATGTGGTTCTTTACAAACTAACTGCAGCATTACTAGATCCATTCCAAATACAGGTGTAATGTGTTGCATATAACACTCAGTACGACTATATTGGAACAGATCAACCGGTGATTAATGGGAAAATTTATAGTCTGCCACCCAAATCCCAAAAAGTAAGGCCGAAAACATGAAAACACAAGAGACCACCACTAAAGGTAATATAAGGTAACCTGGAGCATTGAGAGACAAACCATGTCGTCAACAAAGAAACACAATATCAATAAGTAAAAGTTCGTGCTCCATTTCCTACTATTGTTGCTTGCACTCTGCAGGTCATACTCTTCTACAATTCAGAGTCCGTTTGGATTCTCCAAAGCATCCACTCAACATGTTGTTCTGGAAAAGACTGCAACAAATTAGTAAAACCCGAAAGAAGCGAAAATGGGATTACAATTACTAGCACAGTTCATCCTCATCCTCATTATCATCATCATCTTCAAAGTCACTTCCTTCAGCGGCCATAAACCAAGACACAGCTTGAGGAATAATTTTGTCCCGAATGGTTTTACTGCAAATTTCAATATTTATCGACCTAAGTAAATTATAACATACTATAAGAAAAGAACAGGTTAAAAGTACTGATCAAGATAGGAGTACACATTTGGGGTCCACAAAGAAACCATGATAGAAGAAATGAAAGTCTCACCCAATATCATAGTCCTGTTTCATTAGATTCAGGTATTCTTCTGCCTGACAAGACATAACATGACATTCGTAAATTTTATTTCAAAGCAAATTCCATTAATTCATACCACATGAGCAATGAAAACAACAAAGAGTAACTCACAGTATCCTCGTCAACATCTTTGTCATTAGAAAGCTGAGGTGGGTTGAAGAAGTTGAAAAAACTTTCAAGAGTATTAATCTTCATTATACACTTTGCATGGGGCCTCTTCTTCGAGATCTGCTGTGTCAGGCACTTACCAGGATACCAGTCAATTATTGTCCTACAAGGTACAACAAGATTGATTAAATGACCCAGGATCAAAATCAGTCCAAAGTAAAGCATCAGAGAAATGAGAAACTCACCATGTTGCCTTTACATCAAATTCTCTCACGTCATAAATTTTTGTCAAGACAAAATTTTTGATAAATGGATTTGAGTCGAAGAAGAACTCAAGCTTAAAGCCGAAGCGGTTTATCAATTTTACACCATTTGATATCCTTGAGGTACCTTAGAACTTGTTCATCACGTTCCGAAATCTGAAAAGGCGACACATATTATCTTCTCAAATATACAAACACCCGAATAAGAGAATGAAATGAGAACTAACCTCGTCAGCCAGTAAATCATCACTCTTCATTGCCAGCAGCCAGAACTTAGGTACACCTTTTTTTGTTGCAACTACAATCACAAAGGCTAAGTAAACTTCCCCTCCGAAACAACATCAAGGTCAAGGAGATGCGGACAAACAAAAAATGAAGATAGAGTTGAAAAATACAATATTAATGCTCATCACCTGTTGAACCTTGGTCCTTGTCCTGGCCCTGGGAAGCATCACCAACTCCTTCAACTTCAACCAGTAACTATTTCGAACCTCTGCAATTCATGCAGCAGAGTAAGGACCAGACCTTGGGTGGGTTATCTTGGAAACTAAAGGAAGGTAATCTAACTTCGAATCTCCCCCAAAAGGATAGATGTACCTTAGTATAAAGTGCGTCATAAAGCTTATGATATTTAGCTTCCAGTGCAGCTCGCTCTTCTCGAAATTTTGACTCTAAACCACCACATTGGCTCTGCACATGAAGACAAGGCAATTCATGAGCCAATAAACAATAGCTTATCACAAAATCCAAACAAGTGGTGCTAAAAAAAGAAGGTGCTCCGAACTGGGAATGCTGTCCACGGCTACCATTTAACATTAACATAGTCTGACATGTCTTAAAGAGCTTATGGGGACTGCTAATCCCACCAGTCTAACTACTAGTCTTGATGCTCTGTATACTACTATAGAAACAAACAGGTTTAAGGCCACCACCACAGCATCACAACCATGAGATAAAGCGCCACATGATGTATATATGGTTGAAACATACATAAACTATCACAAAAAATTAACTCTTTTTAGTTAACTACTTGGCAAATGGTTCAAAACCAGTCCAACATAAATGGTCGGATTTACCCAAATAAAAATGGTAGAATTCATGTTAGTATCCAAGGAAACAACCATTGAATGATTTAACTTAAAGCCAGGTTTGGTATAAGCACAATAAAGTGTAATTAGAGCCTGCATTTTGCAAAGAAATCATTTAGCTTGAATGAAAAAAAGCATGCTTCCATTCTCGGGTAATTCAAGCAAAACTTGGTGTGCTAAAGAAGATAGAACACATTCACACACTTCAGCGGTTCACGAAAACTCAAAAACGTAGATGAAAACGAGCAGAAAAAAAAGAATATCCCAATAGATTCAAGTTTGAAACTTTAACAACAAATTACCTGAAGCTCCTTCAAGACTTCAACACGCTTCTGAACATTGGGATGTAAGGTTTCCGTTATATCCCAATACCCACCGGACATATTCTGATACATATCCAACAAAAAGCACTGCAGAACCAAGTCACCAATTCAAACAAAGAAAAAGAACAACCTATCAATTACGTTATATAGGTGAAAAGATTAAAAAAAAAACCCTAATTTTCCACTTCGGTAATTTTGGTCCTCCACAAAAGAGGGGGAAAAGAAAAACAACTTTTTGCCACTACATTCAAATTTTTAATTTTTTTGGTCTAAAATATGGAATTTCTAAAGAAAAAGAAATTCTGAGAAAAAAAGGCATTTTCTTTTGTGCATGACCAACTAGAATATAACCACCCTTCGTTTCAAACTTTGATTGAGTTTTGGAGGGAAGTTTGTATGGGGAGAAGAGAAACAAGTGTGTTAGAGGGAAAGAAATCTTCTAAATTTGAGTGAGGAACTTTGGAGGGAATATTACTTCAAAAGCGATGGGGGAATAGAATACTTAAGAAATTGGTAAGTTCTTATGGAACTTGCCATTTATGTTGTTTATTATCCCATATCAACCTGGTTACTGGTTAGCTTTTACACCCAAGCTTCGGTCATGGAAACTGGAGAGCTTTGAGTCTTTGATACAAAGGTATCCTAAAATGGCGCGGCAGATCAACCTCCATAGTTCTGCTAATTGTTTTAGGCTATAAACATGCTACGAAAAAAAGGAGATTTTCAAAGTCCAAACATCTAAAAAATCGCTATGCTGTATATATAACACATATATTATGACAACAGGAATAGATCAACCTGTGACTGTAAAGAGGAAATACAGTCCGTCCAACCAAATGGAGATAGCCAAGGTAACCCGAAATATGGAGAGACGTACAAAAGCATAAACAGAAAGCTATCTATTATGCAAATAAGTCTGCGCCCCATTGATACTCCTGCTGTTTGCATCGATATTCCCCACCTTAAGGCTCCTTGTTTCACAGAAGCACTCCGATTCACAAAAACACTCATTACCAGGGGCTAGGCTGCACCATCTGATTATGTCGACAAGCAACAGTCCTTGAATCACCTAACCTTTGTTCTGGAGGACTGCAGCAACGAATGAACCCCAAATAAGGGAAGATCAAATTCCAATCAGCGCAATATTATTTTGTAAATGCTAGCCTAATTCATGCATAAAATTAGAAGTTTACCTTCTTCCCACTGATCTCAACTTCATCCTCTTCATCATCATCATCACCTTCATCTTCCTCTTCGTCTAGTTCATCCTCATCATCTTCATCTTCAAAGTCATCTTCATCTGCAGCCTCACCCGTAAACCAATAGACAGCATGAGGGATAATTTTGTCCCGAATGGTAGAACTGCGTTGTATGGCACACCATTGCCACATGTAAACCAAAACAGAGTATTAGAAAAGAGCAATTCAAACATAATACGTTACGATAAGGAGGAAGTATACAATCCGATGGACCACGAAACCACGATGGATGAAAAAACTAGCTCACCCAATATCATAATCCTGTTCCATTAGATTCTGGAAATCTTCTGCCTGTGAAGATTCAACATGGAATTCATTAAATAGTTCACTCTCCATAAACTCATACTGTACGTAGCTAAACAAAACAACGATATGAACTTACTGCATCCTCATCATAATCATCCCCATCAGCAGGAATCTGGGGAGGGTTGAAGAAGTTAAAAAAACTCTCACAATTTTCAGTCTTAGTTATAGGTTTTGAATTCTTTGACCCCTTCTTGGGCTTCTTCTTCAAGATTTTCTGCGTCAAACATTTTCCAGGACACCATTCAATTTTTGTCCTACAAGGTACAGCAGCAAGATTGTTTAATGATCGTATTAAAATCAGTCAAAACTACAAATAAGATATAAAAAGTAGCTTACCCTACGGCCCGTTCTAGTATAGGCTCGTCTTCATCAATCATGTGATAGGTTTTTGTCAAGACAGAGTTCTTAAAAAATGGATTAGTGTCAAAGAAGAACTCAAGCTTAAAGCCCTTCGGATTATCAATTTTACACCACTTGATATCCTTGAGGTACTTCAGAGCTGCTTCATCACGTTCTGTAATCTGCACAAGTGACAATATTTTAGCTTATCCAGTTTAAACTACTCGAATATTGCAAAAAAGGAAAATTAAAATGAACTAACTTCCTCAGCCAATATAACATTAGTCTTCATTGCTAGCAGCCAGAAGTTAGGTACACCTTTTTCTGCAACAAAATTTTAACAATCACAAGGTCACGCAAAAGCAGACAAACAAAATAAGAAGGGTGGCGGGATAGGGGTGGATGTACCACAATCTTCTGTCCCTTTGTCCCCTTCCTGGGCAGCATCACCAGCTTCTTTAACTTCTACAACGTCATTAACTATTTCATACCTCTGCAGTACATGTAGCAGAATATGTGAGCACCACAATAATCAAAACCCAACCACGGAAAATTTGGCAATAATAATGCATTCTTTAAGGCTTGTAGTTACAGAACAACAAATAGCTAGAGCCCACCCGAGAGGGAGTCAAAGAAAATAAAAGGGGAAAATTAAAGTCAATATTACAAAAAGGAAGGCGAACCTTAGTATAAAGCGGTTCATAAAGCTTCTGATATTTAGCTTCAAGTGCAGCTCTCTCTTCAAGAAATTTTGCCTCCAAATCATCATGTTGGCTCTGCAGAAGACCAGCAAACTCATGAGGCAATAAAAACAGCTTAATAAAGCTTCAAACCAGTACACTAAAACAGAGGAGTGCTCCAAAGTGGTAATGTTGATTGGTTATACAGCTCCTGACTGATATCAACATGTCCTGATGTATATCTGAGATCACTGAGATGAGATGCTAATTCCACCAGTCTAACTAGTTTGATGCTTAGTTCATGACTGTAAAAACAAACAGGGTAAGAACCTCACAGCATTGTGGCAATGGGCGATAACACCAGAGAAAGCACCGTGTGCTGTAAATGTGGATGAGCATACATAGAATAACAGCAAAACAAACTATCTTTTAGCAGAGGAAATATGGGCAAATGGATTATATAGATTCATAGTCTGTCCAACATAGCAGAGAAAAATGATCAAACGGCAATTATCTTCAAGAATTAGATCGTTGACCATAATGAAGTCCTGTTTCAATTTTGAATTACCTATCCGATGAAACCATCAAAAAAAAGGCCAAAGGAACCACGTAAGGGTGCATATTTCACATTAGTTCCCAAAGAATTAAATGGTCCCAAGTTAGCTATAAGCAGAGTGGCAAAACTTCAGAAGCTAAAGAAGTTAAAACACATTCAGAAAATTCATCAATTCATGAAAACTTAACATATACGAAAACAACCAGAAAAATGATGGTTCAAACTTAAAGACTTCGATAATAACAACAGTACCTGAAGCTCCCTCAACACTTCGACACGCTTCCGAACCATGGGAGATAAGGTTTCCAATACATCCGAATGCTCACCGGCCAAATTCTGAAGTTTATCCTACAGAAAACCCCCCGCAAAGTCAATCACAGAATCAATCAGAAAGAAATAAAAACAACCCATCATTTTATACACAGCAATAAACAACAAAACCCAGAGCAATGAAAGAGAGAAACCTTGAGAGCGTTAACTAAGCCAGCGCGATCCTCCGCACTCAAAGCTGCGTTTCAATTGCCGCCCAAAAAAATAAATAATTAGATGACAAATTAAATTGAAAAAATGATAGTTATAAGGAAATTGGGGTTCAGAATGCTACCGGCGGCGGCGGCAGGAAGGGCGGACCCGACGTCAGACATGTCCAGATTCTCAGTATCTTTGCTCATCTTCGAATTCAAATGAGAGTCAAAAAGACAAAAACCCCTACAAAAGAATCCAGCAAACTTCACGGAAATCAAACAAAGGGAAAAGGGAGGTAAAGCTAAGTTAAGAAGAGAGAATATCGGCGATTTTGTGCGAGGGTTTTTGGGAAGAATGGGCGGTTTTTTGTTCAATTTGTCAGCGTGGAGGTTTTAAGAATCCGGCGACAGATGAAGATCATAATATAGGCGCGCGTGATCGTGAACGTTTGTCTGAACCTCGAGCGCCAGTTCTGGAGAATTTTGGACCCTTGGGGTTTTTGGGCCTCAGCTCATGTCATTTTGTATGGAAAACGAAAAAATAACCTCAACCTCCGTTGTTATAGTTGGAAAAAATAGTATATCTACAGTCATATTTTGATTTGAATAACAATAGTCAGTGATAAAAAATAATTATTTGCTAGGTGATAAGATATTCTTTGATTTGAGTATCTATAAGCTATCGAATCTTGATATCAACAATTCCCTCCGTCCCGAAATTATTGTCTAATTCGAATTTTCGTTTTCAATACAAATTGAACTAAAAATGAATCTACACTGGACAATAATTTGGGACAAAAGGAATATGAATTGTCATAATTTGTTCGCTAGGTAATTTTATTTATATAGCGTTTTTCAATACATTAGCCTTCTAAATTTTAATACAAGTACAAATTACTATTACATGTTATGGTTTTTGTTCTTGTTATTGAATGATGCTAATAAACATTTGATAGCTCCCTTTTTTTCCCATTGGTGAGTGGTGACTAAGGCATAACCACGGTTGGGAAGCGCCGGTTCCAGTTCATGAACCGCCGGTTCCAGTTCATGAATCGCCGGTTCACGGTTCAGGAAACAGATGAATTTTAAGCTGCCCTTAACTCTACGGTTACGGTTACAATTCGTAAATCTCCGATTAAGGTCCGGTTTTGGGCTGATTCCGATTCTTAACCCTACAGTTTTTGTGTTGTGTTTAATCCGGTTCTTTTACGATTTTAACATTATTTTTATACAATTCTTTTGTGTTGTGTTTTTAAAAAAATAAAAATTTCGTGTTTGGTTTTTAAAGCAACTTATTCAAATCCTCAAAATATATTTATTATAATGTATGATTGTTAGTCTAGCAAAAAAGTTTAATACAAATTCTATTAATTAAATTTTGGATAACTTCACAAGTATTTTCTTGATTTTATAAATAATAACAAAAATAAATACATTAGGCAATATTTTAAATTTATTCAAACATATGAATTATCATTATATTTTTTCTCTAAATATAGAAACAACAAAACATAATATTAACAAAAAAAAAATAAAAATTACATACTTTGAACACTGCAAAAGTAACGGGCTAATCATTAACAAATGAAAAAAAATTATTTAATCCCTAGGTAATTAGATCAACCACTTAATTTTAAAGATTAGACTCTATAAATCATATTTAAAACAAAAGAGTGATAGGGAAAACAAATTCAAAAATAAACATATACTTTGATATAACCACAAATTAGAAAATGGACATCTATTTTGAAAATAAGATGATGATTAACATTTTTATGTTTATAAAAACTAATATTTTTATACTTATTTTTTATGAAACCGACGGTTAACCAGAAGTTTTTGACGGTTTGAACCGCCGGTTTAAACTGTCGTTTTACAATTTTTGGAAGGCTTGAACTATAACCGACCCTTGACTAGACGGTCCGATTACGGTTTTATAAACCGTAACTCACGGTTCCAGTCCGGTTCATAAATCGAGAATCCGGTTCCGGGCCGGTTCAACCGTGGTTATGCCTTGGTGACGTATCCAATCCAACGTCTTGAAAATAATACTTTCAATTAGAAAAAGGGGTCTTTTCCCTAAAAAAATTAATTAAAATAAAGGTGGACAAATTTAAATTTTTCAGAATATTTGTGGGCAGGAATACCCACGAATTTCTGAAATCTGAGTTATAATTAAAATTAAACATTCGGATTTTGTAAATCCGAATCTATATTTAATAATAAAATAATAATTAAATAAATTTTGTTGAATAATAGTTTTTAAAAAAATCTTACATGAACAGTGCCATTCGAATTTGCGTAATCTGAGTCCCATTAAAAAATAAAAAATTGAGGCGCGAAATATTTGAACTCAAATAAGGAGGAGTCCAGGACTTGGACTCCTTAAATAAACAGTAGTACTCGGATTTCCGAAATCCGAGTTCTCAAAAAGAAAAATAAAATAAAATAAAATCAAGGCGCGAAATTTTTGAAATCAAAGAACTAGAATACCGTAATCTGGTTACATGTATTAGTGTTATGTACTATTTGTACGTACTAGTATTATGTAATACATTAATATTATTACTCATTATATATTATTGGTACTATTGTTATTTATTACTGTTAAATCTGTTAGTCATTATATATTATCATTAATTAAGTATAATTTATATGTACTAGTGTAATGTATTATTTGTACGTACTAGTATTATGTAGTACATTAATACTAATACACATTATACATTATTGGTACTATTGTTATTTATAGTATTAAATCTGTTAGTCATTATATATTATCATAAAAACAATATAATTTATATGTACTAGTGTTATGTACTATTTGTACGTACTAGTATTATGTAGTACATTAATACTAATACCCATTATACATTATTGGTACTAGTGTTACTTATTACTGTTAAATCTATTAGTTATTAGATATTATCATAAATTCAGTATAATTCATCTGTATTAGTGTTATATACTATTTGTACGTACTTGTATTATGTAGTACATTAATACTATTACCCATTATACAGTACGGGTACTAGTGTTACTTATTACTGTTACATCTATTAGTTATTAGATATTATCATTAATTTAGTATAATTTATCTGTATTAGTGTTATGTATTATTTGTACGTACTAGTATTATGTAATACATTAATACTATTATCCATTATACATTAATGGTACTAGTGTTACTTATTATTGTTAAATCTATTAGTTATTATATATTATCATAAATTCAGTATAATTCATTTGTATTTTCAGTATAATTTATCTGTATTAGTGTTATGTACTATTTGTACGTATGTAGTACATTAATATTAATACTAATTATATATTACTAGTACTAGTGTTACTTATTAATGCTAAATCTGTTAGTTATTAGATATTATCATTAATTCAGTATAATTCATCTGTATTAGTGTTATGTACTATTTGTACGTACTAGTATTATGTAGTACATTAATACTAATACTCATTATACATTAGTGGTATTACTGTTATTTATTATTGTTAAATCTGTTAGTTATTAAATATTATCATTAATTCAGTATAATCTATCTGTACTACTGTTATGTACCTTTTAAGCAAATAATCACATTTTCAGAATTTGAGTCAAGCAAAAATTTAGATTTTCAAAATAAGGCCATAGGGTTTAGGGTTTAACTTCGGATTTCTCAAATCCGAGTGTTACTTATACTCGGATTACCAAACTCCGAGTATAATCTATATACGGATTACCAAAATCCGAGTGCAACATATACTCGGATTATCGAAATCCGAGTGTAACATATACTCAGATTTAGGTTTAGGGTTTAGGGTTTAGGTTCGGATTTCTAGAATCCGAATTTATCAGGGAAATATGGAAGATTCGGATTTTGAAAATCCGATTCATGTCCAAAAAATTACCAACACTTGTACAAAAGAAATTTTCCCCAAAAATTAATATTTTAATCATAAAGTCGGATTTCAGAAATTCGAATTATGATTAATTATGCCAGATTAAAAATTTACTTAGTTTTAGTTTTAATTAAAATGAATTCGGATTTTCAAAATCCGTTTTCTATTGAATTCGGATTACCGAAATCCGAATTTACCTCGGATTCGGATTTTGAAAATCCGGAGGATATAGGTTTGTCCACACAAATTTCAAAAAAATTAATTTGGTCTACCTTTTTTTTAAGAAAAATTTTTAGGTAAAAAACTCTAGAAAAAGAGGTATAATTATTATTTTACTGCAATTTCAAGAGGTTAGGGGTCAACCCGTAATCTATCGATGATACTTGGCCAAAACCACGAAATTATATATTTAACAGACTAGAGAAGTAAAAATGAAAAATCAACTTTGGCGGTGACCTTAACATGAAGTTTCGCCGGCGACGCAGTGATTAAAGGGGGCAAAAATAATTGTCCTAATAATTCCGGTTAGTGTATGGACTATGGAGATTGAGGGCAGCGACGGTTCAAAAGCCAACCTGAAATGGGATTCAATAATAGAATGGGGAAGAGGTTCCGGCTTCAAAACCGACGACCGGACGGTTTCACGGCGACACGTCGAGCTCCAACCCGTCTTTGGCTCCGGTATCAGGGAACCAAGGGTTCGTTTTATAGTCCACGGAAAGAATCCCATATGGGTTCATAGAAGCAAGACCGGCGAAGTCAGCGGATTCAAGACTTCTGAAAGTGGCGAATTGGAGATCGGCGATGCGTTTTGCGTTTCGGCTAAGAATCCCGTTTGGTTCACTTGTAAAGATGTTGAGATTGAGGCTGAAAATGGGGAAAATAATGGGAAGGGTGAGCTTCGTTTAGATGGTGAATTGGCCGATAGCTTAAGTGGTGGCTTTGAGGTCAAAGGTTTTGATGCATTAGAGCTTGAATCTGTTGACATTTCACTCATTGATCCTGTTAAAGGTACTTTTTTTTTCCCATTTATGGATTTCTTTTTTCCAGATTACTGTTACCTGAATGATACAGTACTTTTGTAAGAATGTTTTCTTCAGCCAGTTTATCAAAGCATTGATACAGTATTATTTATTTCATTATTTGGATGGTGAAGCAATGCGATTCTGTAAAGCTAGGTGTATGAAAGTTTAAACTTTTTGGATTGGGGGATTTTGAATATGGCGTGTATGATGTTCCAAACAGAGTCAAAACATACTATTACAAGCAATTTCATATGAATTTATCTGCTAATTAACTAATTGATAAATTACAGAATTTGGATTCCTGGTAATTGGGGAAGAATTTAACAGCTACCCGCGTAGAATGATTAAGGATATCAAGAATTGGGATTGGTTTCTTGAGGAAGGTGGAGATGAAGGTAGTGAGGATGATAATGAAGTTGGAGGGAATAATAAGAGGAGGACAAGGAAGAGAAAGAAGAAAGGTGGCAGGGGGGAAGATGATGAGGAATGGACAGGGGAAAGTGAAGAGGAGGAGGAGCAAATGGAGTTGCTGTTGAAATCGAAAGAAGGGAAGGTTCAGAAGACACCTAAATACTCGACAAGATCCAAGGATCGCCAAAAACTGAAACTCGCGAGTAGGGATGACGCCGGAGAGAACAAGAAGGTTGCAGCTCCATTGACACGAAGGAAAGCTGATAAAAATGCAGATGTCAATATGGAAGATGAAGAAGAGGATGATGAAGGTGATGAGACACTAGGAGGTTTCATTGTGGGTGATGAAGATTTGGAAGAAGTTGAGGACGAGGAGGAGGAAGAGGAGGAAGAAGAAGAAGAGGATTTTGATGGGGATGAGCTAGATGATTGATTGATCGGTAATTGATGAAGATTTTATTACATTTCGAATCTTGTTTTGTTAGATCTTTTTTCAGGGCAAGTACCAAGTAGATTTGCAGCAGTGTCATCTTCTACATATTGTACAAATTGAAAAAGAAACGGTTCTTAATTTGGTTGTTTGTAGTTTGTACATCTCGTCTGGTTGAACAATCTTTTTTATTGTGATTTCACTTGTGGCCTAATTGTAGAGATGTCTTGTAATATCAAAGTAGCACCTTGCCTGATTCTTGCATGAGATCATAAGGCACAATCTAACCATCTTTATGGTCTAGTTTTCTTGCTCCTTCGATCAGATCGTTCTACTCTAGTTTCAGAAGTGAAATTTGCTTTACAAAACTAGTCATCATATTCTTAAAGTGAAATGCCCTGAAAGACTGGCTAGACACTCCATCAGAAATTTTGCAGTGTTGTTGAATGTTATAAATCCCAAGAAAACATGGAAACAAACTATCAAAAATAATTTGAAATATTTAAATTTCTGTGATTATGCACTGATCGAGCACAATAACGATATATATGACTCGTATAACCGACTTTAATTAGTGGGGAAATGACTTGGTTTTTGTTGTTGTTGAATGTTAAAAATAAATGGACCAAGTTGTGATTCACTGATTCGGTAGTTCCAACATTGAACGCTAGTCACCAATCTTTTAAAGATTGTGTGATTCTATTACCTAATAGGTGATTGTAAATTTAGAAATTTTCTCACGTGGTAGCAACATTCGGAGAGGACATGTTAGGGAAATATACATCCGATTGTTTTTTTTTTTTTTTGAAGAAGAGAAATTAGAACGGTGTAATTGGAGTTGTATAAGATATTATAAAATTCTCAGGTAACTTTTTTTTTTTTTTTTTTTACCCACTAGAACAAGCGGGTAAACTGGCATGTACGTTGTCGTTTGATATATAAACAAGCAAGCCTCGTCGGGTCTATTTAAGTAGCTTCGTCAATCGCCAATAGTCACTCTTTTTATTATTGGGCGAAAAATCGATCCTCCTACACAGCTGAGCTAGGGTTTCTCCAATTTCAAATCACCCGGCGCCAATCTTATCGGAGAGAATTAGAGAAAGGAAAGCGAAAATCCCTAGCTGAATAGGGGTAATCGTGTATACTGTATACTTCTAATCAGGTTTGGATTAGGGTTTTCAATTCAGAGTGTATAACAAAAGAAGCTCAGGTGAAAAAAGAAATCTCATAGAACAGTGGAATCTATTTTCAGATTTTTGCAGGTTTTTTTCGATAGGTAGTCGAGAGAGAGAAGAATCCTTTAGAACAGAATGGATTATGATTACGTAGCCGCCGAACAGAACCTCTCCGCCTACGGCGTTGTCGACGGACAACAATCTCACCGACAAGTCGGTGGAGAGGAAGATGAGTATGATGAGGAAAATCAAAGGGAAGATTACTACTCGGAGCATGGTGTCGGTGTTGGCGGTCACATGAATAGCCTAGATGATAGTATCAACGCAGGCCACGATTTAAAGCATTCAATCGATGATTCCTCTGCAGGGTTAGTTAGTTTAGTTATAGTTAGTTTGATAGTATAGTTTCTAGTTATAGTTTCTAGTTATAGTCTGTGCTGGGAATTTGAATCTCCTCCTCTTAGGGTTTGCAAAAACAAATCACTTTTTGTTTAATAGTAGTTCAAAGTTGTGGTCTTTTTAAAATGGGGAGAGAGATTTTTCGATGTCCACATGAAAAAAACCCTTGTATACAAAACTGAAAGGCATGTGTTGTGAACAATCTTAGCAATAACTGTTGGTTTTTCTTCTGTGGTAGAAAACTCTTCGTTGGTGGAATTGCTTGGGAGACTTCTGAAGGTACCTAATTTAGCTCGCTTCCATTTTGCCCCTCCTGAATGTTGCCATGATTTTGTACTATTATTGCTTGAATATTGGGGAAGTTGATTAGCCTTTTTGATTTTGGTTTTTAGCTGAATTGAGGTTTTGATGTGTCATGGTTTGTTTGGCATAATTAACATTAGATGTGAACTTTTCCTCGTATTGTTTCAGTTTTCTCTTCTGGTGATTAGCTGTTTCTTGTTTGGTGTGAGTTTTTTTTTTTTTTTTTCCTTAAAGGATTTATTTTTTCCTGAGTATATAGGTCATAAAGAGAAGTTTGTGGGGTAATAAAAAGATGAGTTGATTTTGAACTCCCATATGTAATCCCTTATTTGAGAGAGATACATGCATACCGCTACTATATGCTTCTTATTGATTTGTAACCTTTGTGAATTAGGGATTTAGGGGACTGAATATGGGGCTCCTTTCTCCTGCTTTTATGCATGCATGTGTGTTTTCTTTTTGCATCTCTCTCTCTCTTTTTGGGGGGGGCTTTGGGTTTTGTGAGTCTGAACTTTTGCTGTTGTTTTTCTTCTCTCTCTCTCTCTAGAATCATTTAGCAGGTATTTCAGTAAGTTTGGGGAATTAACTGATTCCGTCATTATGATGGATAAAATCACTGGAAGACCACGAGGCTTTGGGTTTGTTACGTTTGCTAACCCTGAAGCTGCAAACAAGGTTCTCGAAGAGGAGCATGTTATAGATGGCAGAACGGTATTAATTTCTTACTTTCGGCCTGTTTCTATGTTGCTCAGTATTCCATTAGAAGTAAGAAGTTAAATTGTTGGTTAAATGCAATTTTTATGTAACAACAGGTGGAAGTGAAAAGAACTGTCCCCAGAGAAGACATGCAAGGTAGAGGGGTTTCGAGAACGAAGAAAATATTTATTGGTGGTATTCCATTAACCTTGACTGAAGGTAACTTTTGTGGACTTGGACTTGTCAATTTCTTTTGGAAACCATTGCAACATCGCCCATCGTTTCTGTTGGTTTGCACAGATGAGCTGAGGGAATATTTCTCAGCCTATGGTAAAGTTGCGGAGCACCAGATTATGCTAGATCATAAAACTGGCAGATCCAGGGGCTTTGGCTTTGTCACCTTTGACTCGGAAGATGCTGTTGAGAAGATATTTGCTGATGGTCAAATGCACGAGCTTGGTGGTAAACAAGTGAGTTCTTTTTATCCCTAGGATTTAAAAGTTTCATCCTCCTATCTATTTCTAATAGAAAGAGCTAAGCTTACAATGGGAAAACAAAATCTTTCAGGTGGAAATAAAGAAAGCAGAGCCGAAAAGGCCTGGCTTTGATAGCTCAAGTGACAGCCGGATACGCCGTGGAGGCAGTAACTCCAGGGCGTTTGGAGGCTATAGTAATGGTGGTGGGGGAGGTGGTGCTAGTGGTGGCTCTGATGGTTTTGGAGGGGGATATGCTGGAAAAATGGGCAGAGGGTATGGTGGATATGGAGGATTTGGTGGTTATGGTGGGTATGGGAATTATCCTGGGAATTTTCCTGGAGGTCCAGGGTTCTATCCTGGCTATGGTGGTTACGGCTATGGGTTTGGTTTTGGTGGGCCAATGTATGCTGGTGCTGGGTATGGTGCTGGCTATGGAAACCCTGGTGGTTATGGTGGTGCGAATAGCTATGGCGGTGGTGGTAGGGGATATGGAACTGGTTATGATGGTGGTAAAGGTTATGGACCTGGTGGTAATACTGCCGGATATGGCGGCCCAAAAAGTTATGGCGTCGGCAGTGGAAGTGGCGGCAGCGGTGGCGGCGGTCATGGGGTTGGCAAGGGTTATGGGAATGGCGGTGCAGCTCCAAGTGCACGGTACCATCCGTACAGGAAGTGAGATTTCCCAAAGATGGTATCGTCTGGGATGAGTTTACTGCTGTACTTGTCAGCAACTCACTATATAATTAGTTCTGAAGTTTGTAGGTTTTGCTTTTCATTTCCAACTTCTTGGAACTATTAGAGTTATGGAAGGTTGCATATTTCTGAATTATTATGCCAAACTTGTTGTGTAGCAAGAATTGTTAGAGCGATTTGTTTCCGCTCCTTTTGATTCTCAGTACCGTATTAGAAAAACCACCTGTATTGTGTGTTGTTGCCATAGGTTTGACAGGAAAACTTAAAACAATGCTCTCTTTCTGACTTAGTTTGAACCTTTAATGATAATTATGCTGTTGATTTTGGAAAATTACTCTATTTCTATTATATTGGCAACCAAGCATATGCTACCTATGGACCGTGACTTTTTCTTATTAACTGATTCAATGCGATGATTCCATCATCTTTATCCTGATCCCCCCAAATCGAGCCTATATTCGTCCATTTACCAAGTTTTCAGACCCCTATTTATAAAGATTTAGTGGGAGCATTCTTCCACACAAATTGGGATCATGTGGCAGAAGAACTCCATACCGCTCTCAGGCTGACAATACAAAATGAATTGTAATGTAACTTACTCCGGATAGTGAAGATAAACCCCCGAACGAATGGCCAACACATTTCTGCTCAAGCCCATTTTCAGCCAACACAACCAGCATCTTCTTACCTCATCGTCAACCTTGAATTCTACTTGCAGTAGTTCGAAGGCCATGGCTATCTGTTCAAGCTTCCGACCCATATTTTCGTTTCACAGAAAGCCTCAATTTTGTGCCTCCTTCAGGGCGTTTTCTAGGCCGGCCAACAACACTTCTGCCACCACTAAAGGTACCATCTCTGAATTCATGTGTTCTTGGGTTTTCCCTAAACTTTCCTATGAGATTGTTTTTCTTGTTGGTTGACATATTACATTTCTCATTTAGGAATTTGTTGAACGATCTTATTTATCACCGAGTACTATATTTGTTGTCGAAAATCTACCAATTCTGATACTCCCTCTGTCCCAAAATTATTGTCCAGTTTGAGAATTCACTTTTAGTACAATTTAAACTACAAATGGAAACCCAAACTCAGACAATAATTATGGGATGGAGGGAGTAAAAGGCTTTAGAAATCAAGGGTTGGAGTTATAAAAATGGGTAGATACGGTTGAGGAAGTAGTAATGCAGGAAATTGGTCTGAGTGTAATGGCTGAAGCTAAACTGCGGGATTGAACTTGTTGGAATAACTAAATAAGCAATATTTTTGTTTTCCGTCATTTAACTAATAGGCAGGAGAGAGATGAGTTCGCTCTATGCAGTCTATGGCCATCTTTGCTCCGATTCATGTGTGCCATTGATATTTCATTAAACTTGCGATCCCATTTTGAGAGCTCCCAAGTGCTTTATTAGTGTTAAGTTACCACAATCAATTGGCTGGGTAATTAGCATTTTCATCAATTATTTATGATGCAAAAATTGGTTTTTTTTTCCCTCAACAATATTTGATGTCAAAAGTGGTATTTTACGTCATCTTGGAGTTGGAGATGACGTTATGCAATTATTCGGTGTAAATAGGAAATGACCTCTTATTTTTTGTGCAAGTTACATATGTAAATCGAAGAATTAATCAAACATCATAACACACACATTGTTTATCTAATCATTAACTTGTGTTGGTTGGACTAGATAATATTCCTGCTCGCATTGGGTTTCTAGGACTTGGAATAATGGGTTCTCCAATGGCTCAAAATCTCATAAAAGCAGGGTAAGCAAAACTCCATACGAGCTGCAATGGTTTATGAAAAGAGTCTGCCCACATAAAACCACAATTATCATTCCATGTATTCTATAAGTTGACATGGACGTTTGTATTTCTGATTTACTGCAACGGAATGGTTGGTAGATGCGACGTTACTGTCTGGAATAGGACTAAGAGCAAATGCGATCCCCTTGTAGAGATGGGTGCAAAGTAAGTATGTTATCAAACATAATCTAATCCTGAAAAGAAGCTTGAGTCTCATTTCTATATTCTCTCTTGTTTTGCAGATATAAATCCACCCCTGAGGAAGTGGCTGCATCGTGTGACATCACATTTGCGATGCTTGCTGATCCGCAAAGTGCCGTGAGTATGCTTCATCTCTAGAATCTGTTAACCTTATCATTTAACTTTGATTATCTAACCTTTTTATCAGACAGATGTTGCTTGTGGAAAGCATGGAGCCGCAAGTGGAATTGGTCCTGGAAAAGGGTACACCATTCTTTCCGGTCAAAATAACTAATAGTCAATCAATTACCTTTTGTACGCCATGAACATATCTTCTTTTTGCTTGTCTCTAGATCACTTTAATTTAGAACATTTATTTTATTTTATTTATTTATTTTTTGGTGAATAACATAACAAAGCAGGCTAACGCCTTAGGTTCTAAATACAGGAAGTCCTAGCATCATGATCTAATATCATTACAATATTGCTTGGGGGAACATCAAAAAAATATAACCCCCTATCCCTATCTAATGCTGCCTTTGCAAGTGTATCAGCACATAGATTATACACTCTAGACGGGCGTTGAAAACACACAACCCAATTGTTTTGCAAAAGGCTATGAATTCCCCTCAGTTCAGATTGGCCCCTTATTTTTTCAATAAGCTCGATGGCTGCTTGAGAATCGGATTCGCAAATCAGTTTTGCGATCTCCATAGCTAAGAGGATCGCTTTTAGCTCCGTTGTTTCAACAGAGCAATGGGCCAACGCCTTGTTAAAGGCTTTAACAAAATTACCCTTATCATCTCTGAGTATACTCCCTACCGCTGCTTTCCTGGTTATATCACACACTGCTGCCATTTTAATTTTGAACATTTGTTTTGGATTTATGTTCAATCAGGCATTGTCAAAAGCTTTCAATGAAACCCTCCCCCCCACCCCCCCAAAAAAAAAAAAAAATTTTTTTTTTCAAACAAGTGTGAAACATGTTAGTATATGTGCAAGAACTGAAAGACAATGATAAATAAACCAATAAGGTGATTTTTTGACAAAACCTTGAGTTTCTGTTACGAGAAAGTTTTGTATAAGAACTGAAAAGTTTCTGTTCGTATATCTATAAGAACTGAAAGACAATGATAAATAAACCAATAAGGTGATGATTTGACAGAATTTGAGTTTCTTTTACGAGAGAAATTTTTTATTCTCCTCTTTTTCTTGATGTGGGCTGAAACTAGTAAATATCATCTTCACATTAGTTCAGTATGCAAATTTGCCTTTCTGTGTTGATTGCAGTTATGTAGATGTGTCTACCGTTGATGGTGATACTTCAAAGTTGATAAGAGAACACATCAAAGCAACAGGAGCCCAGTTTTTGGAGGTAAATATTTAGATTTATTTGAGTATTGAACACAGAGAGATAGCCGCTGCTGTCTTTCATTACATGCTGCTAGATTTTGGCAATTTAGGTTTTTCTTCTCTGCATTTGTAAAGAAGTTTTCCACTTACTTCATACAACAAACTTTGAGAAACTGGTGTAGAAGTTTACCATGCACAACTAACCAACCTAGCAAACATAATGCACTCCCAACAGGCTCCTGTTTCTGGTTCCAAAAAGCCGGCAGAAGATGGACAGTTGATCTTTCTTGCTGCAGGTGTGCTGTTTTGTTTTTGTTGAGTCAAGGAAATATTGTTTGGTGTTGAAGATGTTGCTGTTAAACTCCATACTCAAGAGTGTTTTGGTTATTTTTTCATCTTAATTGAAGCCATTTATGCAATATTGCAGGGGATAAAGCTTTATATGAACAGGCTGCTCCTATGTTAGACATCATGGGAAAGGTTTCTGCTTTTTCCAATATTTAGTGAAAGTCTGAAAGATTGTCTTTTCGACTTAACTGATTAATCGTTATCGTAAATCTAGTCAAGATTTTACCTCGGGGCTGTTGGGAATGGAGCTGCTATGAAACTTGTGGTGAATATGATTATGGGAAGGTGATGTCAATTATTCCTTTGAGATGCTATTGCACCTTTTTTTTTCTGTTGAACTTGATTGATTAACGCTGTATAAAACAACGTGCAGTATGATGGCATCTTTTTCCGAAGGATTGCTCCTTAGTGAAAAGGTTGGATTGGATCCAAGTGTTTTGGTGGAGGTACTAATCAATTTTAGGCAACACGTTTGAACTCGTAAGAGTATCTCCAATTTTGACCTAATTTGGTTTATTTGCAGGTCATCTCACAGGGCGCCATCAGTGCGCCGATGTTCTCCATGAAAGGACCTTCAATGGTCAAATCCATCTATCCTACTGCATTTCCTTTAAAACATCAACAAAAGGTAATGTCATTACTCTCCTTACATGTGTATTTTAACACCGGCCACCTGAACTCGACATACTGATTGTTGGATTGGTTTTTTTCGCTGATGCAGGATCTTCGGCTTGCACTGGGATTAGCCGAGTCAGTTTCTCAGCCAACTCCAATCGCTGCAGCTGCAAATGAACTTTACAAAGTGGCAAAATCGCATGGTCTCAGTGACGAGGACTTCTCAGCCGTAATTGAAGCTCTGAAAGTCAAAATCCAGAGGGAAAAATGATGTCAGAGAAGTCACCGCTCTCGATTTTTTCACATTAACTGAGTGCCTTTTGATCTCAACTCACAGAATTTCGAATCAGCAAGATCCTTTTCAAGTGGTGCCTTTGGTGTTCTTGTAATCCCTCCAAAATGAACCAAAATGTACACTAGTTCATTTGATCACACTTGAAGATCTTAACTTGAAGCTTGAACTTTGAAGTTCAAATTTAGAGATTCGGATAGAAAAACGTGAGAATATTGCAAACCATGTGCACAAATAAAAAAGGAAAAGTGTATTTCTACTCTTATTACTACACAGCAGATCTTGAATGGGAAGATTTTCTTCTTTTTTTTTTTTTTGGGGGGGGGGGGTGAGAGATGCCTTGAGTGCATAATTTTCTCAGGCCCACAAATGCTCCTTTTTGCCTGGACAAGGTTAGTTGGTTGAACTAAAAAAAACATTATTAGAACAAATATGGAAATTAGGTAGATATTGACTTTGCATCAAATTGATTGATGAAAAATTTAAGGAAAAAAAAGAAGAAGAAGCAGGAAATATGGAAGCAACAACCAAAAGGAAGGAATTGAGGCAGGCAATTAATGGAAGCCATGAAAGCAGCACAATCTACACTGAATTTGGCACATGCTTTTGTCTAAAATGCTTCCTTTGTCGGTGAATCTATAATCCAAATTCATCGACAATGAACCGACTTATTAGAGTCAGAGATTAAACCTAAAAAAAAGCAAAACAAAAACAAGATTGATGTTCATTTCAAGAAAACTGAATTGGTCAAATTCAAGAAATTGTTCGTTTAACTCTTAAAATCAATAAAATGAGTTTAATTTTATAAAGGAAGAAGTGGTACCTGTATATTAATGTAAACCGACACCTATACTATTAAACCGCATTCATACAAAACCTAATTATGTAGTTCAACTACTTCTGATTTGCTAATTTTAATCAACGAGCATGACTCAAAAGCTAATCTAGTAAACCATAATATATATATACTCATGCAAAAAAGATGTAATGGTATGATTTTTGTCAAAAAGAGAAAAGTAGGCATTATTAATCAACTATTAATAAAGTCTCATTGTGACCAAGTAAAGGATAACAACCAAAGTTAAATTAATACTAACAACTTAAGACAACTTGGCCAAATGCTCGCGTCATTGTACCCGTGACTTTAATCAAAGTGTATTTAAATAAATTAGTCATTAAATCTACCACATTCTATACAAACGTTGTCACCACGTCTTCGAACTACTCTTAAGATTCATTAATCATTTGTGCCTTTGGTCAAACTGAATAACAGTAATCATTCCATTTCCACCCCAAATGGATTGGGGGGGAAAAAATCTACTTTTCTTTTTGACTTATCATGCTTTTGACTTTTGATAAGTAATTACCACCTTTCATGTTGCACCAAATTGGGTTAATTTATGTATGCAATTTTCGTTGTGTATCTGTTTCAATTCAATAAAATGGACGTTAATATAAATGCTCATAAAACTCATGCCGTATTTATTATTTTGTATTGTTCAAGGTGATGGATTTAGTGATCATCACTCTAATTAAAAATCGGGATTAAATTGAACAAAAACAAAATCCACAGGGTTAAGGATTTGTTATTGGGCCGTTGGCCCAATACTAGCCAACCACACAAGAATATTAAAAACAAGGCCCAAGAAAAAAGAAATGGAACCCCCCATATGCAAACTGTCACCTGATAATTGGTCCGTGTACGCCACGATCTAAAAAAACGCGTTAAGAATTAATCAAATAAACTTGTCCAATCCATTTACAGATAGATCACTGTTGCTTTTTGCTTCGACCTCTCTCTCTTTAGTTGCATTTCCATGGTAGCTAAAAATAAAAACAATAACCAAAAAGAAAGTACTACTGATTCTTTTCTCTTTCCCTCCCACATCCCCATAAACGCCGTTTGAATCGGTCCATCCCATTCCCTTTTTCAGCCATCGTCTTTCCTTCAATCCCTCTTTCTCGTTTTCTAGGGTTTGGAATTGAATCTCCTTAATTCATCACTAAAAATTGCCCCTTTATCAATTGTTTTTCTGTTTTGGTGGTCGGAACCATGACGACGACGTCGTCGGCGGTGAAGAACAGCTTGTTGCCACCTGGGTTGGTGTCGAATTTGCAGGACGTGCTGGCGAAGAGGAAGGCGGGCCCACAGTCGGAATCATCATCTCCCCCTCCGAGTAATGATGGTAATCATGGTAGCAATGGGACTGGGAGTGAATTGGCGGAGCCCGCTTCGGTTTCGGGCTCTGCGCTTGATGGTGAGCCCGAAAGCAGCTCAAAGCCCGTTGTTTTGGTCACTAATGGTGATGGGATTGATTCCCCTGGCTTGACCCATTTGGTTGAAGCTCTTGTTCGTAAAGGCCGTTATGACGTTCACGTTTGCGCCCCTCAATCGTCAGTTCTCTTTCTTATTCTTTTAATTGTTCATCAATGTTTTTGTTTGGACATCAAGGTGTGAACTTTTTTTTTTTTTTGTTAAAGTGCGAGTTTTTATGGTTCATCTACTTGTTGTGATTCTTGGCGATGGATGGATTTGTGATGTTTATATGGCGATTTTAAATTTTATGCGGGAAACGTAATAAGTTTTTTTCTTTTTTCTGAAAATTTTTTTTTTCTTTCGTTTTTGAGTGGGAAATTATAATTTGTTGCTTTTTCATTTGCAGGGATAAATCCACATCTGGTCATTCCTTGACTCTTAAAGAAACCATTTCTGTTACACCATATGAAATGGATGGTGCCACGGCGTATGAGATTTCTGGTATGATGATTCATTGTTACAAACTAGGGAACTGAGATTTTATTGTTAAAGCTAATTAAGATGCTGATAGATGCAGTGTAATTTTTTGCTCTTAGGAACTCCTGTGGATTGTGTTTCTTTAGCTTTGTCTGGAGCGCTGTTTTCCTGGTCAAAACCTTTACTGGTATATTATTGTACCATTTCATTTCTTGTATTCAAAGCTTTCTTTTGTGGTCTTTTTCATATATTATTATTTCTTATGTGTTCTCTAGGTAATTAGTGGAATCAATAGGGGATCAAGTTGTGGCCACCACATGTAAGTTTAATAGCCCTAGTTCGAACATAGCTGTGAATTCTGTACTCTCTGTTGGGTGGACGAATTACTCTTCTGTTACTACCATGGTTATTTTTGTTTATTTTTTTTTAGAGATGGTTGCTAAAATGTGTTTCCTGGATTGACATTCAGGTTATACTCTGGTGTTGTTGCTGGAGCTCGAGAAGCATTGATAAGTGGTGTTCCATCTATTTCAATATCTTTGAATTGGTGGGTTGATAATAATTTCTTAATTATTCTCTTGTTCAACATTTGCCGTTGTGAAAGACCAACCATTCGATACATTTGCATTTTAGGAAGAATGACGTAAGTCAAGACAATGATTTCAAGGATGCTGTAACTGTATGTCTGCCGTTACTTGATGCTGCTCTTGCAGACCTTGAGAAGGGCATTTTCCCTAAAAATTGCTCTATCCATATCGAAATCCCTACATCTCCTTTGGCAAACAAGGTTTGGTTCTTCCTTTTTGGATCTCATCCCTCATAGTGGCTAAACTAAACTAATGAACCATACAGCTCGTTGTCCTTCATTGGGCTTTCCATAGATGTTTAATGTGTATCCTAAGGAAACTTTCATTAGTTTGAAAAGTAATGGTAACTGTTATAGAGTTCTCAAAAACTGAAACTTGTGCATCTTTATTGCCTGGATTCAAGCATTTCTTTTAGTGAATCTGATGTGAATTGTTCCTTCTAAATGATGTAGCCAGCTCACATGATTCCCGGTGTTTTCAGTGAATAAAGACTCTCATTTGAAGTTTTACCTTTAGTAACTCTGTAAAAGCAAATGAAGCTTGTGCAAATTTGTTTGCATGTGCAAGTTGCTGATGGACTTATATTTCAGGGGCTTAAATTAACTAGAAAGAGTCTCTGGAGGTCTATGCTTAACTGGCAAGCTGTTTCAGCAAATAGGCATCCATCATCTGGTCGATTCATGTCTAATCAACAAATCCTGGGTATGCAGCTTGCACAACTAAGCCGAGATGCTTCTGCTGCAGTGAGTATCTTTTGTTTTAATGTCATAGTAGTAGTTTTTTTTTTCGTGGAGGTGCTATCTGGGGGCCAGCTATTCATTTATTTGCCTTTGCAACTTTTCTCTGTTTTTAAGGGTGCTGCACGGCGTTTGGGCACACAGAAGAAGAATATTGAGGTTGTTGAGTCAGTTGGTGCTGCAGGGAAATCTGACTCTAATAGAACGTCCAGATATTTCAGGCTTGAGGTGATGCTAATTACGATGCATTTCAAGATAAAGCTTAAATTTTTCTTTGGAATACTTGCTGATTATTGGTGGCTATTTGTGTTGGAGTAGATGCTACTTGTGAAAATATTTGGCATTGTAGGAACTTCTTTGTTGAGAAATGTGATTTGGAAGAATGATTGATAGTATTCATTTTGAGATAAGTCTGAATGGGCATGCAAATTTACCTTTTGCAATGTTAGTGACTTAATTTTTATTTTTTATTTTTGGTTAAATAGTGACTGGATTTTGATTGCATTTGTTGTGGATTAATGTGAAAAATATTATTTCTTTGGGCTGGCCTGGTGTGTTTTGATTTGTTTGGCACTTTTTAGTGCATCAATAATGTAGCTAGTTTGCCTGTTTCCAGTTGACCAATAAAGATCATGGAGAAGAAGACGAAGATCTGGACTTCAGGGCACTTGACAATGGCTTTGTAAGTGCAAACCTTCTTCGTGCTCTCTTCTAGTACTTTTTCCTCAAATGTCCTGTGGATTAGTGAACACACCAATGGCTTCCAGATTAACGTGGAACCTATTTAGAATTATGACGGGCTGATTTTGTTTCTAACAACAGGTATCACTCACTCCTTTATCGGTCGCCTCACACACGGAGTCGGAGTCAGAATGTTTAAAAGCTGCTTCCGATTGGATTGCCTCTGTATTATGATGATTGCACTAACGAAGCTCGCCTCATTTTGGCAGTAGAGGGAAAATGCAATTTTTTGTACATGTCTGAGCATGGTGATTTTAGTCGTTAGTTTGGTTGTGATTTCAATCAGTGCTGCTTGTATTGTCCTTCCTTTTCTTGTCAGATATTTTTTGGAAACCATATTCATTTAGTGTATTGATCTTTGTGGAGCAAATCGCTCCAATGTTAATTTATATTCAGGGATGCAATCATGCAAATGCAAGTTCTGTAAGATTGATTGCTGTTTATGCCATAGTTTTTTGCAGGCTTTATAGTCTTTGGTTTTCCTCCCAAAGCTTTAGGTGCGAGGTTTCAGTTCATGTATTTCACGAATGTAACTGGAACAGCCATTGGCAGAAATTTGATTGTAATTTTTTTTTTTTCCTTTCCTAACATGATTTATTGGTTATTTATTTTTTGTGTCTTTTTCGTTCCTGTAATAAAACAGGTTGGATTTTTTTGACTATGTTGGATTTGTGCATGCCAGTCCTTTCCATTGTAAAAATCATTAAGTGCTTGTTTGTTTGTTATTTTATTTTAACTCTTAAACACAAAACCTAATGGAAAATAAAATATCATCCAAACAATTTTCTGAATTACATTTTAAAATCCAACTTGAAACACTTTTTGTTAGTGTAGTGATATTTTTTGGATCTAAAAATAGTCCAGTGACTAAATCCAAAATTTTGCACATTTATTTCAATTTATCTCTAGTCAAAAAACACTTTTTATAATTGATGGTGGTTATGAAAATTTTTTTTTAGAATATGTATTGAAATATTAAGTCGAAAAATATCACTAAATAATCCTTTATAGTGACTAAAATGAGATTTTCGTTGTTGAGTGATTGTTTCAAAAAAGGTCAACTTTGTAGTGACTATAACTAACAGTATTTAATTGTTTAGTGATGACTCGTACTTGATACTTCAAAATATAGTTCAAAATATGTTTTTTTCAAAACTAACATCCAAATAATTTTTTATTCAAAATACCATCCAAACAACATTTTATTTCCCATTTAATTTCAATTTAAAATATTTTTCACTTTTAAGTGGAAAAATGAAATGTAAGACGAGGTCTAAACAAGCACTAAAACGCCAAATCACCCTCTACTTCTCCCGCCCCCCAAATACACTCTTCCTGAACCTAAAATCATCTTGTACATAAGATCTTATGAAACATCGATAATTTAGAATATGAGGTATATCTTACTATATGAGGTATATCTAACTAACGTGCTCTAATGGTTTAATGCTCTAGGCGATTGTTTCCTTTTCTATACTCAACAAAAAGAACTTTAAAAATATTTTTTAATAATTGAAAAAACGCAATATATGTGAAATATATTGTTTAAATTTTATTTCCAATTAGAAATGGGACGAAAATGCATTTCAAAATATTAATTCGGATCCTACTTTAATTGCCGCTTTGGGAGATGAAGGGAGTGAAAATAGATTAGTTCAAATAATTCAGATAGCTTGTGGGCTTAAGAGTTTGGCGCTGGGCTGATCTTGCCCAAATAATTTCTAATCTCTCCCGCCAGAATTAGACTACGGAAATGGAGACCAGAAATTAGTTGATCTTTGCTTCGTCAATTCTCGCAAACGTAACCCTAATCACCAAATTCCTCATCTTTGGGTGAAAGGTAAGTCTAAGTTGATTTTTTTTTTTTTGTTGATTCCTTGAAATTAATTGTTGTCGATCATCTTGGGATATTGTTTATTTGAGTTTGGCTTTTGTAATTATTATTCACTTTTCAATTCATGGAGTTCTCAAGGAAGATACCCATCAATTTGTTCTGTTAGTGATGATTCTCAGTTCTGACGGTTTCGGTTTAAGTTTGAGTTTGATAACGAGTCTAATCAGTTTTGAGTTTTGGGTCGTTAAAGTTGTCATCTTTAGGTGACAGTTTGACTTCTTGCTGTGACATTGATTTCACCTTTGATGATGATGTTATTGTAATGCTCTGGTGTCCTAGTGCTAATATTTTTTTGCTTTTTTCCCCCCTTTATAGTCTAATAACACGAGAATTTTAATTTTCCAGTGATGATTCCAACGAAGGTGATCTTGTATTTCTGGTTACTGTTTGCTGCCATACCAGTAGTGTTTATAGTGGACTGCATATCAACTGTCTTCAGTTGTCGTGGAAAGCGAAAGAAGGTTGTCGGATTTTTCCATCCTTTCACCAATGATGGAGGTGGTGGGGAGAGAGTTCTGTGGTGTGCCGTTAAAGCCATCCAAGAAGAATATCCGGGTATTAACTGTGTCATTTACACTGGGGATTTTCGTGATGCTTCTCCTGAGAGCCTACGTGATCGAGCCCGCAGTCTATTTGGAGTCGAGTTGCTCTACCCTGTTGAGGTACTTTCATTTTATTCAATGGCTGCAATTGGTATTTGTTAATGGAAACAGGTGTAAAGCAAAATGGAGAATACATTCTTCTTATCAAAACTGGATTTTTTATATAGATTTTATTGATTTCACAGTAAGCTGGTAATTACAAGGTGTTTCATACTACTGTGCCGTCATTCTGTTCTTATATTGGCTCCTCACTCTATGAGTGGGTTTTTTTTTTCCCTATGAAATACTATGTATTATGCGGTAGGATTAATTATTGGATAAAATTGTTATTCTCAGGTGGAGCACCTATACAAGAGGAAGTTGATTGAAGAAGCAACCTATCCACGCTTTACCATGATTGGTCAAAGTCTTGGTTCTGTGGGTCTCGCATGGGAAGCTTTGTGCAAACTCACACCTTGGTATTTCTTCGACACAAGTGGTTATGCCTTTACCTATCCAGTTGCCAGGTTGTTTGGATGCAAAGTCATTTGCTACACTCATTATCCAACAATCAGTTTGGACATGCTCTCTCGAGTGCATGGAAGGAGCTCTATGTACAACAATGACACGCTTATTGCTAATAGGTAACTTATTTTTCCGTTAGCTAGATATGCTCTTCAGGATTGCAGTTTTTTGTTATTTTGTTTCATCTCTTTGTCGGTAATATACTGGCCGTTAACCTAACTAATGACTTCTATTTTCTGATTCTATAATTTCTCTTTAATAGGGAAGTTCAAAGATAGAAGCCAATCAAAATGATCTCAGTTTACATAGAATGTAAATGTTGTTCCTACAATTTTTGGTTTTTAACTTATGGTAATGTAATTAATGATAGTTTATTCTGTAAAGTCCTTGTTTTCATGGAAGCGAGCCCCTTTTATGATAAACTTTTTAACTTTTATGGTAGATTCCTTAGGGATGTCTTCTTTTCCTTTTTAGGTGATGTTTTTGCAAGATCATATACATGAAGTTGATCAAATATTTTCTTCTTTTGTTTTCTGTCCTCTTCATTTATGTAACCTCTTTTCGTTCTTATTCTTTTGGTACAGTAAATTGCTCTCCTGTTGCAAGGTTTTATATTACTTAGTTTTTAGCTGGTTGTATGGGATTGTTGGCTCATTTGCGCACCTCGCAATGGTTAACTCTTCTTGGACGCAATCTCACATTGAGAAGCTTTGGGGAATTCCTGACCGTATTAAGCTTGTCTACCCTCCCTGTGACACTTCAAGGCTTCAGGTTTCTATTACTCTTTGCTCCCTTTTTTTCGTCCTTTGGACTGGTACTGAAGTTGTTTTTAAGAGTGTATCAAGTGATTCTAAAGCATTATTCTTAAAAGAAATGTATCACTGCTGGACTCCCTTGAAATGCATCTTTCTATCTTGTGCATTCTGATGCATTTATGTTGCTATTGGCATTATGAGGAAAGATGTTATGCACAAAGTTACACCCTCTGAATGCACTATCATGTCAACAATGATTTTAGTCTCTTCTTTGTAGACTCTTGTTCATGCATCTTTTTCAGTTTTGTGGTTGCTTTGAAAGCTGGGACCTGATTCTCTGAAGGTTATGAAAATAATATTAATGAAAAGAAAACCAAAAAGATACAGATAAAGTTAAGGAAAATTCTGGATTACAGCAAGGTCCTATGTATATGGTTTCATGGATTCCTTGTTACTGTCATTGAAATCCTGGAACAAGATTCATGGAGATGGGTTTTGTGTCATAGAGATTGTGTAGAAGCTGCCTGTAAACTCTTGTTTTCATTAATGGCGTCAGGGGCGCCTTGGTTTTAGATAGTTTTATCTGAATTTAGCTGGTTAAAAAGTAGATATAATGCTTCTAACAGGCACTTCCATTGGAAAGATCCATGAAACCACCAAAGATCATTTCTGTGGCCCAATTCCGTCCAGAGAAGGTGGGTGGTTATATGTAATCATGCAAGTCACTTTGGCTTAATGTACTGCTTTCATCATCTTACATTTTTTGTTGAAACATCTTTTATGGACATTAGGCCCATTCCCTTCAGCTTGAGGCATTTTCTGTTGCCTTAAACATGTTGGATGTGAATCCGGCAGCAAGACCCAAACTTCAGTTTGTGGGTAGTTGTAGAAATGTAGCAGATGAGAAAAGGTTGCAGAAATTGAAGGATCTAGCTGTCAAACTAAACGTGGTGGAGGATGTTGAATTTCATGCTAATGTGCCGTATAGGTTTGTTATTGCTCAAATAATCTGTTTGAATCTAACTGCACGTCTTCTTTAATGCATGTCTGCTCAAATCTAGTTCATTAACGTATGTATCATAATCATGTTTGGCTATTATTGGAGTTGTTTTCGTTCTAATTTTCATCTTTTCATATGGAGCAACTTGTAAAAAGTAGTTTTATTTCTTGTACCGCTGCTGCAGTGATTTGGTGAGGCTCTGGGGTGGTGCAATTGCAGGACTTCATTCTATGATCGATGAGCACTTTGGCATATGTGTCGTGGAGTACATGGCTGCAGGCGCCATACCAATTGGTTAGACACCTTCCTTCTTTCTTTCCTTTGTCACAGAGACCTTTTATTATTTGCACATTTCGAAGAATGACATTGGTTCATTTATATTTTTACATACACCACATCACACGCTGAACCATTTGACTGATAAATGCTATGTCTTTATAATTACACTTACGCAGATAGGTTCTCAGGGTAATAAATTGTGACAGTGCTCTGTTGGTCTGCTGGGATTTCTTTTTGCAGCTCATAATTCAGCAGGACCCAAGATGGACATTGTGTTAGCCGAAGAAGAAGATGGGTTACCAACTGGATTCCTTGCCCAGAATGTGCAAGAGTATGCGGACGCCATCGTTAAGGTCATTGAGATGCCAGAACCTGAAAGACTGTTAATGGCAGCAGCGGCAAGGAGACGCGCTGCAAGGTTTTCAGAAGATCGATTTTTTGAATACTTTAAAGCGGCTCTCAGGCCGATCTTGAATCGAACCCTAATTTAAATTGATAACAGTAAAAAAAAACACTTTGTTTGCCTCTTTCAGAGAGAAAATTTTTGCTGTTTCTGAGGCAATCGTGTAGGTTTTATGTAGATAGACTGATAGAGTCAGTAACCATACACAGTTTTAGACACAAAAAAAGCTGCAAAGTAAGGAGATGAGTTTCCTCTTCCTGAAATGTTGTATTGTTGTTGCAGCAGTATATCAGACAATGATTCGTATAGGGAAAAAAATGACAAGGAAAATTGACAAGGAATTGACTATGACCATTCATTTTTAACACTTTCCATTTGAAGTTTAAGCATTTAAGGTTAAGGCATAGTTTAGATGATTGACAACTCATTTCTTGTAAGTTTTTCTTGTAAAATTTTTCTGTACCTATCATTACTCCAGTATATCAGTATATGCTTAATTTGACTTCTTGAGCAGTGAAGCAACCCACATTATAGAGACAACATTAACCAATAATGTTATTTATCCTGTTTAAATTTTTCTCCCTACAAATTGTGCTAAAAGCAAGAAAGAATACGAACTCGACAATCATTTTGGACCGGAGAAATAATATTTTGATATATTTTGCGGGAATAAGTAATACTAGCAAAAGAAGCAAAACTGAAGAAAACTAAAACCAAAATATTATTAGTAAAATTTTCTCCCAGGATTAAAACATTTTTATTAAAAGATTAAAAAGAATTAGGGAAAAAAAAAGTCAAAAAGTAAAAAAGGGGAGGCCCAAATTTACCCGGTTGTTTCTTCTTCAATGTGATAGAATAGAATTGGAGAACTTAATCCCCCTTTTAGGGTTTTTGTCGAACTTCGCAAAAGGTCTTCGAAATGGCGTCTTCTAAAGCTCTGATTCGCAACGGAATTTCTCTGGCGACCCGTTTTCTGCATCAATCAACATCATCAGTAGCAGCATCGTCATCTCTCCATCGGAGCTCCACTCCGGCGATTGCCGCCCCAACTCGGGGCCTCGACATTTTCTCTCCCAAGCTTTTCCCTTCTCTCCCGTCGCAGTTACAGTCACAGTCTCAGGGCATTCCGCATCATTTGCCTCAAAACGACGACGCCGATATATCGAAGAAGCTCCTCTCCGAAGGATTCCTCTACCCTTGTGGTCTCCCTTCCCTTCCTTTCTTCCTCCCCGATGGTATTTGCTTTCAATTTCCTTAGCTCTTGTTAATATTAATGGTCTGCTAACATTATTTGGGCTTTCTTTATTTTGCGATTTGGCTGTGTGGGCTAAAGATTTATACTTCAGTGATGAATGCTTTTGATTCAGCTTAATAATTTTATGAGAATTGTATTGTAGCTGATTGTTTCCTTCTGTATATCTATAAAACTGGATTTGTTTACTTTTCTTTTTCCCTAGATTCTGAATGAACTATAGTTTGCCCAAGGGGGCCTGTTATGCTTTGCGGTTGTGATTGCAAGGCTGCTCTGTAATGGAGCTGGTTGATTAAGAACGTAGCAATGTTGAGAGGTGTATGTCATAGAATTCCTGCATTCACTGTTATGAAAAAATGCGGTATCACATTTGGATTGAACTGGAACTGTATCTGTATGGGGGCGTTTATGTTGGAAACTCGGATTTTATGAACTGATTGAATACCCCTCCAGGCATCGAAAATCTACTAGGGACACGTTGAGATAACTTTTAGGATTATTCCGGTGGAAAGCTTTTAAGCTTTTTGCTGATACCTCGCATAGATGATCAAATAGTTGTTTGATATGGGATATATGCTCTGCTGCTTTGCTTGTTGTTGCTCTTTATTTTGGTTTTCTTTTATTATGTTTTTTGTAAACTCGGGTTAAACTCGTCGCTTCCTATGGGTATGTAGGGGATGATTCGGATTCATCCGATCCAATGATTTTATTTCCTAAGAGGACCTACCAACCAAGCAACATTAGACGTAAGCGGAACCATGGCTTCTTGGCACGGTATGTTGCTTCTCTCTCTCATTGTCTCACCACATATACACACAAAAGCACCCATAAACTAACAGGCACTTTGAGATGTATTATTCATTTTCAGTTTGCATACATCTCTTTCTATGTTTCTGTAGCACTTGAAAAATCTTCTGCTTTTTCCATCCCTTTTTAAATTGGCTTTTGTTTTTCATAAAGTTGCACTCGCCTCTTTTAAATTGCCTTTTGCTGACTTTTAAACATTGCTAACAAACTATAGTCGAGAAGCATTTGGTCAAATTGCTGGTAAGGGATAGGTTTTGTTTGCTTCACTAATTATGATGCCATCTTAAATTTGCTACTGCTGACAACTATCCTACTATCTTGTTTATTGCGTGAGCAGCAAAGCAACAAAGGGTGGCCAGAGAGTTATAGCTCGAAGAATTGCAAAAGGCCGAGCAAGAATTACGCCTTAGATGCAGGGCCTTATTCTGTAGTGTCTAGAATGGATTCAGCTCCTAGAGCTCGATTCGCTGATGATAAGGTTGAGAAAGTAGAAAGGAGAGTTGGTTTGTATTGTTATTCAGGGGCTCAACTTCACGCGCATCGTTTGACTAATGTTGCTTATAATCTTGCTACTTTTTCTGCTTAACATCTGGGGATAAGCACCGTGAAGTGCCAAGTTTACTTGCGTGGGTTTTTTTGTACATGTCAGCATCATGCAAACGCTTGCTGGTATGTTCGATGACATAATCCATGTAGTCGATCTCACTTAGTTGGGAATTGTTTAGTTTTTGTCATTGTTGGGGAAAGTTAGAAGTGGTTCTGCTGCCCATAAAGCGAGGAACTTCACTTTGAGCAAACCATGTTCTTTTAAATTAGCTTATTTGGTGGCCCAATTTGTTATAAATTTTTACGTTACAGTCCAAACCCAGTTCTACTGAGAATTCATCGAACCTGTAATGCCTTCTGTTCTGTTCTGTTCCATTTTAAGTTTTAACAGCTTACCAATACAATATGTACTTCCAGGAATTCTCGAATTTCGTTCATTTTGACTCTGACCAAAATCTTTTACTGAGCAAAGAAAGATGAAAAGGACTGAATATGGAGTTAAGCCAATGGGCAGGGTAGAGAAATCTCTTGTCTTATGTACTTGTATAGGATGTGTGTGTACAATGTGGCAATCTTTTTAGGGGATTTGGGGTCTCATGAACATGATGAATGCATTGGCTGTTGTGGTCCAGAATTTGTTGTTGATTCCAGCTCAAATTAATTCGCATAAAAAAAATGTACCAAAGCATACGAGTTTTCTTCTTCTTCACTAGCTAGCTATAAGATGCTTTACTATTTGTACCAAAACAACTTGTACAGTACAGAGAATTCTACACAGCGAACGAAATGGTAATTTTCTTGTTTTTGCTTTTCCAACGTCTCTTTCTGCAATGAAATGAACTTGGCCATGTCAACGGACTGCTTTACGAATTGAAGTTTTCTACGCCTCCATTTTGTCATTTTCCCCTGCTGTAATTTCTCTTTTTCACATTTTGGTGAAGATAGAAAAAGGGATGACGGGGGTGATACTCTTCCTATAAATAATACTCCCCCGTCCTATAATTATTGTCCAGTTTAAGTTTTCATTTCTAGTTCTAATTGTATTAAATGTGAAATCTCAAATTAGGTAATAATTTTGGGACAGAGGGAGTATAAGTTGAAGATAAGACTGGAACTTTGTCTTGTATTATTGAAGATGTATTTTTGGGTAAAAGGGGTTGAATGCTTGAGAGTTTTTACTTGTTGGGAATGGATTCCTGTCTTAGAATTAATACTTCTGTACGTCTTTGTTCCTTACCCTTTATGTGGATTACATTATTGGGTTTGAACAATTCAGAGAATGCTAATTGTAATATATTTTGTTCCCAAGTATTGCTCATCTATGCTACACAGTTCATTGAACTTCTGACATGATTGAGACAAAACCAAAACTTACATGTGTTTTTTGCCTTAATTTCTTCAACATGTCATCATATGGGGCAAGTACTTATTGTGTGAATTCTATAGGAAAGAAAGAAATCTTTTGATAAGCTCGTAACTAATGTTAATGTACACAAGTTATCATACAATAATTCCATGATTATAAAACGTTGAACCAACCACTACAACAAATCATGTCAGATATCTATAGTTAACTTAACGTGATAGTATAACAATTCTAGTGGATATTTTCACAGTTCGATGACCGTTGATAACTACACTAAAGTAATTGGTGCCACCATTTGTGTGTGTACTTTTTGCTAGTCTTAAATTTATACCTTTGCTCAATAAATTAACTCGGACATCAATTCCTTTTGCAAGTCAAAAGTATAGCAACATTAATGATTCACAAAAGAAGAAGTGGCAAACATATAGTAATAAGTTTCATGAATATCCAAATCTTGGAGACACATTGATTAATTAATAATATATACTACAATACAACCAAAAAAACAAAGAGTAAATTATAAAAATGTGTATATTACATACCAATTTAATACGGAAGAAAAACAACAGAGAACCATGATGAAAAGGAGATACTGAAAAATATACAGTACTAGTAGTACTAAAATATACTGGCTACTGCACATCAAATATTTTTTTGATGCATTCATCCAATATTCTGCAAAAAAAAAAGATACACAGCTTCTCCGAATGATTTCCTTTCCGGGATTTAACTTTTTCTTTGCTAGAGTGTGCATTTAGCTTCAGAGCCACCTTATGGAACCCAGCCTGAAGGAAGACTAGGGTTCATAAGGATTTGGCTGCATGAAGAAGGTGATGAAGAAGACAAAGAAGATGAAGAAGATGAGGAAGGCAATAACGATACAAGGGATTCCATGCTTTCCAATAACCGATTCGCCGGCAGAGAAATCTGATCATCATGAAGTTGAGGATAATTAGTAGTAGTAGAAGGCAACAAAAATGGAGGATGAGCTTCTTGTTGATGATGAGAAGCTGTGGTTAAAGATGGTAGGCTAATTTCACAGCCCTTTAAAATTTCAGAAAATGTTGGCATCCCATTAGGCCTCATCATCATAAGTGGATCTTGTTCATCATGATAAGCTTGTTGAGAAGAAGCATAAAGTGAGTTGGCAGCAGAAAGATTCTGATTCTGATGAGTCCCAACCACTACTGAAGACCATGGTGAAGAAGGATCATAAGAAGATGATGAGTCAATCAAAGAGGGTGGTGGGACAGGTACTGGAGGGACTGAATTTGGAAAGTGGCTTAAATCAGAATCAAATTTGATAATGTTGTTGGCATGATGATGATCAAAGCCTTGTAAGATTGAGTTTGTTATTGGGGTGATGTTGGGCATAGTATTATTGCTAGTGTAAAGAAACTTATCATCAAATTGAGAGATTGGGAAGAAGTTAGGGTTTGCATTGATGAGTGGTGGTGATGTTGAGAAGAACCCTCCTTCATAAGAAGAAACAATATCTCCACCACATGAAGAAGCAGTTGGAAAACTGCAGGACAGATCATGAGAAAGGCCTCTATGAGATGAAGACACAATGAGTTTCTTCTTGATGCTTGAATTCCAAAAGTTCTTCACTTCATTGTCTGTTCTTCCAGGTAGGTGTTTAGCTATCTGAGCCCATCTGCACAAATTAATAGCCCAAAAGTAAAAAGAGGATAAAAGTAAACAAGTGCATGAATTTCAGCTCCATTTTGGATGAGTTTACTGAAAACAAAGTACAAGTAAGTGGCTTAATTAGAGAGTTCAAAGAACTTAAATACCTATTCCCAAGAACCCTATGAAGCTCAACGATGAGAGAAGCTTCCTGTGGTGAAAAACTACCCCTTTTCAAATCAGGCCTCAGGTAATTTATCCATCTCAACCTGCAACTTTTTCCACATCTCTGCAGCCCTGCACCCAAAATATATAATTGATCAACAACAAAGTTATGTTCTTTACAAACCAAATCATGATGTGGGTTAATTATATTGAAGTGAAATCGAGCAGTAGCTAGCTACTAAAAGTAATTAATTAAGCAAATCTCCTAAAAACAAGACAAGCCAAGAAAAAAAAAAAAAAAAAAGAAGAAGCCATGATTATAAAGATTAATTAAAATTACCAGCGCGCCTAGGAACAGTGCTCCAACAACCATGGCCAAAAGTAGAAATGTAGTTGATGAGTTTCTCATCTTCTTCAGGAGACCAAAGCCCTCTCTTCACCTTTTGCTTGTTGCAGCATGAATGGTGTCCCATGATTAATTAATTTTTTTCCTTCTTTTAATTTCTCTGTAAATGAGATGATGATCTGATCATTCAGAGAAGCCACAGCTAGTCTTGCAGGAGAAAGAAGATGGGGGGGCTGGTATATATGGTGCAGTCAATCACACAGGAAGTTGTTTTTTATACATACATGTGCAATGGCAATACAGATGTGACAAAGAAACAAAAGAAATGAAATCAGTGGTTTCAAAACAGCCAGCCCAAAACTAGTAAAAAGAAATGTGGCATTCTGATTTCCTGGGGAAATGGATGATGTTAACAAAATGGTACATTAAGGTTGTGGAATTTAATGTGGAGAGAACTGTGAAGAAGTAGTATTCCATGACCATGGAAGGGGAGTTTATATATTTTTATGGTTGTAAAAGTTGCAAATATATACAGCTTTCACCCATTGTCTTATACTACAAAGGTTTGTTGTTTATAATCATCAATAATTGTACACTTGTTAGTCTTGTCTTTACAAATGTTGTTATACACATACTACTATCAAATTTTAGTATTACCGGTTTATAAATAAGACCAGAGATAATACGTATGTAATTTCGTCGATTTCACTGTTAAAAAAATGTAATAATTGTATCCTAGTTCAGTATCGAGTTTAGTTTTTTTGGTGGGGGGGGGGGGCTCTTAAGTTATGATTTGAGTATATAGTATGAAGAAATAATGACAATCATTTGAGTTTGAGGTCCTAATGTTGATTTGGCAAGAAAGGAAATAGGAAAAGAAGAAGAAGAAAACAAATAGTAGTAGTAGTAGTACTCTGCTGCAAATGCAATACACCACGAGTCATCCATGCAAAGTGCATGGGACCCAGATGGAGGGGGGAGGGAAGGGGGTCCTACAACCTAGAGACTAGAGAGTATCGTCCGTCCAGAAGATCAAATTCAAATTGTGGGGGATATGGTCAACTCCCCCAGCTTTGTCATTTGATCCCATTTGCTGATGTTCATCTTAGATTTGTGGGTTCACCGTTGGGATCTCATTTTGGACTCTCCTCTACACTCACTTCCCCCTAGTGTATCAATAACGCAATCTTTTGTGGCATGTTTATATTTTTGAAATACTATGTTCCGTCCGTTCTAAAATAAGCGAAACTTTAATTTCAGATAATAAAAAACATTTATTTATTATTTGATTGGAAATAATAGGATGAACGTGACTCTTTTTTATTGATGAACGAAATTAGAATAAGTAACGAGTATATATCTTTGTTATTTGTTAGCAACGTAGCATGTGATCAAATTGATAATGTATTGTACGTAGTACACCCCTTCCTTGAATTCGAAGGATAAAGAAACTAAGATGAGCTTCTGTCCTGTTCGAGTGAAATATTACAGATGTGCGCCTCATTTTACTGTATATTTTCGCTTTCCCTATGTCTTTTGTTTCTTGGCGAATATATTAATTGGTTGAGGTTCGTAATTAGGTATCAAAACGGTGAGACCTACAAAAGAAATTAAAGGAATGTTAATTTGTCAAGTCACTATAATGATAATTACGACTCAATAATCAAGTTGTGCCAGATTAGAATTGAGTTATGGTGACTCCATCTTTCAAACACTCAGAATGTTCGTATTAATTAATGTCCTGTACATCTCGATCATTGCTTGCAGCAGAATGTGATCCAACCCTTCTTAATTCATTCTCTGGCAGTGACAATTCCATTACCAGGTGGTCCTTAATTATTTTTATTTCTCCCATACTTAAGTTATCGAAAGAAATTCAAACTACTTAAACTGGACAATATAACTCAAACTGGACAATACTTTTAGTACAATAATTCAAACTGAATAATAATTCATTCTTTAATACTTTTAGAGACATATGAGTAGATAATAATTCAAACTAGACAATAATTTTACGACAGATGAGTATTTTTTTTAGCATCTAACACGGGGTGTTCACGTAATATCTTGTTAAAGAACTTTGGACGAATCTTAAAGAAGAAAAACCACATACTACATCACCAAAAGTGTCACTAAATATCTTGTTTGAGAATTTTTTGAAAGGTTATGATATAAGTTAATTGTCTAATGTTACCCAGAGCATTGGTCATCAAAATGAAATTATAGGAAGACTATATATAATAGAAAATTTCAGAAATTGATCAGACATCAAATAAAAAATCGAAGATTGAAAAGAAAATAATTGCGGAATGGTCTTGGTGCGTGGAAGAATAGCTTGCTTCCATGTTAGGGAAGTGGGCGTTCATTCCAAAAATAGGGTTGTCTGCTTAGTTATGGAGTATGATAATAATTAATTTATCCCCAGGATTATTAGCCTTGTTTGCATTATTTAGTGCTAAAAGCGTTTTTTTTTCCCCACCCATCATTTATAATCAAGTGGATAGAGGCTTCTCTTACGACTTAATTTTATGCCAAGTCGTGTTAAGCTCTTATAGCTAATCATGTTTTAAAGAAGATAACGACCTTTGTGATTATTTAGTGATGAACATTTTACTACTTAATTACAAGTTTTACTATTTTGTGCCGGGACAAGTACTACCTTGTATACACTGATGAACCATTACCAGTAAAATAATACTGTAATAGTAATTAAATATTCAGCCCGACAAGTTGAGTGACAAAATTTGAGGCATTTTGGTTCTACTAGTGATAGAGTTACTCCTATTATAGTCACATTGATAACTCAGTGACTTAATTCATTAAACATCCGATTGTGTACCTTTCTGAATAAATCTTAGTTACGGTCTAAACTTGGTTCTCATTGACCAATGTTCTCCTTCCGATACTAATTACTCCCTCTCCCCCAAAATTATTGTCCAGTTTAACATTTCACTTTTAGTACAAATTGAACTAAAAATAAAAACTCAAACTGGTCAATAATTACGGGACGAAGGGAGTACAAAGTTACGAATCAATTTTTTTTTCCATTAATTGAGACGAAAATGTTCACAACCTTGTAGTAACTGAGAGAAAAATATTCTAAACTTTTTGAAGTAAAGGGTATCTAGCTTTTGGTGCTTAATAATTAAACTCCTCGAGGGATGGCAAAAAGATGTGCTAGTTTATAGTTTAGTTCACCGGCATAAAATGTTGATAGTTCCACATCAGTGATAATAGCAAGGAAAAAGCATTCCAATTAAGGAAACCTAAATAATGATATGCTTTGCAAACTCTTTTTAATCAAAACGTGGTACTAATAATTTATATGTGTCAAAAGAATGTCATCAACACTTTTTCAATCTGCTGACATTGTTAATTTGATGAGAATCCAACTATCAATCCTTTAGTCGGTCCCCTTCTTCCTTTGTAAAGCAATCTTATGTCCTTTAATTAACTACTTTGATGAACGTTTATGAGCCTAATGATAGGACTTTTTTTTTTTTAATTTTATGTAGTACTGGAAATCCAATTTCGACTCCTCCTTTAACTTAATTTATCTCAATAAGTTAACTAATTATAAGATGGTTTTTCCGTACTGCATCACAAGTTCACAATAACAATTATGTTCTATTGTATTAAAATAATATATTGTTTGGTATTAGAAGTTGTAGTAGTGTTTAGTTTGACAAGGATGGTTTTATATGACGGAATATATAAAAGGAAGATATTTTTACTATGAGATCAAGAGAATAATGAACAAGCAAATTACAGTAAACTAACTAGTTTCACGTCAAAAGAAAACAAAGCCTAAAACAAACTATCTAAGACATTAACTGTCAAAATCAACAAAGCTAATTTACTTTGTAATTAAGCATCTATTTCAATTAGTTTCCAACCACACATGACAGTTACTAGCTAACTCATAGTTTAGTGCATAAATGACAATTGCAGTTTCCAGCTTACTTTCGATAATCCCTTTTTTTTCCCTCCATATTGTAACACTCAAAAGTAGACAAATTATATTACAATGTTAAAAAAAAAAAAAAACCCTAATTTGTGAGGTGTGTATTTTATAAACAATGAAAAACTGTGAAATCGCAAAACAGGAACGAAACTGAAAATACGTAAAAATGTGATGTAACTTGTGATGAAAGAAACAAAAGGAGAGGGAGGTACAGAATCGAGAGATTCATATTTAAAGCAGGCACATGCCAACCATTAATGGCCGATTGGCCCTTTCTCTTCCCTTTATTTGTTAAGACCCATCCAACTCTCTCGACGGTTATAAAACCATATGGATGGAAGATGACTAACAAACCAAAAAAAAAAAAACGAGATGGAAGATGGATGACAGACTTTTACAGGTTTTTACTGTTTTTTTTTTTACCCTTTCTTTTTGAGGACAAACTAGGGTAGAATGTCTATGATTTTTGAAGAATATTAAAACAATTGTCCGGCTTAAATTTTTTAGTTCTAGTGTAATTTGTGCCAAAAGCACAAAATTTAATCGAAACATTCATTTTGGAGCGGGTGGAGTATTTGTTACTCAAGATGATGCATTTAAGAGGAAATGAATTGGAATCCTTGAAGGAAAAGAGAGAAAAACAAAAGGAAAGAAGGTTCTATTAGTAGTTTCTAATTTAATTTAAGTGTGGAATTTGTGATTCGACTTAATTTGTGTCTTGAAGCAACCCAAAAATAAAATTAAAAAAAATGATTCTCCCTCCATTTCAATTTGTAGGTCGTTTTAGGTTTGGAGAGATTTTTTAAAATATAGGTCGTTTTACGAATTCTAAGCAAATTAATGATTATTTTTCCAATTTTACACTCAATAAATGATGCTAATCTATTTTTATTTAGTCTTGTTTATAATTTTAATGTAGTCAATGAAGGGTAAAAGAGATATTTAACACATAAAAAGACTTACATTTTGAAATGGAGGGAGTAATAACAAGTATGTTTGTTTCGTGTTTTTAGGTATTTTTTGTATTGGGAATATAAAAAAGTGTATTAAAAATATAAAAAAAATATGCTGAGATAGGACAGTTATTATTATTTAATTCTAAAAAAACCAACTAAAAAAGAAAACAAACAAAGCCATTAGGCTTCATAGTTTCAAGCAAAATGGTCAATGACAATAGCCACTTGGCTAAAATGGCAAACCTTAACAGTGGAAACAGCTAGGTGATATCATTCTCCAAAATCGAGAACAACATGACCTCATTATTAGTAACTCATTTCATAGTTTCAAATGGCAAAAAAAAAAAAAAAAGGTTTTGAAAGAAAATTAATATTGAGAATTTTTTTTTCCTCAAAAAGATAGTGAAACAAAGCCCAAGAACTGCCGTGAGAAAAGGGTACGCAAGAAATAGCCCAAATAAAAGACTCGATTCAAAAATTTGACCCCACTAAAATGCCATCAACTCCATATTTGGACTTCCTTCTGTTAATGGCAATCTAATGAGAGAAAGACTGCTTCTGTACTCAAAATTCATCCCCCACAAAGTATTCTTCCCCCTCTCCCCAACAAAATTGAATCATCCCATTTCAAGTTTAAGAGTGATTTGGAATAAGCCCTTTCAACTTCTTCGTATTTCGCAAGATACTCTAAAAAATAACAATCGCGATTTTTAGTCTTAACAATCCAGTACAAAATGTATTGAATGTATATATAGTTTCTTTAG
Source organism: Oldenlandia corymbosa var. corymbosa (assembly GCA_949775105.1). Taxonomy (NCBI): domain Eukaryota; kingdom Viridiplantae; phylum Streptophyta; class Magnoliopsida; order Gentianales; family Rubiaceae; genus Oldenlandia; species Oldenlandia corymbosa. The sequence goes on from OX459124.1 coordinate 26,795,779, forward strand.
CTTTGTGTGTATTGTAACGAGGGAAGAGCTAGTTAATATTACATCTAGTATGAACAATGACAAAGTGAAAAAAATACGTACCAATGTATATCATTTTCACCGTATATATTATTTTCCTTTAGCAGCAGCTTTATCATTTTCCTTCATGTTGATTATAGTCTTACTACGGAGGAGTATTTTGAGAAGTAGGAAAACTTGGGGGGGAAATAACCAATTAGTACATTCTTTGTCATGCCCATCAAAATCGAGATAGTCCCAATCCAATGAGGATGAACCAAAAAAATATTGCAGTTTGGGTTATGAAGAGCATCCTGATTTCATGCCTTCAAAAACTGCAATATTCTCACATGGGTATGCAGTCCATGCAGTTTTACACAAGTCAAAAAGTTTTAACAAATTTTGGATACTCCACTTAACTTGCTCCAAAAGAGTGCTTTGATTTTGAAATTGACCCTCGAACCATCTCCTCCTGAGTGGTCTATTTAATTTGAAACAAATTCATACGAAATTTGGACTCATAAATTATATTCCTTACGGTCCAAATTAATTGTACTATAATAAAATTAAATTAATTCTGTAGTAGCACCAATTTGTTTGAAGTAATTTACATCACTTCTTTTTTTTTTTTTTATCGAAGAAGAGATAAATTTCATTTTCAGGTTTTGAAAAAGAAAAAACAAGAACTAAATGCTTATAACAAAAATTACATCAACTTTTCTACATATTAACTATATATACTGTTCAAGCGATTTAAACTAATGTGACCAGTAAAACTAGTAGTAAAACCGGGAAGGATAAATCATTTCTATATAACTACTTTTCCTCACAGTTTGATAAATCAGCAACAAAGACAAATCCATAAGCACACCTTTCATTTCTTTGGTTGACACGAAGAATGCAAGAGAACTAAGGAGTACTGTCAAAGGGGTGTTAAATCCTCACACCAAACACAAATGCAGTCTCATTCACAATGTTTGAATCTAAAAACAAAGAAAGAAAACACTCGAAAAACAGCAAGAAAATAAGCACCCAAATGTACATTTTTCCTATGTATTCTATGCTCATGTATAATGTTGCCCTAAGTTTTGATAACTAAAAACTATAACAAGAATTCTTTCAAGCGTGCCAAAAATCGCGACAACGAGCTGTTGAACTTGTTCTAGTGCATCTCTGCCAATCTGATGCTCCCTTCTTTTTTCGTCCTCAAATGGAGTCTCCTAACTTCATTACTTTGTCTTCCGCTTAATCTAACTTCAGGAAGAACTTTGTTTGTCGAGATGAGTTGGTGGATACAGATCCTTGCACAAGTGGACTGAATAAAGGTCTGTATCAGCACTTCTTCTATTTAAACTCCCAGAAAATGAGCTCGGTTTCTGGAGAAACTGTGGACTATCAACAGAACGCCATTGCGTACTATGAGATTGATGGAAAGGCGAAGCCGGAACTCTCTGCTTAGCCTTAATGGATTCAGTAGCTTTCATGAAGCTAGGCTTTTTCGCACGGTATCCTTCTACTGGGGTCTTGTTTGAATCCTGAGTTTCAGAAGTTGACAATGATGAAGTCGACGTGCTCTCATCATATAAAGAGTCAGAAATTGGATCTGAGGATGCGCGAGCAAGCCTGCCTGTAGTAGAAGGTCGTGCAGAAACTCTGGTAGAAATGTTGTTTCGTCTAACTTGCACTGAGCCATGTTCTGATGAATTGGAAAGTGATCCCCCAGTAATACTGTCACGCTCATATTTTGATGAAGTTGGAGTCATGTCTAATGAGCTGGTCTGGAATTCTTCCATCAGTCTACTCTCCCATGGCTTAGTTGCCATCCAACTATCCAACCAGCTGAGTTCTGGATTTCGCTTGTTTGCATTACCCTTGTTTGGCATAGCCTTTCGCCTCAATTGCTGAAATTTGAAAAACAACCGCAAATATTAACAAACAAGTTTACTTTGTATCTCATAATGAATTTCCCAAATGTTAGAGATTAAACTGACTATCACCCCATCCATTCTACCTGTTGAGCATCAGCATATGCAATTGCCCTTTCCCTTTTGGCAGCACCCTCTTGCTTCATTTGCAACTTGGATCTTACTTCATGTACTGTGCCACGACTATCACACCATCCATTCTGCAATTTTCAGGCATGTGATTTTTGTAGCTTTGTTCAATGTTAAACAAATATGATATCAATGACATTTAAACTAAGTTATCATTTACTGCAATCATGGTAAAATTGTACCTCTGCCTCTTTGATTGGATCAGTTTTGCCATTGTATCCACCATTTAGAGTCTGGCTGTCTTGAGAAGCTTGAACGGAATTAGCTCTAACTCGAGCTTGAACTCGGACTAATGCTTGCATACACCTTAATGTCACAGCAGCTTGCTTTCTGACACGTCTACCACGAAATATGGCCTGCAGCCTGACCACTGCTTTTAAGGCCCTAAAAGCACGTTTTGCCTTCAATAATCATCAACACAACATTAAAAGGATCAATTATGTCCAGCAAAAAATCAATCACTCTTTAAATCATATATTAAATAATAACCCTTATGAGCTATAAAGATCAACTTTGCAAATGTTAAACGATTGCAAGTATCAGTGACAGAAAAGAACAACAGAGGTAACAAGTAAAGAAACATGGCTGCCCTTTTCCTTGCCAGGATCGAGTATAACCAATAATAAGAAATTCCAGCAAAGGAGCATATGAAATAAAAAACAAATGATGTTGCTGTAAGACCTCCTTCAAATTTCAACTTTTTAGGCATAAAGGAGACAGATTCTCAAATTCTAAAAGCATACAAGACTATTGGTTGTAAAAACTCAAATCCAACTCTAAAAACAACAATTAGCAGACAGTCCAATTATTTGGCAATCTTTAACCGAGTGGAAATAACTGATTCAAGCCAAATAGGATGCACCCAAATGAAGAGTAAATTGTAGAATACCAGAAAAGCTCTAAACACGGTTTGGATTCGAGTGGCAGCCCATTCTCGCCTGAGCAATGCAAAATCCTTATGTGGAGCCCTGACAACAGCAGCCACCGCGGCGGCCATTGGGCCTTCAAAAGCGCCACCATAAGAAGATTCAGAACACTCAGATTCCGCCGTTCTTCCAGACTTTTTGAGACCCTTGGAAGACATCATTGATAAACCTCCTGATGAAGTCCTCCACAGCTTCCATTTCCTGCTTTTCCCACTCCCCTTCTCCTGCAAATTAAAAAAAGAATCAACCTTTATGCTCAATATGATAAAAATTGGAAACAACGGCATGAAATTGAACTGGAAATTAATGCAAAAAAAAAAAAAAAGTTCTGATTGATTACATGATCACAAGGTTGAGACTTTTTGAGGGGAATCAATGATTTAATCCACTTTCCTGAAGAACCCATTATATACCCAACACTTGTTTCCTTAATCTGGGTTGTTTCTCAAAATCATAAAACAAACAAGAGATTTGTTTTTTTTTTTTTTTCAATGGAGAAAGGAAGAAGAAGATCAAGAACTGAAGTGAGATTGAGAAAATAACAAAAAGTATATAAATGGAAAACTTGGGGAGGAGCGAGTAAGGAGGTTTAAGTAGTGAAATCCCAGGTGGCAAAGGTTTTTGTTTGAATTTTGAATAATCCAAAATAAAGAAAAAAAAAAGACAAAAAAGAAGAGTTGTCTTTCCTGTAACGGATAGTATGTTCTTAAAGAAGAACCATTTATGGAGATGTTGAAACGACGTGGTTTTTTTTTTTTTTTTTTTGAAATCCTCTTTTGATACGTAAAACACACCTAGGAGGACGTGAAAGGGTTCTTCTACTCTTTTTTTAATTTTCTGAAAATAAGGCAAAGTTGTTGGGAGTGTACGGCACGCGCAACACATCTTTTTTGGTGGAAGAAGAATGCAGATTAATTTAATTTAATTTTTTTTTTTATGTAATCCTCTTTGTGATTATATAATAATTTGTTGATCACATATTCACATCACATCAAACAAAAGCTCCGCTCCGCTCCGCTCCCGTCCCACCCGGCGGAGCGTCAATGCATCAATTTATTTTACTATTTTTTTTTTATGGTTTTGTCACTACTTGAATATTGAGGATTTGCAAGTTTTCTCTTATTCATTACGTGTTAGTAGTTCATCAATCAACGTTGTACTCCCTCCATCCTATAATTATTGTCCAGTTTTACTAAAATAAAAGATTTTATTTTTGATCAAACTTAACTATATTTTACCTTAAACAACCGGATATACCCCTACATAAGTAATTCTTTAACCACTAAGATTTTATAGATAATGTTTTTTATTAAGGACAAATGTGTAATTTGATCCATAAAAAATCAAATTGGACAATAATTTTAGGACAAAATTTTTTGTGCAAAGTGGACAATAATTATGGGACAGAGGGAGTATGTCATAATTATTACGAATGTTCTACAAAAATAGCCTAACAGTTACATTTTCACTTTGATAGAAGCACTCGTTTGTTCTAAATAATGCAAACATTAACTACAATTTGGCCGTTAATTGTATGAAATGTTTAAATATAATTGGCTTCTTCGTTTCCGAACTAATCAATGCTGCTCATGAATCATCACAAGAATCGTTAAATGAAAGAGGAAAAGGAGGGTTAACATTCTCCTAAATGCATTTTTCTAATAAAGCCCAGTGTTAATTCTCGTTTTTTGTAGAGATGGGCTTAAATATCCATAGCCCAATCAATTGTGAGTCACTGAAGCCCAAAACTTGAGGCCTAGTGCAAAATTGTAAAGGCCAGTTAAGTTAATACAGCACCAGGCCTACTAATACACCATTTTCTTCCATTTCATTTTTTTTTCTTTTTTTTCTTTTTTTGGTTTTCGCCATTAAAAACAAAAAAATTCGGGAAACAAAAACCTTCTGGGGAAGAAAGGTCCAAAAAAAAGAAAAAGAAATTTGCTCACGAATTCTCTTCCTCAATCCTCACTATCCATGGCAGACGATAACAGAAAGGGGATCGCATCTTCAGCTCTTGGTAATGTTTCTTCTCATGTGTCTTATTGTATGGTCATGCATGATGGATTGTTATCATTCACAAGTTTCATATTCTGCTGGTTTCAGATTGCAGAAATCAATTCAAGATTGGATTTTTGAGATAGTTATAACCCCATTCTTGAAATTAATCTCAGCTGTTTTAATTCCTAAAGTCTGTTCTTTTTCAAATTTAGTTGAATTTTCCATGTACAATCCCATCGAATTATTGATATAGTTTAGTCATCTTCATCCTGTTTCAGGGGAAAAAGATAAACATGTTAAATCACCCAATTTAATTGAGAGAGCTAAGGAGGAAATTGAAGCAGTGTTTCATGGTGGGAAACCCTCATCACCTAGGCACCACCAGGAAACACATGGAAGAAATGATGACATTGATGATAAGACCTCTGCTGATGAAGTCAAGGGCCCGAATGTTTTTGAGCGTGTGAAAGAAGAGATTGAAGCTGTTGTGGAAGCTGTTCATCCCAAGAAGTGAACATTTTCTTTTTCCTTTCTCTTTTTTGCTCTGAAAATTTGTCAGCTTTGAGGTTTACTTTTTATTCAAAATGTTTGTTCACTGTGTATAGTTTAGCTCAATGGATCCATTTTCGGTAGTTCTTTCGGTATCATTTGTTGTTCAGTTGCAACTTTTAACAACTATGAAAAATAGGAAGAAAAATTTGTTCTGGATTACTAGCCTCTTTCAAATTGAACAATGTAGGAAGGAAGCAATTATACTAGGTAAGAGGGATATTACTACATAGTACTAGGTGAGAGATAAGTACATTGGGGAGGTAGAAACACATTCTGGATTGCAGTATGAATGTTTCCCTCTCCAAGTTAAGACTCAAGGACTTCTGCATTTTTTGGCTCTGCCGTTCATGGAGTGTATAATGTAGGACCACATTTGCATTTCCACCCTTCAGGTTCATAATTTGCATATTGAACTCCCACATGGCCAGTGGTGGTAGGCACTTGAATGGCTTGACATGGCATGCATCCATAGCACTTGTGCTCACAGCTTGGTGGACTTGATCCTATTCTGTTCACTTCTCTGTTTTCTTCTGCTTCCTCCAAGTTTTCCTTGCCTCCATTCTCCTGCCAATTACTTCAAGAAGGTTAGTACTTCTTCTTCTAAATGTATTGATTAGTATGGAAAGGTAGATAGTTAAGAAAGACCTTATTGAAGGTTAGGTTTGTCCCTGAAGACCTAGATGAATTAGGCAGCTCTGTCCCTGATGTAAATTGGTGTTTGATCAGTAACACAATCCCAGGTAGGATTTAGGATGTAATGATTAAAATGAAAGAAAACTAGTGCAATAGCATTAGTAAATTTAACCAAAAGAAGTGGATGAGAAGCAGGAAATGGAAGAGGAACATAGGCTAAAAAACTTACCATTTGGCACAAGAGGCCTGCTGTTTGCGGTGGCAGCCAAATTGAGTATGTGCAGAATTGAGATAAAGAGAAGGAATTGACCCCTCATTACTTTTAGGAACCTGTATGAACGGAATGGTGATGATTGCTGTGATGATTGAGGAGTCTAGAAACTTGAAGACAACAGGAAAATGGAATTGGTTTTAGGGAATTATTGCAGGGTGCATGTCATATGAATGATCGCAGTGTGTGTGGTTCATTTATATAAGAAAGGGAAGAAAAGGGGTGAAGAAAGAAACAAGTGCCCATTTCCCAAAATGCTAGTTCCACACTGCTAACTCATTCATAGCCATTAGGCCAACCCATCAATCTCAAAAGGTTCATTTTTTGGACTCCACTGAGTACCTTTTCTGATTTCTCTTGGGTTACTGCATATGATGGATTTTGCTTATCAAACAAGGCATTTGATTTCTTTTTCCTATTCCCTTGGCAGAAAAGGCGTACTATATTAACTATTTCTTCCTTCATATGACAATTCTAGAACTATAAGGACCACATATATATTTTGATCTAGGCATGTAGAAGTAGTACGACCCTAAGTACTGGAGTCTTTGGTTGTTGGGGGAGATTTCTGTCCTTATACGTCTGATCTAAGTGCATTGCGTCAATCTTTAGATATAAGCAAACTTCTTCTTTATCTGGATGTGGAGTTGGTCTATTATAGGTCTTCTTTTAGGGTAGATAAGCTGTAGCCCTTTTCTTGGGATTCAGAAGCTCTCTTACTAGTTCCACAAGCTATGGAAGTTTAGTCCTCAGATGAGTGAGGATATATATTTACTGCAGACTGCAGAGCCTTATTCTTTTTCCTGATGGGCATTTCCATATGAGGTGGGAAAAAGAAATCCAGTCAGAGGCCTCCCAGTCTACAACTTTTCTGTAACCTTATTGAATGCTGCTAATAACTGTTGAAGTATCAATGTCCGAGACATAAATGATACTATAAAACAATGAAGATTCTAGTACACAGCCAACTACTTTTTTGGAACATTTTCATAAAAAGGAAAGAATACCGATCAAATTTCATCAAATTGGTGCATGCAGGCATACATCAGTTAGATTCAGGGGTCAATGACTAGCAATATTCATATAAATACTGTTTTCGCAAGACGGACCTAGCACATTTTGTTCATATCTTATGCTTTTTTCCTACGAATCTTGTTGTATTACTCTAATCGTGATTTTTCAGCGACGTCTTAGCTGTGTTTACACATTCACAACTGAGACACCTTAAGAGAAGTAAGGGAGAGCAGCTTCAAAGTTTATCAGCAATCATTCATTCATTCAAGAAGATGGCAGTTGGTAAATTTTTGAAGTTTGACATCAATGGAGTTATTAATGAACAGTACTAGCCAGTCCCAGCCCTGCTTTGCTTCTGGAAAGTGGAAAAGCAGTCAGCATTTACTACAACTATTAACATGGAACCAAAAAAGGAACCAATTATTTCTTCATAATTTTAATCAAAAGGTCTCTCCTCGAAATGCACTGCAGAAACCAATGCTTCAAAGAAAAGGAAAGCTGATTTGCACCAGTTTTTAGTCACTTATCTGAACCAATAGGGATAGGCAGTGAGTTCATTAAGTAATAGGCTCATAACTGCAGGTACTATAACTACTACTACTACTGGCTATGCTCTATATACCCAGATCAGTATTGTACTGTCAAATTTATTTATTTTTTTTTATAAAAAAAAAATACTACTGCCAATCAATTTGCCATCAGTGACTTATACAGTGACTTTCAATTATTGTTCAGTTTCACTCATTAAGGATTACTACTGTGTGATGCTAGCATTATTACAGTTACTGGCTTACTGCCTCCAGTTGACAACATAGTACATATTGTAAAGGAATTCTCACTACAACAGTTTAGGGTTAAAACCTGGGCTTTTTTCACATATCAATAACCTCTATGATATTGGTTCAACATTTTGTTTTGCATTTGGAAAATAATTTTCCAAACTGTGATCCTCTTGTGCACAATATGACTAAACAGCAAATGCCGTAATAGTCCACTTTCCCATTTCAATAGTAAATCTTGTTACTTTTAGAATGATTAAATGAACAATACCTTAAAAAAGGTTAAAAGGCGTTAACTGGATGGCTTTAACTTCAAAGCTGGCAAGTTCAGTGTCATTCAGTCATTCTGAATGGTGAGCTGGTTTCTGCAGGTAAAGGTAATCTGCTGATCTGCATCATGAAATGTGCTAGAATTCTCTGCTTATTTTTTTTTTTTTGACCTTTGTGAGTAATGACACTATTATATGATTTGATGGCTCACTGAATTTTGGTACTACACTCTCACACAGACTCATTCTGCTTCTTTCTGTTTTTTTTTCTTCCAAAGTTTATTACAGCTCCCAATACATTAGAAAAGCTCTATCTTTGAAGCAATTTCCTTTAGTTTCTCTTGCCTTTGTTTTGCATCCCTAAATTCCAACACCAAGTTTGTCCTCTATATAATTCAAGGCAAAAACTGAAGAGAAACAAAAAAAAAAAAAAAGAGTTTTGTGGGATGATTTTCACCCCTAATAATGAAATAGGAAAAAGAAGAAATAGGAAAGCGAAGTGGCAATAAAAATAAAAATCTCACTGACTAGGAGACATATATGGTGTTCTAAGTGTTTTTTGCACTTAAACTAATCCGCATTGACTCGGGAAAGTTTTTTTATGAGGGCGAAATTCTTGTAACATTGTGAACGGCTCGAACATGAGATCTTACGTAAGGGAACCAAAGCACCCACTATTAATCTGAGCCCAATAAAGCATCATCGTGGACATCTTTTATTTCATCACTTTTGAAGCCGAAAGTTGCGCTCAGATCCAAATCAAAAACAAAAAAGCCCAAGACAGTCTAACCAACAGCGCCAAACTGAACATTTTTTAGCAACTAACCAAAGCTAGATTTGAAAAGGAAAAAAAAAAACAGTCGTTCAGCACCAGAGCTAGATTCTCCGACGTCGATCGCCGCCCCTCTGACCTCCTGCCACCGCCACCATGTCCGCCTACTCTCTCTCCCGTGTAAGTCCCTTTGTTTCCCGAATTCCCTCAAATTCAATTTTCCCAATTCCTTCATTAAACTAATGTAGAACTAGATTTAGATCTCTCAATATCACATCCAATTCTATTTAGTCTTTCTCTTGCAATGTCCCTTTGCCCTAATTGATCTGGTTTATGTTCTGGGTTTGTGTTAATCTTTTGGAATTGATGATGCTGCAGGAGGCTGTTCCGACTGTTAAGAACATCCTTTTGTTGGATTCGGAAGGAAAGCGTGTGGCCGTAAAGTATTACACTGATGAATGGCCTACTAATGCTGCAAAACTGGCTTTTGAAAAGTCCATCTTCACGAAAACCCAGAAGACTAATGCTCGCACTGAAGGTACTGAATCGTGCTTTTCAAAGATCCTTAATTTATGCCTAGGAGTAGATTTAAAGATCGTGGATTTTGCTTTGGCTTTAAGAGTTGTGATTGGCGATGTAATGTTTAGAAGTAAAGAAAAGAAGAAGATGATGTAATGTCACTATATTCTTATGAGATTGAGTTGAAGTGGATTTATGAATGTGATCTTATTTGGTGATTGTTTTTGTTTGCTTTTCCAGCTGAGATCGCGATGCTTGAGAACAACATCATCGTGTACAGGTTTGTTCAGGATTTGCATTTTTTCGTGACCGGGGGTGATGAGGAAAACGAACTGATCTTAGCCACTGTTCTACAAGGTTTCTTTGATGCTGTGACTCTGTTACTAAGGTGTGGTAATTGAAGTTTAGGGTTGTCTTTTTTCGTTTTACTTGATGGTTTGATAGATGGCAAGGTATGATCCGTATGGTTAGGTAGATACATCTTGCTTTTCTTTGTTGGTTTTTAGGTAATTATCTCTTTTTTTCAGGAACAATGTTGAACAAAAGGAGGCATTGGAGAACTTAGATTTGATTCTGTTATGCCTGGACGAGATTGTTGATGGAGGGTAAGCTTGATGTTTATGCAATTACATTAGATTTTTGGCAGCTTAGGATTTGCATCCTGTGTTGATAGATCAACTATTATGTATTAGAAGCAACTCTTACGTGATCAGTCGCCATAAGGTTTTTATGTTATCACTGATTGGTTATCTATTAAGTCGAATAGTGCATGGAATGTCCTTTGACTTACGAAGCTTCTGGCCTGCAGCTGAGCTTTAAGTTCATTTCTGACCAATAAATTGGAGTGCCAATTAAGATCAAAAGGTTAATGCATCTATGATCATCATTTACAATTTAAACCAACTCCACTTTCTCAAAGCTGAAAGATTCACCATTTGGCACATAAGTGGTGAAAATGAATCCGAGTGAGATAAAAATCACTGCATTAGAGCACATGTCAAAATATTCCTCACATGCTGTGGAAGCTTTGGAAGGACATCCTAACAGACCTTTTTGTCTTAGGTCCTAAGATAAAGATATCATCTTTCTAGTTAAGAATGTATTCATTTTTGCCAAATTAAGATTGTGAACTATCAGATATGCATTTCATCTTTCATTTCAAAAGTGATTTAACAGGATTTTGTTGTACTTTTTCTTTTCCTGTGGAGTTCAAATCACGTGGATATATTTAATATGTTATACAATTCATGCTCAATATCAGGATGATTCTTGAGACTGATGGGTCTATAATTGCTGGAAAAGTAGCCACCCATAGTATGGATGATGGTGCACCGCTGTCTGAACAGGTATTTTTTATTTGTATTCTTTCTGTCTCCTCATTCAGTCATCTGTTGTCATTTAGAAAATATGATACATAAAGATGATTGTAAGAGTGTGGCTTCTATACTGGGGTGACTGATAAAACTATTTTGCTTTGAGTTTCTTTGTCGTGTAATGAAATACGAAGTGCAAAATTAGAAGGGGGACTATCACTTACCTGCATGATTGTATGGTCTAATGGGTGTTCAGGGGATATGTAAACTTTTAGGTTCAGCGGACAAAATAACAGTGGTGTGTGTGTGTGTGTGAAAGGTCACAGTTATGCTTGAGGGAATTAAAGCCCTTTGGAAATGCTCATAATATCTCTTTAGGAAAGTTGTGTCCTTACTGAAGATGTATGTTGATAAGAGAACAATAATGATATAGACTGAAGATGTATGTTGATAAGAGAACAATAATGACATAGACTGTATATGGATCATAATGTGAAATTAGCAGGTCTAAGTTGTGGTGGTTATTTCCTTTCCACTTCATTTGACTTGGTGAAATTTCTGTCAAATACACAGACAATATCCCAAGCCCTAGCCACAGCCCGTGAGCATCTAACAAGATCACTTCTTCGATGAGAGATGATCATCCGTGATTAGACAAGAAAGCGGCAATTCTTCTGAGTAGACAAGATCGCCTTCATGATGTATGTCAGCAACAAATTTCTTGTAATTCTGATTTGTCATTTTTGGTGGACTCTGGGCAATTTAAATTCTTTCCCAAAACTCGCTTTTTTGACGCCTCGCATGTATGTCCGTTATTTTCACTGTTTTAGAGGTTGTCTTGTCCCCCTCCAACTGGGTACATCACTATATATGAGAAAAAAGTCATTTCTTATTACTATGCAATATGCATATTTAGTCCTCACTTTACTCCTTCCGGTTCCATTTACTTACACGACACAATCCAAAACTTTAACATTGTGCCTTATCAAAATTGGACTGAAGGTAAGTAGGATAGCCAATATGTATGAGCAAGCTGTGGGCTATAGCCGAATGGATGAGTTTCAAAGTTGATGAAACTGTCTTAGTAAGAAATGGGACGGGATAATGAGAGTATCCTAGAAAAAACGTAAACATCTGAGAATGAAAGCGCTGAGAGTGCCATAGCTTACTGCGTAACCCACACAAATACGTTTTCTGGTGTTGTCTTTTGTGTGTGTGGGAAAAATAGAGAGAAGTGAGTGACGATTATAAAGTGTCGGTTGGTGGGACTGAGCAGGCTTTACCACGTCCAAGTTATAACCGTGTTAAAATTTCCAAGAAGCTTCTTCTTTTTTATTTGCTTCAGTCCGTTTCTAATGTCTTCATCATCCTCGTTAACGAGTGGGAGAGGCTTCTCTCCTTGTGGGTCATATTAAAAAAAAATACTCCCTCCCTCCCTTAATTATTGTCCAGTTTGAATTTTCATTTTTACTTCAAATTATACTATAAGTGAAATATCAATCTGGACAAAAATTTTGGGACAGGAAGAATACAAATTTTACTATGCTTAGGCTAATCCCAATCCATAATCTAAACTCGATTCTTTTTTTAATTCAAGTCGTGTTTCTTAATCAACCTTGATTTTGATTAAAACAAAAACAATAAAAACGCATTTTGTTGAGATAAATTTGAATACACAATTTGTACAACATGTTTTTATACCTTTGTCTTGTGAACTCTAACCAGAACTTCAAAATAAAGTTCTCTGAATGAGAGGTAGTTGCATTTCCTTATGTGTTCACTAAAATAGATTTTTTTATTTTTTATTTTTTACCAATACTCCCTCCCCCGGTCCTTAATATAATCCATTTTGATTTTGTCTTAGATTTCACCTAATACACTTTTTTAATTGACGAAAAAATCTTAAAAATATATTTTTACATTCGTTTGTTGTATTCTCTTGATTGTTATAAAATATTTTTAAGGTTTTTTGACAACAAAAAATATATAGTAAGTTAAACTTAAGACAAATCAAATTACTTTATATAAAGGACCGGAGGGAGTATTTTGTTTTGCTGAAAATCAATCTAACGGTGAAAAGTTCTTTTCACTTGAAAAACTTTTTAGAGACTCTATATAATTCTTTTTTAAGTGTATTAAACACCTAATAATAATATAATAAATCGCTGGTCCGACTTGAATTTAATTTCCGGATATTAAGAAAAAGAAGAACAGCGGGGAAAAAAACGGCTGATAAATGTGGTTGTGCTCTCCATCAATATCAGGGCGCTTCACATGTGGGGGCCATTCTTCTAAAATGTCAGAAAATCCAATCCGAATTCCCCGCTTAGTAGGCGCGGCTTCTCATTGCCACCTAGGCCCGTTTTGCCACTTGGTGGGCCCCCTCCTCCCTCCATCCCAACCCCGAACTTTTGTGACTTTTGCTTGGGCGCACGTTTTGTCCCTAACCACAATCATACGATGAAACAAAAAACAAACAAAAAAAAGTCTCAACTCCAAAAATACAATTAAAAAAATAAATAAAGGAATAATATTTACTGAGATTTGAATTGTGTTTTATGTTTTTACTAGATTGGCTTGTAACACTTTTCAAATTAAATTATTTGTTTGGATAATCACCCACCGTACAAATCTAATAATTATCCGTGATTTAAATTAAAGGTTACGCATAGACAAATCAGACGAAATTTCTATGATTTAAAAGAAAAAAAATAGCCGTAGATTATATTGACTTTTTTTTTTACAGAAAAAAAGTAAATCACAGATTGGTTCCACATATGGATTATATTTTATAGATTAACACGACAAATTAATTCGTTATAATGGCCGCGTAAACCCTAGAGATATATATATATATATATATATATTTTGCCTTAAATCATTGGCTGGATTACTTTTTTTTTTAATCTTTTTTATTTTTTTGGTGAAAATCATTGGCTGGATTTTGAATTATAGTGCAAGTCAAAAACCTGTGCCTTTTTTGCAGGCAAAAGATCAGTTTTATTTATTTTTTCAACAAATGATAATGTTATTGTAACCAGCTATTATTAACGTTTTCTTGTTTCCTTTTGAACTGTTGTTAATCACTTTGTGACTGTATATCATTGTTGTAATCAAATACAACAACCACCAATAAATTCGCGGATAAAAAAATTTTTAAAAAAAATTCATACAGACTAGAAAAATAATCAGTTTTTTTTTCGACCCCTGTTTTTAATACTAATAATACAGAATTTTTTTTTAAGAGTTTACATCGAGGATACTATAACTATACCAAAAAAGAAAAAAAAAAAACCCAAATCATGCTCTCTTGTTTGATTACATTAAGAACAAAGTTTAGGTCTATTTTTAACTACTTATTATCAGTTTTTAAATTAAAGACTACCGTCCTTTTCAAACAAATTAAGAATCTTTACAAGATTATAATTTTAATTAATTCAAAATTTTCACACCAAAAATTGATATCTATATATGTAGCTACATTTTGTTATAGCTACTGTTTCTATTAGGGAGAAATAGTGACATTGAAAAAAAAGAAAAAAAAAAGAAGAAGAAAATGAGATTGACGAGGCTGGCCGGCCGTTTTCCGGATATAATTAGATGGAGGAAAACGGCAATAGCCGTGTCAAGTCATTTTCGACTACCTTTTGTTTTAAATATCTTGATTTTGACACTTTTTTAGAGTCAGTTTGTAGTAAAAATCCGTTTCCACTTCAGCTCTCAATTGTCCTTACTAAGTTTGATATTTTTATCAGTCAATCCATCAGTAATTCTCACTTCAAATCCATTTAGTGACACTATATTAGTAATATAATATATAGTAGTGTCTTGCCCTTCATATACGTGTATTTTTTAAATACTAATAATCAATATCACTTATATATTTCAAAGTTAAACTAAATCTAATATGTTACGTACAAGACTTTTCTTTTTTGGTATATTATATACAAGATTTATTATTTATTTATTTTATTCATGCATATTTGCCGGGTGACTAATTTCCCTCCTCGCTGAATTACAAGCATCTTGATGGGACACAAGATTTATATGTGTGACACAAGATTTATTAATAGCAAAATTGTTCATGATATATATGAGAGACACACGATTTCTTTATATTGAAAAAAATCAAGATTCATTCCCTCTCTTAAGATGTTAAGAAGTTTGCAGGTGTATTTATTCATTATCATATCGATTTGTCCCCCCAAATCTTTATCACATTAATTATTACTAATACATAAACCATTACTCTATGATGTTGAAATCTCGGCAAAAAAAATAAAATACTGAATCGTGTGTTGATTTTCGCAAATTTAGGCTAAAATTTTGATAAGGGCAACTTGAATGAATAATGTTGACGAATTAGATCTATCATTATTATTTTTTTTTATCCAAAAAAAAAGTGTTACTAAGATTTTCTTTTTACGTGAAATGTAGCCCTAGTTGTTTGGAAAAAGAAAGAAAAAGCAATAATAATACTATAAAAAAAAGCAGACCAAGATTACAAATCATATAATTCTGAATAACACAAGTAAATATAGATAAATAAAAAGATCCTTCTATAGAATTATCAAAACACAGTAAAAGCGAGGAAGAGAGAGTAAACGTAATATATGCCTGCCTAAATCTCCCTCCCTTCCTCCCTCCCCTCGGTCTCTCCTCCTTCCGCCCCATTTCTTTCTCATTTTTGTCTTTTAATTCTTTTTTTTTCTCTCTCTCTCTCCATAAAATCGCGATCTCTGCAGCTATTTAGCTTCTTGTCCTTAATCTCATTGGTTTTCCAACCTGGGTTCGTTTTGGCATTCTCATCAAGCTCTTCAAAGGTACCCCTTTTAAATTTTTAATTTAATTTCGTTTTTGTCTGATTTGGGTCTAATTAAATTTTTTTTTTTTCTGTTTTTTCGTTTTGCATGTGAAGTTAAATTAATCACGGGTTGTGGGTTATTTGGGTTTCTTTTAGTCTTCATTGAGGGTGCAAGAAAAGAAACAAAAAGAAAAGATTGTTTCTTGACAAGGGAATTGAGTTCTTTGGTTTATGATCTGTTGAATCTGCTTGGGGATAGTTGGGGCAATTTGAGCTGGCATTGCAATGTAGTAGTTTTCTTGGTTTTTGGAGACGTGTAATTGGCTTATATAAGGGGGTGTTTGTTAGGTAATTCACGGTGGGGTGGGTTTGAAATTTTGTCGAACGAACAACAAAAGGTTTGAATTTTGGTTTTTGGTTTTCGTTTTATGGGATTTTCACCTGAATATATTTTTTTTTTTGGTCCATGGATGTCTGTTGATACCACTATTGTGTCTTCTCTAGAGTCATTTAAACTTCAGTGGCTATGGTGTTTTAATTTGGGTTGATTTGCGTAATTATTTGAAATCTTGAAAAGAATCTTGACATTCGATCATTTTTCCATGCCCTTGCTGAATGAGAGGAAAAGTTCTTGTAATTAGTAAATGTGTACTTTTAAACCTTATCCTTCAGTAGAAACTTGTTTTGTTCGGGTTTCACCAATGAGTTTGATTTGGGTTTCCTGTAAATTTTGTATTTCAGGTGAAATATCTTTTGATCATTTGTTGCTGAAATCCTCAAAACCAAGGGTTTATTTTCTTTGATTTCGGTTGTTCTCTGGTCACGCCATGATAGCCTGCTAAATTGTATGGTTATTAGGAATAAAAGTTTTGATGGGAGTGTGGAAGACAGTGTTGTGGGGCTCTGATGGTTTACCCCTGCTTCCACATTGATATTGAGTTTATAAAGACCCATAAAAAATGGCTAGGGGTAGGATCAGGGCGAAAATCCGCCGAAGTAACTTGTATACTTTTGGATGCCTCCGGCCTAGTGCATTGGAGACTGAGGAGCCACATCAATTCAATGGCCCTGGTTATTCACGAATGGTCTACTGCAACCAGCCTCATCTTCATGAAAAGAAACCTCTAAAATACCGCAGCAATTATATATCCACTACAAAGTATAATGTTGTTACTTTCCTACCTAAGGCTATCTTTGAGCAATTCAGGCGAGTTGCCAACTTATATTTTCTTCTGGCCGCTTGCCTGTCGCTCACTCCAGTTTCTCCGTTCAGAGCGGTTAGCATGATTGCTCCTTTGGCATTTGTTGTTGGGTTGAGTATGGCAAAAGAAGCTTTGGAAGATTGGCGCAGGTTTATGCAGGATATGAAGGTTAATTCGCGGAAAGCAGGTGTACATAAAGGAGATGGTGTATTTGGGTATAGACCTTGGAGGATGATTCGAGTTGGAGACATAGTAAAGGTGGAAAAGGATAATTTTTTCCCTGCTGATCTACTCCTTTTATCCTCGAGTTACGAGGATGGTATTTGCTATGTGGAAACCATGAACTTAGATGGAGAGACGAACTTGAAGGTAAAAAGAGCTCTGGAGGTAACTCTACCCTTGGATGAAGATTTATCCTTCAAGGAGTTCAGTGCAACAATCAGGTGTGAAGACCCCAATCCCAACCTTTATTCTTTTGTGGGTAATCTTGATTATGATCATCAGGTTTATCCTCTTGATCCCAGTCAGATACTCCTCAGAGATTCAAAGCTCAGAAACACAGCCTATGTTTATGGTGTGGTAATATTCACTGGTCATGATAGCAAGGTTATGCAGAATTCTACCAAGTCACCATCAAAAAGGAGCAGGGTCGAAAAACAGATGGACAAAATAATATACATCCTATTTACCCTTCTTGTTGTAATTTCCCTCATTAGCTCAATAGGTTTTGCGGTGAAGGTGAAGTACCAAATGCCAAATTGGTGGTATTTGCAAGCCCCAGATAAAGAGAACTTATATAATCCCAACATGCCACAGTTGTCTGGCACCTTTCATCTAGTCACTGCTCTCATAATGTATGGCTATCTGATCCCGATATCCCTCTACGTGTCAATTGAAATTGTAAAGGTCCTGCAAGCATTGTTCATAAATCGTGATATTCATATGTATGACGAAGAAACTGGAACTCCAGCTCAAGCTAGGACCTCAAACTTGAATGAGGAGTTGGGGCAGGTTGATACAATCCTTTCGGATAAAACTGGAACATTGACTTGTAACCAGATGGACTTTCTCAAATGCTCAATTGCTGGAACTTCATATGGAAAGCGTGCTAGTGATGTTGAACTTGCTGCCGCAAAGCAGATGGCAATGGATGGACAGGATGCTGATTTATCAAATCCAGTGACCCCTAAAGATCATACCACACTTCCCTGGGAAAGCAATGGTAGGGGTGGAAGTGGCGCCGATGAAATAGAATTAGAGACTGTCATCACCTCTAAAGATGAAGCAGACCGTACGCCTGCAATCAAAGGATTTAGCTTTGAGGATGACCGTCTCATGAATGGAAGTTGGGTAAAAGAGCCCAATGCAGATGTCATCTTGCTGTTTTTCAGGATACTTTCCCTTTGCCACACCGCAATTCCTGAGATGAATGAGGATACTGGCACTCTAGCATATGAAGCAGAATCTCCTGATGAAGGAGCATTTCTGGTTGCAGCTAGGGAATTTGGGTTTGAGTTTTGTAAGAGAACCCAATCGAGCATTATTGTTCGAGAGAGATATTCTTCGGTTGAAGAGCCTGTTGAAAGGCAAGTTATCAGTACTGTTAACTATAGTCATATGTAGTCTAACTCTTTTGCTTCTCTCCATCTGATGTATTTTTTTATTTTCTTTAATGAAATATTAGGGAGTACAAAGTTCTCAATATGTTGGATTTCACCAGCAAGAGGAAGCGGATGTCTGTTATTTTGCGGGATGAGAATGGGCAGATTTTCCTTTTTTGTAAAGGAGCAGACAGGTCCAGCCCTCAACATCTGTGATATTCTTTTTTAGTCCCCTAATTAGGAATTTTCTGAAGTGGTGTCCTGTTGTTTTTCCAGAATGATTTGCTATAGTTTAACAGTAATAGGAATAACAGAAAATGTAACCGGGATTTTCATATTTAGTAAGGTCCTATGCTTGCAGAACACTGAGCTGAAGTGATCTTCGGGGACTTTCATGTTTCTTTGTCATTCAACCTTTTGTGCTGCAACATGATGGTTGAGCTTGTTATTTTATGCTTTTCAATTAGTCTAAGTGATCAGACAATGAAATGGGTGTATTTTTTGTATGACTTCGGGCTGGTAACTCTCTGTTTCTCTACAATACATTACTCTGATAAATTGTTCCTTTCTTTTGGAATTTGCAGTATCATCTTCGACAGGTTATCAAAGAATGGCAAAATGTTCCTTGAATCTACCACAAACCATTTGAACGAGTATGGGGAAGCTGGTTTGCGCACGCTTGCACTTGCATACAGGAAGCTCGAGGAAGCTGAGTATTCTGCTTGGAATGATGAGTTCATGAAAGCGAAAACTTCAATTGGTGGGGATAGGGAAGCAATGCTTGAACGTGTATCAGATACGATGGAGAGGGAATTGATCCTTGTTGGAGCCACTGCAGTGGAGGATAAACTCCAGAGAGGGGTATCATTTTATTTTCTCTGTCCGATAAGTCTCATTAATTGATTGCACTATTAAATTTGAGTCTCAGCAACCTATTCTTGTCTCCTCTTAGGTGCCTCAATGCATTGATAAACTGGCACAGGCTGGTCTTAAGATCTGGGTTCTTACAGGTGATAAGATGGAAACAGCCATTAACATTGGGTCAGTCATTTTGTTTCCTAAACAGAACTCTGATTTTGTTATACATGATTATAAATTATAGCTTCTATAGTATTCATCTTAAAACTTTTGCTTTGATATTGGCAGATATGCTTGTAGTTTGCTTCGACAGGGTATGAGGCAAATCTGTATAACAGCTAATGCAGATTCATTTGGTCAAGATTCCAAAAAGGTAGTTGTTTACTGGAAAAATTTCATGGCACCTAATTCTTGATTTACTTTAGCACTGACCCTTTCCCCCCCTCTGAACTGACCAGGCTGCAAAGGACTCCATAGCAATGCAAATTGCCAATGCCTCTCAAATGATCAAACTCGAAAAGGATCCACATGCTGCATTTGCATTGATTATTGATGGGAAAACTCTAACACATGCCTTAGAGGAAGATATGAAGTATCTCTTCTTGAATTTAGCAGTTGATTGTGCATCTGTCATCTGCTGTCGTGTCTCTCCTAAGCAGAAGGCTCTGGTGACAAGATTAGTAAAAGAAGGAACTGGAAAGACGACCTTAGCCATTGGAGATGGCGCAAATGATGTCGGAATGATTCAAGAAGCAGACATCGGGGTGGGTATCAGTGGAGTTGAAGGAATGCAGGTTAGCATAGTATTTTTTTTTTTTAAGTTTTTGTTGTTTTATTAAATTGATAGGATTTGTACAAATATATAGTATCAATTGCAGGTTGCCGTGTTCTTTTCTTTATGGTAATGTGTTTGTTGGAGTGAGCATTCCTTTCTAGCTGTGTTCTGTGACTAAAGCCCGGAAATGTAAACCACCTGTATTTTTTTCAGATCATTTATATTTCTCATTCTTTTGATTGTGAAGAAAGTCATTCACAATTTGCAATAGCTGCTACATGAAAGTACATGAATACGCCTTAAAACATTCAAATGGCTCTTTATGTGAATGTCATCTTTTGGATCTGAGAGAAGGAATTAGTATTAGAGAAGTCAATAGTGACCAGAGGAAAATTTTGCTCATTGTTGCAGCTTGTCATTTTCAAACAGGTCTACTTCATTAGAAGTTCCTGCATGTTGGTTGGATGTCCAGTGAATTTGTGAAATCATTTTGCAAGCATTCTTTGCTTTAAGATCTTTAAATCAGCCTGACAAATTAATCAGCTCTTTCACAGGCTGTGATGGCAAGTGATTTTGCGATTGCTCAGTTCCGGTTTCTCGAGAGACTTCTGGTCATACATGGGCATTGGTGCTACAAGAGGATTGCCCAGATGGTAATATAATCTGACAAACTTTTGTTAATATTTCTCCAAAATAGTCTGTGATGTTCGTTGGTTTTGTAACCCTTTTTTATTCTCTCCATCTGTCCAGATTTGTTATTTCTTCTACAAGAACATTGCTTTTGGCCTCACTCTCTTCTATTTTGAGGCCTTCACTGGATTTTCTGGGCAATCTGTTTACGATGACTGGTATATGATACTTTTCAATGTCGTCCTAACCTCATTGCCCGTCATTTCACTTGGAGTGTTCGAACAAGATGTTTCTTCTGATGTCTGCTTACAGGTTATTAGTCTTCTCAAATGACACTGTTCATTCAAAATTCCAAAATTTGTTTGACTTTATTTATGTTTCTGTTGTTACTGTTGAATGCTGATGCCAAGTCTTAATGACTTTGCAGTTTCCTGCTCTGTATCAGCAAGGTCCCAAAAATTTGTTTTTTGACTGGCCTAGGATATTTGGGTGGATGGCAAATGGCCTCTACACATCAGTTGTCATATTCTTTTTCAACATTATGATCTTCTACCACCAAGCTTTCCGGGCTGGAGGCCAGACTGCCGACATGAGTGCAGTGGGATCAACGATGTTCACTTGTATTATCTGGGCTGTTAACTGCCAGATTGCACTCATGATGAGTCACTTCACATGGATACAGCATTTCCTTGTCTGGGGTAGCGTTGCCTTTTGGTACGTTTTCCTCTTCATCTACGGCCAGATAAGCCCGTATTACTCTGGGAACGCGTATAAAATCTTGGTTGAAGCCCTAGCTCCTGCCCCAGTTTATTGGTCTGCCACCCTCATTGTAACCGTAGCATGCAATCTTCCGTACTTGGCGCATATTTCATTCCAGAGATGCTTTAACCCCATGGATCACCATGTAATTCAAGAGATCAAATACTATAAGAAAGACGTGGAGGATCGATCTATGTGGAGAAGAGAACGATCCAAGGCGAGGCAGAAAACCAAGATCGGGTTCACTGCTAGGGTGGATGCTAGAATCCGGCATCTCAAAGGTAAATTGCAGAAGAAGTATTCAACCATGGGTGCAAGAAGTATTTTGTCTTCATGATTGTGATATTCTCTCTTCTTTTTTCCAATTCTTCCTTGTAGAATAGCTCTTATTGTGGCCATTTCAGATATGGGGTAATTGGTCACTTACCTCCTTATTCTACAGAATCTACACTATTCTTTTTTCTCTCTTTTTTGGGGGGTATAGTAGATAGTATATAGTGAGAGAGGGTTGATTCGTTTTGTGAAAATTTTGGGCTGTTGTATGTACGATACACAGTTTATGAAAGGTGTTATTGCAGAAAAGCTTGGGAAGAAAATAGCCAGTTAATGCACATAATTAGCCATTCCTCTCCCCGTCTCCAAAATGTGATCTTTTACATTCTTTTTGTTCCGAAATGATTTTAATATACAGCAAACAAGACATGTAACATTCATTTCAAGACGGCGGAGATTTTTTTTTCTTTTTTTTTTTTGAGAGAAAAAGGAGGGAGTAAATAGAATTAATATCTAGGAGTGTGAATTTTTGATACAACGACGTGATTTATAGAAACAATCCGAAACGATTAACCCGATTTGAGTTTTTATCACATGATTGCTCCAAAAAATATTATTACTCACGTAAAATACGTAACACGAAATTGGCTCCATACCTCGAATTGATACCACATCATTTCTATTTTGTTTTTCTTATTCAGTAGGAATGCAAGAAAAAAACTTGAATGATGCCCTTTTAAGAAAAGCGGGAACAACAACGCAAATAAAATTGGCAGATTATTTACACAAACAAAAACGTAAGCCAATATCTCAGTGAAGTCAGTCTGACCATGAAATTTTTAACAGTCACTTCTGTCATAAATTACTGCCTTGATTGTACTACGTTAACGTCGTTACTCGTTATAGTTTTTACTGTGCTACCAAAACTACTAAAATATAAAAAAATAAATTAAAAAAGAAAAGGCATATTAGCCTCGTAGCTGTAAAAATTCTCTTGCATCGATTTAAACAAAGAGCATCGTGTACTAATAATAATGTACTATAATATAATCATAATATCTCCCTCACGCCCACCTTCTCCCCTTCTTCTTGAGTTCTCACCCTGTTTAATTTCCAGGTTCCAGCTTTTCTTTTTCTTTTTTTTTTTTAATCTTTTTATTGTTTGGGAATTGTTCCAATTTGTGAAGAATAGATTTTAGGAGTTTGTTGTATCTTCCCCTTAGCTTTTTTCAATTAAAGTTTGCTTCTTTGGCTGGATTTGATAATCATTTGTGCTCAATCAGCGTGGACGTAAGGCTAAATTTCTGTGAGTTACGGAGTGGGTTTCTGGGATTTGTTGTTGGGTTTTTGAAGTGATTTTTATGAATGGAGCCTCGGGTTGGCAATAAGTTTCGGCTGGGTCGGAAGATTGGTAGCGGTTCGTTTGGGGAGATCTATCTTGGTTAGTGTTTGTATGATGATTTTTGCTCCTCGTTTTTTATTTCTCTTTTTCTGTCTACAGTTTTTTTTTTTTTATTAAGATGTTAATTGGGTTTTTTATTAATCCCTTTGCAGGGACTAATATCCAGACTAATGAAGAGGTTGCTATCAAGCTTGTAAGTTAATTATGATAATGTCCTTTCTTTGGGTAAAATCTTTGCTGGAATTCGTCTGATCCTTTTGCAGATTTTGCTTTATTTGAAGTTTTGTTTTAACTTTTGATGCATTCTTGCTGAAATTGTTTTGTGTATGTAAAGTTTGGGGTTTGCATCCGAATTTCGTTTCTTTAGTTTAATGGAGCTGTTTGAGCTGGCTTAACAGTATCTAATTTCATCTGTGATGATATTCGGATGTTTCACGGAATGGTAATCGAAATTAGCCATGGTTAAATGTGTAATTTTTGAAAGCAGAGCTGCCTAGCACAGTGCCAATTAAGAAGCAAGACTGAATTTTTAGCAATAGTGGTAGTTTTTCTTGTAGGGTTTTTGAGATATTGAAGGATTTTTTGTATGGCTTCTGTTTCGAATGGAATAGGTGACTGTTGTTTGAATTGTGGATGCTCATAGTTGGTTGAGATGCTTTCTTTAGTAATTTGCTAGTCTCTTATTTTTCCTGATTTCATCTTCTGCATTCTTTTGAGGGGTTGGAATTGTATTTAAAGTTCTGTTCTTACTCATTTACTTTTTCCTTTTACAGGAGAACGTGAAGACTAAGCACCCGCAGTTACTATATGAATCAAAGCTGTATAAAATACTGCAGGGAGGAAGTAAGAGCTTACTTTTCACATATCTCACTATTGCTGATTTTTTATTATGTATTTTATGAGCTTCCTGTGCTTATCAGTTGGCTATCTTTGCAATTTTTATAGCTGGGATTCCAAATGTTAGATGGTTTGGAGTTGAAGGAGACTATAATGTTCTTGTAATGGATTTGCTGGGGCCTAGTCTTGAAGATCTGTTTAATTTCTGCAGTAGAAAGCTGTCACTGAAGACTGTCCTGATGCTGGCAGATCAGATGGTAGTGTTGCTTTGTTTCACGTGTTTTCAGAAATGCCATGACTTTCCCCCTTTTCTTTGTTGGTGCTAATTACACTCTTTTCAGATTAATCGGGTTGAGTTTATCCACTCCAAATCTTTCCTACACCGAGATATTAAACCTGATAACTTCCTTATGGGCTTAGGGAGGCGTGCAAATCAGGTTATCATGACTGCTAGTTCATACTTCATCAGGCTTATTTTTGTATTTACTCTTGTAATTTTTTTTATCCTTCTAACATTCTATTACTTTGTAGGTATACTGTATTGACTTTGGACTTGCGAAGAAGTATAGGGACTCATCTACCCACCAACACATTCCATATAGGTTAGTTTTAAGAATTAACCCAAGAAGATAACAGAACTCAAATTTTCAAGAGGGCTTTGATTTTAATTTGTATATCTTACTGTCTTGCCAATGCATATGTGAAAGTTATCAATATGTAGGTTTTTATTCTGAACGTCCAGCTTAAGAACCCTCTTTAATTAGGTTAAATAATAAATATGTCTAAATTGGTGATGGCTTATTTTAAATACAGAGAAAACAAGAATTTGACTGGAACAGCCAGATATGCAAGTATGAACACTCACCTTGGTATCGGTAAGTTGCGTCATTTTCCTTACTCATCTTTCTGTTCTAATTTATAGTCATTTTGCATCTGATTATTCTGCTCACTTGCAGAACAAAGTAGAAGGGATGACTTGGAATCGCTCGGATATGTTCTTATGTACTTCTTACGGGGAAGGTTTGGCTCCATTCTTTTCCCCCTTTTAGTACTTTTGTCTCCTTTTTATGCATACTGAATGGCTCCAAATCTGGCAGTCTCCCTTGGCAAGGGCTGAAAGCAGGCACCAAGAAGCAAAAGTATGAAAAGATCAGTGAAAAGAAAGTTTCTACCTCCATAGAGGTAATTGTGTAATTTGTATTATTTCACTTTTTTAACACAGTTGATTCTCTAAGTTATGGAACTGGCTGTTTGTAACTTTTCCTCATTTTCTGGTTTTAGGCTTTATGTCGAGGATATCCCACCGAATTCGCATCTTATTTCCATTTTTGTCGCTCACTGAGGTTTGATGACAAACCAGATTATGCTTACCTGAAGAGAATTTTCCGTGACCTATTTATTCGTGAAGGTTCGATACTTCAGCATCTTTATGTTCTTTAAATTTGAAGTGTGAAAAAAAGTCAAAAACCACCAAGTTGCATGCTTATCACTACATCTGGATACATTTTTTCTTTTCCTTAATCATCAGTTTTCCTCAGGTTTTCAGTTTGATTATGTATTTGACTGGACAATCTTAAAGTACCAGCAATCCCAGCTAGCCCACCCTCCTTCTCGTTCTCTTGTAAGTGACCGAAAAGCTGGTTTTTTTTTTTTTTTTGGTTCACCCTCAATACTTTCAGAAGCTTACGAGATTTTTGGTATAGGGTGCTGTTGGAACTAGTTCGGGGATGCATCATGCTAGTGCCAATCTAGATAAGCACCAAGGTATAATTTTCCCATTTTTACTCTCGTCCGAGTGCATTGGTTTTTCATGCAATAATTGATCAACTAAGCAACTATTTTTCTCACTGGGAACGGTTGTTCTTTTGACTCTTTTGCCCCTTCCTTTTTTCTTACTGATTATGACTTATCCTTTGCTTTGCAGGTGATGAAGATGGCGGCGGTAGGCCTACTGGTTGGTCATCAGGTAATCTGTCTCGTATGCAGTTGAATTCGGCAAGTTTCTCTAGGCAAAAGAATCTTGTTGGCAGTGAATTAACTGGTAAAGAGGTATGTCCTCTTCTTGACTTGCAACTCATTTGTGCTTCTATCCCATCTCCCATTTCATACCTTGTATAATTCTTCTTACTTCGTCACCTAATGTGCCCTGCAGCAATCAAGTTCTGCGTTTCTCCGGGCAAGTGGTTCTTCAAAGAGACCTGCAGTCTCTAGTAGTCGTGACCCTGTGGGACCAGCTGCAGTCTCCAGTAGTCGTGACCCTGTGGGCAATGAACTCGAATCGTCACGAACACGTACAGCCGGTGCCAGCCCAGGATTACTTCGTAAAGTTCCTAGTACTACACGAAGAAGCTCTCCAGTTGTATCATCCGATCATAAACGCAGTTCCTCAAACTTAAAGAATTACGAATCCACCCTCAAGGGTATGGAGGGCCTAAGTTTAAGGAATGAAGAAAGGTTGCACCTTTAGCCGATTATGTGTTATTGATGGCGGAAACTTTTGCTCATAGTGGGCAACCTTGGAAACCCTGATATCTTCCAACTCGGGTAGATATCAGGGATGTATACACCAAACTCGAGCAATGAAGAGAGACGATGTTGTGGTTATGAAGGCAAGTTTGGGTGCATTTTTCCGGCAACCGGTTCTTGTTTTCAAGTGATAATGGAAATCAAGCTTTGTAACCTTGGTGAGTGAGCTTGTTAATGATGTCCATTAGTGACGCTTGAGGTCGTATGCGGCTTCATCCACTAGCCAGACACGGAAGTTTATATAGTAAACCATAGTGGTATTACTTATTATTACCATGCTAAACTCTTCATCTATGACTAGATTCTTTTGAAAGGGAGGAGAAGACCGGAGATGTTGGTCAAATAGTCGCTCCGACCCTAATTTATGTGGTGCAATAGTAAAGTTTACATAATTGATGGGTTTTTTTTAAAAAAATCTTTTATTTATGTTACATCATTTTACTTTTATTTATTTACTGAGTCGATATGATGGTCTCAAAAATGATTCTCCTACCAAAAAGTGTAAAAAGAAACACATAAAAGAAAACCTAGACTGCTTATGATGTCTTCGAATTTGAAACTGCATGGGAGCAAATCTCTTTATTACTCTTTTCGAGCTCTTTCCAAATGATTCTTAAAAAAAAAAAAGAGTGAAGCCCACAGACAGTTCCCCTCATTCTCGATTTAATTCATAAAAAAATGAGAAAGATCTGGTAAATTCGTCATTTTCGCTGTGTGTTTTGCAGTAATTATGAATTGTCGTGTACAAAAAGATGATCATTTGTCATAAATGGTGGTGTTATTATGACCATTTGGGCCATAGTATTAAATTTTGCAGATCAAGTCAACAACAGAATCATTAGCAGCGTGGTTAAGGAAGAAATGAACATGTATATTTTGATGATTTGCTGGTCCAACTCGTCGGAAAAGTAGACCAAAACATTTGAAGGAAGTTTCAATGATTTAATTTCCCCCTCTTTTTTCTTGAACAAATCACTGCACCATAGGTGAGGAAATACAAGATGATCCGGGCTGCGAAAAATCCATGTAACTGTTGCTGAAATCCACGAAATCCCTGTGTTCATGAACAACAAAAGTACTAGTATACGTGGAAGAGTAGTTAAATATTTTAATATTGGCAAAGAGCAGACAGCTAAGGAACATGAACACAGGGAAGAGTGTTGTTTTTGTTTCACCTACTTTAATGAAGACAGTAAGCAAGAAGCCATATTTCCAGCAATGTTTTTGGCCTGAAGCACATTAATTATAATTTACTACATGATTTTCAGAGCTTTACTCCAAGTTCCAAATGGTTGCCTGGATTTGCAGAAATAGAACACCTCCTGAGGCCTTGACACTTTGACATTCATCCATAATTTATACAAATTGGTATTTCATACATGATGGAAGGCAAGGATTTCTTCTTGCCTTGATTGAATGTTGTTTATCCAAACCCAAGAGAAGATTAAAAAAGATCATCCATTTTGAAGTTCATTATCAAGCCTTCAATGTCATTTGTGCACACTACACAGGATGAGATCAAAAGATGAGAAGGTAGGTATCCAGATTCATAACTACATTATCAGGGGAATGAAGAAAAGAATAGATTGAGGATTGGGAAAAAATATATATGTGTCCAAATCAAAATTAAAGGTTAAAGAAAAGAGCAAGAACAATGAAATAAACTAATTGCCATAATGAAAATACAACACAAAGAGTTCCATTCGAGATGATTTCTGACTCCACCAAATCAAAAACTACAGCTTTGTTTACTGCATCAGGATCTTACGGCCAATTTGGAAACTGCTAAAATGGAACTTCATACTTCATAGCCCAAAATACTAACCAAAACTAAACAATGTCTTCCTTTTTCCTCTGTTCTCCCAACAATAAACTCATCATCAAAATGTAGTACTAATAAGAAATGAAAGACTGGGGGGGAAACACATTAGTAAGTATATCACCATAAACCATGAACCACATCTTTGATCCACCTGAAACTCTTTCTGATAGACCCTTTAACTTTTCCTTCCATGGCATAAGCCTTGTAACTCACAACTCTCTTCTTCCTCTGCAGTTCAGGATCACTGAATCCCCAGCTCTTTGAAGAGGCCACCCTGCTTTTGCCAGCTTTCTTCATTTTGGTGTTGAAATCCATCTGGGCTGGTTGTTGTTGCTGTTGAGATGGAGGCTGGACATATGAAGAAGCATAAGAAGTGCTGTAACTCCTCAAATCCTGCATACTAGTTGGATATGGAGCTTGCCCTGCTGATGAAGATGATGCTGATGCTGACCAATCTCCAACTCCATATCCATTCCTTCCTTCCCTTGTTGATTGAGATCTATAATTCTCCATTTCCAGGCACAGAAAGCAAGGAAGATTGGAGAGAATCAGGTTGTGAAGATTTTGAAGAGGAAAAGTTGAAATTTTTTAAAAATTGGTTCTTGGAAATGGAATTGAAGGAGGAGGAGGAGAAGAATAAGAAAAAGGGAACCAACCCAAGTGGGAAATGAATGGATTATGGGTGGATTTTAAATGGTCTTGTCTTTATTTTAACCAGTTGCCAAAGTCCCTGATGACTAATCTTAATGGCAATTCTCGCTTTTCGGTGTGCTGAAAAACCCCAACTTTTAAATTAAAATTGTGTAGTTAGATTTCGTTCGATTTTCGTAATATATTGCATGTCTGATGCTTAAAATGTTTTTTGAATTTGGAAGAGTAACATGATAGAAATGTCAAAGTTACGTAAGTCGCCCATGTGGCTGTTGACCGTTGAATATATAACATCATCTGATGAATGATGATGATCAGATGATCAAATCAAATCCCTCGTTTTATTATTATTATTTTTTGTTTTATGACAAACAGTAGTACTTTTTGCCTTTTGGGAGGTTGGCACAAGAACGTGGAATTCGAATTTCGGTTGCTTTCATGTTAAGAATACTGAGAATATGGATCTCGTTTGATTGATGATGATTCAAGTATATGTATTCGTCTTAGGTTGGTACTTTGGTAAGCGCTACAAAAGATTTGACTAGTTGCATTGCATCATCAACTTCAATCCTCAGTAACAAGAGTTTTGGTTTTTGGAGCATTTCCCATGATGAGTATACTAATCCACATTTTCAAGATCCAAAAATGCCTTGAAACCCCAACACTCAAATATTAGCAGAGTAATAATTCCCCAAAATATTATCACTGGTCCAGTGAAATTAGTGTTTTAGCTAGGATACAACTTATATAAGCCTGGTTCACTGCAAGAAAGGAGAGAAGTGGAAGCTAATATGAACTACGAAGGAGATGAGCAAAAGCCAAACTACAACATTTTGGAAGTCTTGTAGCAGCAACTAACTTAAGGGTATCACACAACATTCTTTCATCATCCTTTGTACAGACAGCAATTCTCTTCTTCAAACCAACAGTGGGAGCCCGTGGTTGTCAAAATGAGAGAAGAAAAATATTGAGATTCCACGCACGATGATTTCTCCAGAATGAGTTGGTCAGTCTGCATATACACCAAAGTTACACTCTTTGAGTCACGCTTGCAGTGATCCGTCCTCAGTTACCACCAGATCATTAGCTGCCCTGAGGAGTTAGTTCATCACAATTCCTCAAGATCCTAACTGGCTTCTTCATAAAATCTTTGATAAACTCAAGGGCATCAGGGGGTGTTGTAACTGAGTCGATTCCAACTTGGATAGTGGATGGAAACTGCTGGAAAATTCTGTAAATCTAGGGGAAAAGAAAACAAGAAATAAGATGTAGAATCAAACAACAAATATAACAAGAAAGATTCAACATTACCAGTAAGTAGAATTACAAAAATATAAATCCAAAGACAAAAGAGAGTTGAGTAATGTACCTGGTTTGTGAAGCCAGGTGAAAGCAATTCACCGGCCTCATCCAATACAATCATTTTAATGATGTCCGTTTTAAGAGCCTTCCTCCTCAGCATGTCATGCACGACCAGGAGTGCCAACAACAACATGGACACCAGATGAAAGGGTGCACTGGTCCTCACGAATGCTAGTCCCACCAACACATGCATGAACCTTTACTCCGAGATACTCACCAAGCGTTTTTATGAACTTTTCAATCCATTCTGCAAGCTTGGCATTGAATCAAGGCATAATCAAGCCGCTGCAAAATTCCTAAACAAAAAGCAGCAGTCTTCCCTGTTCCAGATTGAGCTAGTTGGATCACATCAAGGCCCCTGCAGAAGGGAACAACACCTCTTTGCTGGATTGCAAAGGGATTCTGAAAACCTTCAAAACAAATAAAAATGAAAACACATTCAAACACGTGGACTGAAAAATGAATTAAAAAATAAAGAAGGAAAACATTTGATCAAACAATATGATATAAAAGTTGACTTGGGCAGGGAGTAGTTTCAAAGGGGGCAACATCACTACTTTTCAATAGAGAAGTTTACACAGCCATGTTTTTTTAGCAGATACCATGATTCCTTTGACAAGGTTCTCCTGCAGACCCATAGCGTCAAATGTTTTGTGAACCTCATCATAAGAAGTAAAATCGTCTCCTTCCAACCTGTACTCAATCAAGAAAAGTGCATACAATACTTAGACATCTAACAAACAAACAACTGTATAACACCAACACGAAAAATAAATTCCATAAAACAAAACCTTACGTCTCTTTTATTCTTGATTTAACCTCACAAGGATCAATCTTGAATCGATCTGACATCACAGATACCTGCATTGTGCAAAACTGCTAGCTTTAAGTAATGATAAAAACAATTAAAAAAATACATTGGTAAAATATTGAAAAAGTTGCATGCACAATTCTCTTTGTTGCATTTTTAAGGGTGCTGAGATAATGTCACAGAAGAGCCAAACTTGCAAACCAATACGATTTTTAGTGTACAAGCATTAAACTCCTGTTTCTGTGTTGGGCCACATTTATATTTCAAGAAAGCAGGTGGCTCCATATCAAAGAGACACTTTTGCTTACTACCCCAAATCGAACAGACCAACCACATATAGCACTGTGAAATCAGAATTGCCAAATGTTTGTAAAAAAAAAATCACCATCCTGACCACCTGCTGCCGAAACATAGTTCAATTCGGGAAAAACAAGATAAATGTTACAGAAAAGCCAAACTTGCAAACCATACGATTTCGGCATACAAGCATTAAAATCCTGTTTCTATATTCGGGGAGATTTCATCCGAAAGGCAGGTGCCTCCATACGAATGAGAGACACCTTTGGCTTCCACCCCAAATCATAAACAACGGCCCCATACAGCACAATGAAATTTGAATTGCCAAGTGTGCGTAACAATGTTTTTTCGTCCAACCTGACTACTTGATACCCGAACATAGTTCAATTAGGCAAAAAAAAAAAAAATACAAATGTCACAGAAGAGCCAAACTTGCAAACTATACAATTTCGGCGTACAAGCATTAAACTCCTGTTTCTATATTGGGGCAGATAAGCAGATTTCTTCCAAAAGGCAGGCGCCTCCAAGCAAATGATAGACACCTTTGCCTTTTACCCCAAGTTAAAATAGAACACAATGCAATCAAACTTTTCATATAACCCAAAAAAAAAAAAAAAGCCCAACCAGATTACTTGATACCAAAAAGTTATTTGAACAGGGGAAAAAGAAACACCCAGATGGAATCTATAGAAGAACAATCAAAGCTATCAACTTAAGTAAACAAATCAACTATTAAAAATCAAAGGCATAAAAATGGAAACAAAGGAAAGATATCCCCCTCCCAAAAAACTGATCAGTCCCCACCAAACCCAACAGAATAAGCAGAGGAATAAACATTAATTATCATGATAACTTCTTTTTTTCCAAACCCTTGATCTACGGCTCCGTCTCCGCCTCACTGAATCCACCAGAAATAACCAAAATAAATAAAATAAATAAATAAATAAACCGTCAGAGCTTTACATTAAATCTGTAATAAGGACCAACAGACAGAACTGCTGACTGAGTTTAATGGCGTTCGTTAATTTTCAATAAAATACTGACTGAAAATCAAATTGAAAGAAATTAAATCTCCCTAAAAAAAAAAAATCCAACTTTCAACAGAAAGAATCTCTATGCTGAACAGAGCAGAGTCAATTCATGTAATGGCATAATATAAAAATAATAAATATGAATCAAAAAAAAAAAAGCGAGTGGCCCAGAGGTAACCTGAAGTGAGCTTTTCTGGGAATCCATTGATTGAAACATGGGAAGCTTGACTTAAGGAGTCGGCCATTTTAAGGCGTGACTCGTTTTTTTTTTTCTTTTTTTTCGCAGTATTTTCGTTTCCGCGCCATTTGAATTGGAGAAGTTAGGGTTTAATCTTTTCCGGCTTTATACATTTCCAGATTTTATGTTGGGCTTGGGCCGGCCTATTAGAAGGTTGGATTGGGGAAATCAATTTCTTCTGCCCAAAAGAATTTGTTTGCATCTGCTAAATGCGAACTCAGTTCTACTTGAGAAAAATTCATTTTATCTCACGAAAAAACTAATTTGTATACCTTGAAAAGACGTTGTACTACCTCCGTCCCAAGAAAATAGTCAACATTAAGTTTTAAATTTTTTATGCAGACTACTTTTTCGAGAGGGATGTAGTATTATAAATTTTGTTTTTTTTTTTTTCATTTACATATTACTTTTGTCATTGAATGACTCCTTGGGAAAAAAAAATGAAGATTAAAATCCTTTTACAATGCGTAAATACTTAACATAGAGGTAACATCTCGGATTGATAAAAACTTGGCATGTAGAAAATCATCATAACGAGGTCAAATACGCTCATGAAACATTTGATTTTATTTCGCTAATGAAAAAAAGAAAAGAAAAGAAACATGTGACAGACTCATCATACAAACCATCCACTCTTCTCACTCCGTCTCAAAATGATTATATTTTACTCGGAACCATTATTTTGGAACAGGAAGCTGTTATTATTTTTCATTTTTAGGATTTGTGAAAGTTACATTGGCAGAAAATCACGTATACAAATTTGAACACAACAAATCCTTTTAGGCTTTCATCAAATTGAAATGGATCCCAAAAGGCCCAAACATATAAGCGGAAAAAAAAAAAAGAGAGGCTGAAGACAGGAAGGAAGCAAATTTGAGTAAATAGTATCCTTGTTTCTATGGTTGGCGTTAACCAAAAGCCAATAGATGATGGTAAACCGTCGCCCATAATTTGGTTTTAGAATGTACAAGAGAGCTCTGAAATGCCGTAGAATCATAGGTTCCACTACCATAGTAGCACCCAAACAGACTAGAAACTTTTGTGATCTACGAAATTGTCTCAAAGTCTGTCACGATCTAACTAAAATGCAGACTAGTCAGCTGCTGCAAGGGTAACCTTTTATGTACAATATTAGAAGCTATGAATGACTGACGGTGCTGAACTTACACGAGAACCATTTCACCTCTCAAACCTGCAGAAACACCCACAAAACAGACGAAGTGATGAGGTTCAGCTCTAATGTTTAAGATAATACTCAATACCATAAGGAAAACAATATTGAATTTGCACCAAGTGTTGATCTCACGACAGTAAGGAGCAAGGTTGCAATGCAGAGTCATTTCAAAAGTAAAGCATCATTCATACATTCTCAGCAATTAACATAACCGAAAAGCACAAAGGAAACTTACATTTGTCATACATATGTTTCACTACCTCCAGCATGGATTCTGCATCTTCCATCAGTTTTGTGATCCTTTCAAACTCCTTAACCGCCCCAGCTAACGCAACAGACTTGTTTTCTGCCTCAGCAACCCGGGATGCAACACACTGATTTTCAGAAAGAGATACTAAACTACAAGTTTGTGATGAGCTCTGGCCATCATCTTTATCTTTCAGTAGAGAAAGTTGCATTCCCACATCTTTTATCTTGAACAGATTTTCACCCTGCAGATAGTTGCATTTTGCAAGACATTTTACTAAAGGCACTAAAAATTCACAAGCTTCAAGAAAAACAGAACAGATGCTTTCAAGGGAGAAAAACATATAACTCGAATCGATTCTCATGGCATAGTTAAATTATGCATGTGTACATGCACATTAAGTTTGTCGCACCAGAAGGGAAAAACTAAGAGAATGAAGTCAATAAACAAGGAAAGTTTTGCAAAGTAACTTAGCTCCAGAACGATCTCTTTGTTTGTAGAAGTTTAATTCTGAGAGCTGGAACCACAACAGGAACATAAGACACAGGGAAAAAGGAACATAAAGTAAGTGCTTTGAGGTTCTTCCTGGAGGAAATTACAACAGAAGATGAGTGAACTTTACAAGCTCTCCGGATATCAAACAAACTTTCCTTCCAGTTCTTTCAATTTCTTAACCATCCAACAAGAAAGACTGGAGAATATAAACAAAATTTATCCTTCTACTCTAAGTTAAAACAGAAGGGAACATGAACGGACCAGCAAACCAGATATTAATCAGAAATAACATCAGCATATGAGGACGCGTCCATATTTCTCTGTTTTCTTTGGCAAGGGGCGAGGGATGTATAACACACATTAAAGTTTACTTCAGTTTGGAAGAAAGAAAGTACATCACCAATCCAGAGAGGAGATTAACCTTTTCAAGTTTCCCTTGCGAAACAAGTCTTCTCAGCTTTCCTCTCAAGCGCCTTCTAAAATCCTGTGGGACCTGACTTCGTTGCTGTAAACAGAGTAATTAAAACAATATATGATAAGAATGTCCCCCCAGAATTCAACTTAAAGCCAAAAACAAAAGGCAAACTAGTCCATAATGCAGCAATCGACTAAGGCTTGTGTTCAGGATAGATGCAAGGAGATAGAAAAACCTTTGTTTGTCTCACCAGACAAAAGTACATAAGCAGAGGCAGAGATCGAAATATATAGTAAACAGCAAAAGACATCAAACCTCGATGTAGTGAAGAATGGCACCAAAATCAGATCCATTGGGGTCCCTCGTGGCGGTAATTGCTTCAAGGATCAAGGAATTGTCCCTGTCATTTGTCAACAGAGAAAATGCATACAAATTCAACAGTAAGACCACAAGTTGTGAAGAAGATACAGAAGACAGATGATCAAGATTGTTAGTGTCAGTTCTCCATCTCAAATTATCCAAAGTAAAACCTTAAGAAAGTCACATACCAGGGATAGGATGTGGGTTTCTCTTTGTTTGAGCTTTTGCACCTGTCATCTATCTCATCATCATCATCAATAACAACAAGTGAAACAGGAGCAGAAGATTCTGGGGTAATGGGGGCAAATGATTGTGTAGGTGGTAATCTAACTACCCTAGTCTTGTCTCTGGGGCCTTGTCCGGAGCTACTAAGACCCAAATTGCGCCACTTATCCTATTCACATAAACCACAATGACATAAATAAGTGATAAATATCAAATTAACTATATTAAGCACCAGTTCTTTCCACCACATAAATTACGTTTCAGAAAATATTGCCCTAACAAACGAATACTTGTCGAAATTGTAAGATATATATCAAAAAAAGAGCCGTTGAAATAGTGATTTACTTGATACGTAATAATACAGGTAAGTGGGGACATTAATGCCTCTTTGCAACATGGGCTGTGGATCCCTTTTAGCTCAATAGCTAAATGCAGTTACCACCCACAATACCAAAATTTCACAAAGAAACAAACTTCGATAAACCCTTCTGAAATAGGATCAAAATCAACCCTCCCCTAGTCCCATAAAGAGCTCTTTTAAAATGGCGACTGTTAGGGGAAAAAAAAAAGTAACTAAAAAAGATTAAAAAAAGATACCACCTTGAGGTCAATGTTGGAACGATTGAAGAGTAAGGGCGCGAATTCCGGGTCGGTAAGAATAGACTTCCATTTTCCGACGCCGTGCTTGTCGACTCCGGCTTTTAGGGCTGCCTCTTCCTCCGACGTCCATTTCAGCTTCGGATTCCCCATTCCTTCCACCGAAAAACAAAAAAAAAAAACACCGCCAAACGCTGCTTCTTTATATGGGTTAACTCATACCGTACATTAGAAATTTGCGGATTAAATTAGGAAGAACTCATTCTACGGAAAAAAAAAAATAAAAATTAATCACGCGAAACTCCCATTCAACGTCCAATAGTACTACTGACACTACATTACCCGACCCGGAGATGCCCAAAAGGATCAGGAAGAGTGCATGAATTTCATCTTTTTTCACTCATATAAGAAATTGGAGCTGTACAAAATTTTGGAAACTTTTTGAATGGATTTGTGGAATATTTTTATCGATGTTTCCTCGAGACCTAGGATTTCGGCCTCTTCTTAAGTGGGCTAGTCCAAGATTTACTTGCGGGCTATTTTTTTTGGGCTATGGATAAAACTATGTTTTCCGTATGTGAGTGACTAAATGTAGCCCACTTAATCTTTAGAGGAGAATTTTGCCCTTTTCCGTTGGTATTAATAAAAAAATCATTATTTTAACATTTCATAAGTTTTAAATTAAAAAAATAATGAAATTGACATTAACGGAATTATTATTAAATTCAGTAATTATTAAAATTAACTTGTATAATTTTATAATTTACTTTACTTATTAAATAATAATAGATAACATTAAATAAACTAAATAATTATAAACAACAAAAACAAATTAACTTTACCTAAATAAATGAGTATTTAACTTGGCCTAAATTAACTTTACCTCAACCAAAACAAATTCAATTAATTAATATCAAAAAAAACCAAAAACTATTATTGCACATTACATCAAGTAATAAGAAACAAATATAATTAACCGCATAAATAAAATAAATAATTACATAAAATGTAATTTTTTAAAAAAAAAAGTGGATAAACAAATAATTACATTAAATTTAAAAAGAGTGAAGGTCACGCCCTCACTAGGCTAACGGCCGGCGGCGCCATGCCGTGCCTACCGACTGCGGCCAGCCCGATGGAGACTCGCGCTGAGAGTGCGGGCAGCCAGTTGGTCGCTCGCTTGGTTAACACGGGCGACCGATTGGCTGCTCACCCTCTAAGTGCGGGTCACCGTCGGACTGCCCACGGTCGTTAGGTGCTGCGCCACCGGCGGTTCGCACAGTGAGAGCGTGACCTTCACTCTTTTTTATATTTATTTATTTTTAAATATGATGAATAGATATAATAATAAAATTTAAAAAAATACTTGCGGTAGCAAGATTTTTCCTTCTCTTGTGAGGCAATTTGCCATGATTTCTTCAAAGAAATACTTAAAGAGTTAGAATATTAATAAAGATTAGAAGATTGTAAATTTTAAAATAATAAAGAAAGATTAATTTTTATACTTGTTCAAATAAGAGTAAAATCGTAAAAAATTAGGCTTCACTAACATTAAGTGGGCTACGCTTAGTATTATCCTTTGGTATTCCTACTACAGTATTTACACACTTTTCCCAACTTTTAATTTTGTTGAATGATTATCAATAATATGGACGATGTAAGTATGACACATTAGTCGTTAAAGTGATGAACCGGCCGATTTATTGGCCAAATCGGCCTTTGCCTATGGTTCCGAAGTACACGTTTTGTCAATACCTCCGGAATCAATCCTAAGAAAGTTAGAATTGGATCGTCTTAGGTAACTCACTCCCGGTGAGTTTTTTTGTAATGTAAGCCTCGGCCTCCTCCATATATATATATACTACTAGCGATGTCTGGTTGCGCAATGTGTGACTGTGGCTCAGTCTATCTATAGATCTTAGAAATATTTATATTTGAAAGAAAAAATATTTTTTATTTGGGTAGATATATTTTAGAAATATTTGAAGAATTTAGAACTTTTTTTGTAAGTGTAATCATAAATATATTCGTATTTGAAAAAAAAATATATATTTCACCAAGTATGTTTTATAAATATTTTATAAGTGTTACTTACTAAATATAAATAAACTTGATCGAATACATGTCTTGTTCAAGTAAATGTTAGGCAAAATATAAAAGCACTCTAATATATTTAAATATTAGTAAGATAATTTATTGACGTTCTCCATTAGTCGTGCGAAATCAATACTTAGTTTTGGAGATTTTTAATAACTTTGAAATAAGTTTGCTACAAAGGATATACGCTTAAAAAAAAAAAGAATCACACGTTTTAACAAAAACCTAATTGATCAATTCAATTGAGACTCCATAATTAAGAGAAAAAAAAACCCGCTCTAATTTAATGAAACATAAAAAGAAATTTTAAAAATAACACTTTGTAACAAAAACCTAATTGATAAATTCAATCCAAATAGTACGAAAATGATACAAAAATTCTAGGGTAAGTAACCATATAAGAAATCATATCATATTATCTTGCAACAGCTACGGTAACTTTAAGGGGTGCACGCATAAAAATAATAATAATAACACTATTTTTTATCGGGAAAAGAAGAAAATAATAAAAGCCAAACAAATAACATGTGGAAATAAAATCATTTAAATTTTAATACCTGTAATGGCACCACCACAACGGCCGAAGCAAGATCAATGAGAATTTTCCTTTTTTCCTTTGCGTTTATATAGAGAGATAAATAGAATATTTCCTGAAGTCAAAATTTTATCCAATTAAAATGTTGTTTATCATCACTAATGAAAAGATTTAACATGCTAATAATGTGTAAAAAAATATGATGTGAAAAGATTGATCATTACTAATGCGTAAATAAAAAAATATTCGCTTAAGTAAAGATAGATTATTTTTTGAGTGGTAGAAATAAATTATTTAGACATTATGGTACGAATTAAAGGAGGAAAAAAAAAAGAGTAAAGGAATTTAAAAAGGTAAAGGGAGCATATGATCTTTGGTTAGTGCTTATAAATTATTTGGTTAGTGCTTATATAGTTCAACCCAGTTTTTATTATTATTAGCTGTTAATCCTTTCTTGTTTGTAGGATTCTTCTGTTTTAAGCGAATTGATTATAAAGAACTGAGCTTTCCATTGTAGGGTTGTAGTGGTGATGGAAGTTTAAAATAAATTTTGCTTATGGGCATCGACTCTGTTTTGTAGAGATGGTGTGATGTCAACCTGTGATCACGCTTGATTGTTTAACTTTTAAGTCTTGCTGCTATGAATGAATGAACTTGTATTTTTTGATGTAAAAAAAAAAGAGAGGGCAATTTAGTAATTTAAACTTACCACGTGACAATTGTAGGTGTTGTTTGAAAGGGGGGTTTTTTGTTTCTTATATAGTAAGATATATACGAATCATCAATTTTCAAAACGAACTACATAAACGGGATGCTACAAATTAAATCCGGTACTTAAACATCAAAACTAAGTTCCATTTCATGATGGGAAATTAAATGCTTATGAGGACTTCCAAAAATTTATCATTCTACGTGGAATGTTGTTATCAGATTATCATATCTCAAAATGAGAAGAATCTAACTGTGGAATGTTGTTAAGTTATATTGCTCGCTAACTAAAGCTTCACAGGCTCTGATTGGATGCGACGGATTAAATTCTAAAGTGGCAGATTATCTTGGATTGAAACCTGCATCTTTGTTTACTCTTGGTGGAATCAGAGGCCTGACAAATTATCCAGATGGTCACTGCTACCCTCCAAAATGTTTTCGGTTGAGAAGTAATCAGGGTGATTTGAATTTTATTGAATTTTTGGAGGGATTATGAAAATCTGTGAATTTTTAATGCTAATTAATGGCAATTAATGAAGTGGAAATGCTACGTGGTAATTGAAGGGGAACTATTTGAAGTGTGATTTTTATTTCTTATATAGTAAGATTTATAAAAGTAATAATTCAATATTTATCTTGTTTCAACTTTCAAGTTTCAAGTAGTGCCATTAATCATTGCAAAAATTGATTCAGTACTCTCAAAATGTTGGTCTCCTCAAAATGCCATTGATAATAAATAAAAAGAGTTAAACGGTCATGGCCTTAATTCCCATTTGGCCATTTCCATGTTCTAACAAGTAAGTCGGACTGATGGAATAAGGAAATAAGGAATATACAGCCTCTATTTAGTATTTTACAATAACATTTTGGACATATTTTACACCACTTTTGTCCTTCAAATAAACCCTCCATCCTATTTATCCTTATGTTCAATGTATTCTATCTCTTATTAACAAGACGATAAGGTGTAGTATAAGACATTTTTATTGTAAGTAAAAGATTAGTTATTGAATTTTTTAGGAGAAGCAAAAATTGTTCACTACTAATAGTAGTCGTTTTATAAAATATTTTTTACTTTTTAGATAAAATATCATTACTTCTTCTTTTTTTTAGATAAAATCAAGAATTTTTTCCCCCAAAAAAATCAAGAATTAAAATCCAAACTAATATCTGTAATGAAATATAGAGATATTGAGACCGAAGGAAGACTTCTAATTGTTCGAGAAGTGGATATCTAATTTTGCGCAATAATTAATACATACTCTACTTTATTCCCCGATTGAAAATAATAAATTAAAAAAAATAAATAAAACAACAAAAAAGAT
Organism: Oldenlandia corymbosa var. corymbosa; assembly: GCA_949775105.1. Lineage (NCBI taxonomy): Eukaryota > Viridiplantae > Streptophyta > Magnoliopsida > Gentianales > Rubiaceae > Oldenlandia > Oldenlandia corymbosa. The sequence goes on from OX459124.1 coordinate 26,836,933, forward strand.
TGTCAACGTAAAGCAGCAGCGAACTTTAACTTGGCCTTTGTCTCTCTTCTTCTTCTTCATACAAAAACCCGCCGGAGATCCGATACATAACAGCTTTGACGGCCAACGCTGTTCCAATTACCGCCATCGTCGGTGAGTTTCGCCGTCGTTCGCCTGTTAAACGCACTTTTTAATGTTTATATTTCCATACGCCTCATATTCACTCGATTCAGAATCGTTCATCTTTTGCTGCTTTGGTTTTCGATTGCTTATTCATCCTTGAATCATTGAATTGGCGTTAGATTTGGATAGTTTCGATCCTTTTGTGCCTTTTCTGAGCTGGAAGTCTTAGTAGTAGAAACGCTGATTTTTAATTAACGTGCAGCCTTTATTACTCGTTGATCTTTTTTTTGGTGATTCTTACTGAAAATTCGAGTATTTTTTTTTTACTTGTCCTGGTGATGAAAATCACTGTGCTTTGCTTTTGAATTATCATTTTCCCGTGTTTGGGGATGGAACCTCAACCAAAATGTTGTAGGGTCTGTTTGAGAGTGTCTTGGTTCGGTTTCGCCTTGAAACTGTAACAATTTGTATTGGAATTAAGAATGATTCGTATTGCAAAGTGGAAATAACATATTCTAAATTTTTCAGGAGTGCAATTGACTGAAAGGGCTTTGGGAATTGAACTAGCCTGGTATCATGACTTACACTTCTCAGGTCCTTCGTCACTCTAAAAAGGTATAGTTGTTTAAGCACAAAAAAAAAAAGAAAAAAAAAGATGGCATTGTTGAATAGTAAAGCATATTCTTAGAAATGTTCATTCCAATTTTTTTTTTTTTTTTTGTGTTGATATATGTCATTTTAGCAATTGTAATTTTGAATCTGACCCTTGGAAAGGTTTGTATTTGTGCTTTTCAGTTCTGACAACCATTCGAATTTGATATAGTTTTTATCATTAAAAGCAGTTGTAGGTCATGAGTGATTTGTTGTAAACTTTGCATTAACCTTCATACATGTGTTAAACATGCTCTAGGCAAAACTGGATAGAGTTTCACTCTCTTTCATGCCTTATGAGTTGCTGCTAGAATTAAGTGATTGCATAGCTCTAATTTTACTACTGTTATCAATACTATTTTATTTTACATGGAACTTTATCAGCTGAACACTTCTTTCCAGGTCAGAAACGCTACCAACTTAGTACGGCATGATTATTTGGTCCTGGTTCGCTGCTTTAGTAGCGGTCCTAGTTTACCTGCTAATAGAGCAAATGGTATTGAACTCATTGATATTCTCTTTTTCTCTTCTTTCTCGAATTGAGTAGTTCACGACATTCATTTTTTCCATGACAATTGTTTTAATTGTAATGTAGATCTCTTCAAGCTTCGCAAAGCTGGTTTTGCATCTTCCGCTGACTGTTGCGAATCAGTAATTCCTTCCATGGTAATGTTATCCTTTTCCATGAGTTAATCTATGAGACTTGACCAGTTTCTCTTCTTAATTCCTGCTGCATTTTTTTTCTCCCTTTTTCCCTTGTATTAATGTAGTTATAATATGTTTGAGCTTTGGCAAATGGTTGTCATTCTGATTAAGATCCCCTTGGATTCTATCATGTAGATATCAGTGGTGCAAAAACAACAAGGCATTTCTATGAGGACAGGAAGCAAGATAAATGCTCCTACTGCTGGCATGCTGTTCAGCCATAAACCATCATGGTTAGTTCTATTCTGATTTCAGCTTTAGTTGTATGATAACATTGTAAATATATTGTTTATCAGTTTCTCTGATGTCAGGTCTGAGATTCAATATGGCAGGAGTTTTTGTACAAACTCAGGTGAGTGATATAAATGCACATCTTTGGAGCACATTTATCTTTAGGCCTTTTTCCATTATTATGCTGCATGATTCTGATCCCATTGATTCGTCCTCAATTCTAAACTAAGATTTGGGAGTTGGCCACCTTATATTTTCATCCCGAAACCCAAAAAGGAAAAGGAGAAAATTGTTTGGGAGATTTAAAATTTAATTTTGTATTCCAAGGTTTATCACCACTACTGGGGTCTTATCCGTTTTGTGCCTACCTTTTGTTGTGAGGTTTCCTTTAAATCCACAAGTAACCTTGCAAAGGAAGTTTTCATGATGAATTTATTTTATTCAGGCCTTCCTCCTCATCAGGAAATTGGGATGCCATCTCTCTCACCCACAATGACAGAGGTTACTATTACTCTTGAGCTACAAGCTTTTCCGCTTTTTCTCTGTCTTGATCAATTAATAACTTTAGGTTTTTATGCTGTAGGGAAATATTGCTAGATGGTTAAAGAAAGAGGGTGACAAAATCTCTCCTGGTGAAGTCCTCTGCGAAGTTGAAACGGTAGGATGCTTTCGTTTTTTTTTTTTTCCTGGGGAATGTGAATCTGTCTCTCTTCTCCCTCTATATGTGTTTTATCTTTAGGTATAGTGTAGTATGTAATCTTTCATTTTCAATTTTCTTCTAGGATAAGGCCACCGTCGAGATGGAATGCATGGAGGAGGGATACCTGGCTAAAATTGTACGAGGGGATGGGACAAGTGGAATAAAAGTTGGCGAGGTATTCTACTGTGTGTAGATAATCACTTTATCCGAATTACATTTATCTCTTCATTTTGGTTTCGGCTGCCTTTCTGAATTGATAGAGTGTAGATGAAGTAGATTAGAAAACTCACATAAACTTATGTTGTATTTAAGGAAAAGTATATTTTTTTTGTCTGTCTGTCTGGCATATGTTGACAGTTGCTTATGATTGTCCACATCTTCAAATGTGATTATTCGTATTGATAAAAATTGAGATCTCCAGGTTCTGTTTACGGTTTGGTGAAACACATATGAGTTACTAGAATAATGCATTTGGCCTGAATCTCCTCTAGGTTTTCTTCTAGCTGTACGGTTCTTTCCTTGTTCATCAAATCATTTGTCAGTCTACTCATGCTATGATTTCCAAGGTCTCTGTATATTCACGATGCTGAGTGATTCTTTCTTCCGTGTTGATTTTCTGGCCTTTCACTCAACACCGAATCTTGTTCTATAATTTGACTGCATTTTAGAAGATACATCTTGATCACACAACATTTTGTCAGCTAATGGCATGGTTTCAGACTTTACACTTTCCATGAAGAGGTTACTTCCCCTTGAAATATATAAACAAAAGACCTTTGCAGGTGATTGCAATAACAGTAGAAGAGGAGGAAGATATAACAAAGTTCAAAGACTACGCGCCTTCTGCATCAGATTCTGCCGCTCCAGCTGAGAAGCCCCCTACCCCGCCATCTCCACCAAAAGAAGAGGTTACAAGAGAACCTGTCACTTCAACAGAGCCAAAAGTTTCAAAGCCTAGCTCAACTCCTGCGGAAGGTCGTATTTTCGCGAGTCCTCTCGCTAGGAAAATTGCAGAAGAGAATAAGGTATGCATTTGTGCTTTGAATGCCATAAGGAGCTCTCTTAGCTTGGTGTCCTGGCTGCCTTTCCAATCACTTTATCTCATCTTAATACAGGTGCCTCTTTCAAGCATAAAAGGAACTGGTCCTGATGGTGTGATTGTGAAGGCTGACGTTGAAGAATATTTGGGTACTCCTTTCTGTCTGTTACAGTGTTCATCATGGCCATGCTTCATGTTTATAAGTTGTAGTTGGTCAACTTTATTCTTCAGATTCATTCTCTGTATTGTGCCTTTTCTTTGACTGCAACTGTCGTTTCTGTAGCTTCTCGTGGGAAGGAAGCACCCGCTTCCAAGGTTTCTACAGGAGTGGCAGCAGGGTTGGACTATATTGATATCCCTCACACTCAAATTAGAAAGGTATCTCAGATTGTCCCTGCCAAGTGTTCTTCTGTAGATATTCACATAACAGAAACTTCTGTTTTGGTTTCTGGGAGCTAAATTCTGTTACAACATTAACAGGTGACTGCTTCACGGTTGTTACTCTCGAAGCAAACAATTCCTCATTACTATCTCACTGTAGATACATGTGTGGACAAACTGATGGAGTAAGGATGCTTTCGAAAGTTTGTTTGAAGTTGATCTCTATAGTTATGCAGTGCTTTAATTTGTCATTCTTGTACTTCTCGTGCAGTTTGCGCACCAAGCTCAACTCACTGCAAGAAGCTTCAGGTGGGAAGAGAATATCTGTGAATGATCTCGTAATTAAGGTATAAAAAAATAACTCTAGTTTGTTTTCCCTTTGCATTCTCAATGAATGATCCTTGGGCATATCCCCAAGCCTCGTCCATCTTCTTAAGGAAATCATTCTTGGGCATGGCATTATAAACTCATGGTATTTAACATGGCATTTGCTTGCTTATTTGTTCAAAGGGAGGATTTTGAGCATATGGAAAATATTGGATTGGAGAAATAAAAGCATTAGTACCCCTAAGAAATAAAAAAGAAATAAAAGCATTTGATAATGATACATGATATGCTGTGGAGTATCTGAGCTGCTTATGTTTTAACTTTGTCATGCAGGCTGCTGCTTTGGCTCTTAAGAAGGTTCCCCAATGCAACAGCTCATGGACAAATGACTACATTCGCCAGTAAGCATAACAACTTTGCCTGTCTTGTGATAAATATTTAACGTAGATCCATTCCGATTGTTTTCTCTTTGTGGATCTGTTTGGTCGTATGCAGGTATCACAATGTGAATATCAATGTTGCAGTGCAGACAGAGAATGGATTATATGTTCCTGTTATCAGAGTATGCAATTTGTTCTTAGTTTGATTTCCCTTTTTGGGTTTTGACGTGGTTCCATATTTGGTGCCTGACGTCTTATCAATATTATGCAGGATGCTGACAAGAAAGGGTTGTCAAGGATTTCGGATGAAGTTAAACAGTTGGCCCAGAAAGCAAAAGAAAACAGTCTAAAACCCGAAGATTATGAGGTATTTTTTTATCCTTTCAGATGTTATTTATTGTCATCAGTATCTCTGTGGTGATTGAATTCCTTACAACATTAGAGCCAAAATTCTGTTTGGCAGGGAGGCACATTTACAGTTTCAAATTTGGGGGGTCCATTTGGAATTAAGCAGTTTTGTGCCATTATCAATCCTCCTCAGTCTGGCATCTTAGCAGTAGGGTCTGGTATGGATGAATCTTGCTTCCATTATTCCATAATGATTATGATTTTGATTCATTCTTGTGATCAAATAAACTTGTTTCTGTGCAGCTGAGAAGAGAGTTGTGCCCGGTTTAGGCCCTGATCAGTACAACTTTGCATCCTTTATGTCTGTGACATTAAGTTGTGATCATAGAGTTATTGACGGTTGGTCACTCGTCTTAATCTCAAACTTGTGCTTTTAGTCTGCCTTTCCCTCGTATAGTAATCTAAACTAACGATATAATCTACGGTTTGCAGGTGCAATTGGAGCAGAATGGCTGAAAGCATTCAAAGGATACATTGAAAATCCTGAATCTATGTTGCTCTAAATAGAAAGCGGATGTCGACCCACGGATTAAGAGTACAATGAGGATTCTCACCTAGAACCACGAAGCATTTTTTTTCTCGATCACTTCTCATTTTCTCTACTTTTCTGTTGAGTAAGAAAGAGGAGTTTCTTTGTAACCATAACTTTTTTTTCCCTGTAATTTTTGATATACTTGTCTCTTCAGTGATATATATAAAAGGGAGACAGATTTTGAATAATTTAGCGGGCTATTTGTACGTTTTGAGGCATGGCCACTAGAATTCAGTGTCGCTTTTGGCTCTTACAAGCCCAACCATTGACTTGAATCAAGAGAAACGAACTTTGGAAATGCTTGTTCATTTTGCTGTGTAAGGGAGGGATTCATGTGTAAATTTCTCTAGTGTTGTTGAATATTGTCAGAATCAATCATTGAGAACAATGTTTGATGAAAATTATGCATCTCACAAGTTGCATATCTCACATATATAACATCAAAATGAAAGAACAGATTTCCTTTCAAAGTTTAGCAACACTAGCTTGTCTAGTGCATCATCATTTCTATTAGGAAAGTACAGTAAATCAAAACTGTGAATGTGAAAATCGAAAAGAGGAACATTAAAACTGTCCTAAAGCTTCAAGTTCAAATTCAAACTCATATCGATACATTCCACAACAGCCACACAAAGTTTGAAATAAAATATAATAACAGTAAAATTCGCAAAAAGAAAAGAAAGAAATATAAGTTGATTTCCCGATATCCATGTTTCCAAAGTAAAGGGATCTAAGAGAGATCTCATTCAATATAACCAGTCAATTCAGAACAAGAAATGCATTAAACATTGCACAGTTCATGAGTACGTCATTTAGAAGAAAATCTTGTTTAGAAAGAGAGCCTGATGTCAAAATTCCACATTGCTTGGAGGTGGCGGTAATTTCTCCAGATCAAAATTTTTTAATGCCTGCGCAACCTAGGTGCCAAACACATTAGCCCAAAACTACACCTCCAGGACATCGAATTTCAAACTAATCTAACAACCTTATAGGTGAAAAAATCTGAAGTGAAGTTCAAGCAAAAGTCTTTTGATAAATTTGCTACTTTCCTACACTTGCCATACACAAAAAGAACAAAAAAGCATATCAGCTTATGGATAAAACTACAGCTTTGCAAAAGCTCCAATCAAAAACTCAATCGTAGGACAAAGGTAGCATAAATCAAAGTATCATCACAAACAAGGAGAAATGTAACAACAAATTACATCCAAAAGTGATAGACATAACTTCAAAAGCTCGCAAAGAAAATTATGTGTTAGCAGCCCTTTTACAGGGTATTCATTCACCAACGAAATGCACTGGACGTAATTCTAGGGTTCACAACATAATGAACTGAAAGCTGATAACTTGGTATTATTCAGCACCTAATTACCTTACAATGTATCCTCGAAATGTAGTCATTTCACGAGCAAATGAATAAATCAGCATCTTTCACGCTTATGATAGGTTCATGAATTAATAGTACTACTGCATTCATATACGAGAATCCTTCTCGACACATTTTCATCAAAATTTTGTCAACAAATTCACAAAAAAGAGAAACCTACTATCTCAATTCAGCAAGCTCAAACAAGCCAGCTCAGAACAAACGGTACAGGTTTCAAAAGAATCAGATCGGCACGTATCGCTTCAAAACCTGTTTTCCGGTCACCATCAGACCAACCACAGCTCCACCAACAGCTCCAGCAACAGCCGCGGACCTGAACCCCGACGCAGCCTTGTAAAGCGCCCCAGTCCCCAACCCAGCCGCTATGCTGTTATAAACATCATCAGTGTCCCTCAACGCCACCATTCCGCTCTCCATCCCGGCATACATCAAACCGAGGATCCCAAACCTGTTCCCCAACCTCCGGCCCGTCTGACCCGACGCATTCAGAACCCGATTAACCTTCAGCTTGAGCGTGTCACCGGCCTCCGCGGCCTTGACCCCGTCAACAAAACCCATGGAAGCTCCGCCGGTGGCACCGGCTAAGTAAGCCACGCCGGTGTAATACGTCAGATTCTCACTCCAGGATCGGCGCTGCGCCATGGCTTCTTCCTGGAACAGAAACTCCGGCGAGGTGGGAAGCCTGTACAGAGTCTGGTACGGGATGTTCAAATCTTGATACGGATTATACAACCTACCTTCTCCTCCATCGTTGTTGTTGCTGTTGTTGTTGTTGTGGTCCTCTGGAAACGAAGGTCGATAAGCCATCTGGGATTTCGACTGGTTTTCTGATCTTTGCTCCAATTTCCAAACCCTAATTCCTAATCTGGGATTTTTTTGATTTGGGGATTTAGGGTTTTAGAAAAGGTCCAAGAACTCGTCGAAATGGTGGGAGGAAAGGAAACTGGAACGTTCTGATATTCTTTTGTTATTATTAGGTTGAGCCGTTTTTTTTTTCTATTTTTGCTTTCTTCGGGTTTTTTTTTTTTTTCGTAGCCCAACAGCTGGAATCTTTTTAAGCCCAATAAAATCAAATGAGCCTTGGCCCAAATTTCTCAACGTAACTTTTGGTTTTTATTTTTTGGTCAATCTTTGACTAACGCTTTTAGAACATTTTAGGCAGTTATCTTCTCTTCCACACCCAACTTAAAAGCGTCGAAAACCCTACGATTTCCCGGCAACATTTCTTCTTTCTTATCTCATTTCCCCGGGAAAAGCTGTTTTTACCAGGAAAAAGAAAAAATGTCTTCCTCTACTATTTTTCCATGCTTTATAGGTCCAATCTCACCGAATGATCCTCGTCAACAAAGCTACTACAATCCTCGTGTCTGTACAGTAAGATGTGGGTCCTCACATTCTGCTCAAATTCCAAAGGAAGAAGGAGTGGAAGAACACTACTACAGCAGAAACTCGCGTCATTTCTGGGACAGGTTCTACAAGCGCCATAAGAACAAGGTGAATTTGATTGGCCCTTAATTGGGTTTGCATTTTATTATCCCAATTTCAGGCTAAAAATGTTATCTTGATACGGAAAATTCATTGAGCTGATGTTTATATGTGTTTGGGACAATGGGATAGTTCTTTAAGGATAGGCATTACTTGGAGAAGGATTGGGGAAAGTATTTCTGCGACAGTAATGATGCCAGCGGTGCAGAATCAAGCATTCGAAAGGTTGTTCTGGAGGTAAATTTACCGGAAAATTACTCTCTATGATGGAATTTTAGGCAGCCCTTTCCACAGTTTTGTTTAGATATTGTGTCTTTAATGCTGTGTACTTTGGTTCTTAGTATTGTTTGTTTGGTGCCATTTAATAGGTGGGTTGTGGAACTGGGAACACTCTCTTTCCACTTGTTGCTGCATATCCTAATGTATTCGTTCACGCTTGTGATTTTTCCTCTGAGGCTGTCCGTCTTGTGAAGGTTTGTCCTTTAATATGTTTCCTTAACTTTGCTGTCTAGGTTGTTTTCTGCGATATGGTCGCAAGAACGGTTACAGGATTTGTATTGAATGAGCTGAGTTTTCTTGCCTCTGAAAAATAAAAATTTCGGGTGACTCACATTGTATTATTTGAAAATTTCAATCAAAATATTTTCAACAATTTAGCTACTTCATTCCTGAATCCCGAATTTAGTTGCTGAACTTTGTTAGCGTCTGCATTGAGATATTGTTGAAATTGAAGGGAAGTATTCTGCTTGAGTGTGCTTTTCATCTATATGCATTGCATTAACATGTATATTGATTTATTGCACAATGTACTGAATTTAACTGAGTCCGCATAAATTTGAATGTCATACCGAGTGCAGTTGCATTCGGGTTTCAAGGATGAACGAATAGATGTCTTTGTTTGCGACATTGCCAAAGATGACCTCTGCAATTGGATTAGACCTTCTTCTGTTGATGTTGTTACTATGGTAAGTAGGCGAGAGATGTATAAGAAGTGCAGCCTAAGATTTTTAATTTTATTTGTTTCTTAAAATTATTTAAAATACTTGTTAGTTTTGGACAGCTCACAATGTGCGTAGCCAATTCACAAGATCCACACACATGTACATCCTATGGAATTAATATATATCTATGCAGAATGAGAAGCTGACGAATGACTAACTACTTAAGATAGATATTTATGTTGTCTGCAGTTTCACCAAATAAAATGCCTCAGGTGTTGCAGAACCTGAAAACAATTCTGAAGGTATTTCAATATGATTCTGCTGTTTTGGTTTTTCACTTCTCTAGTTTTCTGGGTTTGGAAAAAGTGTCATTTTATGTAACCTATTCTAATTCCACAGCCAAATGGTCACATTCTTTTACGAGATTATGCACTTGGAGATTCTGCTCAGGTAAGTTCATTTTTCCATTTATTTATCTACTTTGTCTTTGATGTCAATACATCCTTCTACTATGCTATGCATATTTATTTCACATTGAATTTTTCACTCAATGTATACTTCAAGTTAGATAAAAGCTATTTCTAAACCCTGTAAACAACTTCAAATTCTTAATGAGGCAGGAATTATGTGTGGATCAATGAGGAGTGGATTATGTTTGAAACTATGCAATTCGCTCTTTACCACAGCTCATGTATTGATTGTATACATTCTTAGCCCTGTAGTTTCCTAGTAAAATTTCCTAAATGAAGAGCGCATCTAAATCAGTTAACCATTTTTCATCTTACAAAGTTCTTTTAACTGTTCCCATTTATTCAGGTGAAGTTACAGAGGAGAAATCAAATAATTGATGAAAACTTCTGCTTCAGAGGAGATGGTACTGTAAGTATTGTGTACAACTTGGATGTATAATTGCCCTTATTGTTTGTAATTGTCTTTAGTGTTCCCTAATTATTCTGTACTAACATCTCCTCAGTGCTCATTTTACTTTTCAGAGGATTTCTTGACCTCGTTGTTTGTAGGAGCTGGTTTCAAGATTGTAGATATAAATACATACTGCAGGCAAATCGAGAATCGTTCCAAAAATGTTACCATGTCAAGGTTGGCCTGTGCAATTGTTAGTTTCTCCTATTTGCCATTGGACTGTTGATTTCAAAGTTTTTCTACTCCATTCTATAATTTCCTTGAAAATGAATCCTTTGTTTATTGGAACTTCCTTGTTCCTGTAACACACTCAAACATCTGCTTGGCATTTTAGCTTGTAGTTTAGATGCCTCAAATTTTGCACTTCAAGCTTACAAGTTAATCTTCCCATGTATCTCTCTTGTTAAGTCTTTTTCATTAAGATTGAAAGTACTCCCTCCGTGCCATAATTATTGTCCAGTTTGAGTTTTCATTTTTAGCTCTAAATGTATTAAAAGTGAAATCTCAAACTGGACAATAATTTTGGGACAGAGGGAGTACTTTATTGTATTCTGTCCACTTCCATCTGTTTGTTATCTTGAGAGCTTCTGCTTTTTATTTTTATTAGGCATTGGGTACGTGCTGTTTTCAACCATGTCTGATTGCCAATCTTCTTTGCTACTTGTGTCAAGCCTGTGCGAACTTTGTCCTGGTTCATCAAATCAGGCACCTCAATGACCGGTATTTGTTCATTTAATCTTTCTGTGAAATTTGTATAATGCCTTGCCTTCGAAAAGGAGCATGCTTGTTTATACTAGGTGTTGGAACCTAGGAAATCAGTCATCTACCCTCGTTGTAATAGCCTAGGTACCTCCAAAGCACCATTAGGTGCGACCTCAAAAAAAAGTATCCTTCAAGGATCTTTTATTGTGCGGGCAGGATGTATTCTTTTGTAAATTGGGAACCTCATCAAACTGTGATTAACTGTAATTTTGCCTTTACAAGATATAGTCATTACGAGTTGAAGTAAACTTGAACTGGAATTCGAAAGCATGGATATTCATTGAGTTTTGTCTAAAAAGAAATTTCAATGTGTTGGCTTTGCAAGATATAGGTTTTGAGTCATATCCTCATAAAACTGAGTTTAAACTTCTGGCCTACAGCATCACAATGAATATAGCCACAACTTCAGGCTTAATTTACAGTGCTGGGCATGCGCAATATTGGGCTCTAGGAATCCCAAGGGACCATGTCTGGTATAAATGAACAAAATAAAAAAAAAACTAGGAGGCAATCTGGTTTCTTGGTCCATCGTCCAGACTTGATTGAGAACGTTCTTCTTCAAGGGAACTGCTGCCACTCTGTGAAGTTTTATGAGCATAGATAATCCATTTTAGATCCAGAATTACTGCTGCTTGCTCCCTGGTTAAACATAACAAAAAGTCATAGTATCAGCACATGTAATTTACGAAGAAGATTGTTATCTATGACGGGATTTGCTTATATTGTTTGCCACTATGGTTGCTTTTATTCTATCAGTTTTCTGATTTTTTTGTTTTGGGGAAGGTGGCTTACTGACCATACTGAAAGGCAAGCTTTCCTGAGAATTTTGGTTTTGAAGATTGGCGTTCACACCATCACCTGTTGCTTCAGCATCATATCCAAGATCTCGTAGTCGTTCAAGTACTGGTAAAACGACTGTTCCGAGGTCTGGCCTATCTTTCTTCCGAAGTTCACAACATTGCAGAGCTAACTTGGCCAATGACAAAGCCTCCTCTACTGGCCAATCAGCTACCCTTGGATCCAGTGTACTTGAAAATGTGCCTTGCTCAATTGCTTCTTCAACTTGATATGTCAGACCCATTGCAGGCTTTGCTGTAATGAGCTGTAGCAACACCACACCAAATGAGTATATGTCAGATTTGGTCCCAAGCATGCCAGATTGTTGATACTCTGGATCGATGTAGCAAAATGTTCCAGCTGCTGCAGTCATATGATACTGAGTAACACTGTCAGCCACTGATGACGGAACTAGTCTTGACAAGCCGACGTCGCCAATCTTGCTCACGTAGTTCTTGTCTAGGAGAATGTTGGCAGGTTTGAGGTCACGATGAACAAGAGGCTCTGGTCTTGTTTGGTGAAGGAAGAGAAGGGCTGTTGCGATCTCAGCTGCTATTCTAAACCTAACTCTCCAGGGTATAGGGCTGCTGCCATTCCTGCAGAAAAGCCTATCTTCCAAGCTTCCATTTTCCATGTATTCATAAACAAGGCACCCGTACTCGGGACAGGCACCCAATAACAGAACCATGTTTGGATGTCTCATGCGACTTAGCACCTCAATCTGCATGTTTAGATTAGACTGTTTAGTACATTCCATCAGGAAACTCGGAAGGTTAGACAAATTTCTTTATGGATCATTCTTCACCAGGTAATCATATTATGAAGTACTCATGATTGTTCTTTGCTCACTGAAAATTCTCTTACAACGACAGTGAACTGATAGATAACAGTAACTTAGGCTATCAAGCATTTTTTAATGTAGTAGATTTGTGATTATCATGGAAGTTATTCTGACATTCATCTATATTAGAGTGAAAGATGGACATGTTTCAGATTATTGTGGTTCAATTACTGTAATGGGAAAGCATGGCATAGCAGATGCAATCTTTTTGCACAGCATGTTTAAAGTTTAAACATATATGATGTGTCTAATCTGAAACATAGAAAAAGTTCAAATACCTCTCTTTGAAATTGCTGCTGTCCCTGAGAAATGTCTGGCCTCAACACCTTGATAGCAACAGCCGTGTGATCAAGATGGGCTTTATAAACAGGGCCATACCCTCCTTCACCAATCTTCTCTGAAGTGGAGAAATGATCTGTTGCTTGTTCAATTTCTTCTATGGTGTACCTTCTGTACCGAGCGTCGCAGCGCGCCAATGCATCCATGGCTTTCTTCTTCTCTTCTGACTCCTGCAGCAATCTCATTTCTGCTTGCTTTCTTTTTTGACTCTCCAATTCTGCTAGGCACTGAGCCATTTGTGCGGCTTCAATAGCCGCTTTGCACTTAGTCTTCTCCATCTCCATCAAAACCACTGCAGCCTCCTGAGCAGCTCTGCCTTCTTCAATTTTACGTGCTTCATTCGACTTCCATATATCAACTTCATTAGCCTGGGAACAAATTTCATACTTAGGACTGAACCACAAGGATCTCTTTTCTACCTGCGTCGCACTAGATTTTAGAATTACCAGATATTTCAGACAAGAGTGTTACCTTATCTTTGGCTGCTAATGCTTCTCTACAGGCTGAATTGTACATTTCCATGGTACGCTCCAGTTCTTGTCTCAATCTCCTCATTTCTTCCTCCAACTCTCCCTGTAACACATCCGTGACTGGATTTTAGTACAAAATTTTGATTCACATTGCTTGCATTCTAGTTTTAGTGTCTCATTATTAGCTCTAATCTGAGAGAAATCATGTCATTCCAATGGGATTCAAATCATCGGGTGATCCGCAAGAGTTGAATGTTAGGAACTCTAAAGCATCAAGAAACACATTAGGCCTCATCGAGCGTTAACTAAGTGTTACTTTTTATTGTCAATATTAGACAGTTAAATAATATCCTTAGGCTATATCCTGTCAACTGTCAATTTCTAAAACTAATGAATCCCACATTTTACAACATACCTGATTTGGCAAGATGTAGGAGCTCCTTGAAGCATCTGATGAACGCGGCTGGTCAAGTTGCTCAAAGGACATGCTAGACGATTGGAAACTCATTGGCCCTGAGCGATCGCTGGAGCTGGAAACAGAATCGGATGGACTTCCTTGAGTCTGTCGATGAACAGGGGACGGTGGAATCTTGCTTCTGTTCATGCCATTGCCACTGTACATTGGATTGAAGGGCGACGTACTCATGCTGTTGTTGGATTGCTTATCAGGACTGCTGCCACCGAATAAAGGATGCCGGGGCGATGTGTTCCTGTTGCTGGATTGCATATCCCTTGGAATGGCATTATAATTATATCCTGAATGTTGTGGAGAAGAAAACTTGCTGTTGCTTGGGCTATTCCTCGAATTCCCCGGCATGAAGTCGCTACTTTTAGCCGAATATGCTCCATCATCCGAATCTGAACTTCTCCAACTCCCCTGGCTGCAGCATATATATAAGATCATTCAGCAATCAAAATTTTCATCACATCCTGAAGCTGTAAGCATTCATTTTGGGAATTCGTATTTGGATTACAGAAGCCTTTCCAAAAATGATAAAATGTGGAAACAAGGCTTTTCCATGGTTTGGGGGGGGAGTGTTACCTGTAAAATTGCTCAGAAAGTGGGGTTCCAGGCAAAGATCCTGTTTGAGAATTGGGGTGTCTGGAGCCAGCAAAGCTGTTAGGGTTGGGAGATCTTTTGGCGCTTTTCAAGAGTTGAGATTTCACCTTGGATACAGCGTAAACCGAACAAAAATCTGGGATGGATTTCACCAGGCTAGCTTGAATATCCTGGTTCTTAAATGCCCTGTTTGGATGACAAAGACACAGCCAGAAGAATCTGTGAGCTCTCTTCATCATATTGTTGAGTAAAATGCCACAAAAGAGATAACATCAACAATGTTATATATACCCATCTAGGATAAATCCCTCCTCTGCTAATATTCAAGCTCTACATGACCTAAATCTAATCTATTGAAAAAATTGTGCACTCAAATATATGCCAGGGAATGAGTTCTAATATCAACAAAAAAAAAAAAAATAGACACGACGACATTTGCATGTATATTATACGGGCGAGATGAAATGAGTATTGATATCCTTTAATTTGAGTACTTCAAATATTTTTTTTACAAGAGACGGTTTAATAAAAAAAATAAACAGGAATAAAATAACAATTGAAGAGAGATTGAGGGTATACCTAGTTAGTGCACTTCTAGATGAAGAACCAAGCACAATTGCGGCAATGGAATTGTCGATAACATATTCAGCTAATGCACTTGCAACATCACCGTCATTAAGAACCACCTCATTCACTCGAACCTGAAAATTGAGTTAATTATTTAGGATTTTTTTTTATTTTTTATTTTTAAAATGATCCATCATCCATAAACTGACATAATATTCCATTTCCCGGGTCTAATTTCAGGCAAAAAAAAAAAATAAATAAAAAAATTCAGATTTACTATGAATGTACCCCTTTCCGAGCACAATATCCACGATACGGAAGAAAGAATTGCTTCAATTCTTCTTGGGTTGGTGCACGTCCTTCTTTGGGAACAGCTTCTTCTGTAGAAAACAATAAAAATAAATAATAAATAATGTAAGCTCAAATCTCTCGTTTATTATTATTAGTATTATTTGAAAATAATTCTCTCATTTAACTCCAAATGGAAAAAATAAAAAATAAAAATTATTGTCCATATCAATTGGAAAACTCTTAACGCAATAATTTTGTTCATCAAAGACCGCTCTTTTTTTATTATTACATCTTTCGTCCTAAAATAAAATTTGTGTATGCCGAAAATCAAGATACGATAAAAGTTGACGTACTGGGTGACAAATTGAGCTGAGTTTTAACATGAACGATGGTGATGAAACCACAGATATTAAGGTTGTCAATTGCCCATTTCACAGCAAATTGGCTGTTCTTGTCCTTGTCTATTGCTACTGCTGCATTCACCATCGACTCCTGTGAACGTGATCCCCCCATTTTACTCGTCTCCAAATCAGACAAGGGAAAAAAAATGAACTAAAACGAAAGAAAGAAAGCTTCTAATTAATTAATATTGATAAATATCAATATTTCAAGAAAAGAAAAAAAAAAAACGAACCAGCAAAAATGGGCACGTTCACAAGGGTACAATGGTACTATACACCCTAAAAGATGGTGATATGAATAAAACAATTCACAGATTGTTGTTTTTTGTTTTAACGTTTCCCTTTTTATTGTGGAGAATTATGATCGAAATCTTAGGACCATAAAACCCTCTTTAATTTCTCACGTTTGAATTCCCCTTTTTTCCAAAAACCTGGTATTCCTAACAAAATGTCTTAGCTGGTTCTATTTTACATTTTGCACCTCTCTTTTATGTCCTCTGACCAGGTCTCCTTTTTTTGTATTGACTTTTGTTATTAGCACTTTTTTTTTTTTTGCAAATTTCGTTTGACAAAAACAAAGTTTAATCCATTTAACTTGTAGTTCGCCTCGCTTGATCCAAAGTTCAGGGTCAACAAATCAGCACTACTTGTCCTAAAGGTGCAAATTCGGATCAAACTGTTAAATTATCAAAATATTCAACTATTTCAATACAAGTGTAACGATGTTCTTATTTTAGAAGGGTCAGCAAAAGTTATAACTATATTCTAGAGTGAGAAATTTGAATTTAATAATTAAAATTTCCGGTAAGATAACATCATACATCAATTCCAATCATGTAGTTTAATTAATTAATGATTGGCTAAATATGTCCACCTTTCTTTAAGAGGAAACTATTTTTCTTCTTGGATACTAGGACAAATTATAGTTAAATTCTAGATTATCATTATTCATAATGGCTTATGTATGGCAAAAAAGTTTACCACATGAGGTATGAGATGCAAAAACAAGAATGACTATGAACCACCTACATTACTTATCACGGTATTCGTTTGCTTTAGATTGATTGAGTCAATACAAAAATGCGTGTTTGTAACAATATTGTGAAGGACAGTTATCATTCTTTGTATATTTATATAGTCACAATTTTTTCCTAGGTAAAAAAGAAATGGAAGTACATATACTCTAAGCAGTGCTCAAATTCGATAATATGGTTATTATGTTTATTGTATTAAAATAATAGTATACTATAATAACCGTGACAATTTATTTAATTTTTTCAATACTACTTTCATCGATAGAAAGAATTTTACACTTTGTGTGTTCTCTATGGGAACATTCAAAGTTTCAAACACAAACTTGATCAAATCCCCGAATTTATAGATTCCAAAAAACTTATTTCTCAAAATACTAGGGACCAAAACAAGAAATCTCATCTAATCTTCTCTCCATGGTAATAGTAAAAGAAATAAAGTATGGTAGTTAGGAAGTAAAAAAAAAGTTAAAAAAAGCTGTAAATTAAATGTGAAAAAAGAAAAGAAAACAGGTCTTTTTTTATGTTTCTTTCCTTCTTTCCAATACAACAAAAGGCAAAAGCACATGATTATTGGAGACTTTTTAGGTTGAGCTGCCCAGGAAGTATGGACACGTTGCCATTTCTCGTTTGAAGTTTTCTTTTTTTCTTTTTTTTTTCTTTTGTCTTATTAAAAAAAAAGTCCATGAAAGGAGCCTTGTTATAATCCTCATTCCTTAGCCAGCCAAGGAAACTACTAGTTTAATCCATAATGTAAGCAAAACCTTTTCCCTTAAAGCAAAATTTCGTTCTTTACATTATTTTTATTGTTATTTTTTTGGCCCGCTGTCAATGAGCATTGATTGGAGTCAGATAATTGAATCTACACGTGTCCTCTGTTGGAGTGAACCCCCAGTAGTAAAAGCTTTTCCACCTAGGTATACAGTACAGTACACCTAACCTTAATTTCTTCATGCCCAGAAGGAAAAGAAAAAATCTTGCAAAACCTGGTATTATATTTTACTGGTCCTGTTAGCTAAGAGATTACAGAGTATCTAAAGAGAGGATTTTGATTTGATTTCAGCTTTTGGGTCAAGCTCTCTTCTCGGTTTTGTTGATTGTAAGTGTCAAGTTTATTTCTTGATTGTTTCTTTTTTTTTTTATGGGTTGTTGGTGGTGACCCAATTCTTGATCTTCAAAAATTTAAGTTTGTTTTTGCCACTTTCAGATTCTTAAAGTAGAATCTAAGTTGTGACTTCATCTCGAAGATGTAATACGTGTCGAATTTAGTCATTTCGAGATTCTTTTAAGTTTTCTTCTTAGGTGGAAAGTTTGTTGGTTTTTTGAAGGTGGAGATGAAAAGATCGAATTTTTGAGTGAAAGTTTTAAAGAAATTTTTTGTGAGGCTGGTAGGAATTACATTAGATCCCTGAAACCAAAGTTCCATGTGGCGGAAAGACAATCTATTTACATAGTTTTTTTTTTTCCTGTGATTCGTGTTTACCTTTCTTTCCATGGAGTTCTTTTCCTTTCCGCTTCTGGATCAGTGTGTGGATAAGGATTTAATTAATTTGTCTTCTTCCTCCTGGTTCAGTCTTTATAAGAGTTGGTGATGGACATGGGATTTGGTATTCTTGGTTTAGTTCTTTTCTAGCATCAAATAACTCGGGGGGGGAGTGGAGACCCTGTTGGTTGTGAACCTAATTTTCTGAAGTTGGAATGTTAGATCCATCTGTGCTCCAGATCTGAGCACCCTTCTTTGACTTCCTGTGTAAAATCCGGCTGTTGTTTGCTGTTTTGATGAGCCTACCGTTTAGATTTCTTGTCTAGATTTGCTGTTGACTTTAGCTTTCCAACAATCCGAAACTTCTCTTTTGTCCATCCAAAACCAGCTTGATTAGAGACCTAATAGAATAACTTTCCAGTTTTAAATATTTCACTATTGGTTGTGGCCTTCTTACCATTCAGCATTTTGGAGGTAGATGAATGAACTAGAGAATTGTTGTTGACTCTGGGAAGTCTGAAGAGCTTGATTGGTATAATTAGTTTGCTAAGCCTGTAACAAATTGATGGAAGAGATGTCTCCTCCAGCAGTTGCAGTTACTCTTGGCTTAGGTGGTCCTATGTGTGATAATTCGACAATGTCAAATCATATGGAGATTACACGACTGAAGATAGTCACAGACACAGCCATCTTGTTGTCAGATTCAGCTTCTTTGTTGGATGCTGATTCCAGTTCTAGTTGGGATGGGAATAGCGATGGTATGAAAGCTGAGGGTAGTATGGATATGTCTTTGCATTCTGATTCTGGATCTAGTTGGAATGGAAGCTGCAGTGGTACAATAACTGGGGGTAGTACTGCTGACATGCTGTTGCATGCTGTTTCAAGTTCTGGTAGGGATGGAAGTTGCAATAGTACAATGACCGAAGGGACTATCGGAATACCTGAGTTTTCACAGGTTGTGGAAAAGCCACAAAATGATGAGATTGTGGTAGATGTTATAATGCAGGAAAGTGAAGAGGAAGAGATTTTATTGGTTAGAGATGATCATAATAAAATCAATGGTGTGGAGGTGGTCCCACTAGAGACGAGACCGGAAATTAGCTTACCTATAGCTGTTGAAATCGAGGGCATTGACAATGGTCAGATAGTTGCTAAAGTTATTAGCTTGGAAGAAAGAGACGTTGTTTCTACTGCTGCATCTACCCCCATTGATGACAACCCGAAAAAACCAAAACTAAAGGCATCTTTTGTAGCTCTTCAATTGCCGAATGAGAAAGAACCTATAAAAGGAAATGTGAAGAGTGTTTATGAACTAGAATGCTTACCTCTTTGGGGATCTGCTTCTATATGTGGAGAGAGGCCAGAAATGGAAGACGCAGTAATGGTTGCACCACATTTCATGAGAATTCCTATAAAGATGTTGATTGGTGACCGAATTGGAGATGGTGTCAGCCAGACATTGACTCACTTAAATTCTCACTTTTTTGGAGTTTATGATGGTCACGGAGGATCGCAGGTACGCGGCATGACTCTTACTATTGCATTTTTAACTTTGATGGCAGCATGTTCTCATTGATAACTTTTGGTAGCTTGATTGGTAACTTTCAAATGAGTACATTGCCTAAAATTTGTCATGACGATGTATTAGCTTTTTAATATTCCTGATAGAGGTTATTTCCAGCCGATAACTTCTCTTATTAGTTATTCCCCAAAAAGATTTGTCTTTGCAATCCAGAGAAGGATTTGTTCGCTGCTTGGTTTATAGTCTATACACAACTTCTTGTCATGCAGTTATTGTCCTGACAGTTCTTTTCAACTAGGACTTGGTGTCAGGGAAGCTCACAAGATATGAAATTTTCCTTTGCAGATTGCTAACTATTGTCGCGATCGAATCCATTTGGCCTTGTCTGAGGAGGTAAGAATCATAAAAGACGATTCCTTAGAGGAAACCCTGGTAGATACTCGGCAACTGCAGTGGGAAAAGGTCTTTTCTAATTGTTTTTTAAAGGTGGACGATGAAGTTGGAGGAAATATCAGCCGGACTGTATCTCCTGATTGTGGTGCTGATGCCTGCATCCATACATCTGAACCGGTAGCTCCTGAGACTGTGGGTTCCACTGCTGTGGTGGCAGTTCTTTGTTCTTCCCATATCATAGTTGCAAACTGTGGAGACTCAAGAGCAGTTCTTTACCGTGGCAAAGAAGCTATTCCATTGTCGGTTGATCATAAAGTAAGAAATGTTTTCTAGTTTTCTTTTTCCCCACTTTTGTGTACATTTTGTTGGTTATTGGTGAGCGGAATTATCGCTGAAGGAGAGGAGAACTAATCTTTTTTTTTTTTCCCTCTGTTTCAAAAAAATATCTCTGAACAGCCGAACCGAGAAGATGAGTATGCTAGAATTGAAGCATCTGGGGGCAAAGTCATACAGTGGAATGGCTACCGTGTATATGGAGTACTTGCAATGTCAAGATCTATAGGTGAGTTTTTTTCCTTTAAAATTTCAGGTTCCGAGTTCACAATTATCATAGCTCCAGTAGGCACTGTTGCCCTCGCGTATTTATTGGCTTTATCTCATTGGTGCAGGTGATCGCTACCTAAAACCATCAATCATACCTAACCCAGAAGTCACATTCTTACCCCGAGCCAGGGAGGACGAGTGTCTTATTTTGGCCAGTGATGGTTTGTGGGATGTTATGACAAATGAGGAAGCTTGTGAAGTAGCTAGGAAACGTATATTGATTTGGCACAAGAAGAATGGTACTAACCCTCTTCCTGAAAGGGGACAAGGGGTCGATCCTGCAGCACAAGCGGCTGCAGACTACCTCTCCATGCTTGCTCTTCAAAAGGGAAGTAGGGATAACGTATCTGTCATCGTTGTAGATTTGAAAGCTCAAAGGAAGTTCAAGACCAAATCTTGACAACAAACTTTAAGCATCATCTTGGAGATTAATATAGTTTTATACATCATAAAGCTTTGCTTGGCTGGTAGATAGCTTGGTCCATTCATTTTTCACCATGGACTTGTTACAGTTGTGTACGTCAATAGAAGAAAGTTAGCCAATGTAACCAATATTATACCAACTCTGGAGATATGACGTAATATCCAAATTTTGTTTTGCTTTTATATCATGGTAGCCACTAGCAACAAAAGAAAATTTCCAACACCGGATTACGAAATTCCTTGTCTGCAAGTTGTTGCAAAACTTCTTTTGAGTGAAATCTCAACATTTGAAATTGAGGATACAAATAGATAACAAGTGGACCAGAGTAATATACATGAAGCCAGGTTAAAAAAACTTCATTAAAAAAGTCACATCCAAAACTACTGAAATATTGGCCCTCAAACGGCCTCCTCAAAAGCGGTAAGAGAGATTCCGGTGCATGGTAGACGAAATCGTTCGTTCTCACTTAAGATCTAAAACCAAAAACAAAAAAATAAGCCGAAGATGAACAAAGTTGATTCGTCAATTCATATAAACGCCCTAACTGTGTTCCACTAACTCTGGGGGGCTGTTCCAAGGTTTATGTTTGGCCTGGGATAAGGGGTACCGAAGACTGGAAGCTGAAGTGGACAACCAAAGTGTAGTGCAAATGGTACTTGACAGGAATAGACCTCCGTGCGAGCATGAAGGTCTGCTGCGAGCCATCGGGGAGCTTTTATTGAGAGATTGGACGGTGGTATTTCGTCATAGTCATAGAGAATATAATTTTGTTTATTGATTATTTGGCTACGCCGGCGGTGATAAATCCAACCAGTCTTATAAGGCTGGATTCACCCTCACTAGACGTATTTTGGTGGCTTAACCACGACATAGTAGGTGTAGCGTACCCTAGGAGAATAGTGATATAATTTATGTAGCATACTATTCGCTCTTTATTTTATTTTATTCTTATACCGATGTCCCTAAAAAATCATCAATCTTCTTCCAAAAGTAAATTAACGCAATCAGTTAATAAACTAGAAAGAACTTTAGGAAAAAATGGACGGTATCACGCTACATGATGAATTTCACGGTCAGAACATGTTGGTCATTGATGTTACCTTCTTGATGTTCCTATTCTTTTTTCTTTTTTTTTTTTTCAGCGGTTTATAATTATTGTTTAGTTTAATTTTTTTTTTCGGAGCAATTATTCTAGAAACAACAATACATTGTTGCAAATCATTTATTATGGCCTCAAGAGAAGGACTTAATCAACGCAAAAACTAACATCCAAATTTTTTTTTTTCAAAAAAACTCAACAGAGAGGGAGAGAAAGACGGGTTGTCATGAAGAAATTGAAATAGGAATAAATTTAATAAAAAATGGCTTGGCCTTACATGATAGAAAACTAAATAGTGATAATTATTTATACACACGAAAAAACCTTTGAGACCAAAAGAAAAAAAAAGGTTCAAAATGGCTCAAATGCTTATAAATTTCTTCACCTTGTTATCCTTTGCCTTGCTCCAAATCCAAGGAAGCCATGGACTGGACTACATAGTTGAAAACAAAGTCCCAAACAGCCGCGGTGGCCAACGATTCGACCGTGAAATGGGCGTGGATTACGTCCGAAATGTCCTGAAAAACTCCACAGAGTTCATCTGGAAGGTTTTCAATCAGAAATCAATGGACGAAACAAGAGGACACACACAGGTGAGTTGGTACCTTGACAAAGTTGATCAAATCGCCGTGACCGTAGGGAATGAAACCAAACTAAGCGCCTCGTTCGTACAGAACTTTACTAGTTTCGAGGGGTGCGACCTGAAAACAGAGGTATCAGCAATAATGTTCCATGAAAACACACAGGTTTGGCAGTGGTTTGGGAACAATAAAAACGTTGGAGTCATCGAAGGCATTGCTAATTACATGATGATTGTAGCTGGGTTGGCGCCAGGATCGTGGTTGCAACAGCAGCCCGGAGAAAATGAGCGGTGGGATGCAGGGTATATTGTTACTGCGCGGTTCTTTGTGTATTTGGAAAGCTTGAAGGGAGGGTTTGTTGCGGAATTTAATAAGAAGATGAAGGATGATTTTAGTGATGAGTTTTTTGTTCAGTTGCTCGGGAAACCTGTGGATCAATTGTGGCAAGAATATAAACAAACATACAAGCATTAGTTAAGAAAACTTAATAACATTTCCTGTAGTGTAGTGATGATATCATATATTGTCTATGCATAAGCTTTGCATAGCTCCTAATAGAGACATCACTTCCTCATGGATCGAAAAGGGGAATTGATTTTTCTTTTCTAGTTTTTAGTTATTTTTATCGTTTAATTAGTGAGATTTGTTCACAAAGGGTATATATTTTCTTGCACCATTCGTAATATCTTCCGTATTGTTATTACGTTATTTGTAGTTATAGTTGCTGCTTTACAATGTGCGGTTCGAGAAGATTAACTCATTATAAATTTATGCCATGGATATATGATTTAGGGGTTTTTTTAGATGATTAGAAATATATTCTTTGCTAGATCAATTATTAGACACGTGATATAGTCATCATTGTATTATATAAATCTAAATAAGTTTATTCACATGAAACATAGCAATATTAATAGGTTCGATTATAAATTTTGTTATTGTTTCGAGTGTATCTTTCATTATTAATTGTTAATAGACGATTTCTAGTTAATATAATATAGTTTTTATTTCAAAAATAAATAAAATAGAGCCACTACTTGATGTTTTGAAAAATGAACAATTTATTTCTACTAATAATAATCCTAAAAATTTTCATTATATTATCCATTCCACTAACAAATAGAAAATGTTAGAAAATTAGCATACATATATTGCACTACTTACAAACAACAAGTATTAGAAAACCTTCAACCAAAAAAAAAAAAGAGAGAGAGAGAAAAGAGAGAGAGAAGTATCGAATGAATAAATAACAAGCGATAGGGTTAAAATTCTCAATGGCTATCAATTTTAAACATAAGTGCTAATGAAATAATACTTTAAAAGAAAAAAAATACTGTAGTATGAAAGTCATTAAGTTAATGGTGCTGTTGTTGCTTGGCTGTAAGGGACCAAAAAGAGGGGGGGTTGAATAGAACAAGTTATAGATTATTTAGGGGGGGAATTGAGAAATTGTTAAACATTGAAAAGAAACCGTTTTGGGAGGGAAAAAGTTGGGAAAGCCTTAAAAAGTTCTGAACAAAGATTGGTCAAAATCCGCGAAGAAGGTAAAAGAACTTGTACTACTAGTTATTTTAGATTTAAGAATCTTATTAGCTTTAGGAATAGTAGGCCATAACCCCCATCAGTTTTGATTTTGTTCATTTTGCTCCGATTGAAGGAGGAGGAACTTCTTCTTTGTAAGACTCCCTTTGAGCAAAACACAGAATTTGGAGATAGGGAATTTAGATGACACCATTGATGATGATAAGCTGAAGAAACTGTTTTCTGAGTTCGGCACCATAGCTAAATGCAAGGTTCAACTTGGGTTTTTTTTTTTGGTTTTTCATTCTTTTCAGTTGCCTAATCTTCGAATCGTACAAGCGGCCGCCTTTGATAGAATTGGCTGTGGGCTTTTCCATTGTGTTATATAGCTTATGCGCTGTCCTAGTGGGATGCACAGTGGTATAGGGGTTGTTGCTTTCTCTGATCTGGTGGAAGCTTGCGAAGCTGAGAGTAAATTTCTTCACAATTGGGTGCTGATCAATGTTATTTGTGGAAGCTAATTAAGCATTTTTTATTTTTGCTGTTGGCAGGTTGCAAAGATGAATGGGAAAATGGTGGTTAGCAAACCACTTGATGTTGCTTTTGGTCAGCAAACGGGGAGAGAGAGGTTTAAAAACATAAGGTTTACTAGAACCACGACCAAACCTTTTCAACCCCTAACGCGCCGGCGAATTTATCTAAATGAGGATGGCGTAAGTTTTTTCTTGTTTACCTTTTTATCAAGGTTTGATCTTCGTCAAAAAAAAAAAAAAAAAAGGTTTGATCTGTAAGCTTTATTTTGAAATAATGATTTTTCTTTTTCTCTGGTAGTCTTCTTTTCCACCCCATGGCCCTAAATTTGAAAGGAGAACGACTGCCATGGGTTTTGCTTTTGAGGAAGGAATTATGGTTGCTGCTGATCATCCAAGCAAATGTGAGTTTGTTTACCAGGTTAACCATATTTATATGGATATTTATATGTACAGTTCTGACTTTACTAACTTTCCCTGTCAAATTTAGTATCGACGTCTGCACCAAACATTGTCCAACTGAATTTTCACATGCTGGCCATAATATCTGGTGGAAGCGAGTATTTGCTCAAACATCTGCAAGATAAGGTACTCACTAGTTTACATTCTTACCTATCCCAGAAGTCACATTCTTACCCCGAGCCACAGGGAGGACGAGTGTCTTGTTTTGGCCAGTGATGGTTTGTGGGATGTACGAGGAAGCTCGTGAAGTAGCTAGGAGACGTATACTGATTTGGCACAAGAAGAATGGTGCTAACCCTCTTCCTGAAAGGCGACAAGGGGTCGATCCTGCAGCGCGAGCGCCTGCAGACTACCTCTCCATGCTTGCTCTTCAAAAGGGAAGTAGGGATAACATATATCTGTCATCGTTGTAGATCTGAAAGCTCAAAGGAAGTTCAAGACCAGATCTTGACAACAAACTTTCAGCATCATCATCTTGGAGATTAATCTAGATTTATACAGAATAATTTTTCTTTCTTGGCTGTCACTATAGCTTGGTCCATTTATTTTTCACCTTGGACTAGTTACTGTTATAGTGTTATGTAGTAGAGTAGAAGAAAATTAGCCATGTAGCATAGAGAATGACGTAATATCCACATTTTGTTTTGCATCTAGCCACAAAGGAAATTTTCAACATTGGATTATGCAATTCCTGTCATCATTCGGTCTGAACTACTATTACAAATTGTTGGAAGGATACAAAAACATTGAGGATACACATAGATAAAAGGTAATGTATATATACTCCAGAGTAATCATATATCAAGCCAGGTTCAAAAACTTAATTAAAAAAGCTAGAATCCAAACTACTGAGAGTTTAACATATTTGGAACAGGACCCTACATTTCTTTGCCTCCAATCTCCAAATACCAACACTACAAAACCAGTTGAATTCCCAACATAATACCAAACCTCACCTGTGCCAACAATATTATCTTTCCTTTTCCTTCTCAATCTTCATGATGCGATGCTCAAAACTTCAACACATTTGGTTCCATTTTGACAAGCTGACAATCCAGGAAGACAATACATACAGTTGACCATTTACACTCGCCGCTGCCGCTTCCTATGACCATCCCGAAAATGCAATGGCAGAGGCAGGGTGGCAAGCGTCATTTCCTTCTCTCTCACAATCTTGCAACCCAAGTAGTCAAAGTAGTTTCGCAACTCTCCAGCAGACATTCTTAAATCTTTTTTTATGTCAGAAAAATCTGATTTAAATTCGTCAGCATACAGAGTAAGCACCAGAATATAGTTAATAAGAAGGTCCATTTTGTCACCAGGGATTCTATTAGACTCTGAAGGGGTAAACAACGAAAAAAATCTCTGGAACAAGATGGGCGGAAATCTGTGTTTCTTGGCTGATGAAACACCATCCATTGAATGCCTATCCTTGAATTTGATAAGATGAGTGATGTATGACAATATACCTGCAACCTTGCGCTTCTCCATTTCATTCTACGACATCCAGGAGCAACATATTAGATGAACTGATTTTCGCTCAAAAGTTAAATCCTAGCAAAAGAACAAAGAGACCAGATTGCTTCTTAGCCTGGTATACGCGGAGGATCACAGAAACAAAAACTAGGTTTCCAGGCCCTCCGGTCCTTCATTCTACCAAAATAAAGCATCGACTGCGTCCGCAAGTACTATAACGTGAACTAAAGCATGCATATAAACTCCAATGCTCCTGATGGGCATAAACTCAAGTTCCTAAACCATGCTCACAATGAATACCACAGCAAATATAAAAATCCATTCAACGTGGTAGGTTATGAGTAATATGAGTTTTGACAACTTATTCTAGGAGAATCTAGACGTTACATGCTCTTAACTAGGGTTGAAGTCACAGAGGAGAAAATAGAGTAAATAAAATGCATACCTTGATATCACCCAATTTATAAACTCGGTTGCGAACAAAGGTGGGATAAACATCGCCAGAAACTTCTGCTCCAGTATTTGAAAGTTCTAGTACATCCAATAGGTACTCCCACTCGCCTTCAAAGATGATCTTGTTCAAGGGATATGCTGCTTCAGGTGTCGTGGCTTCCAGATCATAGGGAGGGATATTTCGAGCATCTTTGTTAGTGTCTGGATCTTTGAGGGCAGATTCATTTATCTTGACCCCATCCAACTGCTTAGTCAAATCATTCTTGGTATTTTCATCAGGTTTCTCACGAAGTCTCTCGAGTTTCCTAGCCTGAAAATACAAAACAAATCCATGTATCATGTTGGCTGAATATTTACACAAGAGCAGGTAAAAACTATGCATCCACACTTTTTGTTTCTCTCAAAACTACTCCATTTTCTACACTTCAAATTGCCTTGTGGATGGAGGGTATGAGAAGATGGGACGAGGATCATGAGTTTTATGGAAATAGCATGGTGCTTCTTCACATACTACAGCTTGCACAATTGAATACAAGTACTCAACAATGAAGTAGTTAGAGTAGATACGGCTTCGCCAAAGCCTCCTCTAACAGCCAGAACTAAATTAACACAAATACTTAAAAATCCAACAAATAAAGGTCCAGCAAAGAGTTAGAGCCACGAAGTATAGCATTGATGTGGATAAAAAGAATCAAACCTCTCTCATGCTCTTCTTGGTAGAGTACGTCTTGGTCAGTTTATCCTTCATTGCGTTCCTCTCTTCGGCCGTTTCTTCACGTCTCTCATTATCAATTTCATCCTCTGGCTGGTCAAAACCTTCAACTCTAGGTTCCAACCTGAATATCTGCAAATAACATGAAATGATAGGCATAAAGGGCTTGTTAATTTTGCAGATACGGATAATACTAAAGCAACTAATGGCAACTTGTAAACAGTAGGGAGTGTACATGCCCAAAACCATGCACGGAATTAGTATCACATACAACTATATTGACTCAAAGTTCCTATCCACCCGAAACTCTACGAGTCAGCCAGAGCCTCTAAGATGAACTACACAGCCGCCATTAACAATCACAAATTATGTACTGACAATCTTCAGACTCGTGAAGGAAATATCATACACAGGAATCAGTAAAGCTTTGAACTTTACATAACCAAAAAAACAAGTATAGCATCCATCATCAATCACCACGTCAATGCTTATGAGAAACAGACATAAACTGTAGAGCAATTAAACACTTATTACGAAACTCTGAAAGTTAAAAACATCTTTTTTCACTACCTACCAAAACTTCTCAGCAACTAAATACACAAAATAACAGCAAAAGTTGGAACCATTTTCTTCTTTTCCCTTTTTTCCCTACCAAAACGCACCAGCAATTAAACAGTTTAAATTAGAATAAAAGAACAACTAACCTTATTTGCAGCAATTGGAACAATCTTCAACGTCTGAGTTGCCTTATCCAGAATCCCTAAACGGTAAGTGCAAACCTGAGGCGCCATGGCCTCGCCGGAGAAGCTAGTTCCGACGAAATTGACCCGGGAGTTCTCACCATTCGGATCGACCACCAACTTCATCCGATTAACCCGCTTGGGATGCTTATAAAACGTAACATTAGGCTCCTCCGTTCCTTCTCCTCCCCCACTCGGGTCATACCCGGACGGAAAATATCCGATTACGGGATCAACTTTATCTGGGTTCTCGTCCCGTAATTCAATCTTCACATCCGTTATCACTTCCTCTTCAATATTCTTCTTCTTCTTCTCCGATTCTTCTTGCTCATGGTGCTCTTGGACTTCCCTTCTCTTCTTGTTTTTCGATTTCGACATGTTTTAGCTTATAACTGTTTACGACTGAAAGTAGCGCCGAACTCGTTATGTAATAAACCCTACTACTGAATAGATGAAGATGTTTGTTGTCGGTAAAACCCCATTTTGAAAGAATAGCTTAACGTTGAGTTATGTCCGCTGCTTTAGTCCCACATCGGAATCCTTTGGTTTGGGGAACTAGTTTATATCACCGTCACTTAACCGGGTTTACGGTCTCAATGGGACACCTTAAGTTATTGGGAGGGACTATCAGATTTCTGGGCTACACCCAGTGGTTCTTGGGCGGTATGCCCGTCTCACTGCCCGCTTGTCTGGGCTTAAACAAAAGCCGATGATCCCATTGTGGGTGAGGCCCAATATTTTTGCTTCCAATATTTTTTGGGCCCTGAAAGTCATTTCCAGAGACTTTTAGACCTATACTGGGAACAAAAGCAATCACTCCAAAGTCCTAATATCCCAAATAAAATTTAAAACTGATATAGCATTTCGGTTACCTGTTTTCTTGAGATTGTGATTGCGCCTAATCTCTTAAGGAAAAAAATAGTTTGAGTTTCAAATTGTTTCTTGAATGCGTTATTTAATGTAGTGAATTAACATTTATGATTTTGGATAGCGGAGGATCCATTTAAATTGAATTTCTAATGGAATAATTTTTATCTTATAATAAAACATTTAAAATGCGATAAATAACAACGAATTTAAAACTCTCTAAATCGGTTAAGATATTTTGCCCACGAGAACATATCCATGTTTATAGCTTATTTCTCTAGTATTTCTGTGGCCTTTTTTGTAAGCACTATAAAAATCACTTTTTGGTTATACATAACCACTACTTTTTATGAGTATTTTCTATAAGCACTATTTTAGAAATTTATTATTAAAAAAATCACAAATTATTACTAATGATGATAATACTGTGCACATTGAGCTCGTATAGGCCTGGACGCATGCGCCAACAATGGACGGCCCAATTCTATATTCCAACAGCCCACAAATTATTTCGGAGATCCAACCCCACGTAAGAGCTTCATCGTCTTCCCTTAATTACTGTAAGAGAGGCAGGTTACAAACTCTCGATCCAACAATCACCAGATTTCTCATTCTCAGTAAGCAATGGCGGCGGCGTCAACCCTTCTCAGATCCTCCTTCTTCTCCTCGCCTTTGAACACCCAGTATTCCCAATCCAATCCTTCCCACTGCCCCACTTCCAACTTCAGACCAATCAAAGCCGCCGCTTCTTCCTCACCGGAATCCTCTTCCTCCTCCGCCGCCTCCGCTCCTCCACCACCCATAAAGCATCGCCGTCCGACCAATGAAAACATCCGCGAGGAGGCGCGAAGGCAGAACACCTCGTCTCACAACTTCTCGGCCAAATATGTCCCATTTAATGCCGACGCGAGTTCAACGGAGTCGTATTCGCTCGATGAGATAGTTTATCGGAGCCGGTCCGGGGGGCTTTTGGACGTGCAGCATGATATGGATGCCTTGAAGAAATTCGACGGGGAATATTGGCGTTCCCTCTTCGATTCACGCGTTGGGAAGACCACATGGCCATATGGCTCCGGCGTTTGGTCCAAAAAAGAATGGGTTTTGCCTGAGATCGACAGCGACGACATCGTGAGTGCATTTGAAGGAAATTCTAATCTTTTCTGGGCCGAGCGTTTTGGCAAACAGTTTCTGGGCATGAATGACTTGTGGGTCAAACACTGTGGGATTAGCCATACGGGATCCTTCAAGGATTTGGGCATGACTGTTTTGGTGAGCCAAGTGAATAGGTTGCGGAAAATGAAGCGTCCGGTGGTCGGCGTAGGCTGTGCTTCGACTGGGGACACTTCAGCAGCTTTATCAGCTTACTGCGCATCTGCTGGTATTCCATCTATAGTTTTCTTGCCTGCAAATCGGATATCCATAGCTCAACTGGTCCAGCCCATTGCCAATGGGGCTTTTGTTTTGAGTATAGACACCGATTTTGATGGCTGTATGCAGATGATTCGGGAAGTTACAGCTGAATTGCCTATATATTTGGCGAATTCGTTGAACAGTTTGAGGTTGGAAGGGCAGAAAACAGCTGCTATTGAGATTTTGCAGCAGTTTGATTGGGAAGTGCCTGATTGGGTGATTGTTCCTGGTGGAAATCTGGGCAATATTTATGCATTCTATAAAGGGTTCCACATGTGCAAAGAATTAGGGCTTGTTGATCGGTTGCCCAGGCTTGTTTGTGCTCAAGCTGCCAATGCCAATCCGCTTTATTTGCATTACAAATCGGGTTGGAAGGATTTCAAGGCCATCAAGGCTAATACTACATTTGCTTCTGCTATTCAGATTGGTGACCCTGTTTCGATTGACCGGGCTGTTTATGCACTGAAGAATTGCAATGGCATCGTTGAGGAAGCTACCGAAGAGGAACTAATGGATGCTACAGCTCAAGCTGATTCAACTGGGATGTTTATTTGTCCACACACTGGTGTGGCATTGACTGCATTGATCAAGCTCCGGAACAGCGGAGTTATAGGGCCTACTGATAGGACTGTAGTGGTTAGTACAGCTCATGGATTGAAGTTCACTCAATCCAAAATTGATTATCATTCAGGGGCGATTAAAGATATGAATTGCCGTTATGCGAATCCACCTGTACAAGTGAAGGCAGATTTTGGGTCAGTCATGGATGTTCTCAAGAAGTACTTGTTGAGCCAGGAGTCCAAGTTCTAAAAAGAAGACTCTTGTTTTTCTTTTTCTAAAAGTATGGATGAACTAACTCGTGAGCATAATCTAAGGTCTTGCTCGTGTGTTTTTGTGCTGTGATGTTTTTGGTTGAGTTTTTCTACTTTTCTAGATAATGATGATGATGTTGTTTTTTCTTTGTTCTTTTGGATTCCCAGTTATTCTCCTTGAATGGAGCTGTTTGAAGTTTCATAGATTGAGAATGAGGACTGTACTATTTTAGCTTTCATTTTGATGATGAGTTTTAGAGGAATTAGTTTTACATACTGATCCAATTTTTCTGATTCTGTTGAGGAACCTAGCTTTTGAATGCTTCATGTGCCTGAATCTTGGGAACAATAGTACCTTTTTCATTACAGTGCCTCTCATGTAGGCATGGATCTGTTTGTGTAACTCATTTTATAAAGTGGCTAGCTTGTTATCACAATTACACAAGACAATTCTACCATTCTCTGATACAAAGAGCGTCCAAAAAGTGATTTCATCTGCCGTGTCTTAATTGTTTCAATTACTTGCAGAGCTGGAGACAACTAGAGGGTTGGCTGAACTTGGTTAGAAACTACAGTTTAAAACGTTATTTTTTATGCATCTTCTGTTACTAAAAGCCGTTGTAGTTTACTAGTTTCCTATCAAGATAGCTGTTGTTGAGTTGTCTTTGGAAAAAGACATGTTTGATTTGCTATCTAGGCACCTCCTTACTTGGAAGTAGATTCCGTGTGTTTTTTCATTTTTATCTTCTCCAGGAAATGAAACCAAAAAGAAAGCAGCACGAAGTGAAACAAAATGTTGCTTCCCTGTTAAAATTCTAATTCCAATGTGTATTGTTTGTTCAGTCGCGAGGTTGAGGATTCAATCCTCATGTGTATTATTTGTTCTGTGTTTTAATATAACTGTCTCTTATTTCCGGGGAAAAATCATCAGAATCAGAATCAAATGATAACATGAAGATAAACCCTAACCCTATCCCATCTTGGGGTCATCTAAAACTGGAAAATAAGACTGAAATCATCTTCATGGCTGGTGGAATCCAATTCATCCAGACTGATTATCCATTTAGTTTGCGGTACACAATACTACGAGTTATAGTCTTCATCAAATGCTACTACATATACACAATAAAACAAATTGAATAAAGGAATCAGAATCACACATCACTTGTTATTGTTCTCAAAATCTTTTGAAGTATTCTCTGCCTCATCAAACTAACCAACTATGGCTAAAAGAACCAAAATGCACCAAGCAAAAAAAGGACTTCAGCTATGAGTTGGGCCTGAACCCGGGCCAAGGTTTGACAAGCCCACTCCTCTTTTATTCATGGAATTCATTTTCTCAAGTTTCAACCCGGCCCTGAAGCGGTTGATAAAGTTATCGGCTTTTGTATTCACGTCGGGGCTCGGGGGGAAGAACAATGGCGACGCCGGGAATGGCAGCGTTTCAGTTTCGTCAACATCAGCAGCTGTCGGAGTTACATCGGACTCTAATTCTTCATCTGGTTCCGGAGATCCACTCCGTGAACTGACTGCGCTGTCCAATCTAACAAAGTCCCCTTGAAGTACGAACTTCCACGTAGGAGATTTTAGGAATGGAGGAGGCGGCGGTGGCGGAGGAGGTGCCGGGACTCGGGGAGATTCTCCTCCACTGTTCGAGTAACCTTCTTCGCTGCCAAAGCTTCTGACTTTCTTCGGCTGTGGAGGCTTCTTCTGAATGGTTCGATGTGTAATTTGTGAAGCTCTGGTTCTCGGGATGGGCTTTTGCGGAGGAATTGGAACTGAAATCACTGTCTCCGACGTCTTTCTTTTGGATTTCTTAGTTGAAAACAAGTTCTGGAAAACAGAGGGCGGCGGTGGTGGTGGAGGCGGCGGCGGAGATGGCGGTGGTAATTGGAAATGCAGGGGTGGTGTTTGAGGTAAATGCAATAAAGCATCGGCATTTTCAGCGCTTCTTTGCCTTTGTTTCTTTTTCTTCTTATGGTACAAAGAATTCAGGAAATCTTTGGTTGCATTTCCCCCACTTCTCTTCTTGTCCATTTTGTCACTACTCATCTGATCCACATATTCCGGCAGAGGCGGCGGAGGCGGCGGTGGAGGTGCCGGAGCAGTTACAGCCGGTTGTTCTGAGATGGGTTCTTCGCGTTTCGGCAGATTCCTTTTCCTCCTCCTTTCCCTCTTATTTGCAACACTTTCATATGCCATCAGTTGCTTCACTTCCTGCTCTTGTCTCGGTGGTGAAGCCGGAGGCAATGGTGGTAAAGCTGGTGGCGGAGACGGCGGAGCTGGCGGAGGACTGTTCGTAGCGGGAGGAGCCGGTGCAGGACTAGATGGAGCGGGAGGAGCCGGAGTGATATTGATTGAAGGTGGTGGTTGTTTTGGGGAAATCACGAATTCATCTTGATAAAGGTACTTGCTTTCAATCCGAGTATCATCATCAAAGGCATACTTCCAGCTTCGCCGGCGATAAATCTGGCCGCCGTGGGAGGAGAATCGAGAAGTGTTAATGTGCATATCATCGTAGGCTACCGACTGCGCCGGAGACTTCGACGGATCGGCCAATACAGAAGAAGAAGAAGCTTCAACTTCAAGTAGATCAGGATATGAGCTGCTAGCCCTCTTCAGTCCGCCGCCGCCCCTGCTGTTATTGATACTATAGGCCGTCTGATCTGAATATCCAAACCATTGAAAATGATTTGATGGATTTGATTGATTGGAATCTTCAGCTTCAACTGATGATGAAATGGAATAGCCATTATTATCGTACCATCTTTGTGGGGTAGATGGATTTGATTTCTGGGCGGTTTCATCATCCCTTGCTTTCTTGCTAATTGTTTGATTGAAAGCCTCATCATCAAAGTTTCGATCTTCATTCCTATTTCTGCTAAGGAATCCAAAGACTAATGCAAACAGGACTAATACCAAATTAAGTGAATCCCAGCTCTTCTTCACATTGTTTGGCCTGAAGATTTGTTTGGACAAAGAAATAGTTGAAGGAACGACAAAAACCAAGAAGGAGACAGCTGTTACCAGCAAAAGGGTAATCAGGAGGCCAGAGCTCAAGAAAAATGATGATATACCCTGCCGGAGCCGCCGCCCGCGGTGGCGGCGACTGGTGGTGCTTTGGACCCAAAATGGACTACTCAAGTAACCCTCCCCATCTTCTTCCTCCATCATTTGGGTTTGGCTTTGGTACTTTTGGATGCTTTTGATGAGTGAATGAATGAAAAGATGGGCGCGCTATAATAAAAGCCTTTTAAGAGAAGAAGGCACCTTTTTCTTGCTTTTTCACTCAACAACTTCCTTTGAAAGGAATGTGAAGTTTGATGCTTTTTGTGGGTTTTTAAAAATCTGTTCTTGGCTTCTTTCTTTTTCCCTTTTTGATGGAATTGAGCATCTATTTATAGGGAAATAAAGAAATGGAATGAGCAGGGTTTTAGGGTTCTAGAATGTAGAACTAGTGGGAATTAAATAACAATTCGTGAAATTGTGTGTCACATTTTGGTTTGATTAGTTTAGAATTTCATAGTAGAAATTGCATTATTATTGAATAAATAAATAATAAAAAAAACATTACAACTGGATTAAGATTCAGACCATGCATATATTAGTAGTAGTCAGAGTCATAAAAAGCCTTCAATCAGACTTGCTGAATGACAGCTGATGATTCACAGATTGGCTTTACTTGCAAGAATGACAACTAAACAAAACCTAATGAAATTGGGAAAATTGAAATTTCCTTGTGGCTCTATTTTACTCTCTCTATTCCAAAATAAATGCCGTCCTACAATTTGCATAAAGTTTAAGAAACTCTTAAATAGGGTAATAAAATTACTTGAATATCCTCAACTAACCCCATTATAAAATTGTCCACCAATAGCATCAACTCTTTTGAAGTTAATTTTGGAAACTTTTGACAAAAAGTGCATTGAAATGTGAGAATGACACTTATTTTGGAATTTCTCTATTTTGTTAAAACGACACTTATTTTAGAATGGAAGGAGTACTACATTATTATTATTATATGGTGGTTTAACAAATGCCAAAACAAAAAAAAAAAAAATTAATTGGATACTTTAGAAAAGTAAGCATCACGAGTGTCAATTGTCATCTTATCAAATTTGTATTACCAACATTTTCATACGGCTATATGGAGAGAAAAGAACAAAAGCATCTAAAAAGAACCCAATGGTGATGAATACAACAAATGTATAAAAAGGAGGACCAGATACGATATTGCCAAGCTTTATCAAAATTTTATAAGACATGTGATGATGAGCTAGGATTAGGAAGCCAAAAAGTTTGCAAAACCAATTCTGAACTATGCAAAAAAATTGCACGCAACGCAATGTACAAAAGAGTAGGTCAGCTAACATATTGCAAACACGGACGAATAAATAAAAATCACTTTTGAATAACCAGGTCAAAGCAAAATGTGGAAGAGCCTCAGCACACACATTTACTTTGGATATTACTTTGATTCTTCCTGAGTCGATGTCATTCTCTACTTATGTACTGACTGATACATTAGCTATCAGTGTGGATACTGTATTTTACCTGTACGCGGTCCTATTCCAGCTATTCTCGGTTATCTTTCTCAATTCTGCTTCAGCGGAATGAATAGAGGCAACAATTTGAGGCTTTGTTTGTTTTGTTTTTTGGATAGTTTTTTCATAATATTAAAATAATAAATGTCTCATCTCAGCATACTTTGTCATTTTCAATATAACTTTTTACATTTTCAATACAAAAACCACACACTAAAAAAACGAAACAAACATACCCTGAGTTTTGCACGTCAAAGTTTGCATATTTTCGTATTAATGCTTCTTTGTTGCGACGAATCTATTTTGATTTCAAGAGATAAACCTAACACGTGTTTTCGAAGTTCCAATCTTTGTGCCCTAAACAAACTGCTCGGTTACAATTCTCACTTACAACAAGCCTTTATCCCGCTAAAAAGAAACGCGTAACAACAATAAACCTTTATCTCACTAAAAACAAGCACTTAACAAAATGAATTCCTAAAAGTTCATTCTTGAAAAACTGTACAGTGTTCAGAGGTATAATACAAGTGTACAACCGTTGCTGTCTTTACTTCTCCGAAGAGCCTTACAAAGTTTTCTAATCGGCTTTAAGGCAACGTTTACTCTCTAAAATAGTATTTCTAGGATAAATCGGAAGAAGGGAGACAGCATGTAACATTCTTTCATAACAGTGGGATACTGATTTTAGTACAGATGGTTTAGCAAATCCATCGCCATACCTGATAGAACTCATAGAAGGATCACAGAAACGGGCTTTACAAGAGAATAACAGCCAATGCAATGAGAAGCGCAACCGTAAATATCAGAGCCTGCAATTACAATTATAAACGTCAACGATCAATAGAGAATAAGGTAAGCAAACAGCCATCTAGCTGGAATACTCGGAATTACATATCAGCTCAGAGAACACTAAATGCCGTGGCCTACTTTACCGATTAATTCACCACAAGTGCATATCATAACTGATAAAGCATGGGACCTGTTCTGATTTTTCATCCTTCTAAAACTAAAATCATTCCGACAGTAAATAGAATGAAGGTATCATAATCAGAGTAGAAAAAGAGCTTTCGATATGGGGCTTCATGAGTAATTTGCTTTCAGCAGTTTCAGTTCATGGCAATCCTCTAGAAGATGGCCTAAACCTAGTGGTCATGCTTCAGCAGAATAAAGAACAATGAGCAAGACAAAATCTTTAATAATTCATTCAACAAGCAAAATAGAAATAAAAAAATGGGTTCCAGTACTCACAGCTATTGCATTGGCGGCAAGCCCAGCTCGCTCTCTAGGATCCTTCTGATAGTAGTTCCCGAAGTAAAGAATTGTGGCATAGTACCATAGCAAAGGAAACACAAACCCAAGCAAAAACCTGCAAGAAGAATAACAAACTCAAGAGACATCCAGAAAGGAACAGACTAATGGGAAGAAGTTTTTAAAGGACTCACGAGAACC
Organism: Oldenlandia corymbosa var. corymbosa; assembly: GCA_949775105.1. NCBI lineage: Eukaryota > Viridiplantae > Streptophyta > Magnoliopsida > Gentianales > Rubiaceae > Oldenlandia > Oldenlandia corymbosa. The sequence goes on from OX459124.1 coordinate 26,874,803, forward strand.
ATCCTATGCCACAACCAAAACAAGGAAGAGGTTTAGCGAAAATTCCGAGCTGGCCGTGAGCTTCATCTCCAATGAGGGGATCCTCTTGGTTATGATGCTTCCGATCTTTTAAGAGAGCTGCACTGATCAAAATGTTTCAGCCACAAAACCTCAAGGATATGCACTCATATATAGATATACCCACGGCTGTCAATGCAGCTTTGAACCAAAACAAAAATTATTTTCAGAGCCAACAGACCTGTGAAACTCAAAAGACTATGGTCCACAAATCTTTATCAAATGAGAATGTAGAGAGAGCAAATTACCCTGATTCATGTGTGCCCACAACGCAAGAACTCAGAACCACAAACTTCTATATCCTGTCTTTTAATTCCTGCACAAGACGAAGGATGAACTATCAGCTCATTCGTACTCTCCACAGTATGTAAAGAGATACATTTTCCTTATTGAAAGGCAACATATCCGATGGAAGTAATGCCTACAGACTCGCTCCAAACATTGCAGATGCTGCAGTATCTAGTAAATTTTGACAAAATAGACCTGTAATGGTCCATGGGATACAAAACTATAAATGCAGATGAACAGAAGCTCTCACCAAATGATAATAAAAATGAATAAAACCAAACATCTCAACTTTAGCCGCAAAGAATTAGTTCAGCAAATATAGAAACCAGCTCTGCTCGTAATCCAAAACACATCAAGTTGAAAACTTGGCAGTCTTTAATAAAAATTAAACCATTCTTAGACCACACATTGTTGTCCTTCATTACCCAGTTAGTAATTCAACATAAATCATGCAGCTCTTAGATGAATCAACTAAGTAATCAATAGAACAATCCAATGTAACCCTAAACCCAGAAAAAAATCCCCAGGGATTCATAAGCCAAAGAAATCCATAAAAACTGCTGTCATCATATAAACCTAGAAACATGCTAATGGAATTAATCTTGTACCTCAGTGGCAAAAGAACATATAGGGGCCAATGGGTAGATTGAAGAAATCCCTCTTGTAGGCTGTAAATTTTGTATCGGCCAAGAACAAGAAGCAAGGAAGAATCTCAAAGAAAGGTTCTTTCTTTATTTTGAAGACATTTTACCTGCTGGTCTTGGATACCCGAAACGCTGACAGCCATTTTTATGGGTTGGTGTTTTTACTCTTTTTTTTTTTTTTTTTTCTTTTCATAAAAAAAATTTCTATTGTAATTAGTCCATTTTTTTACCTCCTGCATCTTATTTATTTTTTCCCATAATTCTGCTGTTTCTTTACAGAAATAGTGGCTAATTGGGCCGTGGAGTGTCGTTAACTAATCCAAACAACGAGCCCAAAGATTTGGTTTGGTTTACGTATTTGGGCTTAATAAGTAATTAAAATTTAATTTTATTTATGAAAAATTTAGATTAGGCGCAATAGAGAATAAATAATTAATAAAAAAAGTAGTACTCTTAAATAATTTGTGTTAGGGGCGTAATAATTAAACAACAAAAATATGAACTCTTAAAATAAAAGCATCTTGTTTTTTTCATTTGATTTTTAGACACATAAATTAAATCTTTTAGTGATTGTTATATTTTTGTATCAATATGGAAAATGTAATGTATTAAAGGATATGAAAAAAAATATTACGTTGACTTTAAAAATAAAAATGTTAATAATTCTTAATTGTTGATAGGAGATTTTTTTTTTTGTATAATGTTAATATTTTTAAGTAATTATTTTTAAGTAAATATAATGTTAATATTTTTTTATTTTTCCAAGTAAAATTTTGTTTTTCACTTTCATATAACCCCTCCCCCTCCCGAACTTGTACTTCAAACCCCCTCCCAAACTTGTACTTCAAACGAGGCATACAACATATTTACTAGAGTTATGTGGTTACTGACTAAAGTGGCCAGCCCCTTTCCATGTTTTGAAATTTTAAATATAATAATATAAAAAAAGATGTTATTTTTAAGTATATGTGATCACTGACCATTTTAGTATTTTTATATTAATCAGGCTAAACGAGAAAAACAAATTAAATTAACTTTCCAAGTATTTAAATTCATATAGTAAAGTTTTTATTAATAGCTAAATTTAAAGTCAATATATAGAGTAGCCACCTATGGCTTCTTCTTCGTTTATACACTCTCTCTTATGCATCATTTCCTGAATTTGTTGTTTGAATTTTCTATCTTAATTTTGCTATAATTGTTATGTTTTGGGTTCATGAAAAAGGAAAAATAAGTTAAATTTAAAGTTATGTTTGTTTAGATGAATCGATATGCCCTTAATATAAACTAGATGCTTGACCCGGCCAGATGCCCGGACGCCCCTTTTACTTTAATTTTGTTTTAATAAATAAATGAATTCTTGATTTGGAAAAAATAAAATAGCTACACATTTGTTTTTTTTTTTCCCTTTTTTAGCCAAAAATAAAAATAGAAATAAAAAAATCATCTGCAAAAGGAGAAAAAATATTGAAAAGTACAACGATGGAGAAATCATACAAAAGAATGTGGAGTAATAAAGGGGATAAGTTTATGGGCAAATTTAAATGTTATCTTAATTTGATTGATAAATGATAAGTGTTAGGAATTAAAATTGTGTAATTATTTTTGTAAAGTAGCTTTTGTTTCTCTGGATAAGAAGTTTTTTTTTTTTTTTCAAAAAAAAGATGACACGTGGCCAAATGGTTAATGTAATATGGTGCATTTGGAGCCAAAATTTTTTAATAAAATATTGGCACATCAATATCTGTATTCTGCTTTAATAGGGAATAATAAAAGGAATTATCCAAAGTGTTTTGGCTCTTTATTAATTATTTAGTCTCCACTGCCTTTTGTCTAAATTTTTCTTTTTATTTAACCAAGATGGATCCATCTGCAATAATAACCCGCCGACCCGGATTTTGAACGCGTATATAAACCGGCTTCGTTAAACCCTAAAGCCTAAACCCCTCCTCATAAACGAAAATTATAAACCCTGAAAGTCCTGAAAGCCAGAGGAAGATTGACAGGCACGATATAATAGACGAATACAGAAAGCCCTAAACTTTTCTATGGTCAGTTTCCTTAAAACTCTACCGATGCTCGTTAATTTTATTCAATTATCACTGGTTTAGTTAATCACAACGATTAGAGGGGAAGAATTTGAGTGGGTTTATGGGAATCATTTTGGGACCTTGATCATTTTTGTTTTGGATTAGAACTGTTTTAGAGTTGAAATTTTGGTCGAAATTTGATGGACCCTTAATGAATGTTTTGGCGAAGCAGGTGGATTGAAGGTCGTTGCGCAAGGACGTGATTTATTATTATTATTTTCAAATTTATATTTACTTTGGGGTGGCCTGAATCATCAATATGGCAATTGACGGGAGCTTTAATCTTCACTCTGAGCTGGAGAGGTTTCTTTCTCGATGTCCAAGGATTGCTGTTATTCCCGAATTCGAGTATTTAGTAAAGAAGGTACTTTCGGCTTCCCCCATTACTCCTGGGTTTGGAACTATGAACTCTATAATAATGAGCTACCCTTTTTCATTCGGATATGACAATTTTATTTTTGATAATGTGGTTTTGTGATATAATGTGGGTTTCATGCAGGGAGACAATGTGACAGAAGAAGAGGTGGTGAAAGCAGTTGGGGAACTATTTCTGCATCCAAATTATACAATTCCTTTAGTGGGATGTTTTCGTCCAGTTGTGGTCAAGATTGTGGAAAGGGCTGTGGGTTTGCTTCGATTAGTTCCTGACTTGAGTTCTAACTCAGATGATTCTATGGTGGAGTTTGACGAGGATAAGTTCCTTAGAGAAGACAAAGATTTAGATAATGCTGAAGTTATGCATGTTGTTGATGTTTATGTTAGAACTGGGAAGGGCTTGAGTCTTCATGAGATTTCCTGTCTAGCCTTTTGCCGCGCTTTAGAATTGGTCCCTTTCCTATTGCGGTAAGCTTAACTGTTAAGCTTCTGCCTGCTCTTTCTCCTTATATATCGTGTTCTCATGTAACTGGTGCTTTGCCGAGCTTGGCATTGTAATGTCTTTTCCTGTAATTAGTATTTATATCTTGTTCAACCACTTCAGAAAAGGGGCAGGCAGTGTCAGCGGATTTATTATCAAGTTAACCCTTTATAGTTCTCCTATGGTGGCTTTTGGCACCTGTCATTCTTTGGCTTTGTTTGTTGTATGGATATTTTAATTTACTGAGTTTAGTTCTGTTGTGTGCATGCGATGTGTGTATTTAGCAAGTTAATCCACTTGGTGCAGGCCTGTGTTGGACTATTTTAAGTTTGCACCTCCTCCCTTCGAAAGGATAAAGTTGACAGAATATTCTCATCGGGAATTGTTGATAGTAAGATTATTACCTTTTATTAATCCCACTGTTTGTTTTCATTTCTTTATTTGGCTACAGTACTGGGTATTTCATTTTACACATACTTGGGTCCATACCAAATTGAGTGACACTTGTATGGTTGAACGCCTTTTTTGTGGGGGGAGGGGGGTAATAATTTTATAGATGAAACATGAGAGCGCACAGTGTTGTTTACCGCAAAATATCCCTATCCTAGAAACTATACGTGCTATTAGCATGTTTATTGATCAGCAATTGACATTTACTGTATCTATTTTAGGTAGGTAGTCGGCTTCTGAAAGTTGTACGTACATCGTACCGCTTCCTTTTAGCAGAGCCAGGAGTCTTTACTACACTATGGAACTGGTCCAGTTTCATGGACTTTGTCCAACTACTGGCCAACAGTGACCTGTTTGAGGGTGATGAGGTGCTTAAAAGGAATATTCTGGACATCAGATGGTGTGGTATACAAATACTATCTTGGGTTATGAAGTTACATGATCGGGCTGCTTCAAAATTTAACCTTGGCCCTGAAGAAGCCTTTTTGTGCTATTTACGGTTAGTATTGTTGATCTCTTGAGCATTATGTTAAGTAGGTCATGCTTGCATTGCAGCATTTCGAATTGGCCAGGGGAAGAATAACCTAAATCTGACCAATGCCTGTCACAGAAATCATGGTTTGGCAAGTGTTTGTCTTAAGTTATTTATTTTCCTTCTATTTAGTTGTGGTTAAGCGGGCAGCATGTTTGTTCTTCTTGGAGTTAAGCATGCTGTTCATAGATTATAGTGGACAGTTTGTTTTATATGGTAAATCTACTGCTGTAAATCTGTCCACTGCTTTCTAAATCGCAGGTGGCTAGAATCTTGCCAAGATATTTCATTAGAGAGAGCAAGCTGGTTTATTGATGTTCGTGCGGCGAATGTGGAGAAACTTGGTTCTGATATGAGTAATGTTAGCTGTAGTTTGTCCGAACTAAATTCAGAATTTCATGATATTTTAGCATCAAACTGGAAGATTAGTCCATGGACTGGGTAAGATACAGTGATTGAGAGACTGGCTATAATTTCCTCAAGCATATTTTTTATTTCTCAATGATATGTAGTTGGTGTTCTTCCACTTTAGTAATCTGTCTTCCTCCCTCTTTCTGTTTAAGCTTTTTTTTAGTTAGCGACAACAAATTTCCTTTACGTAATTGGTTACCTGAATCTATGCAGGAGAAATGGAATGCCTTTTATCTTGACTGCATCATTAAAGAAAAGTTTTGAGATGGTATACCTAGCAGTGAATCAGAAGTGGCCTGTTCTTCTACACGGTCCCGCTGGTTCTGGAAAAACTGCATTGATTAATATGTTGGCTCAACATAGGTCGAGTCAAGGTACAGAACACCTACGCGTACATGCTTGAGTTTGTTTCTTAATTAGCTTCCTATGACTATGCAGTTCTGCTTCCCTATTTAGTAATGGTAGTTTTGTACTGCTGCTTCTTTATGTTGTACATCGTAGTTTTGTAGTGCATATCTTGTTATTTTGAAATGAAAACCATTTCCCTTCTGGTGTCGTGTCATGGATGTGGTTTATATTTGCAAAAGCAATTTTTTTTTTGGCATTTAGAGTCATCATTCTCCCTTCGTACTTTTTTGAGGAGGATTCTTTTGTGGTGGAATCAACTATATCATCAATATCAACATCAACATACCGAGTATATTCTCAACTTCACTGAGGTGTTGGAATTTAATAGAGCCATTTTGATCTAGTCCATTATTGGCCAAAAGCTGAAAGATTTGTTGATCACTTGCGGTGAATTCAACATCAGCTGTTCGTATGCATAGATTAGGTTACTAGTTGCAGCATGGTCTCCCTTTTTTGATTGTGTTAGAATAGCTGATTTATCGGCGGGGAATGATTTTTTGTACTTTTGCTAATTCTAGCCTCTAATGCCTGTGCCTTGAAATCTCAGTATTGTCTATCCACATGGATGAGCACATTGATGGAAAGACGCTACTTGGAAGCTACGTTTGTACTGAGCAACCTGGTGAATTCAGATGGCAACCCGGTTCTCTAACACAGGTATGCATATTTTATTACTTCTATACTGTAGATGAGCACGTCATTGTTACATGCGGCCTACACTTTCTATGCAGGCTGTATTGAAGGGTTACTGGGTGATTTTTGAGGATGTTGATAAAGCCCCACCTGATGTTCAATCGATTTTATTGCCTTTATTGGAGGGTGCAAGTTCATTTTCCTCAGGTTTTGGGGAGGTATTTACGGTTATACTATAATTTTGTCCGCTCAGGAGTTTCTTCTTCTCTCAGTTTTACAGTTTGAAAGCTTTCTAGTTTATTTGCGATTTTTTCTGCGTATTTGTGTATTGGTCTACTAATTGCGTATTTGTTCTTTGCGCTTTTGGGGTAAATACTTTCTTATTGGCTTTGAGTAATTAATTGAGGATTCCTTCCTTCAATAAATTTATGCATATGATTGATGATCTAGTTGTTCCTTCTATTACTCTCAAGGAACCACTTCCTTTATCTTGTTCAAGTTCTTCTTTTACCTTGCCGTTAGTGTTTTTCGCATTTGCCACATTACGTTTTTAATTAGTTCATACTCTTTTCAGATAATTGTCATCACTTGCATACTTTTAATGTCTTGTCAGAATTGAGCTTGGTCTTTGAGCATTCAGGGTTAACATATTTTTCCCTTTTCTTGGTGTGTCATTTGCAGCTGTTAAAGGACTTTACAGTTTATCTGCTCTGGACTGATGCTGAACCATTTTTGTTTTTGTATTTGTAGGCAGTAAGGGTTCATCAAGATTTCCGATTATTCTCCACAGTGACCAGCGAAAAGATTGATGCATCACTTATAACTGAAGGTTCTCACAACAATCTTATCCGCTGTTATACTCAGTTGATGCCCTCTCTTTGCGATTTCTAGTTTTCTTTCTCTAAGACGGCGATTTTGTGATTCCTTTCAAGCACTGATGTTCCTCTTATATTGCAATTCCTGCTGGTTTGGTTGGTGATGGTGGATGAGTTTACAAATAAAATGATATGATAGATCTTCTGCTTTGTTGCTATTCTTTCAGATAATATCCTTTTGATTAATATATGCTAGAAGGATATCTAAAGGAGAAAATTGATTTGATAAAGCAGGAAGAGATACTTATTATAAGCAAAACTTATAACTGAATACAGTTCTAATAGAACTACCACTTTGAACGCAGTTCATTTATTTAAGTGCTTGCAGTTGATCTTTCATTATTTTAAAGAGCTTTGCTTTGTGGACCATATAAGTGAAGAAAAGAATAAATGTTTGTTTGTTGGCAAGCTAGTTACTTTTTCGGTGAGAAGAAATTCCTCGAATGCTTTTGTTGAGCTTAATCATTCTATTGCACCAGAGTCACATAGAATTCTTCTCCTTCTAGTTGTAGTAGCAAAATTCCTATTTGGCACTGTAATTTTCTTCCAATATGAGGATAGCGGAGCAAGTTGTGCATTTGAAGAAATATGTTTACTGTGTTTCATAGGTAAGAATTTCCTGTCTGGTCTTTGGCGAAGGGTAATGGTTGTTGCTCCTGGACATGGGGACTTGCTGGATATTGTTCACGCACGGTATCCCGAATTGTTTCCTCTGGCTGGAAGCCTCATAGGTTGGTCATGTTTTGCTTTTATAAAAAAAGGCTTGTTGCAGTACAAGTATTATTTAAATTTTGTATTCCTTGCAGAAACCCTAAAACGGATGAATCAGTTGGCAGGATTGCAATTTAGATCTGCTTTCCCTGCTTGTCATGGCAGGTTCTCATTAAGGTAAGCACCAGAAGAGTCCCAGTAAATGATTATGATGGAAACTAGTTACGTCCCGTGCATGTGAATTGACTGTTTACTAATTTTTACGTGTTTGCAATGGCAGAGATCTAATGAAATGGTGCAGGAGAATTGCTGGTTTAAGTTTAGCCTTTACTGCAGATAAGCTGTCATCTATGGCTTGTGAAAGTATTTACAAAGAGGTCAAGCATAGTTAACTTCAAATTTTATGTAGTCTTCTGATAGTTATCTGGATGTTTTGGTTGGGGTATGAAGCTTACTATTGTGCACTTTAGGCAGTAGACATTTTTGCTGCCTTTTCAACGACAGCTGAAAAGCGGTTGGCTCTGATGCAAGAGATTGCAAGATTATGGGGAGTTCCCAAAGTGGAGACATTATTACCAGTCAACAAACCTGTGATTCAAGTATATTGGTTTTCCTTTTCTGATTTCATATTAATTTGCAGCATGAGCGTCTCTTACAAAATAGTTGGGAACGATTTTCAGGACTTGCAGGCTGATTTACTTATTGGCCGAATTACGCTCACCCGCATCAATATGGCAGTAAGTAACAAAACTCATCTGTGTTTCATCTGACAATTGTTATGTTGCCAAATTTAGTGTTCTTTTTCATGATCATGGATATTTTCACAGGTGGGTCATAGTAAGAAGCGTTTTGTGGAGATTAGCAGTTCGGTTCACGCCCTTGAGAGAATAGCTTGCTCTGTGAAGTTTAATGAGCCTGTTCTTTTAGTCGGTGAAACCGGTGCTGGGAAAACCACACTTGTGCAAAGTCTAGCCGCTCGAGTTGGCCAGAAACTCACTGTTTTGGTAATTATGCTAATTTAATTTTTGTATGCCCTGCTTCGCAGGGGGGAGGGGGAGGGGGTGGGGGGAGAGAGAGTCAATGATTATTGGTTCCATTTGCGTTGCAGAATTTGAGCCAGCAAAGTGACGTTGCTGATTTGTTAGGGGGTTTCCAACCCAATGATGTTCAATCGGTTCTGATTCCTCTCTATAAAGAGTTTGAAAATCTCTTCATTACAACATTTTCATCAAGGGTGAGTTTGCATTTCTTTGTCTAGCCTTTTGAAGTTCCTTATTTTCAATTCGTTTTATGCTATTAAATCCTTTTGTGCAGGATAACAGAAACTTTCTGGATCGTTTGCAAATATTTGTAACCAGGAAGGACTGGAAGATGTTGGTTAGTGGGTTTGAAAAATGTGTTCAAAAGGTTCTGGAACTTCAAAGAGGTGGTTCTGGTAAGAAACGTAAGAGACCTTTAAGTGACAAGATACTGAAACAGTGGGATAGTTTCTCTTCAAAACTTAGAAGAGCACATGCTCAAGTTAACGATTCAGGTGGAATGATCTTTTCATTTGTGGAAGGAGCTTTTGTTACTGCACTTAGAAATGGTGAGTGGATATTGCTGGATGAAGTGAATTTAGCTCCTCCGGAGATCTTGCAGCGAGTTATTGGTGTTCTCGAGGAAGAAAAGGGGTCATTGTGTTTGGCCGAAAGGGGTGATATAGAGTATATATCTAGACATCCAGATTTCCGAATATTTGCCTGCATGAATCCAGCAACTGATGCAGGAAAGAGGGAGTTGCCTTTGTCATTGAGGGGCAGATTCACAGAATATTTTGTTGATGATGTGTTGGATGATGAAGATCTTGTTTTGTTTGTTAAGCAGCATTTGGATGATGCTGTTTTAATTGGTGGTTTGGTTCAGAAGATAGTGCGCTTTTATAAAGCAGCAAAGAAGGAATCTGAAGAAAGGCTGCAGGATGGGGCCAACCAAAAGCCACAATACAGTTTGAGGTCTCTTTACCGTGCACTAGAATATACCGTGAAAGCAAGAAAGAAATTCCCTTTCCAAAAAGCTTTATATGATGGTTTTTGCATGTTTTTCCTGACCTCATTAGATGAACATAGTGCAAAGTTGATGCAGAAAATGATAAGTTCATATTTATTAGATGGACAAGAGCCTCAGCAGCCTGAGTTTGAAGATTTCTTGAAAGATTTGTTAGGAGGAGAAATCCCTTTGGTAGAGAATCCATGCTCGGATAGATATGTTCTGACAAAAAGTATCGAAGAGCATCTTAGTAATCTAGCTCGTGCTGTATTTGTTGGAAGATATCCAGTTTTGTTACAAGGACCTACGTCTAGTGGGAAAACCAGCTTAGTAAAGTATCTTGCAGCAAATACTGGACACGAGTTTGTACGGATCAACAACCATGAGCACACTGATCTTCAGGAGTATCTAGGATCTTACATCACTAATTCTGATGGAAAGCTTGTGTTTAATGAGGGTCCACTTGTTAAGGCTATTCGGAATGGTCATTGGATAGTTCTAGATGAGCTTAATCTTGCTCCATCTGATGTGTTGGAAGCACTTAACAGGTTGCTTGATGACAATAGAGAACTTTACATACCTGAGCTACGTGAAGTAGTTCGTGCGCATCCAAATTTTATGCTTTTTGCCACTCAAAACCCACCTAATATCTATGGTGGGCGTAAAATGCTGTCACGCGCCTTCCGCAACCGTTTTGTGGAGATCCATGTTGATGAAATTCCTCGGGATGAATTGATCACCATACTAGAAAAGAGGTGTGAAGTCCCTCCGAAATTTGCCAAAAAGATGGTTAATGTCATGAAGGAGTTGCAACTGCGCAGGCAGAGTAGCAAGGTTTTTGCTGGCAAAGAAGGATATATCACTCCGCGTGATTTGTTTAGATGGGCCAATCGCTACAAGGTACTTGGGAGCAGTATAGAAGATCTAGCTTGTGATGGTTATTACTTACTGGCTGAAAGGCTGCGAGAACAAAGTGAGAGGAGAGTTGTGCAAGAAGTTCTGGAGAGAAACTTTGGCTGCCGACTTGTTGAGGATGAGATGTACAAGCTGGTACACTTTCGTGACCTAAAACATGTTTGCTTCCTAGAACTTGGATTTTTATGTCTTCTTAATGATCCATCTCTTCCGCAAATGTCCATTACATGCGATTATTCGTTTCAGAGTTTCATCACCTCCATTTCAGCAGTCAATTGTCGTCCTAATTTTTTAATTGCTTACAATTCACTTATTGGGGGAGTGCTCATTACTTGCCGTTTCCTTTAATCTTTGTTTGCCAAAGTGTAAAAGCCATAATAGATGATAAGGAAAAGAATGACGAATTATCATTCATAAGATGTTTTACAAGTTTTTTACGTGATGATTAGGATGTACAAGGCGCAGAAAAGATCACATGGACTCAAAGCATGAGCAGATTGTACTTTTTGGTGGACCGTTGCTACAAGTTACGGGAGCCTGTTCTCCTCGTTGGTGAAACGGGTGGTGGAAAGACGACTGTTTGTCAATTGCTCAGTGCAAATTTGCGTTCCAAGTTGCACATTTTGAATTGCCACCAGTATACTGAAACTTCTGATTTTATTGGGGTATGCCTTCGTTTCATTCGGAGGAGATCCCCTCCTCTCTTCAAAAGAAAAGGGATGATTTTAACTTCCTAATGATTTTCAGAACTTCTGTTTATGATGTTTCATTGAATAATGGAGCAGGGTTTCTTCCCTATACGTGAGAGGTCAGCAATTATATCCGAATTCAAGGAAGTTTGTAATAAGTTGAAGCCCAAAGCTGATGAATTTGTATGTTCATATATTTGCTTCTTTTTTTATTTTTTTTATTTTCTCTCATTTTCATGGATTAATGGCTTTTGCACATTGGTGTTGGATGCAGTTTATTTCTTCGGATATTAATCACGCTTCTCGGACTCTTGAGAAATTGTCCGACATTATCAAAGGTGGCAGACAGGGTCAGGTGTTTCACCCTGATGTTTCCATAGAAGAGATTTATAAAGAGTTAAAGAAACTTCATAATAAGTGGCAGAGCATTTTTGTATGGCAAGATGGACCTCTGATTGAAGCGTTGAGGAAGGGTGACTTTTTCCTTGTGGATGAAATTTCTTTGGCTGATGATAGCGTGCTTGAAAGATTGAACAGTGTTTTGGAGCCAGAAAGACAGTTGGTGAGTGAATGACATGCCGTTTTCTATACATCTTCATTAAACCTATGAGCTTTAGAACCTAAAACTTTTAAAAGTCTGCAGTGATTTAAATGTTTTCGTTCCAAAAAAAAACAAATTCTCTTACGACATATATTTTAAGGATACTGAATTGTATCGTTCAGTTTTTTATTAGACTTGAGTTTCGACCAATGCTTTCAAGTGCACTTTCTTCATCTCCCACAAGATTAATTTTTCATCTCACTTCTTTGATGTTTGATAGTCATTGGCTGAGAAAGGGGGTTCTGATCTGGAGACCATTACCGCTGACTTAAACTTCTTCATTCTCGCAACAATGAATCCGGGTGGTGACTACGGTAAAAAAGAATTATCACCTGCCCTTCGCAACCGCTTTACTGAGATATGGGTTCCTTCTGTCAGTGACTTAAATGAGCTTAAATGTATTGGTCTTCACAAGTAAGTCCTACTGGCAATTCCATTCATAGTTGGTTGCCATAGAGGCAGCGTGGTATTGATTTGTGTTTTTATTTTGCAGAACCTCAAGTGCAAAACCTGAACTGATTGTGGAAGGCATGCTTGATTTTTGGAAGGTACATTTTCTCTCTTCTATTGGTTCGATCGATAAATACTTTGGTTATTCATATTGTTTGTTGAGTCTGATTAACTATTTAAGAAGAAAATTGACGTCTGCTATGGTTTTGGTGGAACTTTCAATTATTCTTTTTTTTTGGGGGGGGCTGAAAATCATACTTCTGTTCTGTCTTGCAGGGGTTCAATCGTCTGGAGACTGGGAGAATGCTCACTGTCAGAGATTTTTTGTCCTGGATATCTTTTGTGAATCTGACTGAGGGATTTTTAGAACCCGAACATGCATTCTTACATGGGGCATTTCTGGTTTTGCTTGATGGATTAAACTTAGGTATAAGCTTGTCTTGCTGTTTTGAGATGATTTTTCCCCGGGTACTTGTAATCATACACTACATGCTCTTGGACGTGAGTTGTCATAGCTCGAGAGTAATTTGGCCTGGAAAAAATGATTTTAATTGAAGAATTATTTGTGTTCAATCAAATTTCATGAGTGTCAATTGTTACATAATGATTAGAGATTTCTTATTTGTTCTTGATGCTTCTGGGAATACCTGATTGCTGTTTTTCTTCTTCTTTCTCTTGTGTCTTTGCTTTTTCGTTGCCTCTCCTTTCACGTTTTCTTGCATGGTTTGATCAGTTCCCGTCATTTGTTTGATTTCATTTATTGCCTTTCAGGTACAAATTTGTCAAAAGTTGATGCAGCGAAGTTACGGAAGAAATGCCTTCAACAGTTGATTGCGTTTCTCGTTGATCATCAGGAAGATGCTTCTATGGTAGTTTTCTTATGCAATAATCTGCTAAGAATTTTAGGTCCCAGATGCATGCATGTCTGAGATGAAGTTTGTTAATGTCTGTAGGATTCCAACAGCTGTTTGAACTATTCAACAGTCTCAAATCTGGAGTATTATGGTTGGTCTGATCCCGATGTACCTGCGTATGCGTTGGGCTTGGATGATCATAGTATGCAATGTGACAATATGTTTGGCATTCATCCTTTCTACATTTTGAAAGGTAATAATGCATTCCTTCAGTGTTTCTTGAGTCCTAATTCAAAAATTTTCAAAATCAGGCTCCACATGTGGAATAAAGAAACACGTTTTGTGTTTGTGTTTCCATGTATTATTTGTTCAAGCAACTAGAGAAACCTGGCGTTGTTCAGTTCTCTTGATGCAAGTAGTTTTTTAAAATATTCTTAGAAATTGTGAAGATGCAGTTTTTTTTTGGTTTTTCTTTCCTGCCGTGGAAAACCAGCACTACTGAGCATGCATATGAACTGTGGCAGGTGTGTGTTTATGTGTGTGCGCAAGCACATATATCTTTTAAAGCATTGTGTCTCCCACTGTCTTACTATATTTCTCCATTTACATTACCACTTTATGAGTTATAGATTTGAGGTGATCGTTCCTTGTTGATAAATGATGTTTTCTTCTTCATTATTCAGGTGATGACACATGTGATGAGAGAGGATATGAATTCTTTGCTCCAACTACTCGGAGAAATGCATTAAGGGTGCTTCGTGCTATGCAACTTGCAAAGCCTGGTAAATATCCTGTGGCCTGTAGTGATAAGGATTTGAATTTTTTGTAGTAGTTTAGCTGAAACATATGCCCATATACACTTGCAGAATTGGTTAAGTGTCTTTAAATAATTGCACTGCACCCATTTTGAAGGACAATCACAGTTTCCTTGTTGTCTCCATCCACTGACATTTTATCTTGGCCTTTCAGTACTGTTAGAAGGCAGTCCCGGTGTTGGGAAGACTAGCTTAATTGTTGCGATTGGCAAGTTTTCTGGGCACAAGGTTGTACGAATAAACTTGTCTGAACAGGTTTGTATGTTATACTTGTCCTTTAGTTTACCTTCATGATTTTAGAAACCGTTGAGTCCAGTTATTTTGATCTGATTGCTGGTGTGCAGACAGACATCATGGATCTACTTGGGTCAGACTTGCCAGTGGAAAGTGATGAAGGATTGCAATTCGCATGGTCTGATGGTATTCTGCTGCAGGTGGACTTTTTTTCAGAGTCCTTTGGTTGTTTCTCATTATACAACCTCTTTGCTGAAAAGTTTTCCCATCTATTGGTGTTTGGACTCTTTCAGGCCTTAAAATCAGGATCATGGGTCCTTTTGGATGAGTTGAATCTTGCACCTCAATCTGTGTTGGAGGTGTCAGACTTGAAATCTTCTCTCTCTTCTACAATTTTAAAACTTATTATGGACTTCGTTGTAAGAACTTGATGATTTGCTTACATGCATTGTACTTCTGTCGTTTTGTGCTAATTAGGGCCTTAACTCTATTTTGGACCATCGGGCCGAAGTCTTCATTCCTGAACTGGGTCGCACTTTCAAATGCCCCGAATCATTTAGAATTTTTGCTTGTCAAAATCCTTCTCATCAGGGTGGAGGACGGAAAGGTCTCCCAAAATCATTTCTCAACCGCTTCACTAAGGTATAGCAATATTTAATTATTGAGGTTTGGTCCTTTCCTGTGGTGATTATAATGTTCACTCCGATGAATAGGTTTACGTTGATGAGCTGTCCGAGGATGACTACATGTCCATTTGTAGATCACTATACCCGTCAATATCCCATCTTATTCTTGAGAAGCTAATATTGTTCAATAAACGGCTCCATGATGAGACTATGCTTTATCATAACTTCGCCCAAGATGGTTCCCCATGGGAGTTTAACTTGCGAGATGTTGTTCGTTCATGTGAAATGATACAAGGTTCGTATAATTTTCCTTCACTCACAACTTACCTTTTTTCATATAAGGATGACTCATGTTCTAAAACACGTCATATTTTTTAGGCGCACATGAGAAGTCAAAGGCTGATTGCTTCTTGAACACGGTTTACGTGCAAAGAATGCGCACGCCAGCTGATAGATTAGAAGTTATGAAGTTGTATGAACAAGTTTTTGGGCTCAAACCATATATAAATCCATCTCCACGAATACAGATCAATCCCGAATATTTAGTAATTGGGAATGCATCAATCAAACGGAATCCTTATCAGGCTGGTAGCTTTTCTTGTAATCAGCTGCAAATTATGCCTGGATTGCTTAATAGTCTAGAAGCTGTAGCTAATTGTCTAAGGCATCAGTGGTTATGCATATTAGTTGGTTCACCTTCTTCCGGTAAAACTTCGTCGGTAAGATTATTGGCACAGCTCACTGGTAATGTGCTTCATGAAGTAAATATTTCGCCTTCCACTGATACATCTGAACTGCTGGGATGCTTCGAACAACATAATGCCTTTCGAAGTTTTCGGCTTGTTACTGGTCAAGTTGAACAATATTTGAATGAGTACTTCAGCCAACAATTAGAGTCTTCTGTGGATGGGTTTATGAACAAAAAGGATATCTTGAGTAAATGGCTTGGCTTCTTATCATCCATCGACATTGAATCTACGAAAAGTTCAGCATTTACAAATGTTGAGGGTTGGAGAACTAAATGCATTGAATCTGTTCCGTTGCTGATAGAGATAATTGAAATTTTGAGGTTCAATCATGAGAAAAACTTAAGCTCTGTATCTTGGTCAATCAGAGACCTTGATAGAAATCTCATGACAGTTAAAAAATTTCAAGAAAGCTTGTCAAGAGGGCAATATTCGGCCAAATTTGAATGGATAGCTGGAGTCCTTATTAAGGCTATAGAGAATGGAGAGTGGATTATTCTTGAAAATGCAAATCTTTGCAACCCGACGGTATGTGAATTCTGTTTCACTATAAATGCCTCTTTTTCAAATAATAATTTCAGTATGAACGCGCAACAGATTTTAACGATTTACTGTCTTACTTTCTCGCAGGTTCTTGACAGAATTAACTCTTTGGTTGAGCATTCTGGATCTATTACCATAAATGAGTGCGGAAAAGTTGATGGACAGCCACTGGTTCTTCATCCTCATCCTCAATTTCGAATGTTCCTTACTGTCAATCCGAGCTTCGGTGAGGTTTCCCGAGCAATGCGGAATAGAGGGGTCGAAGTTTATCTGATGCATCACTCGTGGTTGCCTGGTGAGAAATGTGACGGCAAATTTGAGGAGACTGAACTCAGAGATGCAATGAAATTTGTTGTTCTTTCTGGTATCCCATTTGGTCGGCTGGTTGACATGATGGCTAAAGCCCATGTCTATGCTAAGAATGAGGGTGTAAAGCTCGGTGCTCGCATTACATTCCTTGACCTTGCACATTGGGTGCAATTATTCAAGCAGCTTATTACAAGTGGCAATCAACTTATTTGGAGTCTCCACATTAGTTGGGAACACACATATTTTTCTTCTTTAGGTGAGGATAAAGGAAGAGGTGTCGTTGCTCAAGCAATCAACTCTTATTTATCCGCTGACGAGGTCTCCAGGATTGATAAATTTCAGGATTCATTGATAAGCTTGCCTGGTGGGTGGCCAACACCATTGAGTACAAGAGATATGGCTCTTTATTCTCGGGAGACTTGTGTGAGACAAAATTGCATGTACCTTAAATTCCTTGGGATTCAGTGCGCATCTTATGCTTGTTCAAAAGAAAATGATCCGGCTGCTTGTGGTTCTCCAACAACTGACATTATGAATGTAAGACAATTATATCAAAAGATCTTTCCCACGGCAGCTTCAAGGGACATGGTGGCAAGCTATGGTGTGCAGGAACAATTCAATTTGGACTTGGTGAACAAAATGCTGTTTGCTGCTGCTAATTGGACAATAGAGCAGGCAGTGGAATGTGACATTGAGCTTTACCTTTGCTGGTTCAGCTGGTTTGGATCTCTTATTAAGCCCTTTTGCCCCTTTTTTAGTTCTTATGTGGATATGTTGAAGGAGGAAATGAAGCATCCTGTTTGGGCCCAAGTTTCCCTTTGTCGTGGTAGGTTACTTTCACATCATTCGATTCACTTGGATGCCTTTCCTATACCTATTCTTTCGATGGATTTGGTCGGTCTATCTGCTTATAATGTGGAGCTGAAATCTGATGCTGAACATCTGAGGAACTCAATTAAGTTGGTCGGATTAGTCAGACGTAGCTACCAGCAATGGAGGTTAGAAAAGCTACATGTATATGGTGGGGAAACTAAACAGTTCGAACTCCCTTTGAAAGCTTTGCTAGCAGTTGAGGTGGCAGTCCTTAAGTTACTTGTGGAGTCTCCTGATTTTGATGTTCTTTTCCGCTTGTACGATAGCTTACTTGAAAATCATCGTCAGCTTTGGAGTGGTGTTTTGTCTTCTCATTCTGAATTAATTTTGGTTTCTTGGTGGTCTTTGTTAAAAAGCATTTCCAGAATTCGTGACTTTTGCCCCGAAAATGTGGATCGTTTTCTGGTGAGTTTGTTATATAAGCCCCTTCACCCTTCCCTTTCTCTTCCACAAATAACATTTGTCTTTATGCTAAGGCTTAACTTGAACGTCTTTGCAGGAGGTGAGGAAAAGTATGGATCATGTGTATTCTCATCCTTTAACTTCTCGGAAGTCATTGCTGTGGATTCATGGTGGTCATCCATTCATGCCATCATCTTGTGATTTTTATCAGAAGCAACGCCAACTTATTGACCTCTGTGAGATGGTTTGGCCCAGCAGGATGCAGTTTCTGGAGTATTCTGATGGTGATGTGCCTGTTGAATTGGTTTTATCATCCAATTCGAAACTTCGCTTAAGTGCCATGCAATGTATTTCAATGTCTGCCTGTTTTGGTGATAAACCTGAAGAAGATGATTCTTGGATCATTCAGCAATTAGAAGAATTGTATCAGAAGCTCAGGCTGGAGTTTGAGAGGGCCAAGTTGGCGATGCATGATTCTAGTGGTTGTAAGCAAACAGTTTGGGTTGGTGACTCATCTGTCTGTTGTAGTTTCCCTCCTGATTTATTATGCAGAATGTCTGGTTTTCATAGTTGGCAAGACGAATCACCTATACGTGATAACACGAGTTTTTCCAAAGACATGATTTTACTTCACGAGCTATGCAGGATTTGTTTATTTGATGATGTAAAAGCACAACATTTGGTGTTGTCTAATTTGACGGGGGCTATGGAATCGGCGTTGAAGTTTGCATTGGACTTCTCATCGAGGCCTCCTATGGATCTCGTACCTCACCAAAAAATCTTATGGGCTGTGGATTCATGGTCGTCCACCCCTGCAGTGAGTTCTAAACTTGCCAGTTATGTGCTTGAGATGTGGTTCAGGTGGCACAGGTTTTTGTGGGCCCAGTGTCCTGTTCCTTCCGATGATTTACACAGGCATTATGCTGATGGTGTTTTGCTGCCTCATAGACTTTTTCGGTCGATACAAACTGAGACTGTTGATCAGATGCTTCAGAATTCGTGCTCTATTGGAGATTTTTCTTTGCAAAGCCTGAAATTTAGAGTAGCTTCACGTGATCTTTGGGGAGGCGGTCCCAGAATGGACAACATAAAAATGTTCCTTCTATCTGCTGCTCGGTCCCTCTTCCAGAAGATTATATTTTCTCATAGGAAGTCATTTAGTGCAGATACTTATGATCTAATCAAGTCTGTCTTTCGTTCTTCTTTGGAAAACCCCATTACTAGGGATGATATCAAGGTCCTGGTTTCTGCTATTGCTTCGTCGAATCATGATGATTTCACTTCCTTGCTTGATCAGCTGATCCAGCCAGTGCTCACTGGACTTTACATTGATTGTGGACCAGAAAATTTGGTCTTTACAATTGGAAGTGTGTGGCTAAGGATTGGATGTTTACGCTATCATCTTTTAACCCTTGGCAATGATCTGGATCCTGCTGTAAAATATTCCATGAAGTATTCACAGTTGATGGAAAGAATAGCTTTAATTGAGCTTGAAATCAGTGTGCGAAAGGAATGCAACCTTTTGGCAGGATGCTTCCAGTTGAGTGAAGCCGATGATGATCGGACAAAGTTGTTGTCCGAACTTCGGGCTCAGCAGTTAAAAAAGCAAAGGCAGATTGTGTTTCGTGCTGATTCTGGAAATTACAAGAAGTTGAAACATGAGCTTGATGTTTTCCGTGAACATGTTACGGCTTTTATCGGTTGGATAAATTATGTTGATAGCATGTCAGTCGAGCAGATGATAGAACTAGTACGGAATTGGCAGGAGATGGCTAAAAGCTTCATGTCTCGCTTGTTAACCAAGTATTCAGCATATGTTGATGTAATTGAACCAGTTCTGGTTGCAATATATGAGATCAAGTTAGGCTTATCACTTGTTCTCTCAAGTGCAATGGATAAAAAGGTTCTCAAAAGACTAGAACTGCGAAATGGTATGGACTCTGTTCTTTCTAGTGTTTATTCTTTTATGATGTTTCCAAGAAAGTGTTCATCTGGCGAGGTATATGTTCAAATTGAGAATGATCTATGTACCTTCAGTTCCTCTCAAGTGCAATGGCCTTGTTACATAGAGACATTGGATTTGGAGCTTCTCAAACGTCTGATTACTTTCGCTAGAGAGCCCCATTTAAGAGTCTTTCACAAGAATATTCTACAACGACTGGTTCATTCCATTGCCGAGGTTTGCCTTTTTGACAATGCATCCTTTAACCTCTTGAGTAAAATATTTGACGAGTTTGCAAACTCTTGGATGCGGATGAAACTTAAAGTTAAACAGAAAAAAGATGATGATGCTCGACAATTCAAGTTCAGGCCCCGGGCACTGCGGATAGAGAACATCATTGATCTTGATATTTCAACTCTTGGAAGTTTTGTTTCAGGTGAGAGTTTCCTCGAGTGGAAAGAGTTTGTCACTGGGGAAGAGTTAAAGGAAGATATCAAGAAGGATGAACTTAACGAGTCTTTGGGCGAAGAAGACTGGAATGCCACGGAGGACTCAATTCTAAATGACATAGTCAATATCCATAACCAAATCTTCGGATCACTGGACCTTGTTAAAAATCTCGGAGTGATTGGTGTATCTGATGATGACATATTGTATTCCTTCATTGATTCTTATACACTTGGAGTTCAAATGATTGAACATTTGGAGGGTACTCTTATGCCCGATATCGATGCTAATCTCATGCCTGAGCACATGCTTCGCGTTTGCCTGGAGCATGAATCACAGTTCACTACTCATAAACCAGGTCATGTGTACAACTTTTACAAGGATTCGAATGCCCCTGTTCTGGCTAAAATGGTGGAGCCAATTTCGAAACTTAAGCAGCGTGTCCTTGAGCTTTTAGAGGAGTGGGATGATCATCCTGCTATTCGGAAATTATTGGATGCTGTTGATATGGTCTTGGCTATACCTTTTAAGACCCCTCTAGCCAAGGTTCTGTCAGGGTTGCAGTTCTTGCTAAACCGGGTTTGGGCTCTGCAAGAAACCGTTGCCAAATTTCCTCTGGGAGATCATTTGGATCCCATTGTTGCTTTTGTGCTGTTGTTGCAGAAATTGGAGTTTGAATCTGGACTTGCCTTACTCGATGAAGTCCAAGTCCAGTTTGACGTTAATGCTGCAAGGCTCTGGTTTCCTCTTTTCTCTGTTCTTCTACATAGAGATTCAGCTAACGCCAATGAGTACACTGAGAATACAATCCAGGGTTTGGATGAGTTTATACGTATGTCCAACATTGGTGAATATAAAAGACGTCTACAGCTTTTAATTGCTTTTTATGGTCAAATACGTAGCGGTCTACACCGAGGTTCTTATACAAGTCAAAGTCAAGAAGAGACTCTGAAGCTTCTGTACAACACAATTGGCTTCTATATCCAGTTTTTGCCGAAGTATGTACCCTTTTTCTCTTGGTTTGATGTGATTCTATATTTCTGGCTTATCCTATAGAGTCTCTTAAATGGAATTTTCTTTTTATTTTATTTTTTTAATTTTATTTACTTAATGGGTGAAGGATTTTGGAGCATATTGAAACTAATAGAAGAAGTATTGAGAAGGAGTTGAAGGATCTCAGGAAGTTGTATCGGTGGGAACAAAATGTGGATCGTGTTAGCATAGAGAACTCAAGAAGGGCACGGAAGAAGTTGAGGATAACAGTAGAAAAATATACTGTGAGTTGTTCTCATCTTCTTTACCATTCCTTCTCTTTGTTCTCTTATTAAACAAAATGGCTGTTAATTCTACTGTCATGTGGGGAAAAGAAAATGCTTTCCTCTTTGTGAAGTGAGATGATTTAAAATTTCTACTTCACATGATGCGTTCTCCACTTTATGTGCTCTATGTCCATTATTTCCATGTTAATTGTCGTTCTTCATCCACGATATGTTTTTGAGAAGTTAGTTTTTTAACCCTCATTGTCTAGATCATTTGGAATATCTCTTTTTCCGAATTTCTAGAGCTGTATGATTATTGTCGAGAGATGATTGTCATATCTTCCTTTCCTTAGGATCTACTGAAGCAACCTGTTGCCACCTTTCTTGCACAAGAAGTTACAAGAAATAGTGTCAGTCAGTCCATGCAAAACCCATTGGACTTGGCTGATTCTTTTGAGAGTGATAGGAAACTTCTTCAACTTATCTACCATCAAACTACTGTCCGGGATGAGCTCAGGTTTCGTACATTTTTCTCGTGATCCTCACCTGCTCTTTCTCACCGATTGAAAATATCGTATCTGATGATCTGCTGGAAATTTATGGTTTCTTGATAGCCTGAAGAGAATGAATCTGGCTGCTCAATCCTGGCATCTCATTGATCAATTAGGGGTCAACTCAGCTGATGTTACTTTCAAGGATGTAGAAGGAGGTTTGGAATTTTCCCCCTTTACTTTTTGATGTCAGGTCTCCTATAGACTGGTGGTTAACTTGTTCCTTGTTATGATTTTGTTCATATTCAGAGGTTATGAGATTCATAAAGGATGGTGTACCTCCCAAATTCATGCTGAACGAAGGGATGAAAATCTGGGACACGGTTGGGAGAGTCTGCAAAACTGTTATTGATTGTTGTGATATTTGGGGAGATGAGCACAAGCCTTCACAAAAAAGGCGGGTTTTCACAGATCTTCTTAAACTTTTAGAAAGCTGTGGATTATCGAAGCATAAGTCA
The DNA here is from genome assembly GCA_949775105.1 of Oldenlandia corymbosa var. corymbosa. Classification (NCBI taxonomy): domain Eukaryota; kingdom Viridiplantae; phylum Streptophyta; class Magnoliopsida; order Gentianales; family Rubiaceae; genus Oldenlandia; species Oldenlandia corymbosa. The sequence continues at coordinate 26,897,500 of OX459124.1, forward strand.
ATTCCTGAGGAGGTAATATGGGAGTATTTTCCTAGTATCTGTTAAATGACTTTTTTGCATTCTTTCTCATTATCTTTTTGGGTTTGGATGTCGAAATCAGCTTGGTACCAGCAAGTCCCGATTTTGGCTTCTTCAGCCATCCTATGATCTGGAGCATCTTCTCCCGCTAGTTAGTGCTTGCAGTGGAGATATGCAGATGGCAGGGAGCAACTTGAAGAGTTCATCTTCTGAAAGTTTGGATAGTGAATGGAGAAATGCTAACAGTTTCTACTTCAAAGGCATTGCATCTGTGCAAGTAATGCAGCAAATTTGCCTTCATTTTAATAAAGATTTTACTCTTCAGCAGGTAATCCTCAGTGATCAATTTTAATACATCTAAATACACTGGTCTTTTGTCAAACCTTTTTTTTTTTCCAACTTGTCTGCAATGGCATGTTCATGTTCGTATGTTCAAGTGCTCAACTTATAACATCCCATGGTTTTTATAGGTCAGAAGGTCTAGTTCATTTGTTGAACATCTCATAGAAATTCTGCAAGATCAACGTGCTGCTGCTTATGGGTTTGCTTATCAGCTTAAGTGTTTGAGGGATTGTGTTTGGCCTTTAGCAAATTTTTTCTCAGATACTTGTCCTGGTCCTGTTGGCGTCCATTGGTCATTCACCCAAAACCAATATGCAACTTTTAGATGCATGTGGGATCAGAAGGTAAAGTACCTGGGAGCATACCACATTACTCTATGAATTTTCATTGACAGCATATTTTGATGGTGATCTTTCATGTCTTCCCTGTAGCATCTTCTTGATAATTTATCTACCATGATGCGTCAAGTGCATTTATTGCTGCAAAAGATCGAGAATAGTCACCTGCATTCCTGTCCAAGTATCAAAGCAAATGTGATGCAGATTTTGAACTTCGTTGAAAACTTTGGTCCAAGGGTTCAGACCTTTAAGGTACTTACTTTTGATCCAACTATCATGGAAATGGTTCTTGTACAAATTTGGCTTACGTTATGTACTTACAGGATTTACTGGATCTTCATCTTCTTGGCAAGAATAGAGTTATTCTTGATGTGGGAGCAATGCTGCCTCCACAAGGAGTTACAAAAAAAATGGAACAGTTGGTAAACGATATTTTTGACCTTATAAAGATACTCGAGAACAATCTCAGTTCTTTAAGCAGGCAAAGCCAAGGAGCAGAAGTAGTTACATTTGTGATACTTGGGCACTTTACGGATCTTTTTAAAAAGGTACTGTAAAGTTCTGTATGCAAATATCTGCATTTTTCCTTAATTTCCTTAAGGTGTTATGGGCTAAAATTTAAAGGAGCCACAATTTTCCAGGCCACCACAGTAATGAGCCGGTACCATAATGAAGTGAGAAATCAATCTCAAAATGTCGCAAAAGATGCCAGTCTCTATGAAGTTGATTTTCATGATGCGCTCAAGGAAATATATAAAACTATCTTGGCTGCATTTCGCGGGATGTTTTTGGATAAGAATAAACCTACTGTAGATAAGGAGTCCTTCGGACATATTGGTGAATGGAAAAGCTTCTTTGAATTTGATACGCAGAGTTTGAAGTTAGAGATTATCCGTAGTGGATTGATGAAGTTGATTACTGTTTCTGTAAGTCCTTCAGCTCTTTCGACAAATTTGAATTGATTTTGCTGGTAACATGTTCCGCCTGTTTCTGTACGGTTAACTGCTACTATTTGTTCAGGTAGAGCTACTCAATCGTTGCATGACGACGAACCCCAAATTATGTTCTGTTGTTTGGTCTCATTTGAGGCGTGTGTATTCAGTGCTAAATATGATCTTGGCTTTTGGTGACAATCTTTTGCAAGACTTCCTCGTTATGCATCGGATGGTATGTAATAAAGTTCCTGAAGATCATTATCTTACTTTCTTGAAAATAGAGAATTTAGTTATGCATTTGGTATTCCTTATTTGCTTTTTGGAGTATGCATCTACTCCTAGTTTTGGTTCCATTTGACAAAAGAAGGATTAGGGAATCAATAAAGTGCAGTGGAAAATGTTACTGGTTTTTTTTTTCCTTTTTTTTTCTGGGTAAATGTTACTCTTTCTTCCCATCTGACAATAGGAAGTTTATGGTTTGCCTCTTATGCTGTGTGAATCTCTTTCGTGAGTTTGATGGTCGAGACCTTCCATGAAATGATCATTTTCCGACTCACATCTGCTTTCAAATTTATGTTGTCCTCCCAGTTCATATATTTGTGCCTGTGATGCGCCAATTTAAATCTCCTGGCTGAATGTGGAATATTATCTGTTTTGTGCTTAGAAAAGGGTCAAAATGTAGAGTTGTTAAATGGTTGGGTTCAGGAGACGATACACATGGGATTCCCTTTTGGAAAATAGTTCTATATTGTCATTAACGACAAAAAAGGGATTTCTTTCCTTCTTTACAGTACAACCTGTACAAGGTTTTAAGCCATTAACATTTGCGAGATACATAATGGACGTCACACACTGATCAGTCATCTTACTGACACTTTGGTGTCTTCAAATTTTTCTTTTTGTTATTCATCCTGTAATGGGAATGCTAATTCTGTCACCTGTATTGACGTTCTCTTGCATATCTGGGTGTACTTAGGTGTCAGCCGTAGCTCATGCGCTTGCGGAAGTCCTTTCCTCATTATTTGCGAAAGGATTTGGTATTCCAGAGGATCAGATAAATGATTCTGAAACAATACAAGATGCTAGTGGAACAGGTATGGGTGAGGGTAAAGGCCTGAATGATGTCAGTGATCAGATTGAAAATGAAGATCAACTCCTTGGGACTTCGGAAAAGGTACAAGTTCCCCGATTTCTGAACTTCCTATTTTTCTTGTTTCTTTTATTTGATATGGTATGCTCATGATTTTTGTTGTTTTACAGCCTAACAAGGAGGAGGACAGTTTGAGCAGTGCTCCGAGTAAAAATGAGAAAGGAATAGAGATGGAACATGATATTGATGCTGCTGATTGCCATAGTGTTAGTGAGGAATCTGAAGATGAGAATGATGATTCCGGTGGAGATGAGCAAGTGGAACGTGCCATGGGGAAAACCGGTGCTTCTGGTGAAATTGCTAAAGAGAAACCCTTTGATAGTAATGATGATGAGAATCCATCTGACATGGATGAGACAGACGAGTCCGGGCAAGTTCTCAAAGACAAAAAAATTCTTGAAAAGGAGCTTCGAGCAAAGAATGATTCTGCATCTGTGGCCGAAGCTGAGGATGTTCCAGAGGAATTTGACCAGCAAGATGAAGGGAATGAAGATGGAGCTGGTCGTGATGAAATGGAAGATGCAACTTTGGATGAAAAAGAAGATTCAGTCTCAGACCTTGGTGGTTTAAACCTTAATGAGCCACCTCAAGGTTTTGTTGAAGAAGATACAAATGTCGATGACGCAAATGGTACTGAACCCATTGAAAGCCAGGAAAATGAGGATCTTGACGAGTCTGCTGACATTCAGAAGTGTGAGGAAGGGACTGATGATGGGATGGATGAAAGCGCGGAAGAAGATGGCAAGGATAATCTGGCTGAAAATTCAAAGTTGACGAACCAAGAAGATCATCGTGAAAAAGATGGAGAAAGGGACCCTATGGAGCACGATCAAGCGGAAGAAACCTCACAATTAAACAGTTCTTATCCTGTGGAGTATGATCGGCCAACATTTGAACCCTCAAATCCTTTAGAATCCGACCATGGTGCAGTAGATTTGGGTGATGTTGCACCAGGAACAAAGTGGTCAAATAGCAGTAATCTTCATGAGGATTTCGCCCCAAGTAGAGGCTTGCCTGATTTCTCGCCGGCTGAATTTCCAGTTACCGGCACATCCAGTGGAGGAAAACTTGGCAATAATCGTTTTGAAGCTCCTATTCCACCTCAGGAAACATCAAACCAGAAAATGAAACCTAATCCATTCCGTAGTATTGGAGATGCTCTGGACGGTTGGAAAGAACGAGTGAAAGTGTCCACTGATCTTGATGATAAGGATCCTGGCGGAGATGATATCAACGATGAGACCGAAAATGAATATGGTTATACTGCTGAATTTGAAAAGGGGACAGCTCAGGCACTTGGGCCTGCAACAGATGACCAGATTGGAAAAAATATTAAAGAAAGGGATTTGGACAGTGCTGATGGGACTCAAGAAATTGAGGATCATGCCATTGATATGGAGCTTGATCAAAACCAATCATCAGACCCTACCCACATTTCTGGTTCCATTCTGAATCGTTCCAATGCTATGGAAAGCTTGCCAGAAAATCTAGAGTTAGGGGAGCAACGTGGAACTGAGGAACAAATGAAAACTCTCAGTAATTATGATGATTACACAAAGTTGTCAGAGAGTTTGGTGTCTGTGTCAAGATCTTACTTGAGTGACCACATGAATGAATTTATTAAACTTTCTTTGAGAGATGAACTAGGCAAAGCGACTAAACTTGAGGACATGCCTAGTGATGTTAGGGATGATGCTACTGACCGCTGGAGAAATACCGAACTTCGGACTACAGGATTGTCCCAAGAGTTAGCTGAACAGTTACGTCTAGTTATGGAACCCACTCTAGCCAGCAAGCTCCAGGGTGATTACAAGACTGGAAAAAGGATTAACATGAAGAAGGTATGCTTGGTAAATTGGTACAATTACTCTTTGATTGCTTGATTGTTCAACTGTCTTGTTTAAGGAAGAACTATAAATCAGATAGGTGAATAGTTCTCTAGCTTTTAGGAGATGAAAAGAGGAAATGTTGTTAGGAATTGTTTGGGGGTTTCCTTTTTTCTTTTTCCAGTTGGGCTCGGTGGGTAGGATTCTGGAAAGTATATCTTGTTGACTGGAAATTCTTAATACATTCTCAGGTGATTCCTTACATTGCAAGTCATTACCGTAAAGATAAGATATGGCTGAGGAGGACACGTCCCAACAAGCGTGATTACCAAGTGGTCATTGCTGTGGATGATTCACGTAGTATGGAAGAGAGTCAGTGTGGAAACGTTGCGATTGATGCGTTGGTGACTGTTTGCCGTGCAATGTCTCAGTTGGAGGTTGGCAAGCTTGCTGTTGCAAGCTTTGGGAAGAAGGGCAACATAAAACTGCTCCATGATTTTGATCAGCCGTTCACTGGGGAAGCTGGTATTAAGGTTAGTTTATGCTCTTGACATCAATATTTCAGCAAAAAGATGAAACAATTGAAGCAAAGAAAAGAGTAGGAGAAGAAAAAGGGGTTTCATACAGTTTATAAGTAGTTTGTCGTGTTTCTTTTCTCTTCCTTTTAATTTTTCATTTGCAGTAATTGCCATGTCCTACTTTTATGTACAATTTAGTCTTTTATTTCATTGAGTGGGATTTGCTAAAATCATGTTCTTACTTTGGTGTCATGAAATATTGATGTGGGGATTCTAAAGACTAGCTTTAATATGTGATTCTTTATCTAAAATTGTGACCCTCTTTTCCTGGATCAGATGATCTCAAGCTTGACATTCAAACAAGAGAATACAGTAGTTGATGAGCCTATGGTTGATCTATTGAAATATCTAAATGATATGCTGGATGCCGCAGTAGTTAATGCACGGCTGCCTTCTGGGCATAATCCCCTGCAGCAACTTGTTCTAATAATAGCAGATGGCCGATTCCATGAGAAGGTACTACCTCTACTGTTTGATACACTGTTCCATTTATCATCTTTTTCGCATGTTCTTAAATGTTCTGCCCTATGCGGCTATCCAGGAAACACTGAAACGGTATGTCAGAGATACCTTGGGCAAAAAGCGAATGGTTGCGTACCTGATAGTGGACAGCCCAAATGAATCCATCATGGACGTGGAGGTAAAAATTCTGTTGGCTCTTGTTGTTATTGTTATGTGGAATGTTAAATCAATAATCGGCTGAACCTCTTTACTCCCTCAGGAAGCAACATTTCAAGGTGGAGTTGTTCGAATGTCCAAGTATCTAGACTCTTTCCCTTTCCCATACTATGTGGTCCTGAAGAACATTGAAGCGCTTCCGAGGACACTGGCCGAGCTACTGAGACAAGTGAGATATATATATATATATATATATATATATATATGTGGATTTTTATGAGTTTTTTTCATGAAATGTTTGATACCTTGAACCAGTTCTGACCTCTCTCTACTCGTATAAAACAGTGGTTCGAGCTCATGCAAAATTCGAGGGACTAAATAGATGAGATTGAATTTGTGTATTTCACAATAAAATCTTTTGCTGCTGCTGCTGCTGCTGCTATAGTCACCACAATCAGCAGAAGGTTTGCCCTAACTGAATGCCGGTCAATGTTGATGAGATCCGAAACCATCGTGGGAGATTTGCAGGCTGATTTAGTAACATGTACAGGAGGGAGAAAAGCTATTTTCTTGGGTAGATTTCAGATCTTAGGAATCAAAATATTCTTGTAAATCATGGGCAATTCATGCTGTAGATAACTTTCAAGAGGTACTATTATTGTAATGACAAAAATAAATGCAAATGCAGATTTACTACTAACGTTTGTGCTCACATTCGAATCTATGATGTACACTTATCCGGTGATTTTTCCAACCTTTTCCGAATTTTACTTCTTTCTTGATACGTGATAAAGGTGGAACCTGCTCAAAAAAATAATTCACAGCACTTCCGTTTGAAGTTACCATATGTCAGCAAAATTATTTACTTGTCGGGCAAAAAATATAACTAAATTCTCAAATTATCCCTATAGTATATAACATTAATGAGATTGAAGTAAATTGAGAGCCAAAATTTTATCCCTTTAATTTTTTCGCCTCTAACTTAAAATTTTTAGAAACAAAATTGAGACCCAAAAAGTTAAAATTAAAGAAGTAAGCGGCAAAACTCAATTCAATAGCGATCAGGGTTTATCTTTGCTTGGGTTTTTTTTCTCAGGGGACACGGGAAAGAACGGACTGTAGAAAATAAAAACTCCAGACAGCCACAGTAAATGCAAAAACAAAAAAGGGTTAAGCCTCGTAAATTCTAGTCACATTTTCCTATTACTGCTTCCTAATTTACCGCCTTTCATACATCTCTTCTAATCAGCTCTATTAATAATTTTAGTTTCTCAGCATCATGGAGAAAAGATTTCCCAATTTTATTTTTTTATTTTTTTTTCTTCTTTTAACATGTAGTTGAAAATTTTGTGTAAACTAAAGGGATGCAACGTGTACTTTTGAAGTCAATGCGCGACTTTCGACTGAAGTCTCAGTTGAACAGGAATAATTTTGTACTACTTTTTCTGTGTGTGTTTATGTAATTAAACATTACCAAAAGCAATTTTAAAAACTGCACTTCATACGAGAATATGCAACTCATTGTAAAGTGCCACTTAAAAACTGCTCATTAAACCTCGTCGATTGCATACACTATTAGGCTTAAAATTTACATTAAGGACCGCAGAAGATAAAAAAACGAGCGTTAATTAAGTTGAGTAGTATCAGAATAATATTGAGAAATTATTCCACGGAACCGCTGCACCACACCAGCAACTATAATTTGATTTGGTGCAACAATCCAATACTTATTTGACACGTGTAAAATAAATATATATATATATTTTTTGAAAATTCTGATTTCAACTGCTTCGCCAAAATCGGAAGGTCCAACATTATTAATCAATAAATAAGTCACTACGCCGGCCATCGATGCCGGAATAAAAACTGAAAAAAAATGAACGGGCAGTGGATGATTTAGAGTGAATAAAGCCAAGACAAAAGACTGTCTATCTTTTCTAAACCTTCTTCGTCTTCTTTCCCAGATCAGAGGAATTGAAAAATCACTTCTTCATTATTTGCTCTGTTGCATTAAATTCACCTCCTCTTCTTCTCTGAGATTTTGATTGTTTCTTTTGTTCACAGAAGACAAGAACCACGTCCCCATTTCTTTTTCAATTTTTTTTTACTTAAGTCACCAGATCCACCGCCAACGTACACCCTTTTCATTTTCTAAACCGTTATTCCTATTTCAGTGCTCTGTTCCTTCTGTATTGCAGAAAAATTCAAGAATCTTCCAGATCGCCGATCCGGCGGGCGGTGGCGGAATTAGAGGAATAATCATTATTCATTTAAAACAAAATTAGTGAAATAGTTCTCCCCTGATAGATCATCAATGAAATTGCTTCACTGCCGGCGTTCGATGATACTGCGTGAATTATGGTTAGAAATATACACTTTGTGAGATTTGATAATGACGAGGGCACCGGTAAAAGGAAAATAATTTTTTAAAAAAATTATTGTGGAAATTAAAAAACTTACATGTGTCAAATAAGTATTTGATTGCTGCACCAAATCATAGTTGCTGATGTGGTGCAGCGGCTCCATGGAATAATTTCTCATGGATTAGTAGCTAATATCCTTCCCTTTTACCGCTAAAATTTCAAACTGATTAGATTATTTGCCTAAATTTCAAAAAGAAAATAAAGTTATTTTGGTAATAAATAAATTTACATAACTTACATGAATGGCCTGCATATAGAAAAGACAAAATCGGAGAATTGAATGACAATCTAGTGGTTAAGTTGTTGTGTTTCTTGGTAATAAACCATGATTCGATTTCCACCGGGGGTTGTAAGGGGAATTTAACCACATTTTTTATTAAAAAAAAAAAGACAAAATAATCCATTGGTTTGAATATAACTATTCATATAAAAAATTATCACGTCGACATTTTATGTAAGATATGAAAGTGGATGCTTTTGTTAGTGTTTCATTTCCAGATTCTTGAGTCTCGGAAAGTGAGTTGGACCGGAAAGACAACTCTTTCTTCTTCTGCTACCTTCTATTCACTCAAATATTGCGTGCTCTAAAAAGTAAAAACCCCAGAGATTCAAGGGCTGGAAATAGTTTCCTTCCCAACAGTGATTATAGAAAAAGAAGAACAGAAAAGAAAAGACAAGAAAAAAACAAGATTAGAAGTCAAGAACATAGAAACAGGTACGAGTAGAATGTACTACTTGGTTCCAATTAACAGACTACTGCCTATGCATCTAACCAAAAAAAAAAAAATGAAATTAAAACAAGGTTATTTGATGGCCTTACTAGTTACTACCAAAATAAAAGGTTCTTCAACAAGTATGCATTCCAAGGTTAGTTCTGAAAAGAGGTGATTAACATGATCACTTGGGGAGACAGTCACCAGTAAGACTACAAAACTAAATCAAAAAAGCGGTGGCATCAGGCGCGAACTCTCTTGCTGTTGCTGCATGATGGGCACTTGTACTGCTTAATATGCTCAGCTTTGGCAGGGGTGATCTTTACACATTTTCCATGGAACCACTTTTCGCATATATCACAGCATATCCAGAACTCGTCTGATGCATAGTTCTCACCACAGGCACCGCACAAGGTGTCACCATGCTCTTCCTCTTCTTCATCTAAGCCGTTGTTATCATCCTTCGGCTGTGGTTTTGTATACCTCCCTTGAGATTCAGATGCCCGCTGCTATTGTTACAAGCATTGCAAAAGGGTAAGTAAGAATCGGAGGAAAGACTCAGTCAAAAGTTTAGACTAACTACTAAATCAGGGTTCCGTGAAGTTTGAAATAATTGAACATATGGAAATGCAATCATGCAGTAGAGAGCTAAAGGTGCACAAAAGCATATCAATATATATCCTCTACTTACCGGTTTAGAATTTTGCTTGGATTTACTGCTGTTATTCGGTGTTAAGGATTTATCCTTTTGCTGTTTCTTCACAGCCCCAGTCACGACTTCAAATACTGAAGGAAGGTCATTTATCATGTTGAAAAGACGTTTCCTGAAAGAAAGATACAGAAAGACAAAAGCTCAAGAATGAAATCCATGTAGATGGAAATATAATCATTGAGATAATCAGTTTCATTATCCGTTCTAACAAAATTTATATCTCAGACAAACAAGGGGCTTGCTGCTGTGAATAAAAACCCGGACACGCACATTCCAGGCAAACTTACTCCACTAAATTATCTTGTGAGCAGCGAAGTATAACTTCTATTAGATAAAAGGACATAGTGTAACTAAAAGTAGCACGGAGTATTCCTGCATTCAAATTTGCCATTCTAAACAGGCCTTGTAAAGCTAGGCCCATCAGATAGACTCACAACAGAGACCTACTAAATGAAACAGTAATACAGACAATAGACCCAACAGAAATGGATTTTCATTCCTTAAGCCAGTAGTTTTTGACAACTATTCAGTTTCACACCTACATTCCATATTTCCAGAAAGATTTCAATTCTCAATGAAAAAGCAGAAGCCATCATCATACCTGTCTGCTTTGTCAAATCCAAACCTAGCACCAAAGTAGAAGGCAACAGCAAGCAACCATGCATCACTGTGCACAGCTACTAAGGACAACCAGTCCTTTTCTTGCATGCCATCCCTTGCAAAATTAATACCCAAAGCAGGTTCGGGGAGCTCAGGAGGTACTTCCTCTGCGGGTAAATTGACCGCCCAATGTTCGCTGGGGAAACCATACAGACACAAATTCTCCTTCTCTACAAAAGATATAAAGCAAGGTAAATTTGCATGATGACAATAATAAAAGTTGAGCACTGAAAGAAGGAAAGATAGAGAAATTCGTACAGCCAAAAAGACCATCGAAAGAAATCTAAACGCAACCCAGAGTGTATCCTGTAGTCCTACTCAGACTATCATTTCAACTTTTATGCACACACAAATATAGTTTGGTTGAAACTTTTAAATAGAATGACAATGCAACAGGCAGTCATGGTAAGAACTAAGAAGGACAATATAACCTAAAGCTTCCAGTGAATGCTTAAATTATGGAAGCTGTCCATGTCAACACACATCATAAAGACATGGAAACACAGTGTCCTCCATCTGACGTGACTAATTAAAGTACAATGTTCCCAAAACCTTATATTCATGTGCAGAAATACGGACGTCATCTGTGCAGATGCATCACATAAAAAAATTGGAAAGGGCAGATCCCTTCTTCTGGCTTTGGAGTTAACCTTATTATCAGACTAGAACAACTCTTGGAGTCCACATATCTATACAAAATTAGCATATACTAAATATCAATTCCTCTCCCACCATCCCAAAATAAGAGTCAGTTTGTTGAACTAATAAAACCCTGAGGCTCGAAATTCAGAACAAACATCTTACAGGCAAATACTTTTTTCCCTCCTAGAACCAAACTAAAACGAATATGGGCCATATTGTACCATAGCTGTAAAATTGATTAGTAAAACAAAGGTCCCAACTGATACCAGTTCTTAAAAACAACATTTAACAATGCCAGTAATCAACAATTCTTGATGGCTCAATTAAGGTCTATAAAGCATCAGCAAACCACCAAATTTGCTTCAAAGGTCCATATCAGAAACTAAAGAATGCATAAATCCACGTTTTCTTCCAAGTTCATTTCTTTTCAATGAAACATTGCACGAGATATTCTAATACAAAATCCAATTTCAGAAAGACAAAAATAATCAAAGAGAACCAAATTCCTTACCCGGGTCACATTGCTGGAAAAAATCATCCACATCTGCAACAATCCAACAAAACAGAAAAAAAAAAAAAAAAGTCAAGTCAAGAACTTCTCCAAAAAACACATAATTGAAAGCTTTTACAATAGGAGGAAAAAAAAGAGCACAAACCAGCAGTAAGGGCCTTAATCAAGCCAGCCCGTCGGCCCTTAAAGTCTCTAAAAACTTCTTCAACCGTCCGAGGGTTGTAGTTTCCGTCCATTTCTCCAAACTCTTTAACAATCCCACCAAAAACTCTTCACTTTTCTTCAAAGTTTGAAACTTTGAAGACCGAAAACCAAGAATTCAGATGAGTAAAAGGTGAAATAAGGAGGAAAAACGAAAAGGGTTCTGCAAATTCGGACGTGGAATCAACAGATTTTGTCGAAACTTGTGAGCGGCGAAGTGCAGAAATTTTCGTAGTTTTTCTGGAGAGGTTTGAGAGTCACACTATTATTAAATGGTGTTTTAATTTTGTTCTTCTTTTTATTTATTTAAGTTTTTAAATAAATTTGGGTTTCTGATTTTTTTGATTTTTGAGTTGGGAGGCGGATTTGAATCTGGAGGATGTGAAACTGATTTAACTGTATTTGAGAGTGGGATGATGAATCCGGTAACCAACTGGGCCGGATCTCTTAAATACTTAGTGGGCTAAGACGTACTGGGCTGGACCAATTCGTTTATAAGCCTCACGTGATATTTAGTGAGATTTTCTTTTCTTTTTCCTTGTAATTCTGTCCTAATTTTTAAACTCGAATAATGATATTAACACGGAAAAAAAATTTAGAAAATGACAAAAAATATGATTATTCGAATTCATTTTTAAAATTTCAATTTGGAGTTTGTAATTTTTTTCAGGACGTGTGTCACTACTCTTTATATTTTTTTCGGTACAAAGAGAGGAAGCAGAATGCCTGACACTACTCTTTATATTGACACATCATGTTTTGTGATTTCTTTATTCCAAACTAAAAATGACATTTGAAAAAATTGAAAAGATTCTAAAATAAATTTCGTTATTGCTGTTCAATGTAGAATTAGTTAAGTCTTCTCAAGCCATACATGAAATTGTAACATTAATAACATCTACTTGTTTCAATAGTTGGGTTAGTGATAGTTTAATAAGTTCTATATCTAAATTAAATGCTTCTTAAACTATGTGCATTTTGTATAACAACATTTAGTTTGGATCCTTTTTTAAAAAAAAAAACATTTATTTTGGATAAAAGGGTGCACTTTTCTGCACAATTTTTCCCGACGTGTATCACTAGCCACTATTTAAATTCAACTTTTTTAGATTTAGTTATACAATAACTATTATATGAAACAGATACAAAAAAAAAAACAATGTTTCCAAAAGGGGAAAAAAAAAAGTAAATAGCAATGAGCAAATAAATCTAAAAAGTTGGGATATATGAGACAAGAATCACCAAGTTACTACCAATAAACAGAGTAATCACATATATATTGATGAAGGGGTGAAAGGTTAAAAGTAAAAATAAGCAGTGTTAAAGTCTCGGTAAAAGAAAGGGACCAAAAGAAAAGCGAAGCACCAAAGGCAAAAGAACACTATAAGGTGGGGAAAAATTATACAAGGCTATGCCAATCATTACATCTTCGAAACTTGGTACTTTTCCTGCTCGATGAAGCACTGTGAACTGCTATATTTGTCAGCTGCTGGGGCTCATTCACCAAAAAAAACACTGGTCCAAGCAGAGACTCTTTGTCAGCAATTTGTCAAACCATGAGGACGAACCAGCTCCAAACCAACAAAGCTTAATACTCTCTCCCCTTGTATGGCATTTCCTGTCGTTCACAGACCAAGCAATTAAAAAAAGTCTTGGTTTTGTCTAAACACAGGTCGACAATATAGAAGACAAATAAGTGGAGTGAATGAGACCGGTGCAATGTGCAAGAAGAAACTACGAAAACAAACTAGTCGAACTAACTGTACACATGTTCTCTTCCATCTTAGACAATAGGAGGTAAGTTAATCAAATTCTTACTTCACACAAGGTTACGTCTATCAATAGATATGGCACTGGAGAAAGAAGATAACAGAACTTGGAAGTTGGAACACATGCCATCAGCATCGCAGATTAGGCTAGAATTTAACTAGAACATTTTGACAGAATGAGAAATTAATGCAGCAGCACCAAAAAGAATTCCTCAATAAAATGTACAGGCTGCTACTGAGTCATTAAAGCTAAAACCATAAAGGTAGATAAAGTAAATTGGGTTGTTGGGGTGGGGGGAGAAAGTACCATAACCACAATAAAATGGCTTAAAGAAGCAAGAAATACTCCTAAATAGAAGCATTCAGACAATGAAGGTATAAAAGATGCCCAAGCAAACATAAGGAGAACTTTCTTACAGGAGTATAGGTTGCTGGCATGTAAAGGACTTGCTGAGGGTGGCCAATCATCATCTGACGTCCATACTGCTAAGAAAATCAAATTATACAACTTAGAATGTATAGGAATACCCACAGCATAAAGAATAGCAGTAAATAACAATCACCTGAGGTCCACCGGGATGAAAATAAGGCTGTGGTGGTGGAGCAGCTTGTGGATTGTATATGACAGGTTGGTGTGCAGCAAATGAGGGTCCAATCTGCAACAGTAACTTAAGATGGGTTAAGCCGGCCAAGGTATAATGTAAACAATAGCTTCATACCCGGAAAAAAGAATAATATGCATATATGACAGAAGAAAACGAAATCCAGATCTCCGCACAGAAAAATTGTAAAGCTGAAAAAACAGATAAAAGAACCATCAATACCCATGAATGCAAGGATCAGATAGTTTCCTCCAACCCACTAGATGTTCACCATAGATGAGATAAATATCAGGAGGCAAAAGTTTACTGCCGCGGCAAATTAACAATTTACAGTTTGGGAGCAGAGGATGCAAAAGCTGACACATAGACAAAATGAGAAGAGGACCTCAAGTTGTACGGTAAGATATTGGTTTATTTGAGTGAAAGGAATTTCAGATTAGATGAAAAAAATAAGGCTTCACGTATCTTGAAGAATGGTATATGAAGATGTTCTAAGAGGTAGACGTAATTTTGCACCATCAATTAAATATACCAAGTGGTTCGGAAACAATGAACTATGAAAGTCAAGCAAGAAACTATGTTTTAATAATAATGTAAGAGTAGTTACTCACCCCTAAGCCAACAGGCATGGGCGGTACAGCAGCCGCTGAATAATAGAATGAAGTATCAGCCACTGGAGATGCAGGTCTCAAAGGCGACTGCGAGGGTATAAAACTCTTTGCATTTGGATTTAGCTTGAATTCCTGAAATAAAAAAGTTTGAAAGGAGCAAAATAAAGATTTCATCCAAAACCGAACATCAATAGAGCCAGATGTAAGCAGTATTCACAAGCACAGTATAAATAGGATGTGAATCCCTTACTTTAGCATGGGGATTCAGAGTTGATTTTTCAGAGGTCAATGAACCCATGGATGAGGTCGGAGATAATCCAGGACCACGAGCGGCTGCAGCACCTCCACCTCCAGAATCAGAAGTTGATGAAGCAGAGCTACTAGTACGAGCATGAGAACCAACAGCTTGCGAAGTCCCAGTGACCTTCGAAGACCCTATACCCTCTGGTTGATCATTAGAACTGGCATTTTCCTGGCTTTTAGAAGAAACAAGTGATGGAGCATATGCAGTCGCAGTTGCAGATAAACCACCTCTATCAGAGCTTTCTTTCTTTGGCAAGAGAGATGGCCTTGAATCTGCAAGAAAATAAAAATTAAAAATAATAAATAAATGCGTTCATATTTCATACACATGATCCAAAAGTAGAATAAAGGAGTACCAATCTAAAAGTGAAGTTTCAATGAAAAGTTTCTAAAACAAATCTCTGTTTGACTCAAAATACATAAATAGCTATCTTTCTCCTTCGGGTTGCTCAGCAACAATCAAACAACTGCGCAGAAAATCATCTTCCACTCACCATCAGCTTTTGAGGTTTGAGCTCTCTCCTGACAATCATAAATCAGATAGTATTACTAAGCAGGAACTACCAAACCAAGACACAGAAATTGAAAGGGCATCCAAAAATTAAATTTTGGTAGATAAGTATGATAATATCTTGAGAAAACCCACTAATATCTGATCTACTCACCACTTCTGTATCGTCCTTTGAGTAACTTGTTCCAGTATGGTCAGCAAACTGGTTATCATAGGATCTAAAAAATGAATGGTTCAGAGGTTCAGTTTTTAGAATATTGAAAAATATCTGTAGAATCGTTCCTCAGTATAACTGCACTAAATATGCAATCATGATAAAATAACAGGACCTGATATCTCCTGCAGATTCAGAATCCTTAGCCAACAGACCAACTGGCAACTGTCTGGCATCATCGCTGCCAGATTGGTGTACTTCCCTGGATGTAACTGATGAAGAAGCAAATCCTTCATCCTGGACCAAAAACACAACAAAAAACGTTAATACATACTATGAACAAGGTCAGAAAGCAGCTAGAACCTCCAAATAAGGATCCAGACAACTGATGTCAGAACACAGTTGAAAGGAAACAAAAGTTTATCAATGAAACAATAACAAAAGTCGCAATGTGAAACTTTAGATCCCAAAAACTCCTAATTCATCACAAAGATGAAACTTGTCATTTCTTGAAAAGAGATTCCACCGAAGATATTGAAAACCTTCCTTTAACCTAAATTGCTCAAAGCCCGTACTTTAGCTTCAATGCAGAAGAAACTTGCAATGCATGATCTAAAACACAGCAAATAATTAAAAGAACAAAGAAGAACGACGAGCAAAGAGAGTATTCAGCAGAAGGCAGAAGAGACAACACAGACAGCCGTTTAGATGAGAATTAAGATATAATCAGTACCATATGTGAAGATCTTGTTGACCCTTGAGCTCCATCATTAACCTTCCCACTGCCAGGAAAGAACTGCAGAGTTCCTGCATAGCCACCTCCAAATGTTTCATCATTACGAGTATCCACCAAAATGTCCTCAATATCATCATACCCGCTGTCATCAACTCCCCTTAACACTGATGAATATCTGCTTTCTTCATCAATCTCAAATTTCTCAAGCAGTTTTATTCCTCTTTCCTGTTAAAAGATGCGAGTTTCAGATGCAACAGAGTGATGGAATTGGAAAAGAAAAGAACACAAACCAAAATTTCAGAAGGATTGACCTCAGCTTGATGAATATCACGGGTATCCTCTCCCTCAATTTCTCTAGCTATCCTTGAAGCTTCCTTTTCTAACTCTTTAGTTTGTGGACCCTTCTCAAGTTTGGTTGTATAAAGCTCCTCATCAAAAGTGCTCTTCACTCCAAACAATGTTTCATTTACACGAAATTGATCCCAACCCCTGAAAGAGAGGATGAATTGCATCAACATATGAACTGTAACAAAAACATATGACCTTTGAAGAGAAACGAAAAGAAAAAAACACACATAATAAAAAGAAACGCATTTTACCATTTAAATAAATAGTAAACACATACACAAATAGTTTCATATAAAGACGACCTTATTGTTTCCACACAAAACATAAATTGACAGATCAAGAGATATAAACTTCTGAAAATAATAGAAATATGTTATAATTAACAATCTTCCATTCCTTGACAAAGAGACTAGAAGTTTACATATTTAGCAAGGGTAAAAAAGTTAACAGATTGAAGCAGTAGAAAAAACCTATCCCAGTGGCCATCAAAGATGTTCTCCAACTCCGGACGGCCAGGATCATCATCTTCAGGAACCCAGCGTTCTAATTCTCTCTCTTGGTCGACTCGACTTGACTGTGATATGAAGGAATCTATCAAAAGCTCCTGCTGTTTTACAGATTGGAGCTCATTTGACAAACCCTCTTTTGTCACAGGGACACCCTGTCACAGTATTCAGGTAAATACTAAGCAAAAGCAACACGTGCTTATTCTGAAAACCCCACTACACAACTGCCAATAACAGCACAGGAACTACAAATGACTATGATTATTATTCTTCCTTGAAACTAAATGCTGCAGAAAATATGGATCCATTAAGTAAACCTTAGCTTTAATTTGCACTAGATCTTTTGCTGGTATGATCAACGTCTTTAAAGGTGGCTTCTTTGCAAGATCTGACATGCTCAGTCCTCGAGAACCATCTTTAGTCAGACGAGCCATTCTCAAGATGATTCCTGAAACAAATGAATGCAACCAGCGAATTAAAGTTTCACAGTGTACCACAAAAGGATAGAGGAAAACATTCGAATATTCCAAGGCATACCAAGATCTTTATCAGCATCAAACACATGAAGTATTCCAGAATAAGAGGAGCCATCCTCAACCTGGACTTCCACTGGATGCCCAATAAGACATGTCTCAAAATAAACTAGCCGATCCCGTGAAGAGCTCTCCCGACCTGCATCTTCGGTGGAAACAATCAGTATCAGACATCAAAAGTAAAAAAAATATAGTAGACTTCTAGCCAGAAAACCAACCTATACTTGTTGAACGACTATGATTTGATTTTCCAGTTTGCATTCTATTGTCCAATCGAGAGCCACCATCTTTTTCAATCCTACGACGGCCAAAACCATTAGCCGCAGAGCGGGGCTGTATGACTGGCTGCATATTCATACTGAAAATATGCACGACACTATGCGCAAGATTAAACAGCAGTCCCTTATTTCTGTTCTGCAAAAGTAGAACAACAACATTAATGACAAGGAATTACAAAACTCTGATGCAACTATTCACATCCAACAAAAAAGGAAATGCAACAGTCTAGAATACAAAAGCAAAGCATACGATATACTAGTAGGAATCTGTGGAAATTGAGCTCGGTTTCAATATAATTCAAGCTGCAAAAGTTATTATTAAGGTGTGAAAGACTAAAGGGAAGAAAACACCATTTGAAGTTTTGAATAGTCAGCTTAGGTTCATCTTAACCTATTCTTCTGTTGCTCTAATTTGTTCCCACTCATCTCTTTTCTTCAGAATTCCTTAGCTGATAGAGGTGTGTAGTCTAGTTCAGCACTCCTTTCTTCCTCGGTAGACTACGCGGTACAAGTCATGGGAATACAATTTTGAAAAAGTTCCCTATCGAGTAGTTTACAAAGCATGCCTACTCTTTCATTTCCTGATTGAATGAAACTAGTGGTCCTAAGGATCTGCAAGGCTAAAGCAAAGCAGATGATACCTACCTTAAAGCTGCATATGCAGCTCCCCAAATCCTTTTAATTATTGCAACTGTTGCCATCCAAAACACTAGAAGAGACCTTTCAAAGCAGTTGATGCCAACTGCAAACTATTACTGCTGCTATACTACAAGTGGCAAAAAAATTTCATTGTTTGGGTGGAAATAATGGTAAAGGTATGTTCCCATGACCTATTACTTGATCAATCATAAGCATTTGAGAACAAAATATAGCTTTCAAGCAAGCCCATTTAAAACAATAGCATACTAATAATAACGCTCTAACTGAAAACCGAACGGAGAGAAAAGAAACTGATCTCAAGGTTTATGGTTTCACCAGTTAACAAAGCTGCAAAAGCCTATTCCATCTAACTTGCATTAAAGATAGTTCCTTCTTGTTTGGGACAAATGCCATAACATTGTCAAACAATAGACTAAACCACGGAACCTAAGTTCAGCTAAGAACATAAAATTCGAGATTAACACGAAAGAAGAAAGGGGCAAAAACTGCAACTTTACTACAACAACAAGATCAAATACAATAAAAATAATAAATAAATCTTGAAATCATATACAGGGCCAATCAATATTACCTAAAGAAAATGTTCAAAACCCTAGGGGAGAAAAAAAAACTTCATATGTTTGCCAACTTTAAAAAACCAGAAACTATGATCGTGGGGTTACCTTTAACGATTTATTCCGTAGAATTTAAGTTCGAAGAAGATTCCGATCTGGGGGTTGAAGAAATGGGTTTCGCCGGCGACGGAGGAGGAGGGGTTGATCAACGGCGGAGACAAGCAACGCAACCGCACGAAACGACGACGCCACAATACCACTTTTCTTCAAGAACTTCGAAAACTTCTTGGTTCGCAGATTGATTTGAATGGGAAAATCAATGGGTTCTTTTGCAGCTTAAACTTTCCAAATTCAGAAATCACAAACACGGATCCGGATTTTTGATTCAGACCCAAACTTAGTGACCCATGAAAAAAACCCGAAACAAAGGCTGCAACTGTAAACGTGATTATGCTTTTATTTGTTTTTTTTTTTTCCCTTTGGAATAGTATTTGACTGCCTTTTGCGGGTAAGTGATGAATACGCGCTAGTTATTTATTCCCGGCAAAATTTTATGTAGTATTTTCCAATTTGTGTTTTTTAAACCGGCAAATAATGTTTTTTTTTATAAGTTCGGAAGGAAAAAAAAAATAAGTAAGTTTGTTTAAGCAATAATATTTTTGTAACAATTTTAAATTAGATACTCCCTCCGGTCCTTATTATAGGGCATTTTTTATTTCGTCCTAAATTTAACCTATAATACTTTTTTAATTAGAGAAAAAACCTTAAAAATATACTTTCACATTCGTTGTATTCTCCTAATTATTATGAAATATTTTTAAGGTTTTTATTCCAATTAAAAAGATATCCTAGGTGAAACCTATGATGAAATCAAAATACCTCAAAATGCCTTATAATAAAGACCGGAGTGAGTATATCTTTAATCTTTAATTTTTAATATATTAAAAGAATAGATTTCAATCGGACACATGGCTCGATATTAGATAGGCTAATCCACGTGGCGCAAAATTAGATACCCAGTCCACATGTCGCAAGCACATCATTACATCATTTAATGATAATTTTTAATGTAAAATTGTAAATATATTTTAACAATTTTCTCATCCGTAAAATAAATAAAAACTAATGGGCTATATATTTGTAATCTTTATTTACAACGTGTTTCAAACTTTAAAAATGGTAACAATTGGGATACTTCTCATTGAACAAAAATCTTTAAATTATATATATTTTACCTTAATCTTCTCCAAGACAGTCCTCTTTTCTTTTATAAACTCCGAATGGGCACCGTTAATTTTTTAGGGTATTTAATATGATTTGTTTTCATTGTAGATATTCTTCTAATATTTCATCTGTGTTCTACCCTCAACGAATTAATTCAATGGAAATTGTGATTATGAATCATCTTTTTGTCGAGGCATGAATCCAATAATTTTGATTGATGAATTTTATTTTATTTTTATTGCAGCTTCTGGAGTGATGGGCAGGCCATTGGGGATGATGGTTCTTTGCAGAGGTAGAGTCAGGATTTTATGAATGCAGGGGCGAAATGATTAAAATTTTAGTTTACAGGGGTGAAAATATCAAAAAAAATTCTATTTATACTAAAATTTAAAAATACTCCTTAAGAAAAAATTCCGGCGAGGGAGCGACCGCTGGTCCCCCTAGCTCCGCCACTGGTTCTTTGTAACATGTCGTGGGAAAATTAAGAAGATCATTGCCGCCTCCGTCCATCTTCATTTCAACTATCTCAAACATCAAATGAAATGGATGTACAGGTTCAAATCATGTAATCTCTACAACCATGGTTTCTTTAGTGCTAAGGTTAAAATCCCATCAAATTATACTACTTGACTTGTCTATTACAATTAAATTAAGTAGATACTGGGCCGTACATGTAACCTCAAAGTTTCTGCCATAATAAGAATTATAATCCTTAGTTTCTGCGATCAATTTTCGACAAAGTTACCGCATCTTCAATAGTATACATTCAACTGCTTTTTGAAAATTTATTAAACAATATTACAAAGATTATTATAGCCATTTGTTTTAGTTGAACATAGGGATTTATTAAGTACAATTATGTATCTATCATAAGAAAAAAAATCCTGGGCCCGCCCAAAAGTAAAATATGAACTAAAAATCTATACAATACCAAAACTAATAAAAGAACTAAAAGATTCTTTACTTATTATTGATTACAAGCAGACCTAGAACAAAAAATCACCGGGGGCCGTAATACATTAATAAAAAAAAAATCAAACTTTACATAGTGTTCACAAAAATTTATGATATCAAAGTTTATCTATTTGACATAATTTTTTTTCAATAGATCAATGTAGAGCTTAAGATTCTTGCATCGCATTAAATATGAACTAGTGCAAAAAAAAATTAATACTATATCATAATTTATGTATTCTTTGTAACCAAAAAAATTCACTTGTTCAATGTTATGATTTTTCTTTTTAAGATCCTCCAAATAAATTTTAATAACTTTTTTCTCAAAACCTATAAATATTTAATTAATTATGAGGGAAAGTAAAGGTAACAGTGTGATAGATGATTCTACTAAACGAAACTAATGTGTATTTTACTAGTAGTTTACTTAAAATTCATAACAATTTAAATTCTTATGAGTTTTTTTTTTCAAAAATAATTTATCACCTAACTTATAAAGATTTCTCTTCGATTTGGACTAGTTTTAATTGGCCCATAATGAAGAGAGAATAATAGGTGCTAAAATTATAGCCCAAAATGTAAAAAAAGACTCATAAATTAAGCTTAAAATATATAACTACATTAATAATAAATATGTACATTTAAAAATCAACATATTGCGCTAATTTTGCTTCCTTCCCGAAATTCTGGAGTCAGCGGTATGTTAGATGGACCGGAAGTTGGACAGCCAGATGGATATGGACCTAGGTTTCCAGACCACCAGATGGACAGGGATCTAGATCGGAATGTGGACCGCCAGATGGATCCAGATTGACTGAGGTTGCACCGGAAGCTGGACCACCAGATAGATGGACCGGGACCTGGGTCAACTTCCCCACTCTCTATTTGTATATTGGGACTTGGGTATTTCTTTGTCTTCGTCGTTCAATTGTACATTGGGTATATTGGCTATTTGTATGTTGAGAGCAAGGGCCAACAACTGATCGCAGTTTAGATTTTCATTGTTAATATAATTTAAGAAAAATTCCTATTAAGAGCGCTATTAGTTTTGAAAGCAAGTGAATTTTTAAAATTCCGCTCAATAGAGTAATAATATTTTTATCCATTAAGTATTTTGTTTCTGACAATTGTACCATATATTTATTTAATGAGAACAACTATACCATTTATTTAACGGAAAACAATAAAATTTATACTCTTAAAAAATAAACATTATAACTTAGAAGCAACGGTTGGCAAACCCAAATATTCCGTCCGCACGTCTCACAAAAATAGTCCATATTGAGTTTTGAATTTTATGTTGTTTTTAGTATAAATTTAAAAATTCAACGTAGACTATTTTTATGAAATGGAGGTAGTATAATTCAATTAAAATCTCTAAATAAATTTTAAAAAAAACCTAAAATTCTAAATTGTAATGTTATTGACCAAAAATATCCAATCGGAAAAAAATAATTTAACCCGAAATTGTTGTTTCAAAAAGAAAAAACCTTATGAAAATAAAATAACCTAGACAACTACGAATTGAACATTGACTGAGAGGGGAAAAAAAAAACCATGATCATCAAAACAACGAAGCATTGAGCCAAAAAATCACTTTTTTTCATGAAGATTGGGGGGCGGATTTCCATGGAAGATTAAGTAATTGGGAAAAAAAAGATTTATTGTTTTAAATAAAGTAAAGGAAAGTATAAATATCATTAATAGCTATATTAGGTGAAGGGTATATTTGTGACCCTTGAGAGAAATTTTAAAAATTTTGCCCCCTGTTTTGGAACTTTGAAAGCGCTTAATAAGAATTTTCCTACAATTTGAACTACAACTAAAAATCCATATCAGATTAATAATTTCGGGAAGAAGGGATTATTTTCCCCCCAAAAAAAATAAAAAAATTTAATTCGTTCATTCCCTTAATTACTGTAGTAACTTCCTTAACATTCTTCATTTTAGCCACAATAAATACAAGCCAGTCAAAATGAAAGTCATAATCATAGGGTCCCACATTAGCTCCTAGCCAACCAATCTTATGAAATCTACAAGCTTTACTATAACCATAAAAAAACAACATAATGAATCCCAATCTCCGACCACCACCACCCGCCGCCGCCCACCGCCGCCGTTCTCCTCCTCCGTTAAACTATGTCGTTTCTTAGGAGGAGAAAACCATCTGAAAAACAACACGTAGCGCCTTCTTCGGAGCAAAAACTCGAAGAAGAAGAAAAAGAACATCATTCCAGGAAGAATGAAGCGAAAAATAAGGAGGCGAAGAAAAAATGGTCATGCGTGGATAACTGCTGCTGGTTCGTGGGCTTCATATGCAGTTTATGGTGGATTCTAACGTTCTTATACAACGCGATGCCGGCGTCATTCCCGCAGTACGTGACGGAAGCAATCACGGGCCCACTTCCGGATCCTCCGGGAGTTAAGCTTCAGAAAGAAGGGTTGAAGGCGAAACATCCGGTGGTGTTTGTTCCCGGAATCGTTACCGGAGGACTTGAGCTTTGGGAAGGGCATCAGTGTGCTGAAGGGCTGTTTCGGAAACGTCTTTGGGGTGGTACTTTTGGTGAAGTCTACAAAAGGTACTAAAAGATTTTGAGTTTGCCTTTTTGTTTTTAATAAGTTTAATCTATTGTAGGAAAAACCATAAAGATTTGTCCTTTGTATATTAGTATACCTGTTTCTTAGATTGAAATGGGAATGATCTTCAGTTAGTTACTCACTTTGCTGTATTATTGAAGAAAAAGGAGAGCTTTTTTTTTGCCACTCAGGTGAAATTTGTATGTTTTCATGAGTCTTAGTAGGTCTGGTTAGTAGGACATTTCAGTTTACTCACTTTTCCTGTATGAATGAAGGAAAAAAAAGTTTGTTTTTGTCCCACTCAGGTGAAAAATTTGTGTATTTTCATGAGCCTTTTAGGAAACTCAGGTTAGAAGTGTATTGACCTTTTTCGGTTCAGCTGTTGAATTAATAATTAAACTTTCATGAGAGTTCATGTAATCAAGTTTGTCATTTATACTTGTGCTTTTGGTCTTCTGAAGATTAATGGCAATGCATAGGATGACCAGTTTTTACTTTTATATGTTAGTTGCTTTGTTTAGATCCAAAATCGTACCTATTACTGTTCGAATGGTTGACGAGGTCTGCAAAGCTTATTATCCGAGTAGACGTTTACATTTCCAGATATTTATCAGTTCTTTTGTATGTTTCCAGACCTTTATGCTGGGTAGAACATATGTCTCTGGACAATGAAACGGGGTTGGATCCAGCTGGTATCAGGGTGAGGCCGGTCCACGGACTTGTCGCTGCAGATTACTTCGTTCCGGGGTACTTTGTATGGGCAGTTCTGATTGCTAATTTGGCTCGAATTGGATATGAAGAGAAAACCATGTACATGGCTGCGTACGATTGGAGACTTTCATTTCAGAATAATGAGGTAAATAGTCTTCTTCGGCAAATCTGAAAAGTATTATAAGTTATAACTGCAGTTCTAATGCAAAAATTTTCCCCAAATGTGTTTTGATCAGGTGCGTGATCAGACACTTAGCCGCATAAAAAGTAATATTGAGCTGATGGTGGCTACTAACGGCGGCAAAAAGGCAGTGGTTATTCCACATTCAATGGGAGTCATATATTTCCTCCACTTTATGAAGTGGGTAGAGGCACCTGCTCCTATGGGTGGTGGTGGTGGACCAGATTGGTGTGCAAAGCATATCAAGGCGGTAATGAACATCGGAGGACCCTTTTTAGGAGTTCCAAAAGCAGTAGCTGGGCTTTTCTCTGCTGAGGCCAGGGATATCGCAATGGCCAAGTATGAACAATTCATCTTGCATTTTCTCTTTGGATAAATATAGAACTGAAGTTGAAAATAGCATATCTTAAGTAGGAATAAGTACTCACATTGCTAGGAATAACTCTATAGATCTTCATCATTTCTAATAAAGCCAATCTGGACTCTGGAGTTGTAGTAAAGTCTGGAAGCTTTGAATTCGACTTAAAATATGGAGTTGTGGCAAAAGATTCACTGTTACACGTTCAAACTGCTATTGCCTGAAAGACATTGTTGGATGTCTGCGTGCTTTGACATATTATAATTTCAATTATTTGTGGCTCAAATTACAGGGCAATTGCACCAGGTGCTTTGGATAAGGATATATTTCACATTCAGACCTTACAGTACCTAATGAAGATGACTCGAACATGGGACTCAACAATGTCAATGATACCTAAAGGCGGGGACACTATATGGGGCAGTCTCGATTGGTCACCGGAAGAAGGTTACATTCCAAGTAAGAAGAGAAAGCAAAGAAGTAATTCTACTGAGGTTTCAGGTGACAGTGGCACGGAATCTAAATCGAGGAATGTCAAATATGGAAGGATGATATCATTTGGAAAAGATGTTGCTGAAGCGCCATCTTCTGAGATTAAAAGGATTGACTTTAGGGTAACCTTTCTTGTTGTTTATCTGCTGTCACTGAGAATTGATTTTCTATTTATTTCAATTAATGAGTAGAATTACAAGTTATCCTTCTCTATGCATTCACCTTGACTGGTAATTGAATGTGATTGCCTTTTGACATATATTACCTCTTGGCTTAAGAAGTTGATAAGAGACTTTTCTTAATCATACCAATTATGATTGATTTAAGAAACAAGTTGATACCATTTGTGGATCTGTCCACTGAATTCTGATAATACCTCTTTGCTTGAGATCAGTTGTACAGTCAAAATGTATGTTTGTGTTCTTAATGTAACCACAAACAAGTCTATCTTGGGTTCTGGTACTACCATACTAAATTGCTCATATTGCGGCTTATATGCAGGATGCCATCAAGGGTAAAAATGTTGCAAATAATACCTGTCGTGATGTGTGGACAGAGTATCATGATATGGGCTTTGGTGGCATCAAAGCGGTTGCGGAATACAAGGCTTATACAGCTGGAGAAATAGTAGATTTGTTGCATTTTGTCGCTCCCAAGATGATGGCTCGAGGTGACAAACACTTTTCCTATGGGATAGCGGATGATTTGGATGACCCTAAGTATAATCACTACAAGTATTGGTCAAACCCGTTGGAAACAAAGTAAGAACATATATACCTCTTTACTGTGCAAGCCTCAGTTGAGAACATCAGCTGATCCCTGAATATTTTAACATGTTATGCATATGTTTTGGCCATGCAGGTTACCAAATGCTCCTGAAATGGAAATCTACTCAATGTACGGTGTTGGGATCCCGACTGAGAGAGCATATGTTTATCGAGAGACTCCTTCCTCAGATTGCTACATTCCTTTTGAGATTGATACCTCAGCAGATGAAGACGATGAAGATAAGTGTTTGAAAAACGGAGTATACACGGTTGACGGGGATGAAACCGTGCCTGCTTTAAGCGCAGGTTTTATGTGCGCAAAAGCATGGCGTGGAAAAACCAGATTCAATCCTTCAGGAATAAAAACTTTTGTAAGGGAGTATGATCACGCTCCACCATCCAATCTTCTCCTTGAGGGCCGCGGCACTCAAAGTGGCGCCCATGTGGACATAATGGGTAACTTTGCACTGATGGAGGATATCATCAGGGTTGCTGCTGGGGCTACCGGTGAAGATTTGGGTGGCGACCGGGTGTACAGTGACATCTTCAAGTGGTCTGAGAAGATCAATCTAAAGCTATAGAATACCATATGATGGTCCTAGCTAGTATTTGTTATTATTCACTTCGCTTGTGTATGCTATACATTACTCCATTTCTCTCAAAGAAAAAATACAGTAACTAATTTATTACTTTCTTTGTTCCGAAATGATTGTATGGTTTCGGAGCTCACTCCAGTATAAATTGTACTGAAAATAAAAATTCAAACTGGATAATTATTTTTGGAAAAGATGAGTAATATTAATTAGTGCAATTTTGCAAGTTTAAACGGTCCAAATTGTCAAAATTTAAAAATGATAAAAACAGTTATAATTGTCAGCATTCGCACCATCAAATTGAAGTTATTCAAAGCTTCGTCCGCATAATATTCTTTCAGACAATCACCACTTTATCCATCCAGACAATTTATTAGAATCTTTACACGTACAAGTGACATTTGCACTTCACTTAATAAATCGTAATTATAAAATAAACTTCTAGATCAAACATCTCTTTGTATATAAATGGCATTACCTTTCGCCATGTTCTATACTCTATCTATAGTACATATACCAATGTAGGAAAAAAAAAATACACGTAAGTAATAATCGTATGGAGCAGATAACATTCGCCAACAAAATCGAAAGTAATACTACATTCTCTACATATTCATCGATCAACATAGACTCTGGCTATGTTGAGCCTTCTATAGCCACCGTGTTTAGGAAGCCGATATGGCGGCCAAGACTGCCGTCAATGGGAATGAGGAGGAGGAGGAGGAGGAGGATGCCGACGGTTCAACTAGGTGGAGGAAGCTTTGTTAGAAGGAGCGTGAAAATGAGGTCATGGAAGCAAAAGTATTGCTTCTTAAAGAAGAAGCTGAACTTTTGCTATAACCTTGTGGCGAATCATGTCGTTGAAGCCGGAAAAGCATTTGATCCGGTCCTTTTTCAGGCCGCTCGTGGTGTTTCTCCCGTCGGAATGTCCTTTTGAAATCAAACTAGTTATAGCTTGTCAGTATGTCAAGCTTACTCTCAAGTGCTATTTCTCTAATCATGTCATCTCCTTCCAGTCATCTTCTTAATTTTAAAGATCGATCGAGTTGTATGAATTTTGATAATGAATACTTACTTAGCAAGTTCATCAAAGAAGAATCGATAAGTTTTAAAATTGAAAAGAAAAGAAAAGCAAAAACAAAACAAAACAAAAAAGGTAGCTTCGTTACGTTACATCAGATGCCGGAATTGTTGTCGTTTGTTGAAATTTTTTCAGATCATAATTAAGATTCGCATCATCAAGAGCTGCTTTATTTGTTTTTTTAAGGTCTTCTTGTGGCAAATGGTTAAAAGAAAATATCACATACGTGGTCCCAGTATTTGTTATTGTTTACTTTGCTCCTCTATACTAAAAAAATTAGCCCAGGGTTTTAGGAAGGAAACAAAAATAGCCGAACATGGAGATTCTTATGCAGTTGTATCCATCACGGGTACAATAAATAGGTTAGTGGTTTAAAAAGTTGGCTCCTGACTCATCTTTTCTCCACGAATTTCAGAGAGACGCATTATTCTAAATGGCTTAGGAAAGGAACCACAAAAGGGATCTGGTTTGGAAGATGCACTCGAATCAAACCTTGTACTTTTGTCCCAGATTTGGAGGGTTTTGATGGATCAGATGATGATGTTGTGTTTGCGAGGCAGAGTGCTCTGTTTGCTCTGGCTGTTTCAGATATAGTGCCCATGAACATGTGGTCTCATGATCTTTGCCGTGTATCTGCTTCCAATTATCCTCTTCTAAGAGTTGTATTCCAGGCCATGGCAATTATTTAGTCCTTGCCGGAAAACAACTTCGATGTTTGTAATCCCCACCCCTTTGGAGAAGATACATCAGCATCTAAAAGAAGACATGCTGACTATTTGGGATTCTGTTCCCAAACCAAAATCCCACCAAGATATATACTCTATCCGCTCCTTAATATAAGTCATTTTGATTTGTCTTGAGTTTCATCTAATACACATTTTTAAATGACAAAAAACCTTAAAAATATGTCATAGTAAATATATCTTTTTATTTTTTCGTCAATTAAAAATACGTATTAGGTAAAATTTATTACAAATCAAAATATCTTATATTAAGGATCGGAGGGAGTGGATGAATTTTTCAATATGGAAGTGGTAGCATTATCTATCTATTATGGTAAGGTAGAAGAAAAGTTTAAAGAGGAGGTGCCAATCTAAGACATCGAGTCTTGCATTCTATCGGACCTGGTGGTGGCCTTGCTGGAAACAGGGAAGCTGTGGTTCCAGGATCCTCAAGATGAAAGATGATAAGAAGAAATAAGACTCTTCACTAACCTTGGGTCATGCGTATGATGGATATTGAACAATATCGAAATCAAAATTTTGATTCTTTTGTGAAGAATGAGGAATGGCCTGAAATAGAAAAGATCGCGCGATCGCAACTAGTGCCGAAATTCGGGAAGAAGGTTACCGCAATCATCAACGCTTGTCTATCTGAATATGATGCCGAAACCCGTTATTCTTGTAACGAATCAATGCTGGGACATATTCGGAAAGCAGCAACTACGTCAATGGAGGATCATGACCTTCTTGCTTCCAGCATTTGGGATGAGGTTCCACCATCGAGGACACTGATCACTCCGTTGCAGTGGAAATTCTTGTGGAATCAATTCTTAACTGAGACCGAAAGCGTTACAATTCAAGCGTATTCTGCACCAGAGACCGCTGCAAGGCTGCCGGAAGAAGGCAAACACCCATTCAAACTTACTCACTGGTTGCGTTCCTTACTACTTTGTGGTAACTGGTAATGTAAGACTGAAAGTAGAGGAGTGGAGGCTTTTTTTTCGTCTTTTTTTGGCCTTTTTTCTTTTGAATTTCGGTAGATTATTAAAAATGCTACTTGTACTTTGAAACATTTACAGATGCTTCCCATCTTGAGCATTAATTATCTTTTACAAAAGATAATCGTGTCACATCAGGTATTCTAAAAATTCAATATTGATTAGTGTTTTTTTTTTTTTTTTCCAGGCAACAAGCCTAATTTCAACTTAGCACATTTTTAGGATATGCAACATTTATTAAATCATGTTTCAACCACGGTCTGACGCTTAACGACGGGTTATCAAATCTCTGTAGTCCACCTATTAAGACACACGTAGTAGCCAACAAGGGGTTGCCCAAGTGGTTGTGGGCATGACATCAATACCTGTAGGTCCTAGGTTCAAACCCCACTAACAACACCTTTGTGTGTTGAGTTGTGCAAGTTATCTTGCACCCGTTAGGAAGGTTTTCAGAGTACCAGATCGAGGCATGTGCGCATCAGGTCTCCCCTTTAATAGTATTCTCTCTTTTCTCATAAAATTCACCCCACATATAATAGATTAGATACTTGTAAAAAAAAACACACACACACGAAGTAATTTGGATGACCCGAACCATCAAGGCTTTTCCAAAGTCCTTGTTGCCACCGATTCCCAAATGGCTGTGGAATTTATCTTAATCCTAGGTTGGTTGATTCACATATTTTTGGATTCCGATTTAAGACTCTCATTCGCTATATCTCTTGAAAAAACAGTCTTTGGGCCTTGCATCAAGGTCGACTCATACATGGATTTGATTCACGCTCATACACATTTTTACATTTGAGAAAAAAAAAAATATTTCCTCTCTCTAAAAATTATTGTCCAGTTTAATATTTTACTCTTAGTATAATTTAAACTAAAAATGAAAACTCAAACTGGACAATAATTATGGGACGGAGGGAGTAGTCTTTACCGAAAGAAATGCTTCAACTAACGGGTTTTTTTTTTTTTTTTTTTTTCTTTTGGTAAAGAGCTTCAACTAAAGTTAGTTGCATAACTTCTCAACGAGATATTTCTTCTTCTTCTGGTTTTTTTTTTTTTTTTTTTTATTTTAAACTCTTTTAAAGTTGAACTATGTATGCCGCGGTTCCTAACTACGATATGATACAAATATCTGAACTTCAACAAAGAGGGCGTTAGGAGGTTACTTTCATTATGTTATCCAAAAGCTTTATCTATTTTATGTTCTAGTTGAGGCGTGTTACCTTCAGCTACTAATGTTTTAAAATAAATAAAAATATATATACTCATGATGTCACATGTTCTTTCGTAATGTCAAACCATACAGAAGATACATATAATTAATAAGTTATAGAGTTCTCTGGAAACAGAAAAAAAGAAATAAAGAGATAGAATAGGGACAGATAATCTTGTCCTAATAATCAATAAGATTGGGGTGGCATAGCAGTAACCGTGGATAAGGAATTAACTAGTAGTACTACTACATTTTCAAGGATACCTTACAAGGTAACTAACTACTTGTTTACAAATCTCAAAGGATCTCAAAAGTACAAGTACCAACAGCAACAAAGGGGTAACTGATCAATTAATTAATTAATTTAGCGTTTGTGAAATCAAGGCTTTCATATAGTAATACTTAGTTCAATACCATTGTTACAATTTATAAAGATATTTAAAAAAAAAAAAAAAGAAGAAGTAAAGAATCCATCAACATAGATACTCACACAAATACTACTATGAAGGAGGCCATATAAAACATAGGTGGCACTCCTTTTGTCTCTAGACCAGTTGTCGACATTGAATTTATAAATTTATATTGAATAATAGTCAATATTGAACTTCTAAATCTATACAGTACAACTTTAGAAACTTTAGGGTTTTTTTTTTGAACAGAAAAAATACTATTTAACCATAATTTATACGTGATTTTATCATTATCCATCAACCTCTACCAAAAATGGTACCGATTTGATGATGACACAATGAGATCTCGTATCTGCAACACTTTTGTGTGTTACCCTGTGTTTGTACACGAAAAGGGTGACACGAAAACATTGTTACTAGAATTGAGTTTATTGTATCTTTTTCAAATACCCATTATTGGTGTACTTTGGTGTATCTGGGAGGTGTTGATATTCCATTTTGTTGAAAATTTTATTCTTTTTTTTTTCTTTTTGTGATTGGACAGCAGAAAGAATTTGATTAGCACAAAAACTAAAAGGAACGATTTATTTCAACACTATATTTTATATTAATATTATGATGAAATGGATCACGCCAAAAAAAATAAGTATATAGGAATTAGATCCCTGGAACCAATGGTCAACTCTCCCCTGCTTCTTTTTATTCCCTCTATGTAGCTCTCTCCATCAAAGGCAAGCTACATTGCAAATTTGCTTCCTTATTATTCTACACAATCTTTCGTCAAATTCATAATCCCAACTTCATTTCCGCAAAAGCAAAAGAATTATGAACCATAATTCACCAGAATCCCACCATGCAAATTCCATCAAGTCCACCAAGACACTCCAACTTGATCATCCCCATGCCAGGGCAAAATTCTTCAGCCCGATTCGCCGGGGACTTGGGGCCTTCAGGCGGAGGAAGCTGCCGACGGTTAGACTGGGCGGCGGCGGCAGGCGGCGGCGGCGGCGGTGGAGAGGGTTCTTTCTGAAGCGGGTGATCAGGATGAGATCCTTGAAGCTGAAACTCAGTCGGATGATGAAGAAGATGAAGAGTTATTGCCAGAGTTTGGGCAAGGACCTTTTCGAAGCACAAGGTACGATGGATTCATTCCATGAGGCGGTTATTTTCGAGACGGCGTTCGCCATTCCCATAATGAGTCTTACCTTCATCAACAGCCTCCCCGAGTCAACCCGCCGGCCGACGGTCTAAGTTGTCATCAATCCTGTTTGGCTCATCTCAACCGCTCCCCCGGCCAATGGAATCAAATTTCATCAATCATGTAAAACAATTATACGGAGAAATACCATAAATTAATAAAAATGAGGAACCAATTGATTAGGCCAGCGGATATTACGTGTTTTTTTTTTCTTTTCTTTTTCCCCTTAATTTGTGTTTTAATTTAGTACCATTTCAAGACATGTTTTTACATGTCCAAATCAATTTTTATACTACTGCATACATTAGCTTACAGATACAATAGTATTCTATTATTAATAATTATATGCCATTTGTTTAAATTTGTCTCACTATATCAAATGTGTAAATTAATGGAGACCTATTGTGGTGCGGAATCTCAAATAGGAAAGCTTTACATGCATTTTTTAATCTGTACTTAGTCGGGATGCTATATTACTGAGGAGCACTTTGGGGGTAACTACTTAATTAGCTGTGATCCATTTTGTTCTATTATTGAGGAGAATGAGCAAGATAAAGTTTTTCTTTGTTTAAATAAAATGGTACATAAAGTTAATAATAAAGGCTGAATTTTGTATTTTGTACTCCCGTCTTAGAAACTATTGTCCAGTTCAAATTTTTATTTTTTTATACAAAATGAGTTCAAAGTGAAAATTTAAACTGGATAATAATTTTAGAACATAGGGAATATTAATCAGGGTTTTAGTCTCTCAATAGCTTATTTAAACGTACTTTGTTACTTTTATTCGCCAAGGAAAATCATATATTGTTTGGAATTATTCCCTTACATGCATTTGACAATCATTTCAAAATAGAGTCATTTCTTCGTAAAATCTAAATCCACTGCGCATGCATGGTTGGTGTGGGGGCCTATGTGGAACTCATTAGTATTATTATTGTTCGTCTTTCCATAATTAAGGTGGCGGTTCATAATT
The DNA here is from genome assembly GCA_949775105.1 of Oldenlandia corymbosa var. corymbosa. Taxonomy (NCBI): domain Eukaryota; kingdom Viridiplantae; phylum Streptophyta; class Magnoliopsida; order Gentianales; family Rubiaceae; genus Oldenlandia; species Oldenlandia corymbosa. Next base: position 26,931,187 of record OX459124.1, read on the forward strand.
TTTTACAGGGAGCATTCTCTTCTTCATGCACGAATTGAGAGAAATCAATAACTGGCACAAAATATACAAGCTTTGGTCCAATCCAACAACACATACAGAAACTCCCACGTTGACTGGTCAATTCTCGGGGAGTCCCCAATCCAACTCACAAGACACGCCTTGTTTTTTGTTGCATCTTCATTCTTCAAGGCACTACCAGTAGAAAGCAGAAAGTACAAACTACAAACAATCTGGATGGAAAATAAGAAGTATCAACTGCAAGTCTGCAATGACTCCGAACATCGCTAATTACAACTGAGTTGGTCTGATTCAATTCTGTCTGTTTCATTTTGGTCTAGTCACTACTGTATACCTTTGCAAATAATAAACCACCCCAATGAAATAAATCACTATATGGAAATGTGAATGAAACGGGAATCTAGATGAGAAGGGTAAGAACAATCAAGTGTTGTGTGCACCTACTACGACAAAAACCCTACCCAAAAAAGGTAGCAGCACATTTACATTTGATGGTATCAATAACTTTCCAATTTCTTGTTAAAATCAGACTAATCCTTTTCTAAATCCACACACTCTATCATACTCTTGAGTTCCAGAGAGGCTGGTCGGTGCTACTTCATCACAAGTACTGCTCTTGAATCCTTGCTTTATTTGCTTCCCACCACACCCTAGCCTGCATTTCTCCAAACTTTTCGCGGCTGCAAGTCAAGGAAGGAAAGTGAATGGTAATGTTTTCCAATGATCCAGAGTTTGTAACAGCTCAATGCACAAGGTGATACGAAACATGAGTAGACATGTAATCATGCAGAAACGAAAAGGTCACAATCTGAATGTCTCTGAATGATCTAGAGTTTGCAACAGCTCTAAGCTGAAGGTGAGACGATACCAAAATAGACATTTAAACATATAGAGGTGGGGAACAAGAGAGATTTTTGCCACGTGTCGCTTTGATCTAAGTCGCAAATATAAACATCAAATGCACCGATATATTGCATATTCGTAAGGTTGAGACAACACATGAAAGATGACATTCAGAACATTGTTAGAGGTTGAAACAACACATGAACGATGACATTCAGAACATTTCATGTAACAGAGCCATATATGTCCGTTGGTTAAGATTCAAAGATTGCGAAAAAGAACAAAGATACTTACCTAAATCGTACTCGTCTAAGTTCTCTGCCTCCACCAGGCAAAGCCCTGATTGTTATGTAGACCCCAGGCTCATCTTGCTCAACCCACTCAGTCTCCATGTCACTAGCATTACTAACCGATAGCTCTCCAGAGCAATCAGCGTCTCTAGACAAACTACTTCTTGCAGAGGCATCAATAGATGAGGTCTCAGTTTTTGCTGCACTGATGCTGGAAAGTTTCGGTGTTGAAGCATGCCCCGCTGAGTCGTAGTAGTGAGGAGAATGCAAAGGACGGTGGTGTTCAAGTGAATCTGATGAATAAGGGGTTGAACCAGGTGGACGATGTAAGCTCCGGGATAAGTGTTCCTTCCTTAAAGGTGGTGTCGCAGGGCTCTCGGCAACAGTTTCCATTTTGGAGTTCTAAATGGAAAGGAAATAATCACATACCAGCATAATTAAGAAAGGATCATCCCTTGTTAATATAATGCATACATTCCAACAGCAATGATATTTCCAAAGCCAAAAGGAAAATGCATTTACCTCTTCTTCAGATCTTGGGGGAGTCGGGGCTGGTACAGCTTGCTGATTGAACCTCTGGACATTGTATAGTTCCAATACCTTGTCATAGTTCTCTGCCCACCAACTTTGAGCTTGCCATTTGTTAAACATCTCCCGGCTGACACCATGAGCGAGAGATTAGAATCGAAACCAACAAACTTACTAAATAGATGCGACAGGCACTATATTTACTCGGCTGTTGGCCAATCTAACAGCAGTTACAAGGAACTTAAAAAGCAACAGTTCTAACATCCAGGTTTGAAACTATAAACAGTGAATAACAATCCAAGAATCACCTTTCCACCTCCTTCCATGTTTTAAATGAAGCCCATCCAAATTAAGCGCAAGATAAATTGATGAATCCACAAATGATTGCAAATATGTCTATAAAAACTTTTGATATCCAATTGTACTTGGATCTTAATCAAATGAATCATGAACTGTCTAACTGGTGGCATTTGTCCAATAACTGCAGCATTCTTTACTTTACATAGTCCATGACTAGCAAGATAACTTCTTTTAGTTTCTACCAGACCTAATAAACTCCAAATGCAACACTATTTTCCCTATGAAAACAAAAAGTGGGATTTGTAGTCACCAGCCTGGCAAAAAATTTAATTGGGTACAAAAAACTACACAAAAGGAGAATGGGTTCTGCTTCTTTCTGCCTTAGCTTTTGGTCTCATAAAAAGTAGCATAATCTTCCAAAGGGACATGACCCCATGAACCCAAAATATATAATACTCCTCACTGTTTCTAAAAGAAAGTCCATCAGACTGTGTAAATGAGTTAAGATTCATTAGAAAGTGAGACAAACGGTCCCCTACTCTCCCCAGTCTTACGCTTCCTTGCTTTAGGATTCAATGCCGGATGATGTAAGCTGAATTAGAAAGCGAGAATCTGATTTTTTTATATATATATATATAAAAGATATATATTGAAAATTATACATTGTGGTCAATACTCAAAATTTAAGAAGACTAAAAACCCAGTTCAACAATGGGGCCAGTTTCCATAATATCAGGCCTAGTGGCTCACAATGTGGCTTCACATGCCTAACTGTGTCACTGTTGAACCATTAAAATAACACCCTCCAAAAGCAATAAAAAAAATCCAGACAATATTGAACGTCCCAACAAAGTTCATATCATTATCACCACAAGTACTATGCATCACTCTCAAACAAATTGTAACTCTAATAAAAATATACACACACTTTTGATTAGATCCCAAAATTAAAAAGGAAAAAAAAGAAAAGGGGCAAAAAAAGACCAGTTGTACCAGGAGCAGAGATTGAAGTACCTGAATCGAATACGTTTGAGATCGTTACCCCCTTCAGGAAGTGACATAAATGTGATTAACACACCAGGCTCCACCTGAGCAACCCATTCCTTAGGCTCGTCTTCTTCCATGAACACAACCGATTCCGTCCGACCACTGACCGATGCAGGAGTGGTTTCCCCACTGGATAGTGCTTTTAATCTTGCTTCCATTTCCCTTCCCCAATGCCTCGGCGTAGAATTGGAGCTGCCAGTTCTTTTATAGGAGAAGCGGTAACGTCCGGAGAGAGAACCAGCTTCGGAATCGGCGTAATCACGGCCGTTGTGATTGTTGCGGTCGGCCGAGCCTGAACAGGGCTTGCAGTTCTTGTAGGCACCTGAAGCCTTTATCGCCATATCCTTAATCTAATAACAACAAACACAACAACAACAACAAAAAACAACAAATTTGTCATTTTCCTCGGATAAAAAATAAATCCCCCAGTCATTTCCATTACTTACAAAAACAAAAGGCGAAAAACAAAAAATAAAAACCTGAGAAGTGAGAGTTTTAATGGCATGTTTAGTGGAGGGAGTAGATACAGGTTCTTCGTCGTCATCTCGCCGGTCCGGTAGAGATCCGGTATTAAGCTGCTGCTTTGAACAAGCTATACAAGTCAACATCCCTTGATTCACCTCCCCCCTTGATTTCGCCGAACTCTCGTAACCGCTACACACGAATTGAAAAATCAATCACCCAAGTGGAGGAAAGAAAAAAAAAAAGGAGTTCAACTTTAAACAAACTCCCCCGGCTCAATATGAAATGAATGAAGCCAAATGAATGAGTAGGCGGGTCACCGGCGGCGGGAGGAGGAGGAGGAGGAGGAGGGGGGCGGCGTAGGGAGTGGCGAGTAATAAATGTTTACACAGAGAGAGAGAAGAAGAGTCAGTGTGTGAGTGTGTGTAAAACGGCAGTAGAAACGAAGGAGAGAGGGGGAGGCTAGCTGGACTGGATCAAATCGAAGTTAGCACCTTTGCCCGTTAAAACCAAACCTTTTTTTTTTTTTTTTTTTAACATTAATGTAGGAAAGAATGAATTTTTAAATTCGTAAAGTTATTCTATGCTTTGCCACTCTAGCACTCTCCCCTGTTTAACGGTTTCTATTAATTTAGTTTTGTAAGTAACATGGAATTTTTATTTAATTATTGCACAATCTTTTGTTTTGTCTGTTACATCTGGAATTTGACTCCCTTGTTTTAAGCAAGACTTGAAACTTGGTATACACAATACTTGCAAGTTGCAAATTGTGAACATAATCCTCCCTCAAAAGAAATATATATATCTTACCATATTAGAAACAAAAACAAAACTTAAGAAAAACCACCACCATTTGGCATGTGTCATTTCCACATCATATTTTTAAAATAAATCTTTATTTTCACATCTTACTATATTAGAAACAAAAACCACACTTAAGAGAAAACAACACCATTTGCCATGTGGTATTTCCACATCATATTTTTAAAATAAATCTTTATTTTCACATCTCCTAGACTTAAAAGGCAAATGCAGTCCAAATCCACCTCCACCTCCTATTTTTGCCAAAATAAAAAAAAAAAAGACGGGTTCATAAAAAACCCAAATCCTAATCCCCATCTCCACGACAATCGACTCCCTAATTAATCCCTTCTCCACAATAAAAAAAAAAATTCCTCATCAATCATCAATTGGGAATATGTGGTGAAATATACTCATTTTCTATTAGCATGTTCAATCATTTCATTAGTGATAATCAACTATATCCTGATCAGATAAAATTTCGACTTCAAAAAATATTCTTTTTACCTTTCTATATCAACAAAAAGGAAAAGAAAATTCTCATTAATCTTGCTTCGGCCGTTGTGATGGTACAATTACAGGTATTAAAATTTAAATGATTTTATTTCCACAGATCATTTGTTTGGCTTTTATTATTTTTTGTTTTTCCCGTTCAAGAATAGTGTTATTACTATTATTTATATGCGTCGACCCGTTACAGCTACCGTAGCCGTTGTCAGGTAATATGATGTAATTTCATACGAAGCTAGTTAGCCTAAAAGTTTTGTATGATTTTAGTTCTGTTTGGATTGAATTGATTAATTGAGTTTTTGTTACAAAATATGGTTTTTTAAATTTCTTTTTAATGTTTCATTCAATTAGATTTTTTTTTTTTTTTAATTATGGAGTCTCAGTTTTTTTTTGTTTATGGTCAGTTACGAAGTGTGTTTTTTCTTTATTTAATTCTTTTTTATTTTGTTTCATACTTCTAGTTGACCAATTATTATTATTATTATTTTATTTTATTTGCAAATAAAGCGCATTTTTTTTTTGTGTTTGGGCTTTCAAGAATATACTTTTTGAATTTTGGTTTTTGGATTTTTTTTAGTTTCTCACCATCTAAATAGTTTAGGTCGCTTCTTCTAACTAATTTCCGAGAAAGCTTTTATGAATTTGAGGCAGAGAGGGAAAGAATGATGTTTCTACGTTTAATTATATTTTTATATAACATTTTTACCTACAGAAAAAAAATAAATTTCTCAATTTTAAATGGGCTATCTTTTAATTTCTTTTTTTTTTATTTGCCATAGTGAGTTGAGCTCTTTTTTAGTATAATTTGAAACCTATGTAAATTTATATTATTTTTATTCTCATATTTTTTATCAACCAATTTCATCAATTAACCAGTTTCAAAATCATATTTTTGATATTTTACTACTTATAAACTTTTGAAAGAAATAGTTTCAACAATAAGCGTATACCCTTGGGAGAAGCTTACAACAGAGCTATTATAAATCTTCAAAACTATATATTGATTTGGCACAACCGGAGAACATCAATAAATTATCTTACTAATATTTAAAATTATTAGGATGCTTTTATATTTTGTCTAGCATTTAATTCAAGACATATATTTGATCAAGTTTATTTATATTTAAGAAGTAACACTTATAAAACATTTCTAAAATCTTCAAATATTTCTAAAACGTAGCGGGTCAAATTAATACAATTTCTTTTTATGCCAAATATAAACATTTCTACGATCACACTTATAAAACATTTCTAAATTTTTCAAACATTTCTAAAATATATCGAGCCAAATACAAAATATTTTTTTCTCAAATACAAACATTTCTAAGATGTACAGATATATTGGGCCAGGGTCGCGCAATGCGCGACCCAACATCACTAGTATATATATATATATATATATATATATATATATATATATATATATATATAAAGACTAAGTTTTCAAATTTATACAAAAAGTAGTACTTCTATGAATTTAAAAATTCATTCTGAACTTTTTTTTCTTAAAAAAAAAAAGAGTAATAATCAAATATCACGCTGACTATAAATGTTTCTCTTCTTGGAATAACTATTTAGTTATCTCTTTTTTGTCATAATATATATGATTATCGCTTAGAAAAAAAAAAAAAGATTATATGTGAGTATACTCTTAAGCAAACCTCATAATAAAAGTGTTCACATAGGCATGGACCACTTAAAGTGTTGATTTTAGCTAAATGATAAAAAATGTTGATAATTGTATGAATCGAATTTCAAATCACGTATAATTTGGTTGTACCATTCGGGAAATAACGGGTTCTTTGGTTTTTTATTTGTGATTGTTTTTAATATAAATTTTATGAGGTTCATTTTACATTTTTTTTTTTGTTACATATTTGCAGAGTGTTCACCGTCAGCAACAGTGACTAATTTTCCCGCCGAATTGTAGGCACCTCAATGAATAGGACACTTGACCAAAGTATTTAAGCTTGCTCCATGTCCATGGTAAAGTTCGAACCATCGACCTATGGTTAAGAGTGAAAGAGTCACTTTCACTTTACCACGACCATTTTGGTTGGTTCATTTTATGTTTGATTTGCGGAGAAGGAATAATGGGAGAGTAAGTGTAGCGTGAGTGAGAGAGGATGGCTCGTGAGATTTTGTGTGGGCTTATCGAAGCAAAGTTAGAGCTTTACATGGGAAATGGAAAATTGGGAATTGGGCTGGTCCAAGTTGCTGCTCTTTCCTTGTAATCTTCCCCTTCCCTTACACCTTCATAGTATATTCGTTTCCCAGCCATGCTTGGCTGGAGGAAGTGTTATACGTCTCGTAAATACTACGATGGAATGATAGTATTATTCTTTTCGCCTTAAAATAATTCATATTATTAAAAAAATTTGAGACTGAAAAAATAAAATACTATTGCCTTTCCTACTGCATGATCACCATTTATATATTTTTTGAAATGCATGGTCTTTCCTTCAACAAAGTTTTTGGAACAAAAAGATGCAAACTTTGCATCAATGTTTAGTTTTGAGTGGATGGAATCTCTCCGTTTTAAAATAATTATTTAATTTAAATTTTTATTTTTTTATTTAAAAATTAGACTTTTAGACAAAGAAGATATATTATGTCACATTATGCTTATGGAAGCAGTTATGCATTCCAATTGCAGAATCTCACTGTATCATTAAGGTTTTCCATACAACTCTTCATTTTTTACCGTTATGCTCTAATGGGAGATTTTCGTATTATTATATGTTATGTAACATTGTTTAAAATTTTCACACGTGAGTATATTCACCATTTACTTTGGATATTTATAATTTACAGTAGTAATTATTAATTGAAAGTCCCATTTTCGTATTATCATATGTTATGTAACATTGTTTAAAATTTTCACACGTGAGTATATTCACCATTTACTTTAGATATTTATAATTTACAGTAGTTATTATTTATTGGAAGCATGTTGACTGCATCACCAATGTCACACAGCAAATGGTGAATATACTCACAGTGTCAAAATTTTCAAAGTTACTTGATCGTCCTTGATTATGTTATAGTAGTTATAAACTCATTGAAATTTTATTTTTGTCGTTTCACAAGTCACTATCTCGCTTAACTGTATAGATTCATTATCTCCCATCTTCAATGCTCGAAATTGTTGTACGTTATTTCATCTATTTTCTTATGTTTTGATGCATTTCATCATAGTTATCAGCTCCCTCCATCTTGAAATCATTATTTAGTTTGAATTCTCAGTTTTAGTACAATTTGAACTAAAGTTGAAAATCTAAAATGTATAATAATTTTCGAATAAAGGGAGAGTATTTATTTTTGTATTTCCGCTACCAAGGTTTGAACCATCACTGGTGATCTTAGGATTTATAGCCCAGTAATAATAGTGTAAGGGCTAAGTTATACAACAACCCAATAGTGATGTAACTGTACAATTTGAAAATTGAACAGGCCCAATCAGAAAACCCAATAGCAACAAAGCCACGCAACGATTTTGTTGCCCAAAAAACCCAAGACACACAGCAGAGACCACTTGAAAAACCCTAATCCTTAAAGAAGGAAAACAAAGCCATATATATTCCGCCGATTAAACTACTTTCTCTTCCGTCTCATTGCCTTTCATCGCCGCAAGCAGCAGCACTTCTTAAACCTCCGCAGTTCTTTTCGGCCAAGGCGGCGCTAAATCGATCGGAAAAAATGGCGACCCAAATGAGCAAGAAGCGAAAGGTCTCTCCTTATCCATCTATCCATCTGTCCATCTCGACATGATTCGATATTTTTCCCGTTTTTCATTTCGATTTGGTTGTTTATGTGCTCATGACCTAGTTCTGATTTTACAGTTCGTTGCTGACGGTGTTTTCTACGCCGAGCTGAACGAGGTGTTGACCAGGGAGCTCGCTGAGGATGGCTACTCTGGTGTCGAAGTTAGGGTTACTCCCATGCGTACTGAGATCATCATCAGGGCTACCCGTACCCAGAATGTTCTCGGTATAAACCCCATATAGTCTTTGCTATTATTTTCCCTTTTCAAACCGAATGGAATTATTTGTGATTGTCTTTTTTTTATAATTATTTTAAGTAATAATTATAGAAAAAATGAATTTACCGGCCTGAAATATACGGGGATTTAGGTTAATTGGATATGGAATTCGGACGTGGCCTGAAATATACGGGGATTTAGGTTAATTGGGAATCTGGCAGAGAAACTGAGTGGATATAATGTTTGATTGATAGCTCATAAAGATTATAGGCCTAGAAGATTGATACTTTTCAGTTAGAAATATATATTACCTGCTTGCTGGCTTGTAGTTTGGGAAAGGGGGAAATAGGAGGATTTAGTAATATACTGAAGTGCCTGCCCTTTATATCCAAAGTTCTTTAGATTATGAAATGCAGTATATTCAAGGATGACTGATTATGTCTTTGAATTTATGTAGGTGAGAAGGGAAGAAGAATTAGGGAGCTCACCTCCATTGTTCAGAAGAGATTTAAGTTCCCTGAAAACAGTGTGGAGCTCTATGCTGAGAGGGTTAACAACAGGGGTCTTTGCGCTGTTGCCCAGGCTGAGTCTCTGCGTTACAAGCTTCTCGGAGGACTTGCTGTCCGAAGGTGTGCCCCTTGTATCTAGACTGTTTATATGATTGTTTGTTCCGTTGGTTCTTTGTCTGTGTAAATCTCATATAGGTTAAGCTTCTTTCTATTGTTCTGTTTGCTCTGTCTGAATGTAAAGCTCATATATATTCATTCCTCTAACACTCGGTTGGTTCTGATTTTAGCATTGATTTCTTATTTTCTCTTTGTAAGTCTGCTGTCAAAGAGACTTCTAATTAATGCTTATATTATATCGGAGTTTGGTTGGCCTCTTGACTTGTTATTATGTGATGGGGCTTTCAAAATTCTCCAACATTAGGCTGTTTAGATTCCTTACGCTTACACCTTTGTTTTAATTTTGTAATACTTGTCTGTCTTACCCACCCTTTTCTCCCATATCCTATTCATGCTAGTTCCTTTAGGTGGCATTGGTTGTTGTGCACTCTTTTTCTCATCTAAATGGGTTGAAGGGGTTTGACCGATGCATAAAGTAATGTTGTGGAGTTTGTCAGGCTTGGCGAGCTGATTAATGTTAGTTGAGTTTGGAATAATCTCCTATAATCAGGATGTTTAATTCTTATGTTCAGGATGCTCTATACTTCTCCATATTATCTTGAGGATGTTTTAATTACTCCCATTTTTACAAATATCTGTCAAATTAACTAATTTTAAGTACTTTTTGGGAGGTTTACATTTGGAATATCAATTCTTCTGTCGTTTGACTTTTGAATTACAAATATTTGTTCAGGGCTTGTTATGGTGTTCTGCGCTTTGTCATGGAGCAGGGCGCAAAAGGTTGCGAGGTATGCAGAACTTTGTTATTTCTCAAACAGGAATAAAGGAAGGAAAAAAAAAGAAGCTTCTTATGTAATGCTGGTATTTGTAATAGCCTAATCTGTTTTGAATTCGTGATTTATGCACATTTCAGGTCATCGTGAGTGGAAAGCTCAGGGCTCAGAGAGCAAAGTCCATGAAGTTCAAGGATGGCTACATGATTTCCTCTGGTCAGCCCGTCAAGGAGTACATTGACTCAGCTGTGAGACACGTGCTTCTCAGACAGGTTAGTGACAATGCGCATATTTTCACCTCCTGAATCCATTTCAGCTGTATCATTCTGACTGACTTTTTTATTTTGTTTTAAAAGGTACTGATTGTTTTTTGTTTTGGATATTGTAGGGTGTTCTGGGTATCAAGGTGAAGATCATGCTTGCCTGGGATCCAAAGGGCAAGGTTGGTCCTATCACACCTCTGCCCGATCTTGTTACTATCCATCAACCCAAGGAAGAAGAGGAATATGTCCGACCAGTTATACCTGTTGCCGATATTGATGTCGGAGCTGTTTAGATCTCTTTTAAGTGTTCTGCCTGGCAGATGTAGTGGGGGGATATGCAGCAGAAGTCCGCATTAGATGTTATTGAGATATATGTTTAAGCAGCCCCTTTTGTTGAGACAAGTGTTGTTAAATAGGTTTATTTTGTTTCCTTTTGTTGGAAGGATTTGATGACAATAACCTTTTGCCTTTAAATTTTGTCCCGACTTATTTCTTCGTTTGGATGGATAGTTCACACCCCGGCAGTAGTATTATATATTTATGGTTTTGATTAAGTGCTACGGATTATGTGAAGTCAAGTTGCTATAGTATATCTGAAATTGGTTTACTTTGGTTGATTCTCTTTTGTGACTGTGGCACCTGGCAAGTTATTTACTCCCTCCGTTTCATAATTATTGTCCACTTTGCCCAAAAAATTTTGTTCCAAAATTATTGTCTAATTTGACTTTTTATTGATCAAGTTATACATTTGTCCTTAGTAAAAAACATTATCTATAAAATTTTTGTGGTTAAATAATTACTTATGTAAGGGTATATCCGATTGTTTAAGGTAAAATATAGTTATGTTTGACTAAAAATAAAATCTTTCATTTTAGTAAAATTAGACAGTAATTATGGGATAGAGGGAGTATCTGTTTTTGCCATACTACGATCCTTTTGTTGTACCGTAAAATGTAAAGAATGAGAGCTCAACAATTGTCTGGTCTTTCTCCCTTTTTTAATTATTATGGCTATCCTTATGATATTAGAATAATGTGCATTCAATAAGTATAATTACACGCACAAAATTCTTAAATAGTAGTACAGTTTACCATAATGTTTGGTTTTTTTCATTCCCCGTAAAATCGTAAATATAATTTTTTCAATATTTTTAATCTCAGTGCAAGCCTAAATGTACGTGTTTTAGGCTCTTTTATTTGCTTTTCCAAAAAAAAAAAGGCTCTTTATTTCAGCATTTTCTTTTCTTTTCAAAGAGAATTTCATTTCCCTAATTAATTTCTCTCAACAATTTCCCAAAAATAGACGGACGAGCCCACTATAAGCTTCGCTGCACGCGGTAGCACAGAATCCGAACCTCAAGCCAAACATTACATTATAACTTCTGAACACAATTTGGAATCCGAAACTTCTGCGAAGTGATTCAGCTTCAGCGTACTGGAAAAGCATATCACTGAACTCTCTCTCTCTCTCTCTCTCTCTCTCTAACTCTCCTAATTCCCCAAAATTGCCCCTCCTCGTATTGAAAATCTCCTGAAGGTAAATGTTTCTCATTTCTCACCTTCGTTAATTAAGTTCTTTTCTTTTAGTTTTTATTTTTCCCTTCAATTATCTTTATTATTATCGTTAAATATCTTTTGGGGCGATGATTATTTAAAGGTCCTTTTTTTTGGTGGGGGTAATTTGTGTTGCAGAGCATTTTTAAGCCATGATCATGTGGAACCCTTTATCGGCACGTTCGCAGTAGCGGAGTTTGATTCAGTTTCATGGTACGAGAATTAATTTTGATATGGAATTCAATCCCAAGCGGAGTTCTGTATGTCTAATTATGCTTATCCTTTCAGTGATAATTGTCAGCGTTTGGTTTGTTTACAGTACATGAATTTCATATTAAGTTTGGTTTCAGTAGCATTAAATTAAATATATTGCCCCTTTCGAAGTGAATGGAAAAAGAAAATATTAATTCTTTTTTTTTGGTTGGGTGTGGATTTTTTGCACTGTAAATTTCAGCTTTGTGTTATCTGAGTTGCATCTGGCGGGTTTTTGATGGGGACAGTGGATGGTGTGGAGGAACATGAGAAGGAAGTAGGAGAAGAAGCCGAGGTTGAGGTGGTGGATGTGATCAGTGGAGATGCTGGGTCAGAAGAGCTGATATCTGATACTAGTAATCCTGATCCTGATCCTGTTGTTTATCAACTTGTTCGGGTATGATTAATTGATCCCCTAAAATTAGGTGCTTTATAACAAGTTCATTTGGAATACTTTTGAAAATGTTTACTTGCTAGTGTAATAACAATGTTAATCTAAAATTTTGTAGTGTTACTTATGATTCTTGACGAGTTTGATTGCTGAACTTTTTGGAGCAGCGGGGGAAGAGAGAGAGGGGGGGGGGGTGTTAATGAAACTTCTTTTTCAACCTTTCTTGCTGGAAGGCTTATTGCATTTTTGTCATACCATGTGCTGAGTTTTAAAAGTAGAATTAGTTGTAGTGCTGAATGCTAATATCCTGTACAATTGCCTTCATTTTGCTGACTTGTCAAGGGTTGTAAACCTGGCTTTTTTTGTGATTCTGTATGGGATATACATGTTATGTTCTGGTCCAGTATCTTCTTGAAGCTCATAATCCATCTTCTTTCACCTTTTGCCAAGCCCACCTGGCCTTTTTAGGTGATCGCATCACGTGAATGTGCACTTGAATGTTTATCATGGGCTAAGGTTGAAAATATAGTTTGTTTCTCTTTACCTTTTAGGATAGCCAACTGAGTTCTCTAATATTAGTTCCAAAGTGTGTACGCTGGTTTGTTTTATAAGTAAAAAAGCAGAGATTCTCTGACTAGTTTCTCCCATGGTACTCTGTTTGAATTGAAGCTGGTTGTAATATGAAAAATTTCCCCCATCATTTATCATTGAAATTTTAGCATTTTGTAGTCCTTGAAGTGTTGTATCTGTTTTTGTGATTCCTTTAATTTTTATTTAGGTTGATGGTGATGGGAGACTAGTCCCGGCTACTGATGATGAAATATTGGTGGTCGAAAATCTGCTGGAAGTTGAGAAGGCTGAAGATTTTGCGCCGGGCAACAATCAACCTACATCTTGCAGCAAATCAGAAAAATGTCAACTGAAAGGTCAGTATTAGTGTTAGCGAATTCCATTAGTTTTGTGGCATATTTTAAATCATTCCTATATGTTCATGCTTCTGTGCTTGGTTTCTGTGGAGCCTCTAGCCATTCTTTGGTTTTTTGTGCTTACTTGATTTTTGGATGGAGTTTAAGAGAAGTGCAAAACTTTCTGCTTGACAACTAGGTTCCTCGTATTTGTGCGTAGAAAATTGCCAAAATTCCTGTTTGTAATTAGTTTTGCTAGTCAAAACTGCTTAATTATCTCTGTTATCATGTTTGTTTTTAGTGAATAATACTTAGATCTAATGCAGAAAATCAGAACATTGAACTTGATAATGCTGCTAGCCTGGGAAGAGAAAATGTGCAGCAACAGGTACGGCTGGCTTTTGCCTACTTTTTTTTATCCATCTTCTCCCTTACACATTTGTGGGATAAATCATAAAACTGAGGTTATGTTTTATAAGTATTTCCCTAAAGAGGGGCATAAATGGGTGGGGGTGTTTACTGTAATGCTGTAAGAGTATATCACAGTAGAAAATTTGTTGTTTACTTGTTGATAACGAGTGAGTGGCATGATTAGAAAATATCTACTATATGGATCGTGTGGGAGAATTTCCTTGTTCTCAGAAAATATTTCATTCTTTTTTGGTTGCCAGGAAACTTTTCATCAGTGTAATCAACCTTCGAATTCCGAAGATATTATGCCCTATTTGAGTACTAAAAATCCTAAGTCAGTCAGAATCTTCGCAGAAGGTTCTTCAAATCCTGATGTCGCTTCTAGTTCAAAGCCTGATTTTTCTAGGCTGAGGGGGGAGATATGCTTGGATAAACTATCAGTCAAAGAACTTCAAGAAACTTTTAGGGCAACCTTTGGAAGGGAGACTTCTGTCAAAGACAAACTATGGCTTAAAAGGAGAATATCCATGGCTTTGACCAATTCTTGTGATGTTTCAACCACCACTTTTATTATCAAAGGTAATAAAGTGGTGAAGAAACTTAGAGAAGAAAAAAGCAAAACTTTTGCTGCTTCTGCCGATTTTGTTATGGAAGTGTCCCCATTCGATGGTCTTCATAATCAAGAGACAAGCCATTCTGATGATATTTTTCAAGATACACGGACCACAGTCTTAGAGCAAGGTGATGTTTCAGAGGATCATAACTTGGAAAGTAGAGCAGCCAAGAGAATTAGGAAACCCACAAAGAGATACATTGAAGAACTTTCTGAATTGGAATCTGATGACTCTAAAGGAAAGTTGATTCCACAAACTTTAAAGAGTTTTGAACATGAACAATTACCACACTTGAAGCCTCATACAAGACCTGTTCAGAAAGTATGGTCAGATGGGAAACCTGTGATTACCAGGCAAGATTCGTTGGGAGGTTCTGGTGTTATGGTTCCATATGTTTGGAGAGTCCGAAGAAGCCGTCCTAGAGAAAATTTCATGCCCCTCATGGTAAGGAAAAGGTGCCTGTGTATCCAGATACTTTCATGTCTTGTTCATGCGGTGAATTTTTGTTGAAATTACTATGATTTAGGGCATTGTTTAGAGAGTTGTTTTTTATGTTGCTTTTTTCTTTTTCTGTAGAAACTTCAGACTCTAAGTGTTGATGCGGATTCTGGAAGTGTAAAGAAGACTATTGGTCCAACCCCATCGCCCGTAGAAGACGAGACAGACGAAGACCTGCAAGCAAGACTTTCTCCTGCTTGTAGTCAGCAGCCTGTAAGTTGATTCTTAAATATTTTAAGTCACATGGTACAGTTCTAGGTTTGGTTACTTTAATTGTTTAACCTAATCTAGTTGATGTATTGGCCAAATTGATTTATTGTTTTGAATGATATACCATTAATTGATTGTGGATGGAACACCAATTGTTGAGTTACGAAAGTTAGGAAATTGCATAGATCGCTTGTTGATTAGTTCTTGATTGTGAAGAAATCGGCAGCACACATACCATGGTGGCTTGGAAATTATCAACTGTTTGGTCACTTGGAAATTATCAATTGTTTTGTCACTGTGGATCTAAATTCACCATTGTTTGATCAGCGTGTTTTCAGAGATCATTCGGATGTTGTC
Organism: Oldenlandia corymbosa var. corymbosa; assembly: GCA_949775105.1. Lineage (NCBI taxonomy): Eukaryota > Viridiplantae > Streptophyta > Magnoliopsida > Gentianales > Rubiaceae > Oldenlandia > Oldenlandia corymbosa. The sequence goes on from OX459124.1 coordinate 26,946,821, forward strand.
TATCATTATAAGTGTGTTGTAACTTTTTGGCCTTGTAATCCTTACAATGACACTTGTCCACCACTCAACAGTCAACAACAAATATACATGACTTATTCTGACGGAATATTATTTTCTGTCGTAGTTGATCTTTGCTTCTGGGGAAAGTGAGCATCGCCTGGAAAAGAAGGCGCTGGAGCTAGAAAAGGAGTATGCACTTAAAAGAATGGATTCCTTTGAGGATAATTCAGATGATAATATGCTCTGGACTCCATCATGCGGAATGAGGAGGAAGCATCATCGACCTTGGTCTCTGACCGAGGTTGTTAAGCTAGTTGAAGGTGTTGCTAAATACGGTGTTGGTCGGTGGTCTGAAATAAAACGAGTTGCTTTTGCTTCATACTCATACAGGACATCGGTAGATCTAAAGGTGGGTAATTTTAGCAGGCTTGAAAATGATGTTTTTATCCTGATTGATTGATTTATGCTTTCTCTGACATTTGGTCTGAATATGCAGGATAAGTGGAGGAATCTGTTGAAAGCCAGCTCATTACAGTTGCCTGGAGAAAAAGGGGTAAGCAGATGAGTTTGTGTGCTCGTAGAATTTTCCGTCTGTTATAATTCTGTATGCTGCAATGCTGGTGGTTCAAAGAAATGATTGGAAATTTTAGAAGAAGTTTTCTGTCTTTTGACTATTTCAGAAAGTTATATTGTTTTAAATGCAAGAAACTAAAAAGTGCAAGGGTTTCCGCCGCAAAAAGCTGCTTGAGCAAAAAATAATGTAGATTACGTTTTGCTGAAAGGAGATTTCTCTATGAAATCTGTGGATCTTTGTGTTTGTGCTTTTACATTTTGCGTGATTCTGGTTTTTTTATTTGTGATAATTGGTAACATAAATTTACGCTTTCTGGGATATCTTTCTGTTCTCTTTCTCTATCAATGAACCTTTAATATCCACGATAACGTTCTTGCTGTTTGTTGTGAATTGCTGCCCATTTTCATCATTTACTCATGAATTTCTTTGGGTTACTTCTTGTTAATACAGAATGCTAGGAAGCATGCTTCAGTGCCAATTCCTGCTTCAATCCTCATTCGAGTGAGAGAGTTGGCTCAAATGCAAGCACCACAAGTTCCAACAAAAGTTCCTCAAAGCAAGTTCACTGGACCTGCTGGTGGAGATGATAGAAGTGTAACCGAAACAAGAGCAGGTTTCTTGTAGAAATTGTAAATAAGTCAAAAAGTACATAAAAAGTTCTCTAACAAAGTCTTTTAGGCGGCGGAGATGGTTCTCTTTTGGATATTCGTGCTGAGCCTCATTTCTATTAGAAGCTTTTGTGTTATAGCCTTGAACAAGTGACTTGTAAGTGGCGTAGTTAGTTTTGAACATAAAGACCGTGGATTCTGTGGCATTGTGTCAAACATTGGTGCCAATGCCCATCTTTTTAACCTCTTGCTCAAAATACAAAACAAATACTCATCTGCGTAGAAGTTAACATTACAAGTATACTAAAGCTCAACTGGTTTTCAGACTCATTACGTGGCCCAATGAATTCCGGTGATCCGGCCAGACCCTTCTTGATTTCTTTCCTCTCCCCTCGATAAAAACCCAAGCAGAGAAAGATATTTAACGCTTCCACCAAAAAAAAAATAAAAATTTAACGCGTATTTTTACGCGTACTCCTTTAATTTTACCTTTTCTTTTGTTTTTTGTTTTTGGGTCTCGATTTTGTCTCTAAGGTAGAAGTATTTTTGTGCATTATTATGGAAGTTATAACTTATAAGACGAGATGTTGAAAAATATGTCATCAAGAAGTAAGCCACTATGAAGTTTCCACACAATTGAAGTCCAAATATGAGGCCCACTTAAATGACATGGTTTGGATTCTACTAGTCTCTAATAAGCCCGGCCCATTATCGTACAATAGTTTTTCCATCTCTTCACTTTTCTCAGCTTTTCTCTCCCTCGGCTGCTGCTCTCTTCATCTTTTGCTCCCACCTCCACCAATCTCTGGCACCGACCGTCGGAAAACAGCCATCCGACCGACCGGTTCGACTTGTCTCTCCACAATCAATAAAAAGGGTACTGTCTTCCTGTCCCTTCTTAATTGATTGGAATGTTAATTTTAAGTTTACTTTTTGAGGATTACATATTTCTAATATAATCGAGGTTGCTTCAGAGAAAGCCAGCCAATTTCGTTAATTTTTCAATGCCGCTGTTGTGAGCTATCAAGTTTAGATCTTTGAAAATATGCTTAGCTTTTTTTTTGTGAACTATATATTTATTTTTTCATGCTTGGAACTTGACTCCCCCCCTATTGATTCAGGAAAGTGAATTTAGAGACTTGGAGCCATGGGGATCATAGAAAAGATTAAAGAAATTGAGGCCGAGATGGCACGGACCCAGAAAAATAAAGCCACAGGTATGCACTCATGCTGTATACTCTTTCCCTTCTTTTTGCTTCGAATTAGGTATTTAGCTGCATATCGGGTTGAATGGTTTTTTTAATGTGTTGTTCAATTTCGATGATATACATTTTTGATTTGGTTAGTGGAGGATTTAAGTTGAGGAGTAGGAATTAGTGTTTGGTTTTTGCTGTTTAAAATGCAGAATATCATCTGGGTCAGCTCAAGGCTAAGATAGCAAAGCTGAGGACACAGTTGCTGGAGCCCCCCAAAGTAAGCAACTTTACTGAAAAAAAAAAAGGAATTCTTTTGTGTTTTTCGTTGAGATCATAGGATTAATGCCCTGGAAGAATCTGAGATAAGCTTGTAAAGACTGTTTGGTTCTGTTTTGGAGTTTAAGTTATTAAATCTTACATTATTTTCAGGGTTCAAGTGGCGCTGGAGATGGTTTTGAGGTTACAAAATACGGTCACGGACGAGTCGCCCTGATAGGATTCCCCAGGTTTTCCACTACTACTTTTCATTGATAGAACTTAAGAGGAATATGTCATTATGTGATGCTATGGACATGGATGAATTAGACTACCTCCTGTATACCCAGCTCGATATGCGTAAAGCTGAAATATTATATTCTAAACATATAATTCTGCAAAATAGTACGTATCTGGTCTCGAGATCAAAATGATTTAAGACATCCATGCATCATTTTACGAATCGAGTCATTGAATGTCATTTTCTTAGCTTGGAAGCTGTATTGGTTTATCTGAAGTCGAGCCTGAGAATCTTTGGCTTTTTCTTTTTCTTTTTCTTTGTCAGTGTGGGAAAATCAACGCTCTTAACTATGTTGACTGGAACTCACTCAGAAGCCGCATCATATGAATTTACCACTCTCACCTGCATACCTGGAATCATTCATTACAACGATACTAAAATTCAGCTGCTTGATCTTCCTGGAATTATTGAAGGTGCATCTGAAGGCAAGGGACGCGGTCGGCAGGTAAAATTCTTGAGTGGTTTTTTATTTAATAACATAGAAAGTAAGGTTGGGTTGGGAGGGTTAGGGGTTTGGGTTGGGGGATTGTTACTAAGATGGAGTCGAGGGTTTGATTCTCACTGAGGCAATCCATTTTTTAAACACAGGAAGCAAGGTTTACTTGCTCATGTGATTAATGTTATCATTCTACTGTTGAGTCTGGCTTTCCTTTTGCTCCTCTTATATGCAATAATTCTGGTAAATTTTATATATATTTGAATTCCAGGTTATTGCTGTTTCCAAATCGTCAGACCTTGTACTGATGGTCCTAGACGCTTCAAAAGTAAGTTCCGGCACCAATTAAAAGTATAATATGGCTTGTTTTTATTTGTATGAATTGGTTTGTTCCTGGAGTTGGCTTATAAATTAAACTAATTGCTCAATTATAGAGTGAAGGGCATAGGCAGATATTGACAAAGGAACTGGAAGCTGTTGGCTTGCGCTTGAACAAGAGACCTCCTCAAGTAAGTTTTGCTAGTTTCATGTACACATCAGCCAGCAAATTATCTTTATTTATTTCTTTGTTTTTCCTGTTTTCTGAAAATTTTGCTTCTGGCAGATATACTTCAAAAAGAAAAAGACTGGTGGGATTTCTTTCAACAGCACGTTGCCTTTAACTCATGTGGACGAGAAGCTTTGCTATCAAATTTTGCACGAATACAAGATACACAACGCTGAGGTACTTAGTTGACTGAGATTTAACTTTTGACATTATTTAAGTATGTAGTATGTGCAGATCATTTCTTTCTATCGGAAAGAAATTCATAGGGCCAGGTTTTATTATATGGCTTTTTTCAGCAGTTGGCAGTGTCTGTATGACATCCATATGCTCACATTGTGGTAAATTTTATTTTCAGTTTTATCCCTGTACCCATTTTCACCTGCTCGTGCACTCTGATGTTTATCAGGTGTTATTTCGTGAAGATGCTACTGTGGATGATCTTATCGATGTTATTGAGGGAAATCGTAAATACATCAAGTGTGTTTATGTCTATAACAAGATTGATGTTGTTGGTATTGATGACGTGGACAGATTAGCACGGCAACCAAATTCTATTGTGATTAGCTGTAACATGAAGGTATATGATGTTAATATTTGCCTGGGACATTGGCTTGAAAAAGGTCTTCATTTTTTATTGGGTAGGAATAGTAATATGTGTGGACCAATATTACATTGGCAAAACAAAAAATCCATGTATGGAAAAGTTGCTGATACTTGTTCTCGTTCTTGAAACAGCTCAATCTTGATAGACTGCTTGCTAGGATGTGGGATGAGATGGGTCTAGTACGAGTTTATACAAAACCTCAGGGTCAGCAACCGGATTTCGGCGATCCTGTTGTTCTTTCATCTGTAAGTTTGATATATCCTTCTGTTTATTGAATGGAGATTACTGTTGTTCTCTTTATTATTGTTTTTTGAATGGAGATATATCCTGTTGTTCTCTTCATTCTTTATTTGTTTTTTGTTTTTTGCGCGGTAATGTGCAATTCTGTTGAAATGTGGATTTTGTTGGCTTGTCAATCAGGATCGCGGTGGATGCACGGTAGAGGATTTTTGTAACCATATACATAGGAGTCTATTGAAGGATGTGAAGTATGTGTTAGTGTGGGGCACCAGTGCAAGGCACTACCCGCAGCATTGTGGCCTGTCCCATTCTCTTCAGGATGAAGATGTTGTCCAGATTGTTAAGAAAAAGGTAAACACGTTTTCTATCTCACATCTACTGGAAATTGAATTGATGACCTCACTGTATATGAATTTATTTATATTTGAGATCATTTGGCAGTTAAAATATAGTAATTTGTGTATTGTTCCTATATACTATGTTTAAAGAAAGGACTTGATGAATGTTCTCCGATGACATTTTAACAGCTTAAATGAATTAGTGGTCTAGTTTGTTGAACTTCTGAATGTTGATGATTTTCATAATGGGTACCTTCAAATACCACCTTTTTATCTCCTTGATATCTATCTTTCTCATGTGGTTTCTGACATTGTATAGACTGCTTATTCATGCACTATTGGTTAAATGAAAACCCAAATCGCTAACTTAACATCTACTACCCATTCTGCAGGAAAAGGAAGATGGAGGAAGAGGGCGGTTCAAATCACATTCCAATGCCCCAGCTAGGATATCTGACAGAGAGAAGAAGGCTCCTCTAAAAACATGATTATGAAAATTCTTCTGTTGTGAGATCCTGATGGCTGATGTTTTAGCCAGCGCATCTTGTTGGCATCTCACAATGCTGAGGATCAAGAAGTGCGAGACCGTGGCATGTGGAGGGAATATGTGTTTAGACTATCTAAACATAATGTATCAATTTTCCATACTTGCCATTTAAGTTTTCTGATAGCTTGGTCTGATATTGTATGATGAGAACTCAATTTCCTTTCCGTTGAGGATACAGAGGAGGCTTTAGGGAGCCAAAAAAAAGTTCGTTTGATATTCTAAAATTTTGATCTCATAAGTATTGATTGCATCAGAAGTAGCTAACATTACATAGCACGTACGATTGTTTCCATTGAAAAGGTTACATAGGAGATGTTTGTATCGTCTGGTTCATGGATCTTGATTTGTAAAATCACATTAAAACACAGAACATTTACGAGGTGGTTTTTAAGGATTGGATGATAACAAGGGGGATTGAGGAATAGTTAACATTAAATTGGTATTAAAAACAGTACAAGACTTGAAATCCCAATGTGAGTAGTATTTTCGTTTCTAGTCTCTTGTAAAGAGCGAAAGGAGCTTCCGGACAAGCAGACAAAAGTTCCTTGTAACCTGTAAAAGTTCCTTAGCACATTCGTTTTAAGGTCCTAGATAAGTGAGTAACATGAAAGTCAACACAAACAACCCAGATCAAGATTACTTCTACATGCGCAAATTACTCAAGTGACTCAACAGGTGTTCATGTCAATTGGTCAACCTTTCCACCAGCTACACATGCCTAAGATTTCTCAGGTGAGAAACCGGTACTTTTTCTTTTGGTTGCTTTAGATTCTTTCATGTTAAAAGCTTTGTTCAAGGTTTCCATAGTACTATGTCAATCTATCTACGAACCTTTGGACAGTTTAAGATTGGGATCTGTCAGTTGAAAGTAACTGATAACAAGGGTCGCAATATAGCGAAAGCTCGTGATGCAGTTCAAGTTGCTGCCTTGCGAGGTGCAAAGCTGGTGCTTTTACCTGTAAGCTAAATCCCACCATAATCTTTCACATAATTAGCATACCGTTTTACTCATCTTTTGTCCATTAGACAATTTCTTTGTGAATCCACTATCCATCATTTTGTACATATATGGTTATTGTGTGATTGATGGACTAAATTAGGCAAACAAGTGAACTTGGTTTGTGTTAGGAAATGTGGAACTGCCCCTACTCACACGCCTATTTCTCCGACTTTGCTGAGGACATCGATCATGGAGATGTCGGTTCTGGCTCGCCTACGATATCCATGCTGTCTGAAGTTGCTTCCTGCCTTGGGGTAACCATCATTGCAGGCTCTATTCCTGAACAGAGCTCCAATCTCTTGTACAACACTTGTTGTGTCTTTGGTCCTGATGGAATTTTGATGGCTAAGCATAGGAAAGTAAGCACAGTATGTAAAGTGATCACATAAAATGCCAATTGCAAGAATGGAGACCTAAACTGCTATCTTGTAGATGCATCTGTTTGATATCGATATGCCTGGAGATTTATCTTTCAAAGAATCTGATACTTTTTCTGCTGGAGATGGACCAACTGTGGTTGACACCGGTATTGATTAGTACTCCACCATCATCCATTCCCAAATAAATTGCGAAACTTTTCTTTTCAAGACATTCCAACTGTGGTCTTGTTTCATTTTATGAGCTACATCATCTGATGCCATCTAAACATGAACAGATGTTGGCCGAATTGGAATTGGAATTTGCCACGACATTCGCTTCCCAGAGCTTGCAATGCTGTATCGAGCAAGAGGTTCTTTCAACTTCTTAACGAGCTCTAATTACTGTGGTTGCTTTACACTTGCTCTGTACTTTAGGATTTTACAAAATGTTTTTACTTTTTAGTAGATTTTCCATCTGTGACTTGATCAGGAGCTCACCTAATCTTTTATCCGGGGGCATTTAACATGAGCACAGGAGAGTCATTGTGGGAACTGCAGCAAAGAGCTAGGCAAGTTATCTCTTGTTCTGCTCTAATGTGCAAAAATTTGGTGATGCTAATAAGCATTAATCAGTTTATAAGAAGTCATAGATATTCTCCAGCAAAAGGGTTGTGTTTATGAGTTTTCAAGATCATTATTATTCCAACCGCTCCATCTTTATTAAGTCGGCAAAATTACTGAAATGAGAAAGACAATATTGTTGAAATTACAGGGCAGCTGACAACCAGGTTAGTTCATGAATTTGCAAATAGTCCCTTGTGCCTGAATTAAAGACCAAAAGCAGTATGGTATGGTGATGGTGTTCATATATTTTTTTACTGGTTGTTGGCGGATAGTTATATGTGGGGACATGCTCCCCATCTAGAGATTCAGCTGCTTCTTACACCATCTGGGGTCATTCATCTCTTGTTGGACCGGTACGAAGATTATTACTCTCTTTGTCCCAAAATTATTGTTCAATTTGAGTTTTTGAGATTTCACTTTTAGTACAATTTGAATGAAAAATAAAAATTCAAACTGGACAATAATTTCGGGACAGCGGGAGTAGTACTTACAGATTCTTAATTAAATGTCAAATCATGTGATGAAGAATTCATTCAACACGTACATGAAAAAAAGTACTACTTATTTTTCCTCTGAATGGAGGATTGCAGTTTGGTGAAATCGTTGCAACAACTGGACATGAAGCAGCCGTGGTAATTGGAGAAATTGACCACTCCAAAATCAAAACTACAAGGTGATCTTTATCAATATTCATCATCCTTTCTTTTCTTGTGGCGATCGAACTAATGAATTTTGTTACTCCATTAATCTTTGGATCATGCAGGAAAAGCCTCCCACTGGAGAAACAAAGGCGGGAAGATGTGTACAAGTTAATCGACTTGAGCCACCAAGATATATGAGGGCCTGAAGCCTGCTTGCCTAGGCTCATTATAAAAGTTCTGTTCTATCCATTTTACTAGTAGCAATTAAACATTCCGTTTATGATTGCCTTTACTTAAAACTCTAAAATTTGCCATCTTCATGTGTATCTATAGAGAAACGTTATAATGGGTCAAAATCACGAAATGCCTAATTTCTGTGTTAATTACTAGTGGGAACTTTTCATCTTGTTAGAAATGCCGACGAAGAAAAAAAAAATCTATTAATTTGTATCTTTTTTTTCACATTTTTTTGATATTGTTATGGTTTATTAATTAAGTATAATTTTCACTTTTATGGTAAAATTTTCAAATTTTGCAGATGATTAACATAGGTTTTTTTTTTTTTTTGAAAAAGTTGATTAACATAGGTTATAACCTAAAAAAATAAACCAGCTCCAAAAGTTTATTAAAAAGATTTAAACTTTGAGTTTTCCGATGCCCATTAAATCATACTCCTCTAAAATTTTTGTTGATATATCAAAATTAGTGTAATAGTTGCAAAACATTTATGTTCTTTTAAAAGCGAATACTTCGACTCATTCGTTGCCTTTGCCAAATCGACGACAAAGCCGACGAAAAAAAACATCCTTAATTTTGTATAGTTTTAGAAATCTTTTTTAATGTACAATGGATTAGAAGTTGATTAAATTCCTTTCTCTTTAAAATTTTAGAATATAATATATCATTTACACAAATTTAAAAAATTATTCTCATTTAAAAATAAACTGGGTTTTTTTTAAAATTAAAAAAAAACTTGTGAGCATGTGCTTGTTTGCATCTTAAAAGAAACAAAAAGTTGATGGATTTAGATATAATACTTAGGGTAATAAATTATCTCATTGATATTTTACGACCGTTGTGAAAGTCGAAGCATACCGAATTTGATAGAGTACACTCAACTATTACTTGATTATTGGCTTTCATAATTCTGAGTAAAAATTAAACACGTTCTGAAAGTTATTTAAAAAATAGTCACCATATTCTAATGCCTAATGAAAATTTTGTAGGTTTCAAATGTTTCTTGATTTATTGATCAGTTTAAATTACAAAATGCTTTTTTTTTGGGGGGAGAAATAATGGCGTCGACGTTTTCGTTTTCTTAGAAAAGCCGACGAATGATTTAACTTGTATCATTTTTACAATTTTTTTTTTTATGGTATTGTGATTTTGAAATTCATACAATGTCATTATTTACGTTTGAAAATTTCATAGATTATTATTTTTTTTTGTTACAATAAAATTTCATAGATTATTGACATAGATTAAAATAAGAAGAGTTTCGAAAATATATTAAAAATTTCTAAGAAACGACCTATGATTTATCAATACTCTGAGGCAGATACGAATTCGTTGCTTCAGAGTCTGTCTAATTGATCAAAAGAGTATCAACACAGCAATACAATTAAAGGCAGCCATACGATAGTTTGGACATGAGTCTCGACGACCTAAAACTGTATCGGAACACCTTAAAATGAACGAAAAGCGTATCTTATACTTTCCTTCTAAAAAAAATAGTCCAAAAAATAGTCCACATTGATTTTTGAATTTTGTACTATTTTTAGTACAAATTTGTTAACTCAATGCATATTCTTTTTTTTGGGACGGAGGTAGCAATAAAATCGGTACGCACACCACCATTTGACTTATTATTAATAGGGCAGATTTTAGAGGTGTAGGAAATTAATTAAAGTGATGAAAATTAAGCTAATATATGGAAATGATGAGGAGGAGTATAGAAGTCCACGAGGTTCTACTTCAAAACCAATTGGCAATGAGGTCAGTAGTCCATGTATTTTATATATTGATATAAAGTCTCTCACGACACTGATTTGGGACAAGTGTTTTATCAAGGAGTTTGTGCATGAATATTTTTTAGTGGGAATCCAATGGAATCGAGAGAGTTAAAACAGTGGACTTTTTTTTTGGACGCAAGTTTTCACCTCCGCGTCTCAATTATGTCCATTGCTTTATGAAGTCTTTTTACTGATGATCAGCTTTGATCTCTTGTTTGTAATATGAATGGGATGTGATAATGAATTAATGATATTGGGGGAGGCTTTTAATTTCATCCAATCGAAATGGTAACTCTTGTGTTGTCTCTATCACAATCATTTTTCTTTCCAGTCGACAATATTCAAACCAAAAGCAACCGTAATTTTCACTACTCCTCCATGCCGACAGATATATGGCATCCAAAACCATGAAAACAAACCCACTATATATTAAGGTTTCCAAATTTTCTGCGCCAATGATGTAGTAGATATATTATTTGACATTAGATAGGTAAACCGGTTTAGGCCTTAGGGGAGATTGGAGAAGGAGATAATGCAATATGTAAAGTAGAAATTACTTAGGTAAAAAATCACGGTGAATCACCAGAGACTGGGGAAAAAAGAAATACTTCTCTCCTAGTAAATAAAACTGTTAACCCTCTGTCCCAAATTTTTATTCAGTTTAGATTTTCATTTTTCAGTACTAATTATACTGAAAATGAAATCTGAAACTGGAAAATCATTTCGCGATGGAGAGAGTATTTAATTTCGAGGTACAATGTGAAAACCATTCTTGCATCTACTAATTAATATAACAAAATTTGCAAATTAAATTTGAACAAGATACATACACGAGGCTTTTGCTTGCTTCATCAAGACTAAATGCTTTGCTTAAACGTTCTATGATTGCCTTTCTTTTTCACTTTTGCGTCTGCATTATACTTTACCTGGTTTTTCAAAAGAATTGATTATTATTCAAATCCAGAGATTCCTTTCGACGCGAAACCTTTACAAATATTGTGAAATTAAGAAAATCGTTGCTATCTCTGAAATTTGGAAAAGGGCTAAAGCGCAAAAACACGTTGGCTCCCTCGTGAACGCAAAGAACCAGCTAAAACAAAAGAGCAATGCTACGTTACGTACGTACTAAAGTCTTTTGTCCGTTCGGAAACAAATGAGAACAGAAGAGAATGAGAATAAAGAAAAGCTACACGATCCATCATCTTGGGATCGCCAAATATTCCCTTTAACCTTTTTTTTTTTTTCTCTCTCTTTTTCTTTAGTTAAAAACAAAGAAAGAAACCCCAAAAAAACAAAAAGCATGTTGTGTGTTTATCTCGTATAAAATGCACGGTGCATAGTAATGTATTATAATGGTTAGGGAAAATTGTTTTTAGTAGAAATGGAAACCAATAAAAAAGAGCATTATATTATTTTTGTAGTCGATATGCTTGGACTGTTTCATCAACGAAATAATGCTAGTATTGTGTATGTATGTGGGCAAATTGAATTTTTTATTTTTTTTTCGGCAACAAGAGTTGTCCAAGTGGTAGTGGGCATGGCATCAAAACCTAAAGGTCCCAAGAGGTCACATGTTCAAACCCCGCTAACAACACATTTGTGTGTTGAGTTGTGCAGGTTATCTTGCACCCGCCGGGAAGGCTTCCGAGTATCAGATCGAGGCGTGCGCGCGTGGAGTCTTCCCCTTAGTAGTATTATTATACCCCCTTCTTCATAGGCTTCACCCCACATCTCACATCTCATATACTAGGTACTTGTAACTGTATATAAAAAAAAATAAAATTCATATATGGTATACACGATCTATCTATCTCTATGCTGTAGATTCTCCTCTTTTTTTCAATTTCACTTTTTTTCCCCCCTATTAAAGGCTTAAAGCTGATTGTCCTTTTCTTTCTTACAACCCATCACATTTCATAAATTTCCTCAAAGTGGGGGACCCTTGTGCAATTGATCCAGAGTAAAAAAAGAGGGCAACTCCTGTGAAATTTATTTCACAGATCAGAGGAGGTGGCCAAAGCACACGTGCGGTTGTAACACGTGGCTAGTTTTCAGTGGTTAGAAAGTTGAGAAGGGAAGATTTGAGAGGGGGCAGGTGGGTCCAAGGGTGGATATGATTGTGAAGCGGAACCAGCGGGATCGAAGGCGCGCACGTGTACATGCGCGACAGGAGACAAATGGGCCAGCCCAATCACGTGCGCCCAAAAGTCACGCTCGGCTTCCTCCCCCCATAATAAGATAGTGTTGCAGTTAGAGCTTGAGAGTGCCAGATGAAAATGTTTGAGGGGCCAAGCCCACGTAGGATTTCACTATTTTTTTTTTAATTAAAAAAAAATATTTTGCCTTTTAATTTGACGCCCAGGCAAGAGAAAAACTGGAAAAAGTTGTTCCCAAAATGAAGAATTGGAGCAAAAATTATCACCACCATTGCCTGATAATTTCTTTCATGGTTAGCGTGATATAATCCACATTGTTAACGTTTTGTTATTAGTAATAAAATTCGATGTATAGGTATTGTTAGGGAGGAGCACACTAATTAACGAACTTAATTAATTTGTATTCTGTTTTTGACATTTTCTAGAGAAAAAACAAAAATCTTTTACATACAATCAGATTATTCATTTTCATTCGAATGAAGTCAAAGAATTCCCATCACACTCGTAATTTAGCAGTACTAACAAAAGTTACATTTCATAGAATGCGATTTAATAGTTTAAAAACTTCTTAACTAATAAACATATACCTTTTTTTTTTAAAAAAAAAAAAAAAGTTACATTGATTTCATGATAAAGAACAACGCGATTTGATATTGATAGTGCAAATATCTTAAGTTATTATTGCTTGTAGCAATTGATGACAGAAATGAGAAGTTGTTCCTTTCTTTTGCTTGATGTTCATAATATCCTACATGTTTTTTTTTTTTTTCCTTTGAAATAATGATTTTGATTTGGGATACAGAGGTCAAATCAGAAGGGAACACAAAAATTTAACCGTTTGGAATATCATTGTTTAGAAGATCGTAGTCAATAACCTTTCATGAAAGGCAGAACACCAACCATGTGTTGTGATAAATTGTGATAATGAAAAGTCCATTATGCTTTGTTTGGTCGCATTTAATTAATGAACGAAATGTCCATCTCTCAATAATGTCATTTACTTCTTAGTTCAAAAAATAGAGCAAAAAATAATTAAATGAAAATCTCAACAATGTATCACTACTATTAAGTTTTATCAACCCTATATTTTGATGCTTCAAAAGGAAAAAGAAAAAGAAAAAGAAAAGAGAATTAACCAAATCACGTATGATCAAGATCGTGAAGAAATAGTTCTTAATTAATATACTAGTACTTCTTAACTTACCTTTTCAAAAAAAAAAAAAAAAAATCTTGAAGAAACGAAGAAGAAAAAGACGATTAGTAGCAAACAGCACTACTGGCAGATAAGTCTTTGGATTAATTTAAACATTAATGAAAGGCTATCTATTATATGACTTACCCCAGAATTATGTGTCATTTTTGCTGTTTTTGTTTCGATGTACTACTTTAATATTTTTTGCAACATAATATTGAAGACAGAAAACAACGCAACATTAGATATTGTCCGGGACTTGACCCTGCATGCATGCACCCTCGTAAATTGACACTTGACCTAAACCCTTTTTTGTATTTAGGGTCACACATAAAATTTCAAATTTTGTGGTAAATAAATATATATATATATATATATTTCAATGATAATTTATTCAAAAACAAAAGATCAATGGTAATTTCCCCAGATTTGGCTCTGAAATCTCAAGATGCCAATCTATTTTTCTTACCGTCACGTCCTATATATGTATTCAATTTGTTAATCTTCTGATCGGTTTTAAAAAAAAAGAAAAAACTCTTTTAAAAGAATTTCTGAAGAAAAATTTCGAAAAGTCACAAAAGAAGAAACTAATTCCGTCACTAGCTACCGTACGTTCTTCAATCTATATCGCGGTCGTAGAATAGTACTGTATTATTCTATATATGTCACAAATTTAGATGCCCTAGTAAGCAATATTTTGTGCACGGTTGGTACGTAACAAACCCAGCCAAAGATAACTCCAAGAACACACGTCTGAAATTTCGATGATCGTAACAACTCCCTATTATTAGATTTGGGAAATTCTGGAACAGCCATTTTAATTAATTTTATCTAATACAGATCGAAATGAGATACAAATAGGCAAAGCCATATGTCTAATAATTGGGAGTTATATTTGTTGCCCATGACCTTTTTTTTGGCGCTATATATATATATATATATATATATATATTATACACGTCGTCCTCCTTACTCTGTACAATATATTTCGATTTAATTCTTGGGGAATACGCAACACCCGTTTTCAGTTTTTGCTTTGATTTAATTTTGCAGTATACGTACCTAGCTAGGTGCACTTAATTTGTGATTAGATTACTTAACTGATAAATCGTTGACTTACGTAAAAACTTGTGGATCGATAAAGTACAATTAGTAATTAACGTAGGATCTAAGATGACAACGAATTCATCATGCATATATACAACTTCTGAAAGAATGATCGACAGAGAAATTTTTTTTAAAAAAAAAAAGAAAGAAAGAAAGAAAATGCTTAAGCAGCCAGCAAATTTAAGTGCGTCAATCTCTACACTAAGTGGAAGAAGATTAAGGTAATGATGATGATTTGGGAGATTCGTCGAAGGGGTTAGCTGAACCCACCAAAATTTAGTGAAATGAAATGTTGAGAATTACAATAACACATACCGGATTGCAAATCATCAAATGCATTATTTTATTTATAATCGGATACTCATATAGCATAAATTTACCTGTATCTTCTATCATTTCACTGAATGCATCATTACTACTTTAATTTTTGCAATCATTACCGTTAAGTTTCCCACTTCACCAACCATATGTATTGAAGGACCCATGTTGTAATTCACCGTGTGATATCAGCTTAATGATTATTAATTAATGCTAGTGATCTTATGAGCTAGCAAATTAATCTATCTAGCTAACGAAGAGCCCCCAAAAGGATATGATAACATGCTTTCATTTGGAAATGGAGTTTCCAACTTCCTACCCTAGCTAGCTAGGGAGGAATATGATCATTTTAATTCATTACTACTTTTCCCCTCTAACATTTATCATTGTTACAAAATCTAAGTACGTAGTTTTTCATTGATCAATTTTCATAAAATAATCAAGGAAAAAGGACAAAAACCCCCCGAATTATGTCCCAAAGACAGATTCCTCCCCTTCCCCCCCCCCTCCGAATTATGTCCAAAGGACAAAAATCGTCCCGAGTTATGTCCCAAAGATAAATTGTCCCCTGAGTTATGTCCAAAAGACAAAAACCCCGCTCGAGTTATGTCCCAAAGACAAATCTCAGTGTGAAAAGATAAAAATACCCTTAAATCTAGAAATAAATTCTTTTACATCAAACATACCCTCCAACTAATTCGTTTATTTTTTTGAAAAAATTATAAATTCTATTATCCTTCATTTTAAATCCGTCACTAACTCAGTTTTGATGTATTATTTCTCCCTATCACTGTCGTTTCAAAAATAAACTCGAGATTGAGAATTTAATCTATCAAAATCAAAATAAACCATAAAAAAATGAATAGAATTTATGATTTTGATTTATTAAATTCTCAATTTCGGGTTACTTTTATTGAGAAGGCAGTAATAACCATAAATTCTATTTATCTGATAAATAGAATTTATGGTTATCACTACCGTTTCAATAAAAGTAAACGGAGATTGAGAATTTAATAAATGAAAACTATAAATTCTATTCATTTATTTATGGTATATTTTAATTTTGATAGATTAAATTCTCAATCTCGAGTTTATTTTTATTGAGACAACAACGACAGGGAGAAATAATACATCAAAACTGAGTTAGTAACGATTTAAAATGATGGACAATAGAATTTGTAATTTTAAAAAAATAAACGAGTTGGTTGGAGGGTATGTTTAGTGTAAATTTTTTTTTTTCTAGATTTAAAGGTATTTTTATTTTTTTACACTAAGATTTGTCTTTGGGACATAACTTGAATGGGGTTTTTGTCCTTTGGACATAACTCGGGAGACAATTTGTCTTTGGGACATAACTCGGAGGGTTTTGTCCTTTTCCCAATAATTAATAGTTGCTCTTTATAGGCGTGCATGACCTAGAAAGGTTTTTCTAGAATCTCAATTCTCAAATAAGAATAAATGTTCAACTAATCAGCAAGTGTGCGTGTACTTATTTATAAAATGGCAAATGAGCTTCAAGGACTTTTTTTTTTTTTTGGGTTAATTATTAGTATGTTATATGGGGCATCTAGCTAGCTAGGTACCTCTTTGTGTACGTATGACCAAGCACAATATGGTTTGTTATCTTGCATAATTTTTTTTCTTTTACAATATAAGTTATTTTTATTGGACGGAGGGAAAACTAATTTAATTTAAATTAATGAACTGTTAAAAATGGACAGGATTGATAATTATTGTTTAAGTTAATTTAGCAGTTATAGAGTGGGACTTTCTCTAGTGGTTCTTTACTATGTTACACCTGTCAAAGTTTGCATTTTTCTAACTACCTTTTTCTTAGGGTAAAACTTCAAAATGTTGGGTCAGGTTGAAATTATTACAAAAAAAAAATATTCCCAAGAACCGAAACATTATATCCGTAGTATGATTTTTTAAGATTTTGATGTTCGTGCAATTCGTGGACCACAACACTTATGAATTAAACAGTGAAATTTTCGAAAAAGTTTTTTCTTTTTTTTTTCTCATATTTAAAATTTTCTAGTAAAGACTAGTAAGGTGGTCCATATTGGTGGTGTTCAAAACTTCAAACGTTCGAAAAAGGAACCAATTTCATAATCAAAACTATTGATTCTCGAGACGAAAGAGTTTTAAGATACACATTATCTAAGAAACCAAATGTTTTTAAAAAAAAATTGAAAACAAAAATAATGATATGATAGTGAATAGTTTGACTTTTTTTCGGTGTTGCTAAACGCAACTTAATTTTAATTAGCGTAACTTGTAAAATAGACTAAAATACTCTTATAAAGTTGTGTGAAGTAAAATCAAGCTGCTCTAAGTAAAAACAAAGCCGATCAGGAGATGCAATTTGAACTTTCTATTCTCCATAACACCAAAACCGTCGATCACACCAAAAAAATGTGAAAAAAATGATCCCACCAGAAGAAAAAAACGATCACCCATTTCGGAGGGGGGAAAAAATCACTGATAACTGATCATATAAAAGCCAAAAAATTTAGCGCATAACATTTCGGGGAAAAAAAAGTCCCTCAGAAACCCTAGCCGTCCGATCACACTAAAAACGGGAAAAAAAAATCACACTAAAAAAATAAAAAATTCATCCATAAATTACCTCATTTTCTTTTCTTATTTGGTTCTCCGTCATTGCAAACAATCAATAATCAGTGAATTTTGTTGTATATTAAAATAATATGTGTGAAATAGTAAAAAAGGATGACCGTATAAAAAAATTCGGGAGAAGTTAAGGTTCAGGGGTATTTTAGTCTATTTTACAAGTTGCACTAAGTAAAATTAAGTTAAGTTTAGGCATTCACTTTTTTAATCACACTACTATGGTCATGATTTTATAAAATGTCAAGTGTAAAACATTACACTACCACATCACGGAAGTAACTCTTAATCTCTTATGCAATCGTAATGAAATTAGGGTTTATCCCCATCTCAACAATCATTAATATGAATGAATCCACCTACATTTTCCGATACTGGTGATGCCATAAATTTGAGGATACTGATTCTGGTAAGAAAATTGTATATGGAATGAATCACAATCCTCCACCTTTATATATTATTTTATTTTTAGGATTTATTTATTTAAGGGTAAAAGAATATATAGTTGAGTTTCATCTACCTCATTTCACGTAAAATTTTTTGTGGAATTTTTCTTGTATGTATTACCACCACACTAAATTTAAACGTGAAATTCCCCTTCGTGGGAATACGTATCCCTTTTACTCTATTAAAGGAGAAGACATGAAGTTTATGTGACAACTACGTATGCATCTGTTTTGGCTCCAATGCACCATATTTCAGATTTCAGGAGTTTTTTTACCACGTGTAAGTCTCTTTTAATTAGAAGCTATATAATTCTTTTTTTAAAAAAAAACACATGTTTTAGATGTGACCCGAGTCCAATGAAAAAATTCTACAAATAAGAATCAGTTACATTTCAAATGAATGGATATATTAATTCAAATTCAAATGTCCAATCGTACAGTTTTGCAGGCTTAATAGAAATAAAAAATAAAAAATAAACCTAAATCCAGTAATTAAGAATAATGCCTTATAAACTAATTATTTATTATTCCCTTATAACCTCAAATTTATAGGTATATTTTTTTAAGCCCCAAATCATAGCATAAATGATATATACGCCAAATTAATTCCTCAAAAAATAGTAATTCAATTAGATTTTAATAAAATAGTAATTTAGAAGGGGCGCTCGGACATCTGTCTGGGCCAAACATCTAGTTCTACGTTACATGCCAAACGCGCACACAAAAAAAAGAGGAGAGAAAATTGGAATGGTGTGATAATCACTGTCTACCCTTTGCATTGTCAAGTGACAACATATGAAAGAAGCAAAAAAGGGGGAAAAAATGGAGTGGTGTTAAGCCAATAGGGTTACAGATTATGGGATGAATTGGCAACACTTAATTAGTCCACCCATCAAACAAACCATATCTTACATTAGATTTTGTGTCCTAAACTTTTGGAGACCATTATTCATCATCCCTTCTCTTCCCTATTTATTCCCCCTTTTTCTCTTTTTTCTTCACCCCTTTCTTCTTTTTCCCACTCACTCACTCCTTATATTCTTTTCTTCAAAAAACTCCTTATATTTTCATTTTTTTTCCCGTCGTAATTGGTACAAATTACAAACTATTGAGTGGCGATTTATGTATAGAAAAGACATTATTTTTAAAAATTTTCACATAAAAACAAATTACTCTCATGTCTAACTATTTTAGTTTTGGCAACATAACTGTTCTTAATGGATGATGGTTTTATGTTCATATTTTGTTACATTATAATTTGGTACTCCAACATTTGGCAAGCCTTCAACGTCAATCATTGATCCATAGAAAGAATTAAACAGTGGTGGAAGTTAATAGGGTGTCTCATGTGCTTGGTAGTATTTATTTATTTTAATTTTACTCTATATAGTAGTAGTAAAAATTGGGAAGGAAAAAAAATACTCCATCCGTCCCATAATTATTGTCCAGTTTGGGTTTTCATTTTAGTTCAAATTGTACTAAAAGTGAAATCTCAAACAGGACAATAATTTTGGGACAGAGGGAGTAATCACTTTTTGACTAAAAACGTTAGTAAAATTAAATAAGTAAGTTTATACCTTTATGAAATAAACTCATCATCCACGATCAACCTCATGATTTAACTCTCTACTCTTCCTCTACTTCTTTGGCTTTTTAATTTTTGATAACCCAAAATGAAGCATTCTAAATACATTGTAGGGAAAAGAAAAAAAAATCAGTTCGAATTTAGTAAATTGAAAATGCTACACCACTAATAAATTTGTTAAGTTATTGAGAACAATAAGCATCAATTTCACTTTAAAAATCAATAATCACTGTTTCTATTTGCAACTTCCATTTATTTTCTAAAGGATCATGAGCACCCTACTTCACATGCAATTTTTCATGATTTCCTTCTCTTTTTTCCTTTCCCTAATGGGGCATGAAGTAAATTTCATTTGAGAACTCACAAGTGAAATATGAACAATTTAGAATGGGATCGGGAAGACGACAAGGAGATCAATCACACTGTAACAGAGTCTTATTCTTTGTTTAGCTAAAAATTTAATTCTACACATTATTATTATTGTCCCTTGTACTATTATTTCACAAAATTTACTTCATGAATATTTTACAACGTTCTATCACACTATAAACACAAAGAGCAGTAATAACAACAAAAATTAGTACCAAGAGACAATAAAAAAGACTGATGAAAAGAGAAATCTTTATTTCTCTTGATATAAACCCCCAAACCAATAAGATTAACACATTATACATTGATGACAAGAGTAATTAACTCTAGCAAAATTATAAAAATTACTACGTACTAGCTACAACCCAAATTTTTTCATTCTTTTTCTTTTTTTTTTTGTGTGTGTGAAATTTGGGTAAAAACTACAAAATCAAGCCATTGGCAATGGCTCGATTGGTACCAAGATGAGTAGTTTCATAAACCGGCAATTCTTCGCGATACCTTTGATGATCCATTCCAATGGCAGAAAGATTATCCAGCTCAAAAAGATCCGAACTTGCATAACTTGCATCATCATCCATATCTTCATCATCATCTTCATCAAGAAGAATATTATCATTCTGGACTAGTTCTTGATCACTGATTCTTGCACTGCTTCTGATCATGTCAAACTCGCATTGATCGACCCTTTTCTGGAAATTCCTCAATAAATCTCTGGCGGCTTCCTGGACTCGACGATTCTTCTCCAAGGCCTGTAATTGTAGCTCATCTTTAAGAGAAGCTCTGATATTATTGGAACTGTTCTTCCCTGTTTTTCCATCATCTTGATCGTATAAGGATTTCTGGCCACATGGTTGTGAATCCTCGTCCACAATCACGCTTACTGGATAAAACCTGACTGATCTTTTCATCCCTGAGCTGCCATTGATGTTGCTGGATTTCTTGCTCAGACATGATCTTGAAAAAGAAGAAGCAGAGGAACATGTAGAAGCATTAGCAGATTTGAATTTCCTCTCTGAATCAATAGTCTCATCATCGTATTTTGCCTTCTTGGAGTTTCCAGCAGTGAAGATGGAGTTGAGAAAGCTCGCCAGGCGGCCACCAGGGGAAATTGGCTGTTTTACTTTCTTCAAATCGCCATAAATCTTCAAAGCCCTGGATTTTGTTTTCACAAATCTCCCTGTTTCTTCATGCTTCTCTGCTTTTGTTGGCTGAAGATAATTTCTGTTCTTGTGGTGGTGGTGGGATTGAGTTTTTTCTGAAGTGCTTGTCCTGATGGGCTTAGGCTTGTTGATTCCATAACAAGAAGGACCCCTGGATGATGGGAATCCATAGACAGATTCAGCCTCTGAGGAAGAAAATCCACCACCAGAACTGGAATCAGAGGAACTGGAGCTGGAATTGTTGAAGAAAGTAGTACAACCAGTACTGGTGGTGGAAGAAGCAGCATCCACATATTCATTGAAATTCCTTCTGTTCACAACAACTTTCTTCTCCATCCATTTCTCAATCAGACAAGCTCTCTGATAATTAGCCATCTCTTCTTCATCCCTGAAACTGTTGCTCTTCTTGGGCTTCATGCTGTTGCTGTTGATGTTGCTGCTGCTCTGTTTCTTCCTCATGGTTTCTTTATAAACCACAAGCTGGTGGTGATCTTGTACTTCTCCTTGGATACGATTAGTTTGAGTTTCGAAATCGATTGAACGGTAAATTTCGTCAAGAAGTGTTGAAGAGAAAGAAGGATTTGTAGTAGTAGTGTTAGAACTATACTTGTGATATTGGTGATGATGATATTGATCCATTAAATACTGCAATCTCCAAACACCAGAAATAATAATAAAATGGAGATTTTGAGGAGCACAAGAAGGGGGTAAGGAATGATATTTATTGTCTGCTTTGGAAGTGTCAAAAGCTGCAAAAATGGAAAGGAAAGAGAAGGGGGGGATTTAATGGAAGGCAAACAATATCATGTGAATGAAATGAAACAAACTGGGGAGAAAAAAAAAGGGGGAGGGGCTTATTTAAATTTAAAAATTTTGATTTTCAAAAAAAAACCCAAAAAGAAGGAAGCAAGAAATCAGAGGAAGGGCAGAGAGAAAGAGATGGAAGGGGAGGGAGGGATGATTACAGTACTGATGTGTTGTTGTTAGTTATGAATAGAGGAAATGAATGCAGAATGGGGACAATGGAGACAAGGGTCATTGATGCTTTTGGTTTGATTTATGGTTTACAGATCAGATTGGGAGTGTGAAAAAAAAAAAAAAAGAAAAGAAGGGGAATTTCTGTGCAGCAAAATTGTGTGGGTTTTACAATCATATGCATCAAGTGATTCAAGTGCATGTAATCAAAGCCAAAGGACACGCCTTCTGAGCAAAAAGAGAAATTGTCTAGTGAGAGAGTGAGGAGAGAGATTGGGCTGTGTTTCTTTGTTGTGTGCATCTTTTCTGTTTGCCCTTTGCTTTGCTGTTCATATGTATATATATATATATATATAAAAGATTACAGTGAAAATATATGTATACTGTGAGATTTTCCCCCTCTACATACTACAATCAACATTCCTACTGTTACTGTTGAGGTCTAGACAATGTTGGGCCATGGTGGAGATGACAAGTGCAAGGTTGGCTTTTGTGACATTGATCACAAATTACTTGCACACATTATAAGCAGATGAACGAGGTAATGCTCGTCAGGTATAATAACCGAGTATAGTACTTTAAGTAACATTATGATGGTTAACTTTACTTCGCTAGTTAGATTTTAGTAAAAAAAAAAAATACTACTCCCGTTTCAAAAAAAAAAGTTTCATATTGAGTTTTTATTTTTGTACTATTTTTAGTACGAATTCTAAACTTAAAGTGGACTATTTTTCTTGAACGGTGGGAGTAAGATTTTGTGAAAATGAATCACATTTTGACGGGAAAAAAGAAGAAGAAAAATCTAGGGAAGGAGCTCTTGCGAGCCAACTACATCTATAAAAAAAAATGTATATAGTCATTAATTTGAAAAGTTATGTTAAAACAAAAATTAGACAACACAAAAATTTAAAAAAAATTATTATTTAGAAAAAAAAAAAAGAGGCCTAGCTAGAGTGAAGTGTGAACGAGTGTGTGCGTGTAGGTGAACTGGTCTAAAAGGTACTGCAATGCCACTTCCAAGCAGACATTCTTTTTTCCACTCCAAAGTTGGCTTAATTTATACTACTTGTTACCCATCTCTCTAGCCCTAATCTAGCTACCTAAGCTAGTTTTTTTTTTAAAAAAAAAATCCTGATGATATTTAACAAATCTTAATCAACCAATCATAGTTTACTATTTTAAAGATAGAATGACTTTATTAAGCTACTTTTATTTTCATTTACACTTTGCTTAAAAGTTAAAACGACTTGCATACATAGAGGAACATGCAGTTCTTCTATTCTAATCAATCGAATCTCGGGTGCACCAAAAACCCTTTAGTAACATAAGAGAGAAACCCTTTAATTTCCAATGACAATTTCAGTTGGATTGGGACTTAGAAAAAGATCCTAACAAAACTGCATCAAATTAATTGTGGTTGTATCTAAACTAATACTCCCTCTGTCCCAAAATTATTGTACAGTTTAAAATTTTACTTTTAGTATAATTTTAACTAAAAATGAAAACTGAAGCTCGACAACAATTATGGGATAGAAGGAGTAATTGTTTTCGAAAAATTTGAGCTTTGCAAACATTATTCATTAGTACGCCGTTTGAAATTCGATTCCTATCTCTTTATATTTATGTACTACATCGAAAATTTCGTGTTATTATTATTATTATTTTTTTTGGGGTGTTAAATTTCGTGTTACTTTTCAAGATGAGGGAGGACATCGCGCGCAACTTTGGAATAGGGCAAAACAAAATTATGCAGGATCAAAACAAATGATAAATGCTATCTCATATTTGTGATTATCTCATTGTGTCCTTGTGAAGTGAGTGATGGAAAATTAAAGAGAATGAGGGGGCGTTTGATTTCCAGGAAGTTGAGTTGAGTAATATTCTTTGGAAACAGTAGAGCAATGATTGCACTCGTGGGGTTCCAATTAAAGTTGAAATTAAGCAAACAAGTTTGTAAGAGAATAGAAAACAAGTAAAGCAAAGATGGGATCTCTTGATAAGAAGAAGAAAAAAAAGGGAGGGGGGGGATCAACATGACAGACATATAAAAAAAGGGGGAAAAAAGGGCTTAATTAGAATATTAGCTAGGAAAAAGGCAATAAAGAAAAGAAATCAGATTTGATTTATATTAGTACCAGTACTCAATCAGGCACTAATCTTCAACATGACCTAAGTCCTTTTAAAAGCAACTTTGGCTCTCTTCCATTTTCTTTCACCATTCTCTACAACTACGATGAAGGAGACAAAAACCTAAAATCCCAACACATTCCGTATATTAGAGATGCAGAACATATTGTTCTAACGATTTCCACAGCATAATGCTCGATGATAGTTAAAATAAACTTTTTTAAACCTCCTAGTTCATGAGCAGTTAGTGAAGAAAATGTCTTAAGAACTACCGTCGTTACATTACTGCAAATAATTTTCTCATTTATCTTCTCATCGCTTTCCCGCTTAGTTTCCTTTGAAACCTACCCACCAAAAAGATCCCATCTCAATCCACTTTTTTTCCTTTTTTTTTTGGTTAACTATTAATTTAATGAATGGAACACGACCAACTATAACCACTTCTAAAATACTTAAAAACTGTATATAATTACTTGTTAACCTACGTCAACCGTTGCTTGGTTTCTTTCTCAAAAAAGCACTTTTAAAGAGTTCGGAAAGACTTTAGATCACATCAACAATTTTATTATGGTATTTAATTGAGTAGTATATATCCACGTTCTGATCATCACAAATTAATTATTGCTATCCCCCTATTTAAACCATTATATGCACATATCTAGATCAACTTTGAGTTGCCCAATGGGTTGGTGTGGGCTCAAGTCTTTTAGTAGACAAATTGAAGTACCTAGCAAGAAATTTCCAATTCTAGGCTCACATCATATGCACACATGCCATTTTTTCAAAGTAGCTGCTATGATCATCATAGTCGAGGAGGAGAACATTAAGGAATTGATGATTCGAGGTAACAAGAAAAATCCAATGATGTGATATACAGATATACGAATTTTAGAGTAACTGACAAACAAAGTACATAGACGGCACAACATTCCAATCTGTCTATTATGGCATAGAGTGCAAGTATTTATACAATCCGGTTAGGGTTTCAGAGAAACCCTAAAGATACTACAATGACAAATACACCCCTCTATACATATACGTTAACACCCCCCTTAAGTTGGAGCATGCGGGTTTCGAATGCCCAATTTGGACACAAAAAACTGAAACTGACGCTGGCCTAAAGTTTTGGTAAAGATATCAGCCAATTGGTTTTGAGTAGAGACATAACGAGGAGAGATAATGCCTTGAGAGAAAGCATCACGAAGGAAATGACAATCCACCTCAATATGCTTGGTACGTTTATGAAAGACCGGATTAGCAACCAGATGCAAAGCGGACTGACTGTCACAATGAATCTGCATCGGGTGAGAATGACGAACATCAAGGCTGAACAACAAAGAATTCAGCCACTTGAGCTCACAGACAGTAGTGGCCATAGCACGATACTCAGCCTCAGCAGACGAACGCGAGACAATGGGCTGCTTCTTAGTACGCTAGGAAATAGGAGACTGTCCAAGATTAACAAACCATCCAGTAAGAGAACGACGAGACAGCGGACAAGCAGCCCAATCAGAGTCACACCAACCAGACAACTGAAGATCACTATCAGCACGCAACAAAATGCCTTGACTAGGATTCATCTTCAAATAACGAACAACACGAAGAACAGCATCCCAATGAGCTTGATGAGGTGACTGCATAAACTGGGCAAGGATATGAACCGAATAAGAAAGATCAGGACGAGTAACCGCCAAGTAGATCAATCAGCCAATAAAACGACGATAACGTGCAGGATCAGAAAACAGAGGAACCTTATCAAGCGGAAGATGATGGTTTTGCTCCATAGGAAACGTAGAAGGTTTCCTACCTAACAGGCCAACCTCAGAAAGAATATCTAACGCATACTTTCACTGACAAAGAAAAATACCAGAGGCATTACGAGCCACCTCAAGACCTAAAAAATACTTAACCACCCCCCAAATCTTTCATATGAAAACAACTGCTCAAATAATCTTTGAAAAGAGAGATGGCAGTATGATTATTCCCTCTAATTGCAAGATCATCAACATATACCAAAATACTGAGGCAAACAATGCCATGATGAAGGGTAAACAAGGAATAGTCAGCAGTCGACTGGACAAAACCATATTGCTTTAATGCAAAAGCCAACTTGGCAAACCAACAACGAGGAGCCTGTTTAAGGCCATACAGAGAGCGACGAAGACGGCATACCTGACCAGAAGCTCGAGAACGAAAGCCAGAAGGAAGTTGCATATATACTTCTTCGTGAAGATCACCATGAAGAAAAGTATTATGGACATCCATCTGGTGTAACTCCCAATTCTTGGCAGTAGCAACTGCCAAAAATGTACGAACAGTCACCATTTTAGCAACGGGAGCGAAGGTCTCTTGGTAGTTAATCCCTTCTACCTGATTGTTACCAAGAATGACCAAACGGGCCTTATGTCGCTCAATGGATCCATCGGCATGATATTTGATTTTGAAAATCCACTTACAGCCAATAGTCCGTTTGCCAGGAGGAAGAGAAGTGAGCTCCCAGGTGTGATTAGTTTCTAAGGCACGAATTTCAACATGCATGGCAGACCGCCATTTTGACATCTTTGACTGCGTCGCGAAATGTAGTGGGCTCAACACCGGCAGTGATTGCCGCCAAGAAAACCTGGTAGCGAGGTGGAAAAGAAGCACAGTTTACAAAATGTGTTATAGGATAAGGAGTACCTGAGGACTGTGACTGAGCAGGAGAAGCAGTGGTGGGGAGGGGGGTGGATAGGGGAAGTGGTGCACACAACATGTCGAGCAAAGTCACGAAGACGAGTTGAAGGGAACTTGGTACAATGGCCACGACCCAAGAGTTCTGAAGATGAGGAAGAGGGTGCATCACCCGTGCTGTCAGAAGGAACCTGAGGAGATGAAGGAGAATAGCAATGATAGGCGAGACATGATCAGACTGAGAAACAACCGACACATCCTCAGCTGGAGTAGTGTCACTATCATCCACAAAAAAAAGGAAGTACCTTGGTCCACATTCGGAGTAGATGAGGGCACAGAAGGAGAAATATAAGGAAATTCATCCTCACAAAAAACCACATCACGTGGCGCAAAGAATTTGTGCATTTAAAGATCATACACCAACCACCCTTTCTTGCCAACCGGATAACCCACAAAAACACACTTACGACTCCGATGAGCAATTTATCACCCCCTGGATTGGTTATGAATATAGCAAAGGTAACCAAAAACACGCAAGTTTTGTAAAGAAGGAGGTTTGCCATACAAAAGCTCAAACGGAGTTTTACCATGTAAAACAGAAGAAGGTGTGCGATTAATCAAATAACCAGCAGTCAAAACACAATTACCCCAAAACTCGATAGGCAAGTTGGCCTGAAAAAGCAAGGCACGAGCTACATTAAGAAAATGACAGTGTTTGCGTTCAACACGACCATTTTGTTGAGGGGTGCCAACACAAGAAGTTTCATGAACAATTCCTTTTTGACGAAAATACTCAGCCATGGAAGTAAATTCGGAACCATTGTCAGTACGAATAATTTTAACCAATTTACCAAACTGCCTATAGACCATGGCAAAAAAATCACGTAATTTGGCAGATACAGTGAACCTATCTTCAAGCAAATAAATCCAAGTAGTACGTGAAAAATCATCCACAATTGTCAAAAAATATCTAGCACCACAAAAAGCAGGTACTCGATACGGACCCCACAAATCACAATGTATTAAAGAAAACAAATCGTCACTCTGATGATGGCTAAGAGAAAAACTTTCTCGAGAATGTTTGGCTCGGAGACAGACATCACAAGCCTTATTTAAAGTACTACTTGAATCAATAAAAGACAATTGCTGGAGAACCTTGGAAGACGGATGGCCCAACCGTTGGTGCCACAACTGAGAAGAATCCACAGCTGAAGCATGAACGACACTTGAAATAGGAATCCCCCGGAAGAAGTAGACACCCCCCAACTGCTCACCCACTCCAATCAGCATCCTCAAAATGCAATCCTGAATAACACAAAAGTTTTTAGTAAACAGGGCAACGCAATTAAATCCTCCAACAAGTGATACAGAGATATCAGACTACACTTTAAATTGGGGACAAATAACACATTAATCAAAACCACAGAATCACTTAGATGAACAGAGCCCGTTTGAGATGCATAAGTCACAGTGCCATCAGGTAATTGAACCGGACGAGGAGAAATAGTCCTCAAATCCACCAAATAGTCAAGAAATCCCGTCATATGATGAGTGGCTCCACAATCGAACATCCAGTGAGAAAAATGCTTACCGGAAGGGGACTCTTCGGACTTAGTTTTGTGCAAAAGATTGATGCGAGTTTGCCATTGAGCCGGAGAGAGACCCGTGACAGCTGCTTTGTCACTCTCGATTATGGCAGAACCAGCAAACGACGACCCGGGAACAATGGCTGAATTAGCACGGCCGAGAAGAGAACCAGAGTCGCGACCACTTGAAATCCCACGTCCAGCAGCTGCACCAAATATAGAGGAAGCTCCACCACGACCAGAAGAATTACCACGGCCGGCAGGACCGCGACCGGATCGATGATTGGTACCCCACCATTCCGGGTATCCAATCAAATCAAAACAAGTGGAACTCTCATGCCCAGGTTTGTTGCAATGGCTGCAAATTACAAATTTGTCATGTCCATCACTAGGTTTGATGTCAGATTTAGCGGAAGGTCTGACAGAAGAAGCCGGACGAGAGGATTGAACCGCAAAGCTGAGTACATCGGCGATCGGTTCGTCTTGAGCAATAGAGAGCGTGCGAAGCCGTTCTTCTTGAAGCAGCAAGGCATAAGCCCTATTAATTCACCGTGGGAAGAGGCTCCTGAGACAATATATTGGAGCGTACAGTCCCATAAATAGAGGAATCTAACCCCATAAGGAGCTGATGAAGCTTCTCATACTCAAGGCGAGTTGTCAACGCCGCCTGAAATTGAGCAGAACCGCATGAACATGTCAAAGGCGGTTCATAACTAGAGAGATCTTCCCACAATTGTTGCAATCAGCCGAAGTAGGAAGCCATAGTACTAAGTCCTTTTTGTTTGCAGTTAGCCAATTCGGCTTTAAGCTGCTGAATACGGGGACCATTCACAACCCCGAAGTGTTCCTGGAGATCTTTCCACAAGTCAGCAACCGCTTCACGATGCGAAACTGTGGAACGCACCGCTGGATCAATAGTATTCATAAGCCAGGAGACGAGAAGAGAGTTATTAGTCCACCATTCGTCGAGATCAGGAGACGTCGCCGGCGGTTGAGGAATACTTCCGTCGACGAACCCGAGTTTCTTTCTGGCGCGAAGAGCGGTACGAACAGCCCTTGACCAAGCATCATAATTCTCAGGTTCGAGAGTAACCTGAGTGATGATGGAGCCAGGAAGATCAGCAGCAGAAAGATAATAGGGATTGATCGTTTTTCGTGGCGGAGGAGCAGTCATCACAGTTGTTGTTGGTTCACGAACAGTTAAGGATGCTTCACCGTGAACCATAAGGAAGAACACCGGCAAAGAAACAGAGGAAAAAAAATGATTTAGAACTGAAAACCAACACTGATTTCTGAGGTTTGGATTAGCTCGATACCATGACAAACAAAGTACATGAACGGCACAACATTCCAATCTGTCTATTATGACTTAGAGTGCAAGTATTTATACAATCCGGTTAGGGTTTCGGAGAAACCCTAAAGATACTACAATGACAAATACACCCCTCTATATATATACGTTAACAGTAACTGCATAAATCTTGTAACAGCATATAGATGAACCTCTTGTTTTCTCACGACATCGCCGACTCCATCATTGTAATTTGATTACTAGTATGGTTTCTCTTAAGGTTTCAACTCTGGGATCATACTCACCGTGATAAGAAGGGAAGATTCCGATCAATTCAAGTCATGAATTCGCAATGTACGTACGAAATTCGAGATACCATTCATGCATATCATGGACTAGTTGACATTCCCCATGATAGCATAAGAAGAAGAAAAGAAATATTGGAAAAAAAAAGTACTGCTTTGTCCAAATTTTCATTGCGAATAATGTGCGCACCTATACATTCCACTAACAAAAGAAGAATGCATGGCATGGGAAGAATGGATAACTGCTAATGTCTCCATCATTCTTCTTCACGAATAAGACGTATCAAATCACACCAACATTAACTCGCTAGCTAAAATTCGTGAATAATCATGTCTTGCTCCGGTATTGAACCTAATATGAACATGTTATCTCGCTAACAAGTTGTATGGACTCAACACTAAAATCGAAACCTCTTAATAATAATTTACACTACAAAAATGATTATTTTTTCACATGTGAATGTAAAAAATATGACAATATTGTTACTAAATCATACTATTATTCCGAGAAAAGCATTCCATTCTGTCTAATCTCATTGAGATGGGTCGAGAATTAACAAGTTTGCTTTATCTTTTGAGATCCTCAAAGGTTGTTTTTTTTTTTTTTGTCCTAATTAAATTTTTTCTTTCCCAAAATGATGGAGAATGGGAATGAAAATGTAGAATTGATGTTGGTACGATTAAGTCGATGGGAATAAGTGGGGGATTCTCAATCTTATCAAACGACGGTGACTTTGGAATCGAGCTCACTTTCTTTTTTCTTGGCCAAATGCATATCTATGATGTGTCATACACTCGAATTTTCTGCCGCCCAGTTCCTCTTTCACGTTTTCTTCTTCAGTGTGCGGCCGATCAATGAGACCTCAAAAGAAAAGACACTAAGAAATATCTGTGACATAAATGAAATCAACAAATTTGTTAAGGTAAATGATATTACACGAGTAAGGGTAGTCTTCAAGATCGTTTGTAAGGTGTATTTTTTTTGTGCGAAAAAAATAACCATGTTGTGTATTAAGTTAAGAGAATATGATAAATATAAATCTTTTAAGCCGGCAAGTGTAAGAATATGATTGTTATTAATAAGATTTATAATAGTACATCATTTTAAAAAATTACACTCCGGGAATTTTATATAAGAACCACCTTATTATATTCCATTTTATAATAATGAGTTGGAATAAATTAGTAACATGTGATGTCCCAACAATGTTCATCACTTTGCATGTATATTTTGTACTTGAAAAGAACATTAAGCAGTTAGTTTGGAATCCACTACAACAATTTATTAAGTTCTGCTCCAACCAAATCAGAGGCCTACAAAATGTCATTTTAGTATATAACATGCGTTACGTTGGAAATTTTCCACCATTGAACATATCTTAGTATACCTAATTTGGTCCCAGGAAAGTGCTAAAACTATAAATTCAAGGCGGCGGCTGCAATGATGTTATGTAAAAGTTCGATCCAAGTAGATAATAATTGGTAATTTTGTAGTTAATGCGAAAAACATAAGTTAAATCTACTCAACAAATGATGTGTTTATAGTAACGGAAAAAAAAAAAAAAACCAAACAAAACCGCAAACACGAAGAGGCAATGACAACCTCCAGACATCCAATTTCAAGCAAGGAAGAAAGAAGGCAAAAAAAAAAAAAAGGGTAATTTAATTAGTTGTTGAAGATCAAGCTTGGGACCAAGAAGTGCAGAAAAAATGTCCAAAAGACATAGGAGTATATGGCACATAGTCTTTCATTAGAAAAAGCTTTGGCCTTTGAGTGTGGCCATGATATTTGTTTATAAAGACAAAACTCAAAAACTCAACAGTCATAATCAGTAACATGATTGAGGCCACCATTGATGCAAACAGGGTTAAAGAAAGAGGATAAAAAGTAAAAACAAAATGTACTGAGAACACTGATAAGAGGTAGAGATGGAAGGTGGAAAGAATAAAAATGATTTGGAAGAAAAGAAAGAGGAGGCGATCCCGAGATGAAAGAGTATTTCAGACACATCCCCTCCACCCGACCCAACAACAACATTAAAAGTTGCCATCTTTTGCTTTAGTTTTCTTCTTTCTTTTGTAGTTTTGTTGTTTCCCCTCTCTTTCTTCACTGACAAAAGTTGTGAGAGAACAAAGAACAAAAAGAACCGATAATATATACTCCCTCCGTCCCATAATTATTGTCCACTTTATCCAAAAAAATTTGTCTCAAAATTATTGTCCAATTTGACTTTTTATGGATCAAGTTACACATTTGTCCTTAGTAAAAAATATTATCCATAAAATCTTAGTAGTTAAACAATTACTTATGTAAAGGTATATCCGGTTGTTTAAGGTAAAATATAGTTAAGTTCGACCAAAAATAAAATCTTTCATTTTAGTAAAATTGGACAATAATTATGGGACAGAGGGAGTACTACATTGTCATGTTTCCTTTGCCCGGAGTTGTTTACTTTTCCTTGGAGACGTATTCACACTTACAGACGATTAAACACCAAGTTTCTTAATTCCACAGAACAACAAGTTTACGAGAAGGATGATGTATTAATAATACGTAAAATATTTGTCACGACGAGGAGACAAGACGAGTTTTTTTTAAGTGTCGAGAGTTCGTACCGTGTTGGTGTTGCATTATTTAAAACGTTTATGGTTAATCACATTTAGTATCACAGATTATTACTAATTACCCACAACAACAAAACCAAAAGGAAGACCAGATACCACCAAGGTAAAAGATGAAGATGAAAATTCTAAAGAAACTGGAGGAGACACAAGAACAGAAGGAGGGAACACGTTTCACTTTCTTTTTGCTTTGTGGTTACTATCTTAAGGCTTATGAATTAGTATTTACCAAAACCCCATTAACTGAGAAAAGCTTTGGTTCATATTTCATCAGAGCTCCTTTTGTCATAAAAATGGCCCATTTCAAAACGGCTTCCTTTAACCTTTCTACTTCTTGGGTCGTTTTTAATACCCTCCACATGGTTTTCATTACTAATTTGAATTGGGGTTCTGGAGTCAGAATGATGTTGAAAGGCCCAACACATTTTGAAAGAATTTACTGCATTTTAATAATTAGAAAGATAGCGTTTCCATTTTCAAAGGAAAACTGAAACCTTCTATATAGCTAAACACCACCATTCCGACCATCCCAAATTGACTACTATATTTTCAAAAGTTCGCTGTCCAGTTAAGATGACCCAATTGCGGTTGCTGATGATAGGCACCCACTTGAGCTCCCGTAGCCCCTGCCGCCACACCGACATTCCCACCCATGGCAGGTCCCAAATGATGGGGATTCGCAATTGCAGCAGGCTGTGGAGTTGGATGATACAAGCCTGGGAACTGCATGTGAGAAGAATGCGCAACGGCTGCTGCAGCGGCCGGGTTGTACGACGCGTGACCACTATGGGATGGCATGTAAGCAGCAGCATGAGGTGCTTGTCCTGGCATGTT
Source organism: Oldenlandia corymbosa var. corymbosa (assembly GCA_949775105.1). NCBI lineage: Eukaryota > Viridiplantae > Streptophyta > Magnoliopsida > Gentianales > Rubiaceae > Oldenlandia > Oldenlandia corymbosa. The sequence continues at coordinate 26,980,477 of OX459124.1, forward strand.
GTAATATGATGCAGATTGCATATCTCGTTGATTCATCCAAATCTCAGATGTCTCCGCCTGCCATGTCATCCCAGTGGAAATAAATTTTAATACAACTGAAATGGATCTGACATACAAACAGCATCACACTACAGGAAAATTTTATAGGAAGCAAAGTGCGTAGGATAGACCCCTTCAAGTATATAAGAAAACTCTGATTCCGAGATGCTTTATGACAAGTACATGACAAGATATCAGATAAAATGACAAGCAAAATATGATAAGAGACACTGACCGGTAGATTAGGAACATAAAAATTTCCATCTTTGTACTTTAGCCGAGATGAATCCTCAAGGCCAGTGGCATTTCCGACGATACCAGGAGCATTAACTGTATAACCTGTTGGACTGGCAAAATTCCCAAATCCTGTTGGGTTCGATGTTGGAACTGGCTTGAATGCCTGCATCCCATACTTTAGCCCATTTGCAGTTAAATGAGAACTGGTTCCAGGCATTAACACGTAACTGCTACCATTTGATGGATGAGGATAAGCAGGATTGCTCGAGTAGCCAGGAACAGCCATTGGTGGAACATAAACAGGAGAGAGGAACTGACGGTAAGGCATCATGTTAGCAAAATGTAGTTGGGGATACATCTGGGCCATCACTTGCTGCTGTTGCTGCTGTTGCTGGATCATGGCCATTGATGAGGGGATGCTATTAGCACCATGAGTATTCAGGACCTAAAACCATGACAAAGCAAGAGGTTCAATGACCAAACAAGTGAAAAATAGAATGAGACGGCGGAAAATGGAAGAGATGTTTCATTAAAATCTATAAAACTAAAACTTGAAACATTCTACAAAAGCAGGAACAGAACTCGTCAATTCCCTTCTGAATAGGACCTCCTCAAGTGTCTACGCAATTAAACAACTAAGTATGCTTAAATTAATCAGCTGGCTGAACTCTAGATGGATGTACACATATACAAGGGGAACTGAGCTCAATGCCTTCAGTATTTTCATGGACATAGGAATTTTCTCAAGTTACTTGGCCTGTTTGTTGTTCCAAGAGACGTTGCCACATCTTTAGAAATTCAAAATTTTATTTTACCTCCTGCGGCGATGGTAACCCTTGACCTCGTACAGGGTCATCAACGGTGGGTCCAAAATATGACATGTCATAACCAGACTGTGGGTCGTATCCCTGCAGAAACAATTACAAATCTTGACTATGAATTGCAAATTTGATAACTGAAATTGGGATAGTCAGTTTCCAGAGTAACAAACATGTCAAGTATCGACATTAATGTCTTACTCACCGAAAAAGGTGGCAACTCAGGTTCTGCTTGATGCTGATGTGATTCTTGAGAAACATAAGCTGCATTGTTCTCCCGAGACAACCTCATATCTGCATAACTGTCCAAGTTGGATGGATTTGAAGCCTCCTTTTTGTCGTTCTGTTGATGGTCAGATGCTGCAACTGATGCAGGTGAATCAGTTCCGGAACTTCGAGAATAGTCTTCAACCAAATCTTGTGGCTTGCTAGTGGCAGGCTCATTACGAGACGATTCCTGAGAAGAAGATACCGGCAAACTGCAAATTTACAGAATGAAGTATTTCCGGTCAAACATGGAAGTAACTTAGTACAATCTAGCATGTTTAGAAGCAATTATCCACCCTTAAATATTTTAGGACCAAAAGCAAACTATTAACGTTTATTCTAAGAAAATAAACACATGTCGATATATCCAAACAAGAGTTAAGAGACCAACAGTCCAGTAGATTCCGATGATTCTTCTGCGCCTGCAACTAAGGTAGACAATTGGGGCTCAAAATCAGGATCCAAGGTGCCAAATATAAGCCGATAGCGGTCAGTGTCAGACACGCGAATATGAGAAGCTATGATGACATTCTGATTCTCAGAAATATTTGCACGAGACATTTTATCTTCCAACTCAGCTGCTTCTCTTCCCGAATCTTTGGAATTATCCATTGGAGGAGCAGCATTGGTAGGTGACCCAATGATCCCAGGGCCATTCGTGCTAGCTTTTTGACTCGATTTGGGTTTCCATTCCTTGTTAGGCTGAGAGGCTACATGAAGAAAATCAAGCAAAATTTAAGCATGAACGGGGTTGCACATCAAGAAATTAAATTGCCCACCGGGTATTGACAATGACCAATCAAACCACACAAACCGTGGAAAACTAGCAAGTAGATTCAATAGCACGAAACATGTCAACAAATTTTTACTCCAAATTTCTAACTGAATAGAGTTAATACAGCATTGAATGTGACCATGGATAAGGGATTGAAATTTAAATAATGCTGACCTTTTTGGTGCCCGGATAGCTGATGACTCCTGCTGTTATATTGACTATTTGCGAATGATCTGCTGACTGAAAGGCTGGCAACAGCTGATTCAGCTACCAAATGTTGACTAGAATTGTCAACTTTAGATAAGGTACCAAAAGAACGTGGGGCGGGCCCTTCCCGACTTGATTGCAGATTTGAAACAGAGCTGGCTTGCAAGGATGAAAGTCTAGCAGAAGAATCACTATTTTGGCGATTTGCACCCACCACCCCAACTTCACGCTTTATGGCCCCAATCTTAGCAGTTGGTCTGGAATCAGGTGATGGCACGTGAACAGGATCAGAAGAAGAGGAATAAACCCCAACCACCGAATTACTAGATGATGCCGTAGAAGGCAACTGAAGATCATTTGACTTCTCTAGCTGAATCTGTGGTGCAGTACTAGTAACTGTCACCCTCCTGTCACCAGGAAAATCTTTCTTCACCGTCACACTGATGTTTCCATCCTTGAAATGTCTAGTCTGTGAATTATTGTCCGCACCTGAAGCTTGAGATGAGTTGCGTACAAAAGGTGGCTTTTGATTGACGGATGTTCCTGCCGAACTGGAGCAACATACTAAAATAAGGTTATCTCATCCAGGGCAAAAATTCAAACACAAAAAAGTTTTTACCTCTTCACGGAGCCATCGGTGACGGGTAAATCATTGGTGGAAGATGAACTTTGAACAGGTTTTGACTCTTGATATGAATTTTGTTTACCTCTGTTATCACGCACGACCCGAAACTCGCGACTGACTCCTGCATACAACAAAGTAGCAATGAGCAAAAGCAACCCAGTAGCAGGTCCTTCTTTTGAAACCACTAGCAGCATACTCAGACTCAAAATGAACACGAAATACTTCTTGAAACTCTCCTCAACATAAGTTCTGTTTACGAACTTCAGGAGTACTTTTCAATAAATCAAAATTTTGAACCTTGCAGCAGTTGCCTTGGCACGTTTATATCATACCGCAGTTTTGTCTGTACAATGACATAAACATGCAGCAGATACAGTAGGCAGAAATAACGTGCATATACAAATTTTACCTAGCAGAAATGTTGTATAAAATTTAACGAATTGATTCAAGGATAGTATTGGAGCCAGAGCTAGGTTCAAGCCTTGCCCAAAGCCAGAAAACACATGAGAAATCTTCATCAAAAGTGGAATTTACATTCACCAAAAAAAAAAGGTATTTAATTCAACGTCAACCTCCCCTCTAATCCAACCCAAACTGACAACAATAGAAGATAATATTAGAAAAATACATGGCTCATGCTAAAACCAAAAAGAAAAAAATTAAGGAATCAAATTTAGACACAAAATAAAACACATCAATCACGCGGTGGTGAGTTAAAAAAATAAGATCATACCAGATGAACTGTTGCGACTATAGCCACTTCTCCGAGCATTACGATCAGACTGCATGGCAGGATTTACAGCATTGGACACATACTCAGCTCGACGTTCAGGATTTCTCTTAGGTTCTGAAGCTGTTGAACCCTTGTACTGCATATTCTGGATGAACTGCAGAGAGCAGCATATTCAGTTGATATAGATAATAGGATGACCAATTAATCTAACACTAAATGTATTCAACCCCAAAATCAAAAAAAAAAAAAAAAAGCAGAAAAAGGAAATTAAAAAAGTACAAAGAAAGAGCTCAAGCCTGCGACGACATGGTTCAGAAGGTTCAACTTTCCGTTCCAATAGAACACACACACTCACACCTAAGAAAACTAAATACACTCAAACAAGACACTGAAACAATAAGGGTTTGTCCAGCAGCAATATGACAATTTCTCTTATATTGGATTCTAAAGCCTCAACTCTAATGGCAGCCAACAGAAGCAGAGCATATACCTCTTTCTTCTTGTCCCTTTTTCTCCTCACTTCATGAAATGGATCTGATAAGATAAAAAAGGAAAAATATAACAGATCAGGCAAAACAGCTTAACCTTTATATGAATAACTAGACTGCCAAAGATGTTTAGTTGGTCCAAACAAGTTCAGAATTCAAAAAATATTGGTCAAAATAGTCTTCTGCTTTTAATCTATTATCATCAGTAGGGCAGCTTAAAGCACCAGAGAAATAGCTCATGTTTAGAAGTTGCATTATACGAATGGGTTGTGGATACACAACCACTGATTGCTGAGTTTACACTTTCCAGCTAATATAGGAGGTCTTTATGTAAA